>JBBMKD010000040.1:666521-712636 GCA_037834095.1 Argya squamiceps
AGGAGAGGAGAGGAGAGGAGAGGAGAGGAGAGGAGCACACTACTGTTGGAAGGGCCAGGGCTCTGGATCCTGCTGGGCATCACAGCCCAGAGACATCATCACCTCATAGGGCAGCAGCTTGTGTTCTGCCAGCACAGTCTCTTGGGCCCTGACAGTGCCCCTGGCCACCCCTTGGCTGTGCTTTAATGCCCCTGCATCAAAGCCCAGCCAAGCTGGGGGAAGACTCCAGTGCCTTGACATCAACTCCTTGGCCTGTGTGCCACCCTCTCTGCTCAAGCAGTCATTCCACTGCATTTCCCTCACTACAAGGCCCCCTCCTCGAGGCCAAGCAAAACAAGGGACCTCTCCCAATCCTTGCCCACTAAACTCCTGCTGCACAGAATGAGGGGAATGACACAGCACAGCACGTGTCCCAGTGACAGCAAATGCTGAAAAACCCCACTGGGTCAGAGAGACAGCATGTCAGGGGTGCTCACGTACTCCCCAGAGCCTGAGTCTCACTTACCTTCTTCTGGCTTGAAAAAACAGAAAGGCAAATCCCCAGAAATCAGCCACTCACAGTAATTTTCTCACAGAAGCCGTATCAGAAGCACCTATCATTCAGTAGAAACTCATGAGGATAAACCTCATTATTTTGGCATCTTTGCAACATCAGATCACCAGCCATACCAGCTGCCCGGGTGTGGGACCTCACAGGAGATTGCTGACCAGGTGGGAAGAGCCCATGGGACCGTTTTCCATCACCTGCTGCTGCTCTGGAGTCCAGTGACCCACAATGCCCTGGCCCAGATATATTCATCCAGGCTGCCAGGCCTGACTCATGCTTGTCCTGTTCCAGGCTGGATCTGCAGAGGCTGTTCCTTGCTGCTGCCATGGTAAATCAGGCTGGGAGTTCTCCTCTGTGCCTTTACCAGCAGGGTCCAGCCCTGAGGCATCTCACTCAGGCTCTCGTGTCCCTATCACTGAAGGAGGGGTTCCAACACCTTCATAACTTTGTTTCCTTTATGGAAGGACAGAAAAAAATGTTTCCTTCCTCCAAGCAACTCACAGAAAGTCCCCAGTGAGCCCAGTGCCAAGCTTGGTGCTCCTGCTCACAGGGGGTGCTCAGCTGCATCCCACAGATCTGGGAGCAGACCTCATCCCATGCATGCCAGGATGGAGCAGAGCTGGGGGAGGCAGGCAAAGGGCTGCAGAAGGTCCAGGGCAATGGTTCAAAGCTTCTGAGATTCTCAGGCCAGGCCTTCAGAAGATGACAAATCACCTGGGCTTGCTGCTGCTCTGTGCCCAGAGAATGTGAGTGAGGCCACCAGTGTGAAGCAGTGTTCATACAGCCCACTCTTTCCAGGATGTTCATCTAAGCATCCTCTGGCTATAAATCATAGAGTCATGGCACTGTTAAGGCTGGAAAAGCCCTCTGGGATTGTTGAGTCCAACCATTTCCCCAGCACTGCCAAGGCCACCACTAACCCACACCCCAGGTGCCACATCCACAGAGCTTTTAAATCCCTTCAGGAGTGGGGACTCCTCCACTGCCCTGGGCAGCTGTGCCAGTGCCTGACCACCCTTTGCATGAAGGAATTTCCCCTATAACCAATCTAAACCTTCCCTGGCACAACTTGAGGCCATCTCCCCTTGTCTTGTCCCTGTTCCCTAGGAGCAAAGCCCAACCTCCCCTGGCTGTCCCCTCCTGTCTGGGAGTTGTGCAGAGCCAGAAGGTCCCCCCTGAGCCTCCTTTTCTGCAGGCTGGGCCTCCTGGAGCCCCCCAGCTCCCTCAGCTGGTTCTTACCAGACTTGTGCTCCAACCCCTTCCCCAGCTCTGTTCCCTTCCCTGGTCAATGCACATTAAGCCTGGATCACCTCTCCACACTGCACCACGTTCAGGTGCCCTCTCTCTTTTCCTTGCCAGATCACCTAACAGCAATTGCTCAATTCCCTCACACCATGGAGAATTGCACTGTCCATCAGAAAATGCAAATCTTTAAACCTCAGCCCACCTGGTTGGAAGTGCCCGATGGCAGCAGCCCGGTGCTCCCCCGCTGAGGAGGTGGCCTGCCAGCTAACAATGGGCTGAGAGTTAACTCCAGTAGTTTCCAACAGCAGCTTCCCCTACCAGTTAATCCCAACAGCAAATAATGTGATTGACTTTGCCTTGGTCTGTAAATGCAGGGCTGCTCTGTTCCAAGAGCTCCCTGCTGTCCTCTAACGAGGGGTCCCACTGCACCCCGGGGTCTGCCTGGCTGGGGAGAAGGTGCAAAATGCCTCAGGGAGGTGCAAGCTCAGCTGGGGTTGGGCCACCCCCTCACAAGGGAGGGGGAGCAGGCTCACCATGTGGGTGCAAAGTGTGTTTTGGGGTGGTCCAGGGAGGCAGATGCAGGGTGGAAGATCAGAGAGCCCCCAGCCTCTGTCCTGCTCCCCATGGGGCAGCCTGGGTTTGTTGAGGCAGCCAGCACTGATGGGAGACACTGGCCAGGGGAGCAGCTCAGCTCCTGCCACCCTGCCCTGCTCCTTCAGCTCTGGGCACCACTGAGCTGTGGAGGCAGGAGAGGCAAGAGGGGGGCAATTTGGGGCTCATTGCCAGGCCAGCGTGTCCCAGGCAGAGTGGCATGCCAGGGCTGGATTGCCAAGGAAAGATCCAGACAAAACCCATAGAACCACAGAATATCCTGATTTAGAGGGGACTCACCCTGTGCCTGAGAGTCCAAACACTCCTGGAGCTCTGGCAGCCTGGGGGTCATGCCCACACTCTGGGGAGCCTGGGCAGTGCCCAGCACCCTCTGGGGAAAGAACCTTTCCCTGATATCCAGCCTGACCCTCCCCTGTCACAGCTCCAGCCGTTCCCTGGGTCCTGTCCCTGTCACAGAGCAGAGATGGGAGCTGACCCTCTGTTTGCCCCATCCCAAAGCTGAGCTGCACACGTAGTCACAGCTGGGGACCTCACTTCAGCTCTCTGGGCCTCCCATCCCTGGGCTGTGCAAGAGACTCTTTCCTTCCTCAAACTCCCCTGTGTGCCACTTCTGGGCATCCTCTGCAGAGGTGAAGGGTGACGTGAGCCCTCTCCCTGAGTAATTTATATTCCCTTTATTCTTCCTCCTGTCAGGCAGGAATGCCTGGTGCCTCCACGATGTGGCACACTCCAGCACTGTGCAAGGTGCAGGTGTCCTGCCTGGCAGAGCCCTGTCGCTGCTCAGGGTGGACATCCCAGCACTGTTTTCATCACCACATGTCAGGCAGACCACGGCACCGTGACCCTCTGGCCATGGGGCTGCATGGCTGGGGAGCAGAGAGATGTGGGCACTTGGCCAGACTTAGCCTGTCCTTCTGCTGGGCCTTCTCCTTGCATGGCTGTGCAGGCAAACTGCTTCAGCAAGGGGTTAAAAACCCACTCTGGTCTGAGTCACTGCAAAATGGGTACATTTTCTGGAGCCCTCCTTGGGATGCTTGCCCACATCTAGCATTGCTAGATTTCCTGCTGGCATGACATGGAAGTATTTCTGGGCTTCCTACTTCTGGTATGAGCCTGAATGGCCCTGCCATGCCTGCTTTGGGAAGTTGCCTACCCTTGGCCTGAGCTTCTGAGAGAGACCGTGGGGTGGAAGTGTGAGGAGGTGTCCTCAGCTTGGCCCTTGTGCCCACAGGAGATGGCCTTGGTCATTACCATTAAGCCCATCATTATTGAGAGCATTATCTGTTCATGGCTTAGTATCAAGGGGAGTTTTGACCCAAAGACAGCCAAAGCCTGACCCTGTCTTCCTGCCTTCAGTGAAGATGCTGTGGCAAGTCAGGTGGGGAAATGGGGAAAGGTACCAGCAGTAGTAGCAAGTTTTTAAGGATGGTCCCAGATAACCATATTACGAACAGGAATCCCTTTGCATTTGTGATTTCAAACCACTGTTCTTTTCACCTTTTCATCCATCTCCTCATGTGCATCCATCTCATGAGCAGAACCCTGGGCTCATGCCCGCAGCAGTTCCCAGCCCCTCTGTCTTGTTCCTTGCTTTGGGTGGCTGGGGACAGCATCCTGAGACACTGTGTGTGCTCTGTGCCCGTTGTGCACAGCACAGCCCCACAGCCAGCAGGGCCTCACTGGGTACAAGGGGGGCATTTGGCTCTGCCCTGTTAGAGGGGGCCCTTCACCACCCAGCATCTTCTGGAGGCAGACAGCACCTGTCACTTGTCCCTGGCTCCAACCTCAGTGACAAATGTTCTCCTGGAGACACCTTCCACATTTTTATCAGACGGGGTGGGGACAAGAGTGTCTCATCCCAGAGATGTGCTGTGCAAAGCCCCAGGGTCAAACATGGGGGACATCCCTGTTTGCCTTGAAAGGTTGTCCCTTTCCTTGGGGTTGTGGAGCACGGAAGAGGAGTGCTGTGACATTGTAGGAGGGTTCCTGCCACCAGCTGCCTGCTGCTAGCTGCCCCTGGGCAGGAGCCTGCAGGGGCACCAGGAAGTCCAGCTCCATCCCCTCCTCACTCTCTTTGCCCAAAATTAGGACTGGTTGGTATCACTGGGTGCTCTGCTCTCAGGGGGATGGTCCCTGCCCCAACATCTTCCAGGGGGAATCCAGGCACTCCACGGAGTGTTGATGTCTCTCTGTTCAGCTGGGGAATGATGAGCCCACCTTAGCCAGCTGCTCCCCATGAGCTGTCAGTGAGGAACAGCCAAGGAAAGGGCCAGACACTAAAAAGCCACTTTGCCTGTGCCTTGCTGGGCCATGGCTGTCACCGAGGTGTGGGGAAGCATCGTGTCTGTGTCCTCTCCTCCTGCCCGTGGGGCAGAGAGTGCTTGCTGCCATCCAGCCTCGGCATCCAGTCTTCTCTCTCCCAGTCTGGGAAGGTGCCAGTCTGTGCGATCCAGGCAGGATGGCCACCTCCTCCCTTCCACCCTCGGGTAACTCAGAGGCTCTCTTGTCCCTGTGTGCCTGGGATGGCTCCCAGCCCCAGCTGCCTCCCGCCCTCCTTCTCCGCGGGTGCTGCGATGGAGGGTGCCGAGGAGGGGCCGAGCACACCCCCACACACCCCTCTCCGAAAGGATCGGGCTCTCTTTAATGAAAAGCAACAGATGGGTATAGCTGGCAAGTGTGGGCTTCCAGGGCGGGGGCGTTTAATGATGTCTTTAAACATTGTGAGCGTGTCTGTCTCTCACTCATGTCCCTTCTGCTGTGCAGTGGGGACGCCTCTCCCCAGGCCGGTGCCTTGGGAAGAACCCTCTCGCCAGCGGGGCAGGTCAGGGAGATGAAAGCATGCCTGCGAGCCCCAGCTCCCACCTCCTAGGCGACGGACATCGCCTCCCAGCCCGGGGACAATGGCGGGGTCTGGTCCCCCCGCGTCGTCTCTAGGTGAT
This sequence comes from Argya squamiceps, assembly GCA_037834095.1. NCBI lineage: Eukaryota > Metazoa > Chordata > Aves > Passeriformes > Leiothrichidae > Argya > Argya squamiceps. The sequence continues at coordinate 671,865 of JBBMKD010000040.1, forward strand.
GTCACATCGATCAGAGCAGCCGTACCGAGGGGAGGGGAACAAACACGCACACACACAAAGGAGCCTGCTTTGAAGTCCCGCGGAGGAGCGTGCCTGCGCCTCCGGGCTGCCCGAACCTCCCAGCGCTCGGGCCGCGGCCGGCTGTGAGCGGGGCCGGCACGGACAGCGCGGGGATGCCCGTGGTGGCCGGGCTGGACAGCAGAGCCCCTGGGCATCCGCTGTGCTCCCGGGATGCAGAGGGGATGGAGGCTTTAGTTCTGTACACTCAGCACAGCCCGGTCCACATCTGAGCTCTGGAGCTCAGGTCCGCATCTTTCTCTGCCCGGGGCTGTGAAAGACAAGCCGGCCTTTCCGTGGCCCCAGGGACGTTCAGGGACCCCCAGCAGCACCACACCAGCCATACTGGGTTTTGGGAGTTGTTCTGGACTGGCAGACAGTGGTGCTACCAGCAGTGACAGGGATTCACTTGACCACCCAGAAACAGGGCTCCAGTTTTAGGCAGTAATTAACCACCCTTGAGTTCTGTGCATTTCTGTCCTGATGAACCCGTTTTCTCCACAACTGGTAGGGCTGGGAGATCATCCAGTAAAAACAGAAGTGGTTGTTCTATCTCAGAATCGGAGGGTCACAGACTGATAGATAGAATGGGTCATGTTGGAAGGGACCACAGTGGCTCACCTGGTCCCACCTCCCTGCCCAAGCAGGGTCATCCCAGAGCACATGACACAGGATTGTGTCCAGAGGGTTCTGGAATATCTCCAGTGAGGGAGACTTCCCATCTCTGGGTAACCTGTTCCAGTGCACAGGAAAGTTCTTCCTCATATTCAGGTGAAACTTTCTGTGCATCAGTTTCTGCCTTTGCCTCTTGTGCCATTGCTGGGCCCCAGGAGCAGAATCTGGGCCCTCTCTGCAGACAGGGACAGGCAGGGATGAGGGCAGGATGAAGAGGTCCAGCTCCTCCAGCCTTTCCTTGTAAGAGCATCACATGGCTCCAGGAGCTGGGGATTTGGTGGGAAAGCATGACTGTGAGTGCTGCCTGTGCTGACTACTGCCATAACCAAGCCTAGTCTGTGACCAGCCTTCAGCAACTTGTGAAGAATATGGGAATATTAAAATGCTATGGACTATATGTATCAGTGACTGGCTTTGCCACCAGATTTTCTCCCTGGCTGTGCAGAGCCACAGTTCCCATCCACAAAAGAAACATGAAGCACTGATCACCCTACTGCCTGATCATCTGCCCTGCTCTCGCTTCAAGCCAACATTGCTGCACTGGTGGCATTACTGCAGTCACCAGGATTCTTCCAGCTGGCTACTGCAAGGTGAAAAAAACATGTGAAATCCCCATGGGGCAGCTTGGGCCAGAGTTCTTGGTGCCCCAAAGAAGCAGTGAGATGAGCTCTGTGGTGCTTCAGAAAGCTGAGCAGAAGAGCAGTCAGGAGCTGCTCACGCCTGCAAGGGGAGCACATGGAGCAGGAGCAGTGGCTGCAGGCCAGACAAGCTCTCATGCATCGAGAGCCCTGTCCCCAGTGCAGTCCAGGGCTGCTGGGATGGACAGCATTTCCTAGTGACTTCAGAGCTCATCTCAGAGGCTGCACTTCCTCCTCAGAGAATAACTCACTGATTGGTATAATTTTCACTCATTTTACACACTCACTAAATGCCACATCAGTGCCAACCGCCCTGGTTTCCAACCTCCACCCAGAGCATAACTTCTGGCCTTGGTCACATCACAGCTGAACAAAGCAAAAGAAACTGTTGGCTCCAATTTTTAAAAAGCGAGTAATTGTTTTCAGCACCTTCTTTTTAATTAAAAAATTAGGGATCAACCCAAAAACACACAAGAAGAATTCAGTTTTTTAGAGAGAGCAGTGCACTTGTCATCTGGAAAAATGAGACAGCAGGCAGCTAAAAATAGTGTTCTCCTGAACTTTGAAAATCTGTGCCCACTTGTTCTGGTTTTCTTCTGCTCCAGCCACAGGCGAAGCCAACAAAACCTTTTCCCCGGCTCCTGTGTTTGGGCGGCAGTTCAATCGCCCAGCCCAGCAGCAGCTGCGGGGGGCCGGCAGCCCCGCCCTGCTGACGAGCAGCCCCTGCAAACCCTGCCTGCACGCTTTGTTTGCAGCCGTAAACGCTCATGAAAGTGGTGGCGATATTTAAAAACAAGGATGTTTCCTCATCCTCTGCAGAAAGCCCTGGGCTGGCCTGTGTTGTTGCAGCCCCTCGGGGGCCGGGTGATGCTCCAGCAGCTCCTGCAGTGAGGAGGGTGATGGCCGTGCCAGGAGCCTCTCCTGGCTGCACCAGGCCCAGTGTGACCTGACAACACCCCTGCTCTTCCAAACCGCTCTGGACAGAGGACATATCTGGGCACCAGCTGGGCTGAGCATGCCTTGGAAACGCAGGAGTGGTGGTGCCCACAGCTGGCCCACGCTGCCATCCCTGCTGATGGAGGCAGGAGGGTGCAGCACTTTCTCTCTGCACTCACAGTGTTGGCAGGTGTGCCCACACGGCACAGCACACTTCCAGAGCATCTTCCAGAGCATCTCCACCTTTAAAAGAACCCCCTTGGAAGCCCAACCTGGAACTCTTTGCAGCCAGCCAAATGGGCAGTCCCATCTTTTGTGTGTTGAGTCTACTGCCTCACATCTGGAGGAGACCAGACACCAGAAAGGAGAACCTAACTATCCAAAGGAAAACACCAACACCACTATGCACACCTGTGGCCTGAGAGGATAGGCGGGAAAAGACATGAAAGAATAATCAAATATTTAAGCAAAAGTTCTAGGGCAAGTGAAAAGGAAGGAGGTAAAAGCTTCAAGTACCCTCACATCTTTTTCCTGTCAGAGCTTCTCTCCTCCTGGTAGAGCTGCTCTCTGATAACAACACAGAACATAATTGCACCTATAGCCTGGCAAACACTTGCTAACCCACTGGTGAAAAACCCCTGGGCTTTCATTTTCCACCCAGCGGGTACATTTCTTTGGCATCTTGGATGTCAAACATTCTTGAGGCAACACGGTGAAAACACACTCAGCTCACAAATGGGGGATGTTTTGGGGCTGCAGTGAACACCAGTGCTACTCCCTTTTGGGGACTTCTCCTCCCCTCTCCGTAACCCAGACTGCACCACAAAGCAGCAGATGCTGGCACTGCTGCAACTTATTTTAATTCAAACCCCTCCATCTTTTTCTTCCTTTTTTTTTTTTGTTAAACTTTTTTTAAATTATTTTTTATTTTTTTTATTTTGCGTGTGTCTGGGTAAATTTAGTTCCCATAAAAGTGAAGGACTGTCAACACCAGCTTTGGAGCCAACCATACTGTCGGCAGCTGTTGTGTGAGCTGTGCACACAAAGCCCCTGAGTGCACCTCGGGCTGTCCCCCCCAGCCCCCACACGGCCCTTCAGCAGCTCATGACCCCTCGGCTCTGTCCCATGTTCCAGAGCCCCTCCTCAGCTGGGATCACACAGCCCCTGCCTCCACTCCTCCCAGCCACCCCATCCCTTTGCCTGACCTGATCCCTCCTAATCCCCACTCATCCTCACAGCCAGGCTGCTCCCTCCAAACTCCCTGTCCTCTCCCATTTCCCACAGCCTTCCAACGGGACAGCCAGCCAGAGATACCATCCCTTTGGCCAAGGCAGTGCTCCGAGGGCAGCTGGGGAGGGACAGAACATGGGACTGCTGAGGGAGCTCTCCTTGCACAGGGATCTCACAAGGGAGCTGCACATGGCCCAGAAGGGATGGCCCTGTTGGAGGGTCCTGCAGCACTCTCTGTTCCCACCCCTCTGCCCTGACCCTCCCCTGTGCATCCCTTGGCTCCCTCTGGGCACAAGAGGAACCTCAGTGGGGCTTTCCTCCCACCTGGATCTCTGCCATCCCGGGGTTCCTGTGTGCAGCCTCCTGCAGGGCAGGGGCTGAGAAGCTCTGCAGGCAGCAGCCTTTTGATGACTGCTCTTCCACCAGCAAAATTCAAATATTTTCCTGAAGTTTCCTGTGAAATGGTGTCTGGAGACATTTGGGAGGAACACGACCCCTGCACAGTGGGGCCAGCCCAGGCTGTCACCACCTGGTACCTCAGACCACAGAGCAGCAGCTCTTGGGCTTGGAGTCGCAGAACTTCTGCTCCCCAAGCAGCACCACCATCAGAGTCCCATGGAAGCAAATTGCTTGTTACTCATGCTGAGGAACCCCATCCCCACTGTGGGCAATCCAAGGGGGACCTAAGGGCTGAGATCCTCTCTCCACTTCCCCATAGCTCCAGGATGACAAGGGGATCTACTCTTCTCCCCTGAATCATGAACTGGCTCTTCAAAGCCTGAGGGAACCCTTTGTTTTCACACTGTTCTTCAAATGGAGAAGTTTGGAATTGATGTGGGATGTGTTTTGTGTCTTGAAGGACCTTTGCTGGTTCCTCCCTGCTCCTCCCTGTGCAGGAGACCCCTCAGCACAGCACTGCGGGCATTGCCCACACATCCTGTTTCATCCCTCTGCCCCTGGGGTGCCAGTTCCTTTGACTGCCTCTTGGACTTGCTTACCCATGGCATCACACCATCTTGTCCCTCCTGCACTGCTCCTGGCACTGCCTGGGTGTCCTGACCTTGGCTGGGGTTAAACCACACCACCAGGGCTGCAGGCCACCTCTGGGCTTCCTCCATGCGTGGAAACCTAGTTGTACAAGGCAAGGGATCCTTGCTGGGGACTTTTCTACAGGTGGCAGACTGAATGTCCAGCACAGAGTTGAAATTTCTTGGGGTATGGCCAGAGAGGCTCTGAGACCCCAGTGAGCAGCACAATCCTTGCTTGTGGGCTTGCACCAGCAAGCACTGAGCACAGAGCATCCAAGCCTGCTCTGCACCCCACATCCCTTCCTAAGCTCCTGAACACATCCAACAGGAGCCCCCAAAGTCTGTCTCAGGGTCTGCTGTGTGGGTGAGGAGGTCACGAGAGGAGCCCCCAGGCTGGAGCAGGTCCCTGGCACCGCAGGAAGTTTGTCCTTCTGGCGCACTGCGGTCCCATGAGGACGTGGTCTGCTGGCCTCCAGTCCCTCCGAGCTGCTCATGGCCAAGGACTCATCCTGCTCCTCATCTGCTGGGACACCAACTGCTCAGACAGCTGGGCTGAGCTCCATCACCCTCTCCTGCTCTGCTGCGTGGCTGGAGCCTTCTCCATCCAGCACCTCCAGCCACCCGTGCGGCCTCCTGAAGCTCCCCGTGACTTTGGCTGTGACACCAGCCCCCTCTGTCCCTCTTCCTGGGGAACGAGGGGTGATTCAGGAGCCAGGGGGCAGCCTGGCAGTATGGCAACGTGCCATGCTTGCCAGGGATCAGCACAACTTCATCTTGCTTGGAGGAGATGGCTGGGAAGCAGTTAACACTTTGGTACTGGTTGATTTCTCCTGGAAGGAAGTGTCCTCACGCAGAAAAAATGCAGAAATAACAGAGTTGGGGTGGGTGGTGGTTTTTTTTGTGGTTTGTTTTCTTTTTCTTTTTTTTTTTCCTTTTTTTTTTAATAACTATTCTTTTTTTCCAACCATCTGTGCCATTTGCAGCTGATGGGAGGGGGGACAATGCTGAATGGGGGGGAATCATTTGGGTTTGGGACCAGTAGTGCATTTACCATGTACAAAACAAGGGAGGACATCTGTCCCCAGTGGAGTATTACGCACAGATCCAGGATTTTAGCATTGTGCTCACGTCCAGTGCTATCATTACAGATGGACAAAGCAGAGATGGTTGTGCACAACCCTGTGTTCCTTCTTCCTTGCTGTCTTCCTTGTCTGTACCTGCCATGTTTCCCATTGCCCATGGTCCTGCTATTCCCAAATCTCTGAGTGCTTTCCAGCCTCTTCCAGCCTTCTCCCATCCCTTTTTCAGCCCATGGATGTTTTGGGGAAACTGCAGGCAGGAGCCAAAGGCTGGTCCTTCACACTTCTCCAAAGCTAGCCATGGAGAACACCTTCCTGGGCAAATGAGGGTCTCCAAACCTGGTTCACGGACAGCCCTCAAAGGCTGGACTCATTCCTCATCCAGATAAAATGTGATAACAGACAGTGTCTTGCCAAGGGCTAGATGTGTGTGGTGCTGCAGCTCACCAAAGAGCTGAGCTGTGCTCCCTGACAGCAGCAAAAGAGGATTTTTGTCACAGCCCTGTGTCAAACATGCCAGGCTTTTCTGCAGAAGATGATCTGGGTGCTCTGCTGGTGTTTCCACAGGGACAACTTGAGCTGGAGCAGAGCAGCAGAGCCACTGGCTTTGGAATGGCTGCTGGGAGTATCCCTGGGGAGCTTGTGGAGGGCAGGAGGCTGCTCCTGCCAAGACCCAGCTCTGCCAGGAAGATGGAAATGTTGTACTGAGCCTTTGGCTAGGATGTCCTTGGGCACAGTCCTGTCACTCAGATGATGGGCCCTCATTAGCCCTGTCACAGCCTGGGGGTTCCTGGGAGGGTCTGGCTGTGGCCAGTGTGGCTTTGCAAAGAGCTTTTCAACTAAACCTTCAGCCTGACTCCAGCTTTTATTTTTGGCGTGTCCCTCCCCTGCCTTTCCAGGTTATTTCCTATGGAGCAATCACCCATGCAGTATTTCCAGTCCCACCAAAAGAGGCCATTTGAATTGTTAGTGAATATTCTAATGGAGGTGCTGCTCTGTTGGCTTGAGTGAGACAGGACATGTTTGTGTGCAATGTGTGCAACATGTGAGGGCTTTGATAAAAGAGCAACCCAGAAAATTTGGCTCTGTTGGAGAGGTCCCAGGTGCCCTGCTCCTGCCCTTGACTTTGGAGGGTGGAGAGAAGAGGGGCAGGTGAAAGATGAACCAGAGGAGAGACAAGGGGGAATTGGAGGAGCAAAGCAGCTCATGTTAATTTTATCATCTATATACAAGTGTGAAGGTTTGCACATGCCATCTGGAGGTTTGCATGCCAGGTTTGTGGCCAGGAGAGGCAGGGATGACAGGGCAGAGAGGGCTACCAGTGGCCAGGAGAACCTGCTCCAAGAGCAGGGAAGTGAGCATGTGCCCGACTGCTCCGTACGAGCTGCTCAGGCAATTAATCTCCCTTGCCTTGGGACCCTGGAGCAGAGAAGCAGCAGACTGGTGGCTGTGTCCTGTGATTTACAATACATCTGATAGTTCTAGCCCATTAATAAAACATGCAGTTGGCCATGAAAGGCACATCTGCCTATTTTAAAGACTATAATAATGGATAAAGCTCTGACACATGGATTTCTGTAAGAAAACTAGCACTGTAAATAGCATTCCAAAATTATGTATTCCATCAAATTCAATGGGACAGTTATTGTATGCTAATTAAATACTACTGAACTATTTGACGTTTGGATGGTGAATAGAGACACGATTTTAGAAATGCACAGTCCCTCAGAACACCCACAGACTCCCAAGATTTTGCTGTCATTCCCAGCCTGCAATCTGTTCTGATAATGGGCTGCAGGCAGGACAGGGATTCACAGCTCAAGTGACCTGTCTGTAAGGAGCTCCAGCAACACAGGGACATGGTTTAGTGGTAAATTTGGCAGTGCTGAGTTGAGGGTTGGACTTGATGATCTTAGAGACCTTTTCCCATCTTAACACTTGTATGATTCTCTGAGCACACAGGTAATTCACTGTGCAGGTGGGTAATGATGGTGAACAAAGCTTACTTGTCCTGTCTCCTGGAATCAGACCAGGCCAGAGCAAAACCTGCTCCACTGCTGCTCTTTGTCTCCGGAGAGAAGAGCTCCACACGCTCCTCACTGGTGACTCCCCTTCCTGACAAGATTTCCTGACTGCACTGTTTTCTGAGACTTCCTTCACTTTAGTTCACCTGGGTCTGTTGGATGTGTGTCTTGGGTCCTCCATGCAGTGCAGACTCAGTTCCATGTGGGTTACAAACAAGCAAAGGCATGAGAAAGGGCTGAATTCAAAGGCACATCCAGGGTTTGCAATGGGAAGAGAAGCTTGATAAAAGAAACAGGTCTTGTTCCAGCTCTAAACTGACCTGCTCCAGGCTTGAGGTGTTTCCAGGACTGATGCCATGCTCCATGATCTCATGGGAGACCCTTGTCCAAAATCCTGGGCTGTGGCACATCACCTCTCACCAACCTCCTGCTGGTGGGGCTTCCTCCCCTTCCTCCTCCCCATCCCTTTCTAGAAACAGCCAGGCCAGAAGCTGATGAAGCAGAGACAGACAGACAGAGACTTAGAAATCATCACTGATGCCTCACATTATAGCCCAGTACATGAGACCTGAAACAGGATCTCGTTCCATCCAGTCCCTTGGTCTGGGAGTTTTCGCAGGACCCAGGACTGCCAAGCTCTCTGCACCAGAGCTGGGTACTGATAAAGCCTGTGGACACTTTCAAGTCTGCTAGAAAGATGTTCTGAGGTGACAGATCTTAAGAGACACACAGAGCTGAGCACTGCTCTGCTCTCCACACCCTTCACCGCTGCAAGGGAAAAGCAGCCACTATCAGTGGTAGCTGGATCCAATTTATTAGGCGCTTCGAGGAGACATTCATCAGGCAGGGAGATAAATAATCTTCAGATGGAACAATTAAATTTAATTGCCTGAAGATTATTTGTCTCCTTCCCTGATGATTGTCTCTGCTGAGCGCCTTATAAATTGGATCCAGCTATCAGCAATATTAAAGGCGCTTCCCCTCAGGACTGGCCCAGCTGCCCAGACCAAAACATTGGGCTCAGAATGAACTTTCACTGTTACAGGCTGTCACTGTTATCGAAACTGATGCTGCCTCAAGACTCATGCATGTTTTTTTCTTGCAGTTAGACAGGGCTGTGCTCAAGGTGTTTGGGTTTTCTAGTCCCTGGTGGTGCATCCTGAGCTCAGCAGAACTTCTCCAACTCCGGTGACCCTGTGGCAGTGGTGTCCTGCTTGGCAAAAGCTTGAGGAGGGATGTGGTGAGCCCCGAGGTGGATCGTGTGAGGTTTCAGTGTGCTGGATTTTGTTGTGGCTGCAGAAATGAGGAACTGAAGTTGTGGGCTCCATATCACACTACGGGAGCAGCGATGGCATTTTGTGCTGGCCATGCTTGTGCTGGCCATGAGAGAAATGGTGGCCAAGACACATCTCAGCCTGAAGAGACCTCCAGAATGTGTGGACTCACTAATGCCTCCCCCAACCAGTCTGCCAGCTCAAGGGCCAGAACACCGCAGGAGCACAGCTTTTCTGTGTGGGGACAGAGCCAGGGTAGCCACCTTATTCCTGTTACTCCAGGCCAGGACCAAAGCTGGAACCTCTTCAACAACCCAGGAGCCATCAACTCCCTCCTCTGTATATGTCTGAAGTCTGGAAAATATCTTAAATATGGGAGAGGAAAGGGAGGGGTTTGATCCTCAGCTGGTGTAAATCAACAGAGCTCCATTGACGTTGTTGGATGATTGCTGAGACTTATGTCCTCTGACCCCAAAAATTTCTAGGGAAGGAGGTAATGACTGCAGAGCATTCCAGTGTTGCAAGACATCTTCCTCCAGCCTGGCTTCAGAGAGGCTGTAACTCCAGGGGCTGGGAAATACAGGGATAAGTGTCTGGGTGAAAGAAAGGGAGAAGGAAAGCCCCAAGGTACTCAGCTGAGTTGCAGCCAGAAGGCAAGCTGGAATCCAGAGAGGCTGGGCTGTAGGGAGCATACACCATGGGGACATCTCATCCTCCTGCACCTTTCTGAGTGTGGATGGCTCTGGATATGAACACTATGGTGTTCTCAGCCCTTTCTGGGCAGGAGTGGAGTCTAATGCTTCTGGTCCACCCCACTGGTGCCTGCCCGGCACCCAAGGTACCCCAGAGCAGGCAGTGGCTCACCCCACATAGTCCACCCTGCCTGCCTTGGGAAAGATTTGGGGTCTTGGCAATTGCCAAGAGCCACGATGACACACCCTCCACTCCAGCACTGCCAATCCTCCGACAGATGAGCTGTGTCCAGGCGTCCCCAAGCGAGAGGCAGCATTTGGAGGTGCAGGCTGGGTGCCAGTGCTGTGCTCCTTCCTGTGAGCAGCGCCGAAAAGACCCTGGAATCAACATGTTTACTGACAGACTCCTGCACTGTTGGCCTGCTTTTCTAAGGAAATGAAGCTTGTGCAATCACATTGTCTGGGGGTGTCTGTTCCTAATAACTTCTCAGTCCACCAGCCAATTCCAATCCAATTTGTCGGACGGGGAGAGGTCTCAAAATATTGCATTCTGCCAGTCTCCCTGCATTGTGCTGGGTGGCAAAATGGGGTGCAGGAAACTTGGACCAGGTGAGGAATAGGAGCACCTTCTACACCAAGTCATGGAGAAGAGCAGCAGGGTCACAGTTGGTGGCCAGTAGGCAGCCCCAGCCCTGTTGGGAAAAGGACCTCTCCAGCGGTGGCCAGAGCTGGATGCACCATCAGCTGAGAGAAGATGCATGTCTGGAAGGATGGAGCTCCAGCTCCTTCCACACATCTGGGCAGAGGGGCTGCACGAGCCATGGCTGCAGAACACATGGGGCTGAGAGCTGAGCAGCCCCCAGCTCCCCAGAGCATCGGGGCTGAGGGTCCTCAACTGGAAGGCAAGGGCTCCCAGTGGGCAGAAGTCCCCCTTCCACCGGGGATAGACATTTCCAGGAGCAGGCCCCTGGCCAAGCAGAGCAGGACCTGTGGCTGCTGGGCGTCGCGCTGTGTCTCACTGCAGTCTGGACAGGATCTGGACAGCAGGGCCTTGTCTCTCCGTTGGATGCTGGCTTAATTTGCTGAAGGCGTTCAGTGGCCCACACGGTCTCTCCAGTTCAGCCCTGCCAGCAACATGAACTTAACAGAGCTGGAGAGGACTATTTTTTTAAGCGCCTATACAAACATGATTTGTTTTGTAATAACTCTTCTTCTGTTCTGTTTTGAAGGGGATGATGGCTCTGGGATCTGAGGAGCTCTGAGACAGCTCAGAGCAGCTCAAATTCCTCCCCACGTGCTTTCTATTAACATCTTCATTTAACACCCGTTCAAAGCCACTTCCAGCCAGAGCATGACAGAACAACAGAGCTTGGCTTCGTGAAGTCACCCAGAATTGATGACAAATCAAAAAGGGCTTGGTTTGTCCTGTACCAACCACATGTGCAAATAGGAGATAGCTGCCAATGGAGGGAGTGACTCTTCCTGCTCAGCTCCTCATCACCATCCAGACCCGAAAACAGCACCCAAGCCATGGTGGGGGACTTGCTGCCTGTGCACTTGCTGGAAGAGGAATTGGCTGCAGTGGCAAATCACCTCCCCTGGCCTCACAGCCTGCTTCCAGGCCAAACCCCTGGTCCTACCAGTGCCAAGGGCAACTCTCCACTTGACTTCATTGAGACTTGACCTTCAGTTAATACAGCAAAGCAGGAAGGTTGAGAAAGCCATCTGGAAGGAAACACCACTACAAAATTGTCCATGCTGGCGTTTCTTAAATACTCTCCATTGTATACTCTCCTTCTAGTTTTCTTAAACTGGGGGCATCCAGGAATCCCAGCCCCAGCAGTGTACAACCTGCCTCTCTGCATCACCATGAACACCCTTGTGTCCTCAGGAGTGACCAGAAGAGACCACAGCCTTCTGCTAGCAGGACTCCATCTCTGCTTTCACGGCAGTAATGGCACCAACTGGCTCTGAACCAGCCAATCCCACATCCCAGACTCGGTACAAATACCTGTATTTCAGCCTGGGGCAAAAAGGTATGTTTCTATTCTCAGTCAAAACAATGAAACCTAGGATTGAAAACCCCGTGAGAGCTTGGGTGCACTGATAATCTATGCAGAGTGCTTAGCCTAGACTGCTGAGCCCACTACAGTCTCTTCCCTTTTGTTAGGCATGAAGAAATCTGAATCCCCTGGTGAAACCTGGCAGCACTGGGTCCCACCATGCAGGCAGCCTATCCACCTCTCTCTTCCCATCCTCATTCCTGGTCAGGGTATACTGGACATCACCACCTCACCATGTTTCTCAGTTGGTGCTTGTAACAGCCAAGGTGGCAGGACCAGGGAGGTCCTGCAAGAGGATAAATTGGGAATGGCCAGGGACTCTCTGCCAGCCTGGGAGTGGGATCTGCAGTCATGTTTTACAGGGATAACAGTGGAATATTGGAATATTGGAATATTCTCCCTCGGTTCTGTGCCCAAGCATACATGGAATTTGGGGCTGTTCTACTAAATGTCACCCAAGGGACCTAGTCTTTAAAGATACCATAAAGTCATGGAACCACAGATTGGTTGGGGTTGGAAGGGACTTTAAATCTCATTTTGTTCCACCCCCTTGCCATGGGCAGGTACACCTTCCACTATCCCAGCTTGTTCCAAGCCTTGTCCAACCTGGCCTTGGACACTTCTAGGGATGGGGCAGACAGGGTTTCTCTGGGCAACCTGTGCCTGGGCCTCACCACAGATCCATTTACATGGATATATAATTAGCAGTTCATTTTCCACATCCTTTAAGATAAATTTAGCAGACTTTGGCACCTGGTACCAGTTTGATGGTGACATTGCAGGGCAAACCTTTGTGAGTGACAATCCAGCATGGACCTCATCCCTGCCATGCTCTGTGACCTGCTGGGCTTTACATCAGTGGATGGCACCAGGCCAGGTTTGTTCTTAATACAGTTCATTTACTGAGTGTGCTGCTCCTGGAGGAGCAGGAACAGCAGTGCTGGGAGTGGGAGTAGGGAATATCAGAACACTTGGGGCCATAACACCTCCCAGTGCTTTGTCCCACCACATCACTCGCCTGTGAACCACAACACACACTCTAATCCTTTCCAGGACACTTCACCTTTCTCTGCCTCTTTCTCCAAGCAGTGTGGCCAAGTGCTCAGTGGGATGGATTTCCATGACTTGCACCCAGTGCATTTGTTTTTGAATGTTGAGACATTGTTGGAGACCAGCGGTGTTGAGGGAAAACACCAGGACTCATATTAACTGGTACCAGCATGGTGACAGGTCCCATACAACTGCAAGCAGGAGCAGTGACATTTATTGCTCTCCTGTGGTTTGGCTGTGGCTGGCTCCTCACGGGGCTTTGGTGGAGAGAGGAACGTGGCTGGGTCCAGAGCAGCACACACAGCTACTCCTGCCACAGCAAACAGCACCTCGATGGAGGAGCTGCCATGATCCTCAGCAGGCTGGGCAGCCACTTCCAACCTGGGATTGTTCTGGGGCTGAGACAGGTGGAAGGTGGGGAAACTGGTGAATGAGAGGTGGGGCATGTGCTCACAGCCCAGAAAGTCAGCTGTGTCCTGGGCTGTATCTTCAGCTCCATTCAGGTGAGACCCCACCTGCAGAGCTGCCTCCAGGTCTGGGGTCCTTGGCATAAGAAGGACATGGAACTGCTGGAACAACTCCAGGGGAGGCCACAGAAATGCTATTAGGGCTGGACCCTCTCTACTCTGGAGCTAGGCTGGGAGTGCTGGGAGGATTCACATGGAGAAGGATTTGGGGAGACTTCAGAGCCCCTTCCAGGGCTTAAAGAATGTCCAGGAAAGCTGCAGAGGGACTTGGGACAAGGCTCTGGAGGGACAGGACAAGGGGAATGGCTTCCCACTGTCAGAGGGCAGGGCTGGATGGGATATTGGGAAGGAATTGTAACCTGGGAGGTGGGGAGGCGCTGGCACAGGCTGCCCCTGGATTCCTGGAAGTGTCCAAGGCCACCTTGGATAGGGCTTGGAGCATCTGTGAGTCTGTGAAGTCAAGGACTGCAGTCCATCCATTAAAAAACTATCAAAGAAAGATGAGGAGAATCATAATTTGTTGGTATCTTCATGTGCAGATCAAATTAAGCTACTTCAGGACAAGCACATTTGCCTCTTCAAATGTTCTTTGAAGACTGAGACAGCAAAGTGCACACTCAGCTTTGAGGATATGGTTTATGATCTGACATTAAGCTGGGGCTTGAGGGAATACTGATATAAAAATATTGTTCTAACACATTATCTGTTGGATTTTTTCTTTTTTCTTCCCACCAAAAATGCAATTTTATCCATTGTATATATGTTCATAGAGGATTCTTGGTTTCAACAGAAGGTATCCTGCAATATTCTATAGTTAGAATGAACTTGTAGATAGTCACTGGTTTGTTTCTATGTTTTGGTTTTTCAATGAAAGTGAGTTTGGTTAAAAAAAACCCCAGTTTGCTTTTCCTTTTTAAGTGGAAATAAAGTAAAATAATGCACTACTACTTCTTCATGAATTTGTATCTTTGTATTCTCAGTTCCTGTTTTCACAACATTATATTTTTCAGGTCGCTTTGGGAACAGAAGACTTCCCTGTGTCCCAGGAATTTTCTTGGGATGGAAAGAGCTGTTTCCTGCCTGGTCAGTACATGGGTTTGGAGAACCTCAAGCCAAAAAATCCTAGACACACCAAAGTCATCCGGGGTTTTCTGATGGTGCTAATGTTACCCAGGCTCTCATCTCCTCCAGCCCAAGTGTCTTTGTGGTTGGGAAATTGCAATCTTGCTCTAAAATCCATGCTGTCCAGCCCGTTTCCACATGGGAAGTGGTTTTGCCCACAGTGCACAGAGCAGACCAGTGTGTGATTTCCCAGGGAAGACTGGGATCCTGAGTAAAGGCTCCTGGGCATGAGCCTCAGGCCAACGGGGGTTTTGCTCAGCAGAGCTGCATCTTCTGTGGGCATCTGGGCAGGGAATGGAAAGTGTGGGCACCCTGCAGCCCCTCGATTCAGCAGCATGAATCCGATCACACCACCTTTCAATTATACAGAAACACTATTCATAAGCTCCATGGGCAAACAGTCCCTGCCACTGCACAGGAATTCCTACAGATGATAATTAACTAATTAACTTAGTAATTGCATGTGCTGGGAGTGGAACTTCCACTCTGTTTTGGATGGCTGGGATGGGTCTTGCTCATGTTCTCACCTCCTGTTTGAGGGGAGAAAGGCTTTCACTGCTTTTAATGAGGCAGGCTTGGAGCATCTCACCTCTGTGGCCATTGCAGCAGCTCCTCAGCTATCCCCTATAACCAGAAATAAGGAAAGAAGAAGTGACCCAGGAGAAGAAAATAAAAAAAGAAAAAAAAGAAAAAAAAAAAAAGACCACAAAGGTGAGGAAAAAAGAAAAAGGAAAAAAAACCCCTCAAAACAAACTAAAAAGAAACCAAAGAAAACACCCCCATATCTTAGACTCACTCAGAGAGCAAACTTTGAGAAGCACAAACCTAGATTCATGACTGATAAACTGAGCATCTCTTTGGACGGGAGAAAGGCAAATCAGGTATTTCAGAATTGATGCCAACAAGCTCCTGATTTTGGGGAGGAAATTCAATGTCACAATTTGGGTTTATTTCTGTGCATTCATTCTGTGAGCAGAATACCACTGAGGCATGACTCCTTTGGCAATGGAAATGAACACATTCCCATTAAGCTGCTTGGAAGTACTCTGGTTTTCCCCTGCTGTGATTCTGGACCTGGGCCTACCTTCAAGAAAAGGAAGAAGATAAGTTTGTCCACCTGGACAGGTTCATACTTTGCTTTGCTGAGCCCAGGAGCAAACCCCAATACACTGATCTGCATTTTTATGCTGTTAGTGATGAAATGATGATGACAAAGCGATTAAAAAACCTTCCAAAAGTATAAACTGTTCTGCAGCATCATCTGTTGGTGCTCCACAGCACTTGGAAGAGTAGAATGTCAGCCGCCTCCAAGGGAAGCTGGGAAATGCATCCCCCTGTGGTGTCTATTGCTACCCTCAAACCCTGTTTCTTCCCAGCTCCCAGATGAGCACTGCTCACACCTACCCCAGCCCAGATGGGATTTTTAAGGACACACATCTCCAGGATGTGGGATTGTCCAGTGAGAGTCAGTACTGAACTGAGGAAGGGTGTTGGAGTGGTGTCAGTGTGTCCAGGGGCACCTGGGCAGTGACAGTGTCTCTGTACTGGGCCACTGGTGAGGCCACAACCCAGTCCTGGGGTCTGTTCTGGGCCCCTCATGACAAGAAAAACCTTGAGAGGCTGGAGCATGTCCAGAGAAGGGAATGGAGCTGGGGAAGGGGCTGGAGCACCAGGAGCAGCTGAGGGAGCTGGGAAAGGGGCTCAGCCTGGAGAAAAGGAGGCTGCACAACTCCCTGACAGGAGTGGGGCAGCCAGGAGGGACTTGGACTCTTCTACCAGGGAACAAAGGATAAGAAGAGAGAAAACTGCCTCAAGTTGCAGCAAGGGAGTTTCAGATTGGATATTGGAAAAATTTCCTCATGGAAAGAATGGTCGGGCACTGGCTCAGGCTGCCCAGGGCAGTGGTGGAGTCACCCCCCTTGGAAAGATTTAAAAGCCATGTGGATGTGGTACTTGGGATCACTGGTTAGTGGTGGCCTTGGTGGTGCAGGATTAATGGTTGGACTCCATGATCTTAGAACAATTTTCCAACCTGAATGAGTCCCTGATTCTATTATACCAGTGCAGAGGGGTTAGCAGGCACTGAAGGTGCTCACCTGGGTTCAGGTGGGTGCATGGCACAAAGGAGGGGTGCAGGTACAGGTACAGGTGTATCTGTGCCTGGATACTGGCAGTGCCCATGTCTGGGGACACTGGTGTCTGAACTGGGTGACACAGGTCTGTGTAGGCAGTGTCCCTGCCCTCCAGGATTCTCACCTGCTTTGCTCATTAAATACTGGAGAAAAGGGATGCTACAAGCAAAATGATGCCTCTTCCAGTTTCCACGGCGGGAGACAGCAGGGCTGAGCTCAGGTGCTTTGGGGATTCTCCTCCTTCACCTGTGCCATGGTGCACATGCCAGAGCAAGTGCCAGGTCCCATGGAGAAAAGCCCTTCACCAGCCCTCTGCACCAGGGCAAGGAGACCTACAGGGCTAACTCTGAATCCTGGTGCTGCTGGGGCTTAGTGCCCTCACCCAGCACCTTGTCACATCATATCAAAGAGCCACTGTGGCTCCCACAGCACTGAGATGGCAGCCTTAAAAACTGCCACAGACAGAGCCTGCTGCCTTCTATTCCCATTCCTTAACTGTGGGGAAGGGCAGGAGAGTGTCTGAAGGCTCAACAACCTGTTCAGAAAGAAAATACTGGTATGTGCCCCTGATATCACCTGGGGAGAGAAGGAAAATATGAGAAGAGACACAACCACCTTGCAAGTGCCTTCCTTCAAGGAATGCTGTGCAGTAGAGGCCACAAAGATGATGAGGGGTCTGGAGAACTTCTTTATGAGGAAAGACTGAGGGGGCTGGGCCTGGTTAGTCTGGAGAAGACTGAGAAGGGGTCCCATCAATCCACAGAAATGTCTCCAAGGCAGGTGCCAAGGGGATGGTGCCAGAGTCTTTTTAGTGGAGCTCAGTGACAGGAGAAGGAGTAATGACCATAAACAGAAACACAAGAAGTTCCACCTCAACATTAGGAAGAACTTCTTTCCAAGGTGGGTGGCAGAGCCCTGGAACAGCTGCCCAGGAAGAGCGTGGAGTTTCCCCTCTCTCAAGACATTCAAAACCCACCTGGACACATTCCTGCGTCACCTGCTCCAAGTGACCCTGCCTGGGCAGGGGATTGGACTGCAGGATCTCCACAGGTCCCTCCCAACCCCAAATCTTGTGTCATTCTGTGAGGAGTGTGTTGCATCAGGACATCACACACCCCTGTGTCCCTGGTTGTGGGGCTTCCCACAGAACAGCTGTGCAACTCCTGCCCTTCCCACTTTGCATCCAACTCTGCTCCTACCCAGGCCCCTGCTCCTTCCCTCTGCCTGTCCCAGGCCAGGGGAGGAGGCCCCATACTGTTCCCTGCAGCCAAGTGATCCAAACTGCTGTGTGGCCAGAACAGCTCCTGCAGAAAAGCTGTGCACAGCCAGCCATTTCCATTTCCTTCCATGGCCAGAGCTCTGCACAGAAGTGTGGGGAACCAGCTCCCAGCTGCAGACATTGTCTCAGGTCCACCCCAAAGACCAGGCTTTGGGTCGTGGCTCCATCTGTCCTGATGGAACAGGGCCTCTAGGAAGGGAGAACAAATTCTGAAGGAAAGGGGAGGCCTTTTTCCCTTCTGGGGTCAAATGAAAGGGCATCAGTAGCTGCATGGCCCCATGCTGAGGAGCATCAGGGACACAGATGTAGCTTTCTGTACATAGCCCTGATCTAACACTGAATTCCCTCTGTGACTTCCAAAAAGGCACTTTGTTTTCCACCAGTTGTGCCTTCCCTCTGCCTTGCCTCAGTCTCTGAGCATCAGTAGGTGACACATGTAAAGGGAAGGGCCACCCTGCAGCTCCTGCCTCTTTGGGACATCAATGCCTGTGGATGCCCAACAACGACAAACACCATGGGAACCTCTGCATTCACCAACCCACTTCTTGACCTGGGAGAGTGGGATTGGTTTTAACTTGAGGCAGAAGAGAAGCAAAGGAGAGAGGAGATGGGAGAAGTGCCTGTTAAAAAGTTCCTTTGTCGCTCGCCTCCACATCCCATGGCGGCGCCTGCACTGACGTCAGTGCAGTGCTGGTTGATTTGCACCAGCTGAGGGGCTGGCACAGCATCCTCCCCTCCACAGTGGCTCTGACGTGGGGCAGGAAGGGTTCGTGCTGGGATATATTCCTGCCCATGCCACACACTGGTTGCTGCAAGGCGAGGAATGAGGAACCTCTGCGGAGTGACAGCCGACCCATGTGGCTGCCCACAGAGCCCCTCCTGCACCCTGGCACCCAGCGACGGGGGGCTGCTGCCCAGCCCTGACCCCTCCGTGCCAAGGGAAGGGCAGTGAGGTGGCTGCTACAGGGGCATCAGCATCAGGATGCATCACCTTGCCAACGGGTGCCAGACTGGCACCTTGCTTGCAGTGTTTGTGCCAGCTGTGACACAGCTGTGAGCTTTTGCTGCCATCCCTGCACCTCTCCTGGTGTTCTTCCCTTAGTGGAGGCTGCAGGACCAGACCTAGACATCCAGCCCAACAGCTCTGGGGTTTCACCACCCCATGGAGGTGATGCCTTGGCACGCCCAAGCTTACCTTGCTGCCTTACAGAGCAATGAATCCCAGAAGAACATTTTTGACTTGTACTTTGCTCCCACACGTGATTTGTGTGTTAATATAACACTGCACAGTGTGGAAGGCATCCCACTAAACTCTCATGTGATTCCTCCTTGGAATCAGGGCTGGTTTGGGAGATGGATGATGGAATGCTACGCACCAAGCCACATGAAGGACAAGTGACATGCGGTCAGCAGCAGTTGTCTTTACTATGGACCACAGGAGATCAGAAAAGTAACCTTGTTAACAGGAGACCTAGTGGCTAACAAAATGTCATGCTGTAGGACATACTAGAGAAGCACAATCACCAGAACAAAACGGCACCCAGGGGGACAGGGAAGCCCAGGGGGTTGCAGGAGATGCCCTATAGCAAATCTCTAGTGTGGTATTGACACGTTTGCGATTGCAGGGGGCTGGTTGCATGGGTTCCTTTAGTCTTGGACACAAGTCAAAAGGGTCTTCACCTTTACCCATTTCCAGTGACTCTGGCACAATCATTATTGACTTTTTTTCAGAATAAAAATACTCATATAATTTTGTTTCAAGAACTGTGCACAAGAATCATTTCTCCAGGTGCAGTGAAAGGAGGGCAGATAGGAAAACACCCTTCCCAGGGTTGTCCTTGTGGCTCTTGCCCTCTTCTCACTGACACCACAGCCCTCCCCAGAAATCCTCTGTGGCTTTGCCTTCACTGAATCCCAAACAAGGTTTTTCAGAAAAAAAAAGGAAGGGCAAAAAAAAGTATTGCTGCTTCTTCTTGTAATATTTTTCCTCTCTCTCTCTCCCCCCCCTCTTTCTCTTTAAAAATGTTTACTTTCAAAAATTCCATTTCTGCAGAGATTCCTCCTGAGCTCTGAGGTCTCTGGACTCCACCCTCCTCTTCTCCAGTCAGAAAAACTGAGTCTCGATGTCTCTTTGGTTAAAAAAAAAAAAAAAAATTAAAAAATAGCACAAACAAATAACACATAACCCAGTATGATCCCATTCCACCCTGCGGACGCCTGATGAGAGGGTGTCTGTGGAAGAAGGAAGCATCAGAGATGAGCTTTCTGCTCTCTGGGAGTGGAGGTCTCTGCTCCGTCCCGGTGGCCGCCCTGCTCTCATACGGTGGTGGCCGGCCCGTACTGGAGCACCAGAGGAGACGTCTCCTTGATGCGAACGTAGAACCGCCCCTGGGGCTGGCTGGTGTGGAGGGCCAGGGGCAGGAAGTCGTCGGGCAGCCACCGCTCGCTCTCGTCGGCAGCGAACACCAGTCCGAAGTGCTCCAGCTGCTCCTCGCCGTAGCAGACGGTGGCCGCGGCGCCCAGCACGTCCCGCGAGAGGCCGTTCATCTCCAGCACCACCAGCTTCACCACCTCCCGGGCAGGCGTCTGGCCAGTGATGTGCAGCTGTGGAGAGAAAGAGGTGGGACAGATGGATGATAAGGGGGAGGGATGAGGAGGAATAGAGGCTGGAGGCAGCACACAGCATGGAGGAATGGTGAGGGTGGAGGAAACCACAGCTGCCCCAGTGGTGCCCAGGAGCAGGTGGCAGCAGCCTGGTACAGAGCTATGGGCACACCCTGCCCAGGGAATGCCCAAGGGGTGACTTGGCATGCCAAGGCCAAAACTCATGGACTGCTCTCCTGCCTCCACATCTCTCTCCAAGCCCTTGCCGTTCAACCTTTGTATGTGTCACCTACAGCTCTGCTGTGACTGTCCCACCTTTTCATCACCTGCAGCTGGAGAGGGACAGTCCCTGTCCTGCTGCTGGTACCATGGAGGGATCTGTGTGAAGTGTCTCTTGTGAGCAGGGTCCAGACCCTCAGACCAGCTGGACCACAACAGCACTGCCAAACTACAGCTGAAACCTCTTTGGAACATGGCACTAAATCTCATCCTGTGCACAAGCTTGGGGTTCTCCCACCAACAGCTACCCTTGCCATCTGCTTCCCTGGGGACAGCCCTGTGAATCCCAAATCCTGTCAAGAAATCAGCTCATCCTGGCTGCTAATTCTGGGAGCTGCTGCTTGGCTTCAAAGGCCCAAAGGCAGGATGTCCATCCTTGCCCGGCAAGGCAGAGTTTCCTTTGGCACATCTGTGAGGGCTTGTGGAGCGCCGGGAGCACTGCCCTGGCAGGGTGGTCCCAGCCCCAGGCCCACGTGAGCACTGCCAGCCCCAAACAGGCGTGGCAGGGCTCAGCTGATTTACACCAGCCGAGGAGCCGTGCCTTTGAACTCGCCTTTCTTCGAGGAGAACATCGTAAAACGCTTTCAAGCAGGCGTGTCCAGAGCTTTGCAACTTCAAAAGCCACATGGGCAGCCCGCCAAGAACCCGAGGGCTGCACTTCAGTTCCACAGAAATCTATGGGCATTCCTCAAATGGAAAATAATCCGGCGAGGCAGAGTTGTCTCTGCTAGGATGTCCTGGTTGGGTGCAGAGACACTGGCTATCAAACCTCCCCAGCAATAAACCAATGAGCCTGTTGGCTCTGTTCTTCCTCTGCCATTCCTTTAGGGTTGCTTTCAACACAAACCAGTCCATAATTTAATGATTTTTCTGCTCCATCATCCTCAGTCGTGGGCACCAGGAATGTCTTGGAAGGGAAATTTCAACAGGGGAAAGATCTCTATGGCTGGGACCAAAGGAGGTCACAAAGCCAGAGGGGACCTGCCTCAGATGTGTGTCCTGGGGGATGTCCTCTATGGGGATCCCACCTGAACATGGGTGAGTGATCGGAGCTGGGGGTGGTCAGCTCTTAGCAGCAAAGCCCTCATGGAGATGAGTCAGGTCACACAGCTTCCCCAGCAGCCTGAAGGAGCATGGAAGGAGCTCTGCCTGCTGCCCCGGCTGGAACTGGAGCGAGTTCTGCCACTGGAGTTGCCACAGACCAGAGACAAAAGGCTCTTGCTCTCCCTTCCCTAATGGGGAAGGCTGGAGCAGAGACCACACACCTGGGAAGGGGAGGCTGTAGGAGGAGCATGGCCAGGGCAGGGGTGATGGCTGAATTTTGGCCCAGAAGGATGATGTGTTTGAACACCAGGACATGGCAAGAACGTGACAAGGACATGGCAATGTGTCCTTTGCTCTGCCTGCCCACACTGGGTGGCACCAACCTGTCACCTGCTGAACCACAGACCAAGAGCTGAACTTCAGCCCCACTGCCTTCTCCCCAAAATTCACTACGTGTGGCCCTGGCTCACTCCTCCTGCAGCTGTAGCCATCTCTCCTTCAGAGACACCCTCTCCTACCAGGACCCTCATCACTACTGCAGGGACAGAGGGAGTCAGGGCAGGAGTGCTGCTGGTCACTCCTGGGACGGTGTAGGATGGGGAGGGCAGTGCCAGGTATGGGGCACATGAGCCCCGCTGTCCCCATCCTGCCAGCCCTGTCCCTCCAGGCACGGCAGAGCCGCTCCACCACCTCTCACAGGCTTTGGTACCTTGACACTGGTCTCTTTGGAGAGTCCCGTTTCGTACTGAGGGCAGACCCTCAAGGTGACAGAGCCCGGCTTCTTCCCTTGCTCGGCCAAGCCCCCGGGCTGCTCTGGCTGCTGCTCTGGCAAGTTCTGAATCCACTCATCCGAGCGTGTCCAGCAGACGGGCTCTGAGCCCTGCCTGCCCCGGCCGCACTCGGGGCTGGGTGCCGAGCCAGTCCCCAGCCTGAGCTGGCCGCAGGGGCCCGTGGTCCTGCTCTCCGCCGGGGAGCTGTCCACGGAGCCGGGGCAGGACTTTCTAGGGGCGGGGCAGTGGGGCTTGGGGAAGTCCAGGCTGCTGGTCCGAACGCAGTACGCCTGTCGCTTCTCCGTGATGCGCAGCAGCTCGATCTGCCGGCTGGGCAGGACAAAGTCACTGTCGTAGAGCTTGGGCGGCGGCTGCGGCTCCTCCGGCGGCGGCGGCAACGGCGGGGGGGTCTTGAGCTCGTGGCTCTGCAGGACATCGGGGGCACTGTCCCGCAGGGTGCGGGCCACCCGCCGGCTGCAGCACTCGGGCCCCGAGGAGGAGTACAGCAAGTCCAGCTCCTTTGGGCTCTGCGCTCGGCTGGAGTCGTAGTCGCTGTCGGTGGCCAGGAACACCTCCGAGGAGCCTTCCTCATCCGACAGCCCGTGCGAGTCTGCGAGGGGCGAGAGAAGCAGAGAGGGGCTCAGCCTGAGTGTGGACAGCCCCCGCTGAGGTGGAACCCAAGGAAGCCTCTGAGGTTTACCCCCTTGTGGCACACCTGAGCTGTGCTCGCCATGGCACAGCAGAGTGGGTCTGAGACCCTGAGACCGACTGCCCTGCCCAACTCCCAGCTCCAGCCCTGCCGGCTCCTCGGGTGTGGCCACCCCTGACCCACTGAGCCCAGGCATCCCCTAAGCCCTCCAGGCAGGAGCCTGGCACAGCCAGGTCCTTACCAGAGTTGAGCTTGCGGCTGGTCTCTGGTGAGGGCACTGGGGACGGAAGGTAGTCAAGGTGGGATGAGGAGGATTGAGTTTTCTCCTTCATTGGCCCCCCAGCCTCGCTGAGGAAGCCACTGAGAGAGACGCCACAGGAGGGCTGCTTGTAGCGGGCGTGCTGCAGGACATCCATGATCCAGCGCATCTCTCGCCAGATCTCCTCCATTTGCTGCCAACAGAGGAAATGGAGGAGCCCTTTCATACAGCAAACAACAGCAACAAGAAAGTCCCACAGCAAAACACAGGGTCTGTACACACACCTCTCCCCAGAGCCTTGGGGGAATCCCTGAGCCAGGAAATGCAAAGGAAGTGCTCTCAAGATAGGAGGAGCACACAGCTGCTGGTTCAGCAGCGGTGCTGGGGTCAGGGGTACTGTGGGATGCTCTTTTGCAAGTCCATCCCAAAATGTGCTTGCAGGCCCTTTTCTAGCAAGGAGGAAATGTGCACTGCTGAAGTTTTTGGGTCTCTCCTTGGGATTTTTAATGTGATCATTGCATTAAGAAGTTGCTTGATAAAGCAATGTGAAGAGAAGGCTTCAGGGAGACCTCAGAGCCACTTCCAGTGCCTGACTGGGCTCCAAGAGAGATGAAGAGGAACTTGGGACAAGGGCCTGGATAGACAGGGCAAGGGGATGGAGTGACAGGACAAGGGGGCATGGCTTACCACTGCCAGAGGGCAGGGCTAGATGGGATATTGGGAAGGAATTGTTCCCTGTGAGGGTGGGCAGGCCCTGGCAGAGGTTCCCCAGAGAAGCTGTGGCTGCCCCTGGATCCCTGGCAGTGTCCAAGGCCAGGTTGGACATGGCTTGGAGCGACCTGGGATAGTGGAAGGTGGAACTGGATGAGTTTTAATGTCTGTTCCAACCCAAACCATTCCATGAATCTATGAAAGACCAGCCTGTTGCTGCCCATCAGCCACATCAGAGAAATCCCCCAGGGCCACCATGACCAGGGAACAGCCCTGGTGCAGATGCTGCTGCCTGAATCCTGGCAGGCCAGGGGCACTGTTGAGCCTGGCTCCCACCCCATACCTGGATGTAGTCCTGAACCTGCTGGTGCCTCTGCTTGGCAGTGGAGAGTTCGGCATCGGAGAAAGCCTCCCTGAGGCTCTGCTGGGAGAGGAGTGACTCCAGTTCCAGCAGCGCAGACACCTGGCAGTACTGCGTGATGAACTCCCTGTCGTATGTGAAGAAGTGGACTGGGAGAGAAAACGAGAGGGGGGATGAAAAACATGAGATCCCACGCTGTGGATGCCCTACAGGTTCCTCCCTATCACCCAAGATGAGGAGACAACACTGTCCATCTAGACAGCCCTCAGTACACCCCTCCATCCCTCCTCCCCAGGGCATGAGGTAACTCTAGCCATCCCACTGCCCAGCCTCGCTCTCAGGAGACCTCAGAGGACAGGGGGACCAGCAGGGTTGGGTTTTGGCATTCCCTCTCCTCACCCAGCTCGAAGATCTGCAGTGGCAGTGTGAGGAAGCCAGAGCGAGGGGTGTAGGGGTTGTTCTGGCCTGGAGCAGTGCAGACGTCGTCTGATGGAGGCAGCAGCAGCAGGAAGGAGACCTGATCCCCAAAGTCCAGCACCTCTTGGCTGTACAGACGGAAGTCCTTGGCCTGCAAGGAGACAGTGTAGGTAACACATCACCTGGTGGGGCCTCTGCCCAGCCCTGGTGCACAGAGTAGTCCTCAGGAACCACCTGCAGGCACAGGACACTGCAGCTTCAGCACACAACCAGAGACTCCTTGCTTCTGGCAAAATCTGCATGATCTCATCGCTTTCATTTTTCCTAAAAGTCTCAAAACTTCTAATCAAAGTCACCATGGCAGGGTGTCAAAAATGCGCCACCAGCCATGGCTCAGGGAGGTGCCCTCCCAGCTGCCTGCCCAGAAGCACATGCCTGTCATTGGGGCTGGTGGGTTGCTTCCCAGCAGATACTTGGCATGGTGGAAGATTTCTCCCCATGCAGTCTGGCCCCAGGGGCTGCAGCTCCAGCCCAGGACTGGCCAGGGACCAGACTGCTTTGGAGAGGACAGAGTTGGGCTGGTCTCGTGCTGGTCTCAGGAGCAAACCACTGGCAGCAGTAACAAAGCCAGATTTGCTGTTGTTGCTTTGGGGGTACAGTGTGGGAAGGACAAACAGCTCCGTGGACACTGTCCCTGGGCAGGCAGACTCACCATTCACCTTCTATTTGCACAGCACTAAAATCTGGGTGCTCCAGGCCCACAAGGAGGGCCAGACATGCAGTTCCCCACCTGCTGCAACCACCAGCACCGTGCTCACAGCCCCGTCCCCTCCTCCTGCCCCAGACTTTGGCTCCTGCCTCTACCTCTTGCAACGGGATGTTCACCAAGGTCATCAGTTCCTTGATGGCCACTTGGAGCTCCTGAAACAAGGAGTTCTGCGACCTGTCAGCCTCTGCCTCTGTGAGAACAGGCTCCTCCACGCTGGCCATCTTCTGCAGCCACTCCCACTCCTCCCTGCAGAAGGCCAGAGACAGACAGGTGAAGGAGGGAGCAGTTTGGGTGGACCTGGACACAATTTCTCTGAGAGCTGTGTTTGCCTGGTGGTTCTTCTCCCAGACAGTGCAACATCTCCAGTGATGTTGGAGTGGTGAAGATAGAGAGGGAACCTAGGTTTGCTCTAGGCTGAATCAGAATCACAGAATATGCTGAGCTGGATGGGATCCACAAGGATTGTTGAGTTCAGCCCTGACCCCACACACCCCTAACAATCCCACCCTGTGCCCGAGAGTGCTGCATGTCAGGGATAAATGGGAATATTACGCTGCTGCTGAAGCAGGAGGTGATGGATGCTGTCAGCCTGGGTGAGACAGAGCAGCCTGGCTGCCCTGGCTGAGCAGCCCTGCAAATCCCACCTGGAGATGTTGGGGTTGGAGCGAATCTTGACATGGCACAGGATGTTGGGGAGCTGCTCTGGCACCAGCACTCGGATCTGATCCACGGCACTGCACAGCTTCAAGTAGCCCAGGTAGAGGCCTGCGGAGAGGGCGTGGCTGCTGCGCTGGTGATAAGCCAGCTTGTCCTGGGAACAAAGGCACTGCTGCACTGAGCAGCTCCTCACAGAGGGGCTCCTGCTGATGCCACAGCACAGCCAGTCCAGCTGGAGAAGGGAGCAGTGCAGGAAGACAGCCTGGGTCTGCCAGGGTCAATCTGGCACCACCTTGATGCCTCCCCTTGAAACAACAGGATTTTTGGAGTCTGGCTGGGCTCTGCTCCCCCTCCCAGGCTGAGCAGGGAGCACTGGTGTTTCCCAGGGGAGCCCACTGCAATCCCTGCCCCAAGACACCCCTGGAGGGAGATGAGCAGCGTGTCCAGAGCAGTGGGCTCCTCCGGGGAGGACACGGACTTGCGGCTGGTCTGCAGCTTGCAGATGGGCACCCAGCGGACGCTCTCGAAGGTCTGGTTGGTCTTCACCTCCTTCAGGGTGACGATGAGGATGTTGCCCTGTTTGTCTTTGATGGGCTCAAAGAAGACCTGCCCCAGGTCCTGGATGCCCAGCAGTCCCTGTGTGACAGGGTGGGAAGGTAGGAGAAAGCAGAGGGTCAGGGGACATCCTGGAGGCACGGTGGGTCTGGGCAGCTGGGATGTGCCTGCAGCTGCCTGCTGGAAACCAGTCTGCCCAGAAAAGCCCCCTGATGGTCCCCACCCCCTTTTCATGAGATCGCCATGACACCTGGCACCTCACTGTCCCATGGCCAGAGTCCTGGCAGGGACACACAGTCATGGCCAGCAGATCCTGGGTTTATCCCGACTGTGGTACATGCACATGCTGCTCCCAAGAGAGCTCACACCCCACTGTCCCACTCAAAGTGTCTGTTCCCCACCCAGGCTGACCCTCACCTGCATCTGTGAGATGGCCAGCAGCATCTTGAAGCGTGTCTGCAGGATGCAGGAGCAGGAGGACTGGGACACAGTGACACACTGCCGCAGCCACAGGATCTCATCCCACATACATGACACCTGCACACACCAAAGGGTGTCACCACTGCTGCAGCTGGGTCACACCAGGGGGTGTTGGAGAAATCGTTTGCCTCTCTGAGTTGGGTCAGGAATGTGCCTGGGCATGCAGCACCTCTCAGCAGGGGTGCAAATAAATAAATCCCTGTGCCACAGGCACTGAGATGCCTCCAGAATCTGTACCCAAGGGCAGCCCTGAGCCGTGTCCACTCAGACATCCATCTTCATCTAGGACTGAAATTTTAACTTTGAATACAAGTTGGCCAATGTGGGGAGAGAGAAGGTCCACTCAGACATCCATCTTCATCTAGGACTGAAACCTTAACTTTGAATACAAGTTGGCCAATGTGGGGAGAGAGAAGAAAGCACTCTCCATCAGTAGATAAGGACCACACAGCAAATTATTTTGGCCTTGAGCTGCCCACATGCCCTTTCCTTAAGTCTGCTGATGTTGGAGGAGCTGGCAGCAGCTCCCTGTGCATCCTACAGCAGAGGCAGAGGTGCCAAGGCAGGATGCTGAGGGGAAGCAGTTCAACAGCCACTGGCATCCCTGTGGAGAGACAGTCCCTCCACAGCCTGCCCAGTGTGGCACTGGTCTGTCATCCATCTTTGGGCTTCCAGGGGTTGGGATGAAATGCCATTCCCTGGAAGTTTCCTGGTCTGTGCTGAACCCCAGCAAGCTGGAAGTCCACGAGCTGCATGCACTGCCAAGCCCCAGTGTCCGGGCTGGGGGGGCAGTGGTGTTGCCTGATGCCTGCCTGGGTCACCCTGGCACTCCTGGACCTCTGCCCAAGTACAGAGTCCCTCAGCCCCCTACCTTGGTGAGCCAGAGGAAATCCTGCATGAGCAGGCACGAATAGGTGTCATCAATCTCCACCACGGGGATCTGGTCTTCATGGGTCACCAGGATGTTGTCATCCTTGTAGAAGATGGCTGTCAGGTAGAGGCCCCTGCATGGGAGGGAAGACAGACTTCAGTGCCAGCCCCAGGTGCCAGCTCCATCTCCCAAAGGGTGTCTTTCCTGAGGGAAGAGGAGATGCCCTTCCCCAGGTCTCCACTTCTCTCCAACAGCCCATGGCAGAAGAGGCTTGTGGCTGGTATGGGGGCAGGAACCCAGCATGTCCCAGCAGATACCATGGCCCATGACCCTGCAGCACATGGGACAGAGATGGGCCAGACTGTGCAGGGAACACTCTGGGTCTGGACAAGGTGGGGTGCAGGTGATCCTCAGGTGGTGCAGGGATCTGGGCACCAGCACATCGTGGAGACACCAAGAGAACCTTTGATCTCTGGGCCACGGGACTGATCTCCACTGACATCACCAGCTCACTCCCAGTGCAGACCCAGCTCTGAGTGCCCCAATGTGCAGGCACAGGTCTCAGGATGGGGAGCTCTGCGGCCCTGCTGGGACAGGGGCTCTCACCAACCCCATGCACCAGCCACTCACCGCTTCAGTGTCTTGAGAAACTTGCTGCCAGGGTGGAAGAGGTGCTTGAGGCTCTTGGAGACCGAATGCTTTCTGCTCTGGGGCTGGTTCTTGCAGGGCTCTGTGGAGCAGAGAGCAGAGGATGATGCAGCAGGAGATGAAGAGCTGATGCCAACCCGTTGGGAAGGCTCTGCTGAGGTCTCCACTCCCTGAGCTGTCTCCCTGCTCTGCTCATCCACGGCACAGACCGATTCTTGCACCACCCCAGCTGTGTGGATCACACCACAACGCTGGTGGACTCAGCTGCCCCTTTGACTCCCCCCAGCTTCCCTGGAGCACTGTGCTGTGGGCTCACCGTGACAAATGCAGTGCTGGTGGACGGTCTTCACCTGGCCCAGCAGATGGTCCAGAGCTTCAGCCTGTCCCCTCCGCCGTGGCGCCCGGCCGTCGTACTCCCGCCAGTCTGCGGGGACAGACCAGGGTCACCCCCAGCACCCCCTGCTCTGGGGGAAAAGGGGTTCCTATCCCCTCCCTCCCACATCATCTAGGTGTCCCCCCCATGCCACGGCATGGCAGCAGTTGTGGGTGCTGGGCCCCTCAGGGTGTGCTGGGAGATCCCCGGTTTTGTGTCACTCTTCCCAGGAACATCCAGCTCTGCACAGCACCCTGTGACCACCCCCGGCCTCCCCACAGCGTGGCAGGGACACAAGGGAAGGAACAAGAGGGAAGGAACAAGGTTCTGTCTGTTGCTGCTGCATTTCACTGGCCTTAAAAAATAAAATTCTTTCCAGTCTCTTCCTCCAGGTCTTCCCCAGTTACTCCAGATGAGCGCTGGGAGCTGGGCTTACCTCGACAAACACATAAATAAACTCCTGCCAGCTCCACCCGCTGTGGGACAGCAGCAGCACCGTGAGCAGGGCTGGGGACCTGCCGGCTCCTCTCCCTCAACTTTATATTAATTGCTTTAAACACCCCCTGTGTCCTGCCTGCTGCTGTTTTCCATGGAAAGTTCAGCTCTGTTAACTTTGGCTAGAACTTGCCGCTATTTTTAGTAGCTTTAAAAACACCCAGGGAGGTGCCTGACTATATTCTGCTGGGCCAGGGAGGGATCTCTACTGAAGGGAGAAATATTACTGGCAATAAAAATAAATAAAGCCCACTCCTGTCTGATTCACTTCAGCCACACTCAATTGATGCCACCTGGATCTTGGTCACAGGGAATGTGACCTGTGTGAGGTGGCAAATGTGGGTGCAAAGATGACAGGGACAAGATAAAGCCCGGGTAGTGGACGGCTCTGCCCTTGCTATGTGCATTCCTAGACATGCAGATGGATTTTTGGTGATTTCAGTGCTCTGTGGATCTGCAGTCAGAGCTGTGCGTGGTGCTGCACATCTCTGACCCATCACTGTTCACATCCACCTGTTCCCAGCGCCCTCACTGCTCCTGGGAGCAGCAGCCCTGCTCCCTGGGTGCTGCCAGCATGGTGGTACAGGATGTGCTTCCATGGCCTGATCCTTGGGACAAGCTCAGCCTCCCATAGGGCTGCTCCTTACTCATTCACACCACCAATCCCATGGGACACCACACAGGCACCTGTTTTGGGACTGGTGGCAAGTGGCAGAGGCCATTTTGGAGCCCCCTCAGTCCTGAACTTTACCCTTTGGGCTGCTCTTTCCAGCTCAGTCCTCCTGGCCCTTCTCCACCCAGCACCCCGGGGTGCCTTGTGTGACATCCAGTGGCTGTATCCTCACACTTTTCCTGGAGCCAGCATGGGGAGGAGAGTGCTGACAGCCCAGAGCTGGTCTCTGTTGGGGCTCATGACCCCCATCCCAGCTCCATGCCAGGGAATGCAGGTCCTTGGGTCTGGGCTGGATGGGAGAGACTGTGTGGTGGCACAGAGGGAGAGGCCACTGCCACCCAGGACCATTCTGAGTCCTAGCTCAGCCACCTCCTAGCTTCCTCCGTGGGATGAGCTGATCTAGGTGGTGTGAAATGGCTCAGCCTTTCCCAGGAGGCAAAGCTAATTCGAGGCTGAAAAATCACTATTTGGCAAAGCACCTGCTGGCTGGAGGCAGCATCCCAGACCCCCAGGCACAGCCTCCCTGCCTGGCCTGAGACTCCAAATTCTGCCCCTGGGTCCACTCGCTCACATCCCAGCAGTGAGAGGGACCCCTGGAGGGCACAGGGAGCTGCCTCGTCCCCCCACAACCCTGAGCTGGCTCCCGTGGGAGTGTTCCCGGGGGTACTCACTGGAAGGGATGGCGAAGGGGGGCGTGGAGGCTTGGGGGGGACCCCAGCCCTTCATGTTGTAGGCAGACACACGGACGTGGTACGCTGTGCCCTGCAAGGAGAGCAGCACACTCAGCACAGCCCTGCCTCTCCTGGCTTGGCAGGTGAGGCAAGGAGGATTCCCCCCAGCCCACTGCTGCAGTACACCACGAGGAGCACTCAACTGGGATCCAACTGGGAGCCCAAGTCACTGGCTCTTACCTCCCCTCCTGTACAAAGTCCTTGTTATGAGACACTAGAGAATCCCTGTGGCCCTGCTGGGTGGGTTTGGGGCACGCAGAGGAAGGAATGGATATTGCAAATGCCCCTTGCCAGAGATGCTCCAGGCTGAAAGACTCAGTGCTTCTGTGGATTGGGGTGTTAGTGATCCCCTGGGGCATGTAAGGATCCAGTCCCTGGATACAGGGAGCTGGCCCAGCACTGGCAAGGGCTTGTAGCACAGTGACAGTGATTAAAGCCTCTGATTAAAGCCCAGTCAAGGTGCCAGATGTTGCCAGGCCTCCAGGCACTCATGAAGGCGACAGGAGCCTTTGCAGCAGCTCTGAGAGTGTGATTGATGGTCTTGGAGCAGTTTGTTGCAGCGATGCTGCTCCAAGCTCTGCTCAAGCCCCTCCTGCCACACTGAGGGCAGCTCCCACCCTGACAGCGCTCCTGGGCTGCTGCTGTGCCTAAGCCCCTCTCACCTCACCAAAGGTGTTCTCTGCTCCCTGAATCAGTGCTCCCTGCCTGCCTACCCCTGGTAAGGGTGACCCCATTTATCCCCACATCTGTCCTTGTTCCCATCCTGAGCTCCATCCCACTGCAGTTCCCATGTCCCCAGTGCTGGCCGAGGCATGGCTCTTGTGGTTCTCAGGGACATAAAACAGCAGGGAACCACAGTGCCACCAGCCATGACCCTGCTGAAGATGGAGATGGAGCTGGTCCCCCCTTCTCAGTGACATCGAGGCTGGGGCGAGGGGCTGGACTGTACAGGTGGCAGAGGAACGAGCCACTGATTTATTGCCCAGGAAGAGCCTGGGTGGAGACAGGAGTGCAATGGGGGACGGAGGATAAATCAGGTGTTGGGTGAATGGGCCCATTCTGCCTGTCACTGCTGAGCCCCCAGGCACCCTGGCAGGGAGGTTCCCCCCTGTCAGGGGCTGTGGCTCTGCAGGGGCAGACAGATGCCTCTCCCAGCTGTACACTCTTGGCTCGGCCCAGGCTGTGCCTATGGCATGCAGCATGGCACAATCCTATTGTTCCTGCTCAGAATGATCATAGAAACAAACAATCATTAAGGTTGGAAAAGACATCTAAAATCACTGAATCCAACCACCGCCAAGGCCACCACTAAACCATGTCCCCAAGTACCAAATCCACATCTTTTGAACATTTCCAGGGATGATGACTCCACCACTACCCTGGTCAGCCTGTGCCAGTGCCTGATCCCATCCCTGCAGGCTGCACTATGGCCTGTGGCTTCTCCCAGCTGTGAGCTCTCCCCATGGAGCCCTGCCCGCTGTGGGCACCCCCAGCACTCACCGACACCAGCCCCTGGATGGTGAACTGCAGGTCCTTCAGCTTGTCGATCACAGCTTCTCCCAGCAGCGGCGAGAAGGTGGGGGAGCAGCTCCACTCCACTGCAAGGAGAGACCCCAAAGTGCCATGAGGCCCTGGAGAGGGGACAGGCCACCAGGGCTGGGGCAGCATGTCACAGACAGCAGCTGCAGGGGGACTGCAGACAGCACAGGAGATGGAGGCAGCGGAGTGAAGGCAGGGGAAAAGGCCATTCATAGTGGGGGGAAGGTCACGGGGAGCTGCTGTTCTCACCAAGCCACATAAGATGGGGTCAGCACCTTTAATTGGTGGCTCAGAAGAGGGGGATGGAAGAAATTCTTCCACAAGCCAAAAGTATCTGGTTTAAGTGGGTGAGGGGTGCAGGACAACAAAGTCTTCCCAGTGTGCAGGATGAGGGGGCAGCCAACAAGTGACGCCCCAAGTTTTGCCTTGGTGCAGGATGATGTTTGGTGTAGCTCAGAGGATTTGGGTGGTGGCCAGGCTGTCCAGCAGCCCTGAGTTCTTCTGTGCTCCAGCAGAAAAATGGCCTGACTGGGGCTTGGCAGCACTGCCCATGGCTCTGTTGGGCTGACGTGGGGTGCAAGGGGTGCAAGGCACCTGCTGTGGCCGTGTGACCCTGCCCTGCTGCAGGGATCCTGGTCCTTACCTTTGTACTTGGTGACAACGGCTGAGTTGACGCTCAGGGGCTCCCAGAAGGTCACCTGCAAGGAGGAGCTGCTGGCCACAGAGAGGTGGACGCTGCTGGGGGCATCTGGCACTCCTGGGGACAGAGTGCAGGGACTGCTACAGTGAGGATGGTCACTCTGAACCTCCCCATGTCCCTCTCGGGCCTCTCCCGGGCCCCAGGGACATATTCCCTGATGGAACATGTTCTCCCCTCCACGCACCCAAACTGCAAGTCCTGGCCACAGGGTGCAGGGACCCTCTGATGAATGCTGGTGCCACACACAGCCCCACTCCTCCCCCCGGAGCAGGGACAGCCCCCCAGCCCTGCTGCAGTCACTCACGGGCGTGCTCAAACCCTGCCTTCATGCGCTTGTAAAGCCGGAACCGCCACTCCCAGGCCTTGAGCTGCTTCTCCTTCTCGGAGCAGTCGGCGTTGGGCGCCTCGTTCACCACCTGAGCCGTCAGCTCATTGACGCGCTGCTCCGCCTCCCGCACCAGCGTCGAGAGGTGCAGCGAGCGGCTCTCCAGGCTCACAACTGTGGGAGGGTGGGCACGGCCGTGGGGCCCAGGAGGAAAGGGAGGAGAAGGTGGTTAGGGCAAGCTCTGCCTCTGCTGGCAATGAATCCCCACCCCAAGACCCCATCCTCCCCTCTGTGTCCGGGGTCTATCTGAGTGCATGGTTCCCCTCGAGCCCTGCTGCAGCCTGCAGTCTCCCAGAGCCCAGTGATCACCTCCCCACCTGCATCCAATGCCTGTGGTGCCCCACTGCACCACACTGGAAACACAGGTGTGTCGCCCTCAATTTTCCTGCTTTTCAGTGTTTGCAGTTTGTAGTGGAGATTCTCACTCAGTTTCATATAAACTATGTATATATTTAGGACTTATCTATTTTGTTTACATATTTCTCCTCACAAAGGAAGAATATGATTGATGGTGATGTTCACCAGTGAAGGCAAGAAGGTGGCAACCTATTTAGCCAATCTTTTGCCTTCTGGCCAAAATGTATAAAAGATGGAGTCAGAAAATTAAAATAGAAACTTCTTCCTGCTTGACTTTCTGTGTCTGCCTTGTCCTTCATGTGCCTGAAATTGCCACACAGGTGATGGAGCACAGCTCCCTGTCCCAGCTTACAGTGTGGGCTCTCCTTCGCTCCCGCCTGCAGCAGGGCCCTGGCGATGGGCACGTTGTTGGTCATGATGGCGATGTCCAGGGGCAGGAGCCCCTCGCTGTTGGGGGTGTTGAGGTCCAGCTCCTCAGGGCTGTAGTGCTTCAGCATCTCCTGCACCCTGTCAAGGTCCTGCAGCTCCACGGCCTCAAAGAGGGCAGCATTGCTCTGGAACTGGGTGAAAGGAGAAATGCAGCTGGGCTGAGCACAGGGCACCCTCCTCCATTCCACCAAACACCCTGGACCCTCACTAGCTCCCCATGAACCCAGTCAGGGAGAGGGTGTGTCGCCCTGAATTTTCCTGCTTTCCAGTGTTTGCAGTTTGTAGTTGAGGTTCTCACGCAGCTTCATATAAACTATGTAGATAGTTAGAACTTATCTACTGTGTTTACATATTTCTCCTCTGGAAGGAGAAATATGATTGATGGTGATGTTCACCATCCAGGTCAAAGAGGTGGCGATCTGTGTAGCCAATCTCTTGCCTGCTGTACAAATGTATACAAGAATTGAGTAGATAATTAAAATAGAGAAGCTTTCCCTTGACCTGCTGTGCCTGCCTCGTCTTTCGTGTGCCTGAAACTGTGGCAAGGGTGCCCTCATCCCAAAGGCTTGGGAACATCAGTTCTTCGCAGACACAGCTGGATGATGCCAAGCAAACACCTGGACCAGCTCCAACTGAACTTGCTACAGCTTAACACACTTAACAAATTCTTGTGCTCTTGTGCTCCTTCCCAGGTTCCAGCACCACCCACACAGGGACCCTCAGCCCCCACGGACCCTCTGTCCCCGTGTGGATGGGGCCAGCAGGCACTGACCAGGTAGGACTTGCGGAGCTTCTCCTTCTCTCCCCGTCCCACCAGGCTGCCCTCGTCGAAGGAGGTGTAGTTGACGCGGAATTTCCCCGACAGGTTTCGGTAGAGCCTCTTGGCCGCATTCGGTGAGGAAGGGCCTGGTGGCTTCCTGGCCTGTGCCAGCTGCAGGTCCCGCATCTGCTGCGTCATTTTAGGGGAGGATGACCTGGGAAAAAAGACAGGAGGGAAATGAGGCGTGGAGGATGTGCCAGAAAGGCAGAGGCACATCTGTATTGTCAGGACCAAGAGAGGAATGGGGAGAGCCAGAGCACTCCCAGGCAGCACCAGTGTGAGCAGCTGCAAGGTGGATGCCAGTGTCAGCAATGCCCTGTGTGCAGCTGCAAGGTGGATGCCAGTGTCAGCAATGCCCTCACCCATCTGTTTTCAGCTGAGGCAGATCTACTCCTCCTCCCCACCACTGCTGCTGGCCCTGCAGGGGTGCCAAGGGGCTTGTATGATCCCTGCAGGTAAGACATTTCCATCCAGACACAAGCTGGGATGCTCAAAGACACCTCAGGCTGCTCAGCTCTGCAACTGGTCTGGATCCATCTGGCCAGGGCAATCTCTCCACATCCAGCTCCTACAGAGATGGGCTGCCCCATGCAGGGATGGCCAGCCCCCTCAGCAGTGAAGGGCCTGGCAGACCCCAGGCCTGTGCTGGGTGAGTGCTGTCCATCACCATTGGCTTGGCACAGCCTTGTGTACCCTCTGCACACCCACCCCTCTACAGGGACCCGTGTCCTGCACTTTCCACCATCCCTCAACCCTTTTGGTACGTGACTTTTGTTAGAGTTGTTATTCTGGCAAAGGGCACTCTCTGGAAGTGAAGTGGGAGCAGGGAACATTAAGGGCCATTTCTAAGGGCATCCAGACAATGCCAGATCCTGATGGGGACCAGTGACCCCAGATTTCTGCTCACCAAGAGTTCCAGGCTTCACAGCTGCTTCTTACCTTCTCTGTCCATTAACCTACAAAATCTTTTCTCCTCTCTGATTGTAGAATCACAGACTGATTTGGGCTGGAAGGGATCTTGAAGCCCATCTGGTTCCAATGCCCTGCCACTGGGACATGGTTTTGATTCTTATTTTCAGTATCTACAAGTCACAAGGAAAGCTGGTGTCTTTTCTGGGGCTCTCCAGAGTGGGAGCTGTCCCTGTCCCTGCAGCCAGGACCCTCCTGACTCCATCAATACCTCATCCCACCAGTCAAAATCCCCTGCTGTGGTGTGAACATGGCCTTGTTGCTGTGTGGGGCTTCTGCCCATGAGTCATCCCCTATGGCATGGAGGGTTTCCACTGCGTCAAACATCTGATCCCCTTCTTGCTGGAGCTCTGGCACAGCTCCCAGAGAGGAGCATCAGGTCTAAGGAGCATTTAGCATGGCTACACTTAACACAATTTTTCTTAGTTTTACCCCATCCCCCTGTGTATAAAATCAGATATATAGGGGCAAAGTCTTCCCCTCCTTGCTTTATTGGTTAAATATCAAGTGTGATAAAAGCATGACATTTGGCTGAAGGTTATGCCAAAACACTCCAGTGAGGCTGTACCTGCAGTATGGATGTTTATAAAGCCATCATGGTAAGGCAGGATATTAATAACCCCTCGCTCTGTGCTCTTTGTTGTCCTCATTTCGGATGAGGCACAGTGGGCTGCAGAAGGACTCTAATGATTTTACCTTTTATTACTGTGATATTTAAGAGTGGAAAATGCTGTGGAGGTTGGGTCCTGGCAATCATTCATCTCACCAGCTTCAGCCTGTGGGTTTAGAGGTCTCCAGTGTGGCCCAAGCCACGGTGTCAAGTTGCTGCCCCTGGGTTCCTCCAGGAATGGACATTATCTGAACACAGGGCTTCATGGATCAGACACTGAGCACCAAGCACACCAACCAAAGGCCCATTTGCAAAAGCAGACAGGTCTTTTGTCACTTCAGGTGGCAAAATACCCCTGAGCAGCCACATGGGAGTGGGTGAGTTTTGAGCAGTAGAGTCCTGCTGGTTCTGGTGGGGAGGAAGGGATCAGCATGCATGTCACCATGGTGGGAGAGACCTGCACAATGCAAGGAAGGGCTGAAAAACCAGTCCTGCCATCTCTGGGACCTGCCTGGCTCTGGACATGGAGACCTCAGCCTGTGCACACCACATGTCATCATGGACAGGGAGCAGCTCCTGGCACGGCCTCTCCTGAGGGCTCCTCATGCCCAGGGCTCACACACAGCACACACAGCCTTCTGCAGAGGGCAGGGACAGGGCTGGGACAGCAGCACTGCACTGCTCTGCACAGAGATGAGAGAAAAGCCACCCGTGCCTGAGCAGGCGGAGCTGTTCTGGCAGGAAGGGACAGGGAGGCAGGTCCTGAGCCTGAGATGCAAAGCACTGCCTGGCATATTTAGGAAAGAGAACTAAATCAAAAGATTCTCCAGCAAAATCTTGCCCTTCCTCTTGTGTTTAAGAGTTCCCTGCAGCCCAAGTTTTGCTCTCTCCTCTCCACCTCCAGCTGCTGCTCAGAGGTGAAGGTGGCTCTTTCAACAGGCTCATCAACAAGATGTGTAAATTCCACTGGCTCCCCTTCTTCAAAGGAGGCCACAATGCTCTCCCACACAGAATGCTCTTCCCTCTACAGAAGTGGAGCAGACCCTGTTGTAACAGATCCCTGCTCCATTCCTGCCTGCAGAATCAGGGTTTAAAATGGAGTGGTGCTTTGGAGAGAAAGTCCTTTGTTCTGCCAATTAAAATACATGGCAAATGACCCAGTGCAGGCAGACTGCACAGCTGGGAGGAAGCTCTCTTGGAGATGGCAGAAACAGAGACAGAGAGAAATTTCTCACTGTTTTCCCTCCTCTGATTTGCTTTTAATGAGAAGTAAAGAGATGGAAATTATTCAGTGCTCAGGAGTGAACATCTATGTATATTAAACCAGCTGCCCCCAAGATAAAGGAGTTTCCTGCCCTGTGGTTATGAGTCATCTGGACTCAGTGAAAAGGTTTTGATTTATCTACAGCTAAGCTTTGCCCTGGAGCAACTGATAGCTGAAAACAACACCTACAGATGTCCTGCCCTCAGGGGCCAACCAGCCAACACCAGCTCACCCACGGCAAAGCCCCATCCTGCAGGGAGGTGTGGGAGGAGATCCCACTTCCTCTGCCTGAAGAATCTCGGCGCAGCCAAACTAAATTTATCCCAGCCACAATTGGTCCTTGTTGCTAATTACTGTCCTATGGTCTGCAAGCAGGGGACAGGAGCTTTGCCTGCCCCAGCACTTCAGGTCTCTGGCCATGGGGGATGTGTTTGTGACCATCAGGGAAGTGATGTGGACATCAGGTTTGCAGTGCCATAAACACCAACAAACTCCATCACCCTCTCCATGAAGAGGCTGAGGTTCTTTGGAAAGAAGAGCTGGGGCTGGTCATATCCATTTGGGGTCAGTTCTGGGCTTCTCATGACAAGAAAAACCTTGAGGGGCTGGGGCGTGTCCAGAGAAGGGAATGG
This sequence comes from Argya squamiceps, assembly GCA_037834095.1. NCBI lineage: Eukaryota > Metazoa > Chordata > Aves > Passeriformes > Leiothrichidae > Argya > Argya squamiceps. The sequence goes on from JBBMKD010000040.1 coordinate 710,662, forward strand.
AGCTGGGAAGGGGCTGGAGCACCAGGAGTGGCTGAGGGAGCTGGGAAAGGGGCTCAGCCTGGAGAAAAGGAGGCTCAGAAGGGACCTTGTGGCTCTGCACAACTCCCTGACAGGAGGGGACAGCCGAGGGGGTCGGGCTCTGCTCCCAGGGAACAGGGACAGGACAAGGGGAAACGGCCTCAAGTTGTGGCAGGGAAGGTTTAGATTGGATATTGGGAAAATTTCTTCCCTGAAAGGCTGGTTAAGCACTGGCTCAGGCTGCCCAGGGCAGAGGTGGAGTCACCATCTCCTGAGGGATTTAGAAGCTGTGTGGATGGGCCACTTGGGGGACATTGTTTAGTGGTGGTCTTGGCAGTGCTGGGTTAATTGTTGGATTTCATGATCTTAAATGCTTTTTCCAACCTTAGTGATTCTAAGTATGATTCTGTCTCAGGAAATCAATGCAATAGAGGTGATTTTCTTTTTTTAAAAAGCACATGAGGATGGATGAGCATAAAGCCCCTTCATTTTTTCCCTTCCTCCAGCATAGCACACAAGCAAATCCACTGGGTAGTTCATAATGCAGTGTTCTGAATATTAATGTTTGATTGACACTGCAGATCTTGGCCTAGTAAAAAGTGTTAATAATTGTTGCAATTCCTTGATTTGAAGTGCATTTTGTTGAAGGGCGTAGCCCCTCTGAGTCTCCAGCTGAGAACCAGTCCCTGACAGGTCCAGCTGCTGTGCCCCATGACAGAGCCCAGAGGGCACCAGGACAGGCAGGGAGTGACCACCCTGCCTACAGGTCACCAGACCAGACATAAGGAAGGAATTTTTTATCATGAGGGTGGTGAGGCCCTTGCACAGGGTGCCTGGAGAGCTGTGGCTGCCATTGGATCCCTTAGAGTGTTCCAGGCCAGGCTGGATGAGGCTTGGAGCAACCTGCGATAGTGGAAGGTGTCCCTGTCCATGGCAGGGGGTGAGATGAGATAAATGATCTTTAAGATGAGATAAATGATTCCTTCCAACCCAAAGCAGTCCATGATTCTATGATGTGGCTGGTGGGGACCACGGTGGCCCTCTCACCACCAGCAGCCTGGGCTGTCAGCAGCTCATGTGCCAGCCGTGCTGCTGCTGGAGGCAGTGACCTTCCAGCCACACCCCGAGGCTGCCTGCTCCCTGCTGCCCCCCAGGCTGGCTGTGGGAAGGAAAAGCTCCCGGGTGCCTGCCCGAGGTGGCAGTGTGAGGGCAGGCTCCAGGCACAGCAGCTGACATGAGCTCAGCACTGCACTCTGGTCCCCGGAGTCAGTGTGGGTGGCTGTCACTCCAGGGAGCTGCTCCCACCATTCCCAGCCTGATGCCCCAAACAAGGAAGCAGCCGGGCTCCGTGCATGACAGAAAGGGAGCCTGAAGGATGGGGGATGAAAGGTGCTGATGGCTTTCAAAGGACAAGGGTTGGTATTGGGAGCAGAAGAGGGACTGGGCCCTTGCAGAGTTTGCTGAAGCCTCACAGCCATGTGGATGTCAGTGGTGTGTTAGCACAAGATGCCAGGGGTGCTCTCCTGAACAATGCTCCAATTCAGTCCACAGGGATGTCCAAGGATGGAACAGGCAAAGGGCAGGAGAAGTCTAAAAACCAGTCACTAGGGAGAGACAACCCAATCCAGCCAAGCTCACCCCAACCAGGAGCTCGCAGCAAGAGGTGCCCAGCACCAAGCACGGGCAGCAGGGCAAGGGGGCAAATCTGCCCCTCTGCCCCACCCAGGTGAGACCCCACCTGCAGAGCTGCCCCCAGATCTGGGCCCCCAGCAGAGGAAAGTGAGTCCAGAGGGGGCCACGGAGATGCTCCAAGGATGGAGCCCCTCTGCTCTGGAGCCAGGCTGGGAGAGCTGGGGGTGCTCACCTGGAGAGGAGAAGGATCCAGGGAGAGCTCAGAGCCCCTGCCAGGGCCTAAAGGGGCTCCAGGAGAGCTGGAGAGGGACTGGGGACAAGGGAT
>JBBMKD010000040.1:712771-725020 GCA_037834095.1 Argya squamiceps
CCTGGATCCCTGGAAGTGTCCAAGGCCAGGTTGGACAGGGCTTGGAGCACCCTGGGATAGTGGAAGGTGTCCCTGCCTATGGCAGGGGGTGGAATGAGATGGGCTTTAAGGTCCCTTCTAACCTGAGCTGTTCCATGGCTGTACAATCCTATGAGATTATGTGGCAAGATCAACATACAGGTCTTTCCTGAGAGAAAAATCTGAGTATGAGAGGTCCCTCCACACATGAACACACTTGGCCTGACCCATGCCCAGGGCCATGCTCACCTCTGTGCAGCAGGAATTCACAACTGTGGCCATGGACACTGGGACACCAACACTCTACAGCAGAGACCAACACCCAGAGCAGCTCCTCTACAGCTGTGGGGACAGGAACAAGAAGTGTTGTGTCCAGGATGAAGAGGAGCTGCTGATGAATTTGGATTTTCCACTCCTTTTGCCCAAGCATAAGCAATTTTTCATGGCTGGCAAAATAGAGGCTGGATTAAAAATGGAACATGAGTAGGGGAGCCCTTCCAAAGAGTGGGATTTCATAACCCACCAAAAAGCACGCTCAGAACTAGGACCAAATGCCATGACTGGCATCCCTGCAAGGCAGCAGGGCTCATGGAGCAGCAGGCACAGCAGTTACCCACCCTGGGCTATGCAGACCACCAAGGCATTTAGGTGCTGTGCAGTGACCTGGCCATGCAGACACGGAGCAAAACACTCCCATTCCATGGAAACATCTGTGTGCCTAGAAAATGCACTTGCTTATTGAAACCTGGGTCCAGGGAAAGGCACCAAAGCAGACTTTGTTTGTTTGTTTGTTTGTTTGTTTTGTTTGTTTCCTCCAGCTTTTCTCTTTTCTCCCCACTTGGCAAACCTGCTGGGTTTTGTTTTGAGTGGAGCCGAAGAGAGCATGCCTCCTTTGTTTAGCAATAACAAGTAACTTATATAGATGCTGCCCCTGCCAGGACATTTTTGTTGGAGCTCCAGAAGCCCAGTGCTGTTAAACCCCAATGCACGGAGGAGCTCAGTGTGGTGTCAGGCCCCTGGGCCAGTGCAGAACTTCCTGAGCACCAGTGGCAGCACATGGTCCCTGCTGTCCCCATGCCGGGCAAGGCACGGTGTGTCTGTGCTGCCCGAGGAGCTCATGGCCCGTGGGCACACAGCCCACCCTGGTGCAGCACAGCTCTGGAATGGAAAACTGATTCCCAGCAGCTTGGCACCCAAATGAAAAGCACATCCTGGGTGAGATCTGCAATACCCAGCAATGCCCAGCGCCCTGCACCTTTCCAGGGGATGAAGAGGAGCATTCCCCCTTGGTGCACTTCCCCTCTGAGCATTCCCCCTGCGCCATCCAGGCTACTCCCCAAATCAGAAGGGTTTTGCACCCTCTGGGGAACAACTGTGCTGGGAGAACATGGCAAGGATCCCCCACCCCCCGGGTCCAGTCCTCACTCAGCCGTGGCAGAAGGGACTCACACAGGCTGGACACACGAGATCCCACACCACAGGTCTGGCTGGGGGTAGGCAGTGTCCTCCTGAGGCAGAGCCACGTCCCCTGGCACAGCACGAAAGAGCCTGCTCAAATGTCTCATCCCCACTGCATCTCCCTCTTAAATCACAGGCTGAATTTGGGAAAGACAGAGACTTCGGGACTCTGAGAGAGATTCAGGGCCAACCAAGTAGATCACTCGCTGACAGTGGCCCATAAAACACCCCACTGCTGCAGGCCCAGCAGTGCCTTTGGGGAGGAAGGGAGGGGAGCTGCTTGAGCAAACTCTGCTGCAACACAACAATGCTGTCGCTTCTTGCTTTTCTTTATTTTTTTAATTAGACCTCCTGATCACTGCTTAAAAGTGAGACCAGAAGGCTCTTGTGGTTCAATGCCCATTAAAATGTACCCCAAATCAGACTTTCATTTGCAGTGTCCCTGTGACATCTGCCATCATGGTCAGGAATGCTGCCAGGCAGACACTGCCACCACAAAGTGCCACTGTCCCGGCCATGCCATGCACAGGCATCCTCCTGCACACACACCTCACACAGCACTGCCAGGGCACGGGGACACCTCTCCCTGGGGGCTGTGCTGAGGGACATGGCACAATGACTGGCTCAGCAGCCAAGGCTGGTGATGCTGCCAACACCAGCAGCCCATGAGCACCACCTTGGGCTGCAGTGAAGGGGGCACCAGTGGGCACAGCCTGGCTCCTGGCATGCTAGCCTGGCTCCAGGCACCCCAAACCATCCCCTGAAGGAGGAGATTCAACACTTCAGAGGCTCACGTAGTCCCCATCCACAGATCTAAGTCAGGAAGGAGATGCTGGAAGCTTCTACACCCAGCCAAGCTCTGCTTATTTTACTGTTTTCACAAGGATTTACCCCAGCAGAGCTCCTGTGTGTCCTGCCCAGAGGTTCCTACCTAGAAAATCCACTTTTCTGCTTCTGTGCTGCCGAACTTTTGTGGGGATGGAGTTGAGTGGGTCTGTGCATTATGGACTGAGAGCATCTCTGTCTGGAGGGGTTGGGGAGCTGCTCCTCGGGATGCAGCATCCCTGTGTGACCCGCACACGTCCCTGGGGCACCTCCCCGTGCCAAAAAGCCGCGGGTCCCTCCCCACCGGCACAGGCACCGGGGATGGCTCAGCCCTGGGCTCCTATCTCCCGGCCAGGGCAAACCTTTCTCGCTGCCGCGCCACAAAGCCAGCCTTTAATTGCTGCTTGACATTAAGTATCTGAGCAAGGAAGTCTTGGGTAAATGTCCTTGCTATGGGAACACACAGTGCTGAGTCTCTTTAATTACATTGTTTTTGTTTGGCTTTTTTTATTAGTTGTGCTGCGGCTTCCCCTCCCTGACAGGCCAGCGAGGCTCACGCTAAATATGGCCGGGTTTAAAGTCCGCCGTGAAACCCGAACCGCGGCACCAGACTGGCTGGACGCGGTGCAAGCCAGGGTTACGCGGGACACGCATTCCAGCCGCCGGGTCCGGCCCCGCGCTCCCCCCGCCCTGCTCACACATCGAAGCCTCTCCGAGAACAACCACCACGCTCCAAACCACCTCTACAGCTTCCTCTTCCTCGCCCTGTGAAATCCTGCTGCCAACAGCCCAACCCTGGGCCCCAGGCTGCCCCATTTCTGTCGTGCTCATCACTTCCACACTGGCCCACATCTCCATGGTACCCATCGAGCCCATCTCCATCACACCCGTCACTTCTGTGCTCTCCCCGGCACAAACTGCCCTGCCCCACACCTGCTCAGCCCACCTCCAGGCTGCCCCTCGGGGCCAAAGAGCCTCCTCCCCACCTGCCACACTGCTTTCATCTTCCTCTGCCCTCCTTGTTATTTTAAAGGCATTCCAGAGGATGCTGTCAGGCTTGGATGTGGTTTGGTTGGGTTGTTTGTTTTCGTACTGGAGGTTTTATGATCGTATTGGGAACAAGCCCTAATTGAGCTGCAATTCGAATTGCAGTCCGTGGGTATTTGTTTCATTTTTGGAAGGGCTCAAACGGCTGTGCAGCTCAGGCTGGAGAATGCATTTGGTTTTAACTGGAACCTGATGGAGACAGGACAGAGCAGGACAGGCTGCCCCGAGCCACGATCAAAGTTCCTGGGGAAGCCCAGTGTGGTCAGGCTGGTGCCAGGTACCCACAACACAACAGGCAGTGCTGGTTGTGATCACAGCCCTGTGACCACCCAAAAACTCTGGCACTGTCAGGGAGGAGGCAGACAGAGCCAGACCTCCAGTGCCAAAAGCCAAGCACACAGCCCTGGGGCCTGGCTCGGTGGGAGCTTGCAGCCACCCTGCAAATCCCTGTCCCCTGCTAACTTCTATTCCTTGTGAACTCCTGCCCCTGCAAACCCCTGCAAATCTCTGTCCCCTGCAAGGCTCTGTCCCCTGAAAACCCCTGTCCCCTGAAAAATGCTGTCCCCAGACAACCCATGTCCTACAAATGTCTGTGCCCAGCAAATCCCTGCACTCTGCAAACCCCTGTTCCCTGCAAACCTCTGCAGGGTTTGTGACCTTGTGCTTGCCTGGCGCCCTAAGAAAGGGAGCCCAGCACCGCAGAGGGAGCTCAGAACCACTGCTGGCTGCTCCTTGCTGAGTCAGGAGCTGCTCCAGACCAGAGCTGCTCACAGAGAACAGGCAGCAAGAAGGGGCAGGAGCTTAAGGTCAGTGCCCAGACTGCCCTTCATGGGAACTGTGTGGTATCACCTTCCACTGACCATGTCCCACTGCCAGAACCAGTGTTTAGCCCCACACCCAAATGTGCCTGATGCTTCCAGCACCAGAAACCAGCCAGACCTTTGCAGGTAGGGATGGGTGGGCAGGCAGACAGAGGGGCCAGAGGGCACCTGCTCTGCTCCACTCCTGTCCTGCCAGGGTCTCATGAGCCCAGATGCTGGAGCAGGTCAGCAGAGCTCTAGGAGACACCTTCAAGCCACTGACACCACCCTGTTTAAATCAGATTTCCACATGGGGAAGCAGATGAGCCCCTCTGTCAGGAGGAAACCCTATCCCAGCCTGGCCTGCCAGGAATGAGCAGGGCTCCTGCCACAGCTGCATGTGTGCAAACCCTGCTCCAGGGGATCAAATGCAGGAGCTGAGTCATACGACAACTGAAATCAAAGATCACTGAAGGCAAAAGAAGGGAGAAAAAGTATCCCTGTGGGTTCACAGGGGCCCACTTGGGATCCAACAAGAGCAGGAAGTAGATGCTCAGCACAGAGATGCCCGGGGCACAGCTGGCATGCTGGGAGGAGTGAGAAGGGATGTAAGGTCACACTCACCCGAGCCTGGTCCTGTCCCCTTCCTTAGGTTCTGATGCACACTTTTGGGGAGGGAGCAGGGCAGAGCCCATGGAGCCAGAGGCTGTTGCACTGAGAGAAGGAAGGGGGCTGGGATGCAGTGACCCAGCTGCTCTGAAGGCTGCTACCATGTACCTGCATCCAACCAAAAAGCCCAGGACCTTCCAGGAGCCAGGAAGAAGCACTCACCTGTCTGTGCCCAAGACAGCTCGACCTTGTGCCAGAGGGATGTCATGTGTTTTGTCATGGCCTCACCCCAGGGTGTTGTTCCACTGTCTCCTCACTCCCCTGACACCACCAGGGCTCTCCCCCTGAGAGCATCACTGTGCCTTTTCCTGGCATGGTGGGGTCCACACTCAGGCCCCCCATTATGGTTCAAAGGTTGGGTGAGCTCCTGGTTCTGCTGGAAACAGGGCTCCAGGGAGCCCCATCCTCACTGCCTTGCCCTGGGGCTGAGGCTGGCCTGGTGTGGGGGCACAGCTCCACGTGCTGGGGGCTGAGACCTGCAGACTCGTCACAGCAGTGGGAGCCAATCCATTCGGCCCAGACCTGCAGAGACCCGAATCCTTTAACCTCCTGCGCCACCTGGTGCCCCCGGGAAGGACGTGCCACCGGGATGCACCTCCCGGCACAAACCACCCCTTCTCCAGAACCATCAAATGGTAGAAAAACGGCTCAAGAAGGTCTTCTGGGGGTCCCCTGAGCTCACTCCCCCATGTCTATGGCTGGGCTCCATCCTCAGCCACCTACATCTCACCTGTACTTCCCACTCCTCCAGTCCATCACTGGGATGTTCCTTCTGGTGGAAACCCACCTCCATTCCATCGTCCCACCCAAGACATCCAGCCAGATGGGACCAGCATTCTGATGGAAACCAGGCTGAAGACTTGCAGAGCTGCACCCAAAGGGGTTACAAAAGGGAGCCCACAGCCACTGATCTCGGCGGGGAGGAGGAGACATGGGCCAAGTCACAATGGAAGAGCAGACAGACGCACACACCCGGCTCCAGAGCTGCTGCCCAGCTGGGAAGTGTTACTGGAGTCACAAACTTCCCGCTGGAAGGCTCCCAGCAGGAGGCAGCCAGCAGTGCTGGGCACGCCGGCCACTGCCCACAGACTGTCCCTGGCACAGCTACCAGGAACAGCCGCCCCCGCTGGGATCTCCCTGGACCAGCATGTCCCAGCCTGGCAAACCCCTTCCCTGGCACAGCTTTATGCCAGCATTTGCTCCCAGTTTGCTCCAGATCAGATCCCTGCCCAGCACCCACCGGGATCTTCTCTGACCACCCCACCACGTTGCTCTGGGGCTGGTCTCATGCCAGCACCACACAACTCATCAGCAACACCAGAGGGGCTGGGTCCTTGCCCCCCAACTACAACAGAGTCAGGGTCCAAAGCCTGCAGTCTGAGAGGAGAAGCCAGTTTTTTCCATCGTTTTGCTAGAAAACACCCTACAAGTGCCCAAGCACTCTTGTAACCCACTAACTGGGGACAGTAACCACCAGCAGGGCCTCCTGCCAGCTGGGGCTTGCCTGCTCCTTCATCAGACCAGAGCTTTCCCAGCTCATGTGTCATTCCTCTCTCTGCAGAGAGCTCTGAAATACCATCAAGTAGAGAAACTCCAGTTGAAGATAATAGTGTCTGCGGAGGAATTTCCAAAGCCCCCAGGACAGCAATTAGAAAAAGTTTCCACTCCAATACAAAAGAGCAACTTTGAAAACCATAGGGATCACCAGGTCAAAGCTCCAGCTACCAGGTCCTGCTCAGCCTGGACTTGATGGCCTTGAAGATCTTTCCCAGCTGCGATGATTCTGTGATTCTGTCCCTCTGTGCATGGATGTGATGCTGCTGAGCTCACCCATGGGACAGGCAGGTCTACAAACACCCTTTCCCAGGTCTCACATGACAGGAGCATTTCCTCAGCTTCTCCTCCCCTCAAGGCACTGCCCAAGCTGGCCTGAGCTCTGCTCCTTCCCTCTGCTGAGGGTGAGAGGCAGGTGATACCCACAGCCAGTGCCATGTGGGGGAAATGGGGACAAAGGCAACATTGTCTTGGGTAAACTGCTTTTGAGACTTGTTATTGGGAAACAACTCCTTCACCCACCACTCCTGACCTGGACTTGTGTGGGCAAGGAGAGGTCCCTACAGAAAGGGATGGGAGGACACAGAGTGACCAGAGTCCCTTTGCAAATGGGGACACCAGCAGCTGGTCCCTGAAGAGCTCCTCCAGGCATGCCTATCCTCTCCTAGTGACTAACCAATTGACCAAATCCATGCTGAGTTCCAGCAGGAATGCAGTATCCCTGCCAAATTTCAAGTCTCTTTTTCAAAGAGTAGAGACACCAGAAGCCCTCAAACAAAGCGACAGGAGAAAAAAAAAAGAAATTGGCAAAGCTACCATTTTCCCCCAACCTTCTGCTGAAAATTGGGAAAAATAGAGGAAAAAAAAAGGAGAAAGTTCAGCCTGTGGCAGAAAAGCATGGAATAATCCAGCCCAAACAGTTAAAGCCTGGCCAAGGTAAGAGCAAACAAACTTCCACTGGGAAGTGCTGTACAGCCCTACCAAGGGTGAGCTGTGGTGCCCTCCTTGTCCCTCCATGCAGCTCACAGGGATGACTTCCCCACAGCTCAAAAGAGCCAGGGTGGCAGGGGCCCTGGCCCTGGAGATGGGAGGTGGCAAGGGGGACAAGAGGACACAGCACCTCCAAGATCTCCCAAAGCCCTTGGGACTTCCCTGCTCACACAGTTACACCAAACAGGACCTTTGAGCCACACACAGCCAGCTTGAGCCCCTCCAGCACCAAGAGGCTGGGAAACATCTCCAGAGCTGGTGGCCCCAACACATGGTGGGTGCTACTGCCTCCTTCCTCCCCCTCTTCATCCCCTGAGCAGTGGGGTGAGGGGTGGGGATACCCTCACACTCCTCAGACACCCAGCTCTTCCCACCCAGCTCCTCACCCTGCTGCAAGAGCTTCCCCAGGACCAGGATGCTCACAGATCTGGAAAGCCCCACAGTTTCCACTGTGCCCTGCCACATGCCATCCCTTTGTTCACACATGTGGATCATGCTGCAATCACACCTTCCCATCACTGATCCAACAAGCCCTCAGCCCTGAGGGCCTCCCTTGCTCCATTACCCCAATTTTTCTGTGGTCTGAATGAAGAGAAGGGAGGTAGCAAAGTGATCTCCAGATAAAGTGTAGAGCATCATGAGGATTAACTCTCTCACAGACCATCTGGGTGACCCTGAGCAGGCCACTAAAGCCCTGGTGCTGTGATGGGGTGCCCACCATCCCCTGGGACCAGGGAGAGCAAAAGTTACAGCAGCACAGTCCCAGTGGCACACAGGAACAGTTCCATCTGTCTGCTGGTGTTCCTGCCTGGACACCAAGAATTACAGAATCCTGGAGTAGCCAGAGCTGGGAGGGACTCACAAAGGTCACAAGTCCAACCCCTGGCCCTGCACAGACACCCCAACAATCCCACCCTGGGCATCCCTGGCAGCATTGTCCAAACACTCCTGGAGCTCTGGCAGCCTCCAGGGGCCGTGCCCATTCCCTGGGGAGCCTGGGCAGTGCCCAGCACCCTCTGGGAGAAGAACCTTTCTGAAAGATCCACCCTGAGCCTCCCCTGGCACAGCTCCAGCCATTCCGTGGGTCCTGTCACAGAGAGCAGAGATTGAAGCTGTCCTTGTGCTTCAGAGGCATGAAGTGATCATGCTGCTGCATGAGGAAGACAGCCTTGGGTCCCTGTGCTGTGCAGGATCCTGATCCTGGCCTGCATCATCAGGAAAGAAAACGGCCAAAGAAACTTCGAGTTCATGTGAAGTTCACCCGAGTTGAGCTCTGCTCCATAAGCAAAACTTTCCTGCCTGCCACGAGCCTTCCAGAGCTCATGACCAGGGCAGAGCAGGGCCAGGACTGCGCTGGGAGGATGGGATCTCTTGGCAGAATCCATCTTCCACTTGCAAAGAGATCAGGGAATTCCACCTCCTCACTCGCAGAGCTCTAGGAGTGTGCTCAGTGTTGAGGTTCTCCTCACACCCCAGCTGGACAGCAGCAGGACACCAGGCACAGACAGGGAAAGCAGGAGCACTGACCAAATGTCACAGCAGCTTATCTGTGTCCAGAAGCAGCCTTCTTGCTTCCCAGGATTTGGGCTGGTGCTTTGTGGGATCCCAGGGCACAGGAATGTCACCTGCCTGCACAGACCCGTGGGCACAGCAGGGCTTGGCTCTGGAGCCTGGCTCAGGCAGGGAGGATGCAGCAGGAGGATGGGGCACAGCAGGGACAAGGCACATGTCAGGCCTGGGAGAACCTGCACCAGCAAACCCTTGTCCCCACCTGGTCCCACTTCCCAAGGAGTTCCAGAGGCAGAGCAGCCCCTCCCAGGACCACAGCCCAGCCTCACCAGGTGCCTCTGACCTCGGGGCTGCTCCTGGGGCTGGGACAGCAGGGACCCATCTCGCTAATAGTAACATGCAAGATTGTCAATTGCTATTCAAACAGCAGAAACTTTCCCATCTTTTTAATTTTTTTGTGGTAGTGTTAATGCCATGGTTTTGTATAGATGGTCTGCTGTAAAAGTAAAAGTCACAGAACATAAATAGGATTTTTTTGCATTAAATGCTGGGTTAGAATTTCTGCTGCCTGGTTATTAGTATGATGATATATGAATATATTTTGAAAGTTGTTTTACACTGCAAGTGTGGGGTAAGGCATTACACATGCTTTGTATTCATTCTACACAGATAAAAAAAGCAAAGTGCAGACAAAGGGAAAACAATCTCCAGCTGTGATGGGTCACTCCTTCAGGACTTGTGTGACACAGGCCAGGCTGATGGCTGCAGCACACAGGGGGAGTGAGCACCCTACGACTCCAGGGCCTGGTGCACAGTGACATCTAAACCCAAAAGAATTCGGGTTGAGATTCTACCTGCCTGCATCTCCCCAGATTACCTCTGCTCCTGTCACTGCCTCTGACCACAGTAACTGTCTCCTCCTCCCCAGTGAAGATGCTTAGGAATAAGAACACTGTTTGGGGATGAAAAAGACACTTTTTTCATGCTCACAGATCTGGAAAACCCCACAGTTTCCACTGTGCCCTGCCACATGCCAGCCTAGGATGCCACAGCTCATCCCTTTGTTCACACATGTGGATCATGCTGCAATCACACCTTCCCATCACTGATCCAACAAGCCCTCATCCCTGAGGGCCTCTCTTGCTCCATTCCATCCAAAGAACCTGCTCCCTGAGCAGAAGTTTCAGCCTCTCTGGACACCATTTCCAGTACAGAAACCTTGATCTTGGTGCTCTTAGCTACAGCACCAGCACAAACTGATGTACAAAACCTACCAGGAAAACTTGACTTGCCAGCCTGGAGCTCAGAGCAAGCCCACAAGTCAGCTGTGGGTCTGGGGGATGGCCAGCACAAGACCCCAGATGCCAGGTGTCCAAGAGCAACAGCAGCTCCCTCACCAGTAGCTCTCACAGACTCAGAGGATCTTGGAATGGTTTGGCTTGGAAAGGACCTAAAAGATCATCTTGTCCCAGTCCCTCTCCATGGGCAGGAATACCAGAGTGTCTGAATAAGGAGGTCAGCATTGCCATGCTCCTTTTAAAGAGTGAGAAGCTGAGGGACAAGGAGGGCCAGCTCTTGTCCTCAGCTGCTCAGTGGGCCAGGAGAAGCCACAGGTACCACAGGTACCCCAGTCCTTTCTGCAGTGGGTGAAGCTCAGAAGCTCTGGTAAGTCAGTTTGGGCTCTCATCTTAAACATGGACTCTGGGGGTGGAGAAGAAAAGCAAGACCAGGGGAAGAGGTGAATAACCATGATGCCAGGTCAGCCTGCAGTCCCTGCCCTCTCAGGGGCCTCAACAACCCCGTACTCAGAAACCTGCAGGGTCTGTATGGAGAGCACAGCTCAACAAGCCAGAGTCCCACCCAAGGTGATGGTGGCTCCCTTTGGGGCAGTGGGCCAGAGCCCCTACTGATAACACCAAGAAGAGATGTTCCTCAGAGCTCTGCTCCCCTCAGCAGCTGTTCTGTGGGCATGCTTAACAAACCCTATGTAATGGCATATGTTCATTTTTCAAAGCTCACAAAAAACAGCTTTTTACAGCAAATCAAGAATGCAACACAAGAAAGACATGGACTGGTTGGAGAGATCCCAGAGGAGGCCATGGAGATGCTCCAAGGGCTGAACCCCTCTACCCTGGAGACAGACTGAGAGAACTGGGGGTGCTCAGCCTGGAGAAAACTCTTGGAGACATCAGAGTCCCTTCCAGTGCCTAAAGAGAACCTGCAAGAAAGCTGAAGAGGCAATTTTTGGAAGGACAGGCAGTGATAGGACAAGGGAGAATGGCTCTAGGCTGAAGGAGGGCAGATTTTGATTGGGTATTGGGAAGAATTTCTTCCCTGCAAGGGAGGTGAGGGCCTGGCAGAGGGTTCCCAGAGAAGCTGTGGCTGCCCCATCTCTGGAAGTGTCCAAGGCCAGGTTGGATGGGGCTTGGAGCAACCTGGAATAGTGGAAGGTGCCCTGGCCATGGCAGGGGGTTGGAATGTGGTGACCTTGAAGGTTGCTTCCAACTCAAACCATTCCATGATTCTATGAGTGAAGGCTAAGGAGAGCTCAGACCTCTCCAGGGCAGAGATAGGCAAAACAAAGCCCACTCCATGATTCTGTGATTGTATGAAACCATTAGTAAGACTCCTGACTACAGACAGGAGATTTGTCTCCCAATTACTGCCTGATGAGCCCTGGTGAGCCCTGTTAGGACACTTGGATGGAAACCAGACTCTGAACAGACCTGGAGGGGGCTCAGGTGAACCCTTCACCGTGGGCAGGGTGAAGACCATATGCAGGTTCTCAGCTGCTGCCAAGCATCCAGTTCCACTTTGAACATAGCCAGGCATGCACCTTGCCTTTTCCTGGCCTGAAATTTATCAGATCTGCACTATCTGGCACTGCCTACGTGGAAAATTCTCCTCCACCCTGCCCAACAGTTCCATGTGGCAGAAGATCTTCATCCCTGCCTGACCTTCCCTTTTACCAGAAAAGTAAAGGCAACAAAGGCAAAGTGAGACAGGGAAAGGAACGTCCTCGGGGAGGGAACTGCTGGGGTAGATGGATTAATAGTTTAATTTTGAGGAGAAAGGGAGGGAATGTAGAAGTCAGGAGTGGAAGGGAACTTAATTTCCCTCTCTGACCTCCACCAGCAGATGTGGAGGCCACGTGGGCTCACAACTTCCCTGAAAAGCATCCAGCCCACACAGGAAGGGGGAGTATGAGGGATGGGGAAGAGTCAGTGTGCAGTAAGACTCCATCAAAGGTGGAAAGAGGTCCCAACACATCCAAGGACACGGCCCTCAAGGTCCTCCTTGGCCCCTCAGTTTAGGAAGGACATTGAGATGCTTGAACGTGTCCAGAGGAGGCAACCAAGCTGGTGAAGGGCTTGGAAAA
>JBBMKD010000040.1:734273-744680 GCA_037834095.1 Argya squamiceps
CCTCTCCTCTCCTCTCTTCTCCTCTCTTCTCCTCTCCTCTCCTCTCCTCTCCTCTCCTCTCCTCTCCTCTCCTCTCCAACAAAATATCTCCAAAAAAAGAGAAAAAGAGAAGCTGTTTCTCAGAACTGAGAGCTCCCTGTCTTTCCTCGCAGTAATTAGCCCAGCCCTGACCAGCTAACAGTTTTTTCCCTGATACATTTTAAACACAGACATCTTCAATTCATTAACTGGTTATTGATTTATTTTTCAGCTTATGAATTGCTGTTGCTGGAGACAGCTTTCTGGAGAGAGCTCTTGTCTCTCCAGTCCCCACCCGACAAAATGCGATTCAGACCTTCCAGGGTCATTCTTTACATTCTTGAGAAAAAAATCCTACTTTGATGTAAAGGATGAGGTTTGCCTTAAAAGAAACCCAACAAGAAACCCAAAGCCCAGCGTTCCCCCGCTCACAGCCGGAGGAAGAGGTGATGAAGAGGAGGGATCCTGGTGTCCATAGAGCAGAGCCCTGCACCAACACCACCCCCACCACCTCACTCCCCTTTGATCTCTTGTCAAAGCTCAGCTGGAATGGAGAAGATCCCATTGAGGGAGGGGTGAGAGGTGGGCATTGACAGCCAATGCTCTGCAGCAGCCCCAGGCAGGGTGTGGGCACCAGGATGAGCAGGGCTGACCCAGGAATGGGGCTGGGCAGTGGGAACAGGTGCTGTCCCTACAGCACCTCCTCAGTGGCACTTGGCTGTTCCTGCCCCTTCCCACCTGTCCAGGAGGAGCTCCTGCCACCCTGCAGGGATGAGGGCTCCATCCTTCCATCCTGAAAGGATGCTGGGGGTGTTTATCTCCTGACATCTGGGGACTGCCTGGAGAATCCTGCCCTGTCTGCTGTGCTGACCCCACCTCCACACACTCCCTGCACTATTACAGCCACCCCTCCCAAACTGGCCCCAGCAGGAATGAGGGGCTGGGAAATTCTAGATGACCTGCACAGATGCAGGAAGGCAGCAGCACCTGTGACAAGCACCTCTGTGGTGCCAGTACATGGCCCTTGCAATGACCACCACGGGGACAATTACACACCCAGGAGCTTTACCTGGATGCATCCACCTGTCCAAGCATGGCAGGAGCAGCCACTGTGTCCTTCAGATTGGATAAAGCCAACAGCAGCTGTCAGGAAGAGCTGGTGGGTGAACACAGGGCGATGTGCCACATGTCATCAGGGTTAGGGATGAAGGAGAGTTAGTCCTGGGGGTGGGCTGGTGGGGCTGGAGAAACCACCTGGGTGCTCAGGAAAACGTGGCCTGGCTGTGAGTCCCTAGTTATGGCATCATGAGGAAGGCACAGGGACACGGGGCGGGGGATGCTCTCCAGCCCAGGGCAGGTGCTGCCCAGATCTGTCTGAAGCAGGACAGACAAGCCAGTCCATGTACGAGTCAGAAGCTGACCAAGAATCTTGGGGTGCTGATTTCACCCCTCAAGACTTGCCAGCCACCACCTCCAGCTGCTACAGCCCACGTAAAGGAATGGCTGTGACAGCTCTGACAGCCCTACACCTCCCCTCTGAGACCTGTCAGCCACTCATCCAGCCATGAACCAGCTTCCCTCACCTCTGCCAGACCCCAAAGCTTCAGCAGAAGCATCACTAATTAGAAACCAGGAGCACATTACAGATCATCTGGAGATTTATACAGAGCTGCTTTACATAAACCGTGCTGCAGGAGGGCGAATGAATCATACCTGCTCTGCCGTGGCTGCTCCAGCAAGCACAGCCAGCTCGCTGCCCCTTGCCCCAGCAGGGCCCTACAGCTGGGTCAGCTCCTCTGAGCTCCTGTGCTGAGCTGCTCCAGTGCCTGGGCTCAGAGTGCTCCCAGGGCCAGGAGGCTCCGACAGGCACGGTGTGCCCAGGGCTGGGATGCTCCCACAGGGCTGGGTGTTGTGCTAGATCTGGGATCTGCAGGTGGCAGAAGGGCTGAGCCTCCCCACAGGGAGGGGGATGCTGTTGAGACCACACTGTCACTTTCCAAGGGCTTTCCAAACAATAATAGATGTCCCTGTCCCTTAAGAAGGATCAGCGTTAGGGGTTTTAAAGTAGAAGCAGGGAAACTGAGGCAGGGAGAGGGTGTGCAGGTAAGACAGACTCCCCGTGGTTGTCACATCCTTCTCCTTGTGTGCTTATCTGATGGGCACGATTTCAGTGCCTTCCCCCATCAGGACCACACACTCAGCCCCACAAGTGCTGGGCTGGGGAACAGGCAGCCCCAGGTGCCACTGTCATCCTGATCCAGTTTCATCATCCCAGCCATGGGATGGGGACAAGGCCAGCACTGCTCCCCCAGCCCTGCCACTGCACAGCCCTGCTCCAGGTCCATCCGGGCAGGATCTGGGCTCACATGCCCAGCCCTCCATCAGAGGCAGCATCTCTGCAGCAGCTCAGCCCTGGAGCAGGCAGGGCAGACAGAGCTGGCACCTGGCAATGTGTCCCCACACACCGAGGGGACACGTGGGAAAAGCCATCAATTGGAACGTCAACCACAGCACCGGGAAGAATTGTCTCCTGACAACCAGAGAAGGTTGTTCAGCTACTGTGCTGTATCATAAATCACACCTCTATGACTTGCCATCTGTCAGCCAGATTACACGTGTTCAGAGTCCCATGTCAGCATTTAAGTCAGAACACGGCATCTTTTCCCAGAAATAATTATCAGTGCTGAAGGCTCCTGCAGCAATATCCATCCACAGCCCTTCCCTCCAAAGCACTGGACAGAACAGAGCTGGCGTTCCCCGAGGGCAGGACCACCACAGTGGCACAGCAATGCACAGCCTCCATGTGACATGTCCCCCCCAAGCCCACTGCTTCAGGCACAGGGGAGGGCAGGGTCTGGCACGGCAAACTCCCCCCTGACATCAGCCATGGCACCCAGTACCCTGAACAGAGCATGCAGCAACAGGCAGAGGCTGCTGCTAAAGGGAGACAGGGACAGTGCTGTCCCCAGCCTGGTGTCTGCTGAGAGCCTGGGAGTGTCCAACTAGGATGGGCAGAGTGCCCAGAGCAACACTTGGACCCCAGCCTGGCCGAGGGGGAAGAGTCCAGCTAAGCACAGGGCACAGCTCCTGCTGCCCCAGTGCTCTGTGTGACACGAGTCTGTACCCATCCCTTCACCCCACAGGTTTCCTTGGAGTCTATCCCCACAGGGAATCAAAGCCCCCAGCCTGCCGAGGCAGTGGGAAGGCAGGCAGAGCACAGACATGGAGGGCTGGCAGCCTGTCCCCATCCTGCCTGTGCCTCCAGCAGCTCACTGAGCCGGCACAGGACACGGCACCCCGGCACACAAATCCCTCAGCTGCCCTGGGATGAGGACAAGGGGCTGAAGCGCCGCCCTCCACCCCCTCGCTGGCCAGGCAGGCGGATGAGCAGTGACATTTCCCAAAGCTCAGTACAGAAATACACGGGCACTGGATTCATCCCTCCGGCTTCACCCGCCACACACAGGCGTGAATCCGGCCGGGGGTTTGCAATCACCACCGCATTCCCCACACCACAACTGGGAAGTGATGACAAGCAAAATCCTGATCCCTCGGCTCCGCATCCCTCCCTCCCCTGTAGTGATCTGCTAAAAGCCTTTTGGCAGTTTCTGGCCGCCGGGGTGAGCGTGTGCCCGCAGGAACCCGGGTGCCTCAGTCCCTGCTGGCACAGCACCACTCTGCCATGGCCAGGGACCCCAGGAGCCACACCAAGCTGCACCAAGCCACGAGTGAGGGATGACCGACGACAGTACCAGCCCAGGCATCAGCACAGGATGACCAGCACCAGCAACACCTCTGCTCCACCAGTGCACCCAGCCAAAGCCCCCACCACCACACACGCACCAGCCATCCATCCCACAACATATCATAGCCAGGCAGGAAAAGCTCCCACTTGTTGCATACTCCTTAGCCTGAGACTCGGGAGCCAGCACGTGCCTGTGGCTCTGAACTAACCCAGATGTGGGCAGGCAGCTCCCAGCCTCTTCCATCAGCACAGGCAACAGTCCTGGGATGAGCCATGGGGTGCAGACAGCCCAGGCAAACATGCAGTGTTTCAGCTGGTCCTCCCTCCTTGGGGAGCAGCCCCTGCACAAACAGCTTTGAGCTGGGCTTAGCCCCACCGGCATCCTGGCTGCAGCCGGTCTGGAGAACGTGGCTGTGCCTGGGGTGAGCAGTGCTGGGAGCACACAGCCCTGCACTCCCTGCAGCTGCGGGGTTTGGCTGCCGTCAGTGGCTTATCTGCACAGGTACAATCAGGATAAAATAGAGGGAAAATAACCAAAGCTGGAAAGGTTCTTCCCAAGCAGGCAGCAGTATTTTGGGGGAAGAGAGGGTTTGGGAAGGACACTCATGGCCATGAACACGCAGCCAGCCTCCAGGCAAGCGCTGGCTGCGCACAGCACACCGGCAAGCCCCGCTCACCGGCGGCACGCTTCCCACTGACCACAGCCCCAGCCACCAGAGTGTCTCCAAAACAGCAGCCAGGGCCAGGACCCCAGTGAGCCATGCCCAGCTGAGCCCTGCAGGGACAGGGACAAATGCCCAGCAGCCACGCAAGCGATGCTCACTCACCTGCACAGCCTCTGCTCCCTTGGCTCCTGGCGCTCAGCTCACCCACTGCCAGAGCAGCAGCTCATCCCAGAGCGTCTCTCCAGGAGAGTCCCTGTCCCCTCTCTGCACACTCCCATCCTGGTGGGGTCCTCTGCTCCCATCCGTGCCGCCTGACCTCCTCAGCTGCCACCTCCGCTTCCCTCACCCATCACCTCAGGTTTCTCGCTTGCTCTGTGCTTGGCTCTTTTTTCTTTTATTTTTTTTTTCCTCCCAATCTTGTTTCTATAGAAACGAGATTAGCAGAGGGGGAAATAAAACAGCCCCATGTGACTCAGATTCCGACACTGAAGAATCTCCTGGTTGCACTTGCCGTGGCTTTACATAACCAGGAGCCTGTGCGGGCTCTGATGGGGGTACCAGGCTCAGGCAGGGACACGGGGCTCAGGTGAGGAGCACCAGGCTCAGCTGTGGAGGGACTTCCAGGCAGAAGGCAGCAATGCCTCACCTGCACCTTCTTTGGGTTTGCAGTGACACTCCTCATGCAATGACACGTCACCAAACCCTACTGGACCCCCACGAGTCCCTGTCGTCCTGCATGGCCCTGGCTCACTATCTGTTCCCATTGAGAAGGGGAGAAAGCAAAGGCAGGGATGCTGAAAACTACCCTGAGTCCCACCAAAACCTCTGGTGTCCCCAGGTGAGCTTTGGAGGAGGAAGCCCCAAGAGCCCCCATGCTGCCAGGCTGTCCTGCCTCTGCCCTCAGCACTCAGGAAAGTGCTTTGGGCCACTGGTCTCTTCATGGACTCATGGGGACCATGCAGGCAGTCTGGTGAGCTGCTGCAGACAGCCACATATTCCACTCTGCTGACATTCCTCCTACTCAGTCTCCCAAATCTGTGAGCAGTGCCCATGGCCGGGGCACACAAACCACGGACTGAGCTCTCCCATCACTGTTTTGGGGACCAACACAGGACACTGGCCACAGGGACTTCCCAAGCCCAATCCTTAGCTCCAGGTGAGCTGGGAAGTGCTGACAACCCTGCCTGAGGATGTGATTCCTTATCCTGGGGACAGATGCTGATTGCACATGGTCAGTGCTGCCTGCCAGGATCACCCACCCAGGGCTTCTGCTGATGAACTCCTGTGTCTGTATGGGACACTGACCTTCTGCTGCACCTCTGGAGGCTCAACCCTCACTCATCCCCCACTCCCCAGGTACTGCCCAGGACTGAAAAAGAGGCAGCATGCCCTTTTACTTGGGTGGTTTTTATAGTGATAAGACAAGGAGAAACAATTTTAAAGTAAAAGAGGGGAGATGTAGATTAGATGTTTGGAAGAAATTCTTTGCCTATTAGTGTGATGAGGCCCTGGAACAGGTTGTCCAGAGAACCTGTGGCTGTTCCTGGATCCCTGGAAGTGTCCAAGGCCAGGCTGGACAGGGCTCAGAGCAACCTGGGATAGTGGGAGGTGTCCCTGCCCATGGTAGAGGGGTGGAACAAGATTATCATGAAGGCCCCTTCCAACCCAAACCATTCCATGATTTTTAGGATTCTATGAAATGGGAATCTAGGATGATGTCCAGATTGTGGACTGATGTGCCAGAACACAGCAGTGAGGTGCCTTCCCCATGGAACAGCACAGGAGCTCAGCTGGGCTAGCAAGGCAGCAGAACATCTCAGGAGGTCTGGCTCCTACCCAAAGGACGGGGCATTGGCTTATCCAGTTTCTCCAAGTCCCTGGTTTTCCTCTGGGATTTGAGTGTCCCAATTCTCAGGCTGACTCAGTCATGATTAGCTGGTGAGCTCTGCTGCTGCGACAGCCCCAGGCCTACCTGCAGGATATGACATTAGGAAACCTCTCCCCCCCCAGGGCACACTGGTGTTCAAGGGGATCTCAGTTCCCTCCCTGATGAGATCAGGACAGATCAGACAGCGTGTCAGAGCAGCTGTGGGCAGCCACACTGAGAGCAGGTGATGAATTCAGGCATATCCACCCAACCAAACTTTTCCATGAGTTATCCCAGAGGGCCGGGGATCTGCATGATGTGCCAAGGTTGGGTGATGCTGCAGAGAAGGAGCCAAAGGCTCATGCAGTGCTGAGGGGATGAGCTCTGTGAGGGCCCTGGCTCACCCACGTGCTCAGGACACAGCTTCACACCCAAACCAGACTGTCTGGTGGAAGTCAGCAGAGCTGGGAATGCCTGTTCTGACCCAGCAAGGAGGGTGCTCAAGGGCAGGACAGTTGGGCAGCAGCCCGAGGTTTCCCAAGGCCAGGGAGATGGACTCTGGGGATGCTGCAGATGGGGAAAGAGTGACAGGACTTGCATGAGAGAATGTAGAGAAAGAGAAGGGTAAAGAAAGAATGTAGAGGGCCCATCAAAAGGGAACAAGGAGAGATATCTGACAGCCCTGGCATATGAGGCTGCAGCTCTAGACAAGTTCATCCTGAGACCCCAAACCATTCCTCCCCCTGCCATAGCTCACCTCAACATGAGCCATTGCTTTGATTACCCTAAAAGAGTAAAGGAAAAATGGGTCAGAGTGCAACCCTCCCAAAAACCACAGCCCAGGGCAGCCCCTTTCATTGGCCTAACACAGCTGTGGTCACTGGGGACTTGGGGAAGGGATTTTTATAACAACAAAAGTGTCGGTGGTCACTGACATTTGCCAGATATTGGGGAGCATAATCAATGCCTAAAGCCTGTCAGTGAGTGCTGCTGTGCCAAGCCTGGCTCTTCACAAGCCAAGCAGACGCGGGCACCAGGACTGATGCTTGGCTGGCTTCCCTGGGAAGGACCAAGCTGGACTCTGCAGGACCTGGCTCTGCAGCCAGAAGCCAGGCAGAGCAGACGGGATCCTCTATTTAAAGTATGATAACAGGGTCACAGAAACGTTTGCCAGCAAAAGCGCTTGGATACCTTGATCTAATTATAGCTGGCATTATCAGGCTGCATTACAATTAGCAAGTCAGTGGCCAGTCTCTATTTCTGGTCTGCAACACGAGGCAGGTCGATATTCCAAGGAAGAAGGAGAAGGGAAGCAGGGGGAGCAGGACGGAGATACCTCGCAGTGTGTTTAAAGAAGCAGCACAGCTGCTTCCAAGTGCTGTGCAAAGGCAAGTTTTATTTGGAGGGTGTTTATATGGAAAGCCAAGTAGAGAAATACAATCCCTCCCTTCAGCACAGCCTCCATCAGCCATCTGTGGGCAGCTCCTGACCCTGCACCTGCTCACTCCTTGATGGTGAGGGCTGTCCACACCCTCCAGGTGAGCTCTGGGTCCCACCAGACCCGTGGGGCCCTGTGCCTCAGAGCAGAACCCTGGCCCAGCTTTTCATGGAATTGTTAAGGTTGGAAAATTCCTCTCAGATCATCAAATCCAACCGTTCTCCCAGCACTGCCAAGGCAACCACTGAGCCACGTCCCTCAGTGTCACATCCACATAACTGTGAAATCCCTCTGGGGACGGTGACTCCATCACAGCCCTGGGGCAGCCTTTTCCAATGCCCAAGCACCCTTCCATTTCTTCCAGTGAAGAAATTTTCCTTACCATCCAATCTTTTCTAAGCTATTTAGAAGCCAGATTGAAGCACCTTCCAGGAGGGAACCCAACCACACATCCTATTTGAACTCCACAAAACCTATTCCAGTGTTCAGCACCAGGCCAGTCACTTGAGGACAGTTGACAGCAACCAGAATCCCTGGAAATGGCTGACATTTTTAGAACATCTTTTTGTTTTCTTTGAGAACCAGAGTTTTGTCAAACTTAGAGCATTTGACGCAAAGTATATGATGCTAATCCAAGCAGAAGGAACCATCTGACGAGTCCCAAATTAAAATGTTCCTTTGTTTTGGCTTTCAAACATTGCATTTTAATACTAATGCACAATCTGAATGGAAGGTAAATTTGCATGTCCTTCCCCTAAAAATTCTCTCTCAAAACAATAATTTTACTCATTTGCATTTTGACAATAACAACTGTCCCCTCTCTGACCAACATCTGTGCTGTGACATAAATGCTGGGCACATGTGCCACAGCCTGGTGAGTCATTCTGCACCCCAGCGTGCCTGTGCCACTGGGGGCACTGGACCTGAGCAGACACCTTCCAGCTGGAAACCCAACCCACAGGAAGCATCCCAAGAGTGGACACAGCACAGAGGCAGCAGGATGTGCTGCTGAGAGCCCAGGGGTATGAATGTGGTCTGAAAAGGGGCTACAGGACCTTGGAAGAGGTGGGATCTTGAAGAGAATATAAGATGACCAGGAAGTTTCCTCTTTCTCCAGATTCTAAGCAATATTTAGACTGGGATCTGCACACCTGTGCCATTGTCACATTAAGATCCTGTTGTCACCATTTGGTGCTGTGAAACTAAGGTGAAGGGAAGAGAAGAATTTGGGGATGCTGCTGGCTGAGAGCTGGAGATGCCCCGGCCATGAGCACCCAGAACCCTCAGTCTGGGCTGAGCCCCAGCAGGGAAGGGGGGATTCTGCCTCACCTGCAGAGCTGCCTCCAGCCATGGGGTCCCAGCCCAGGAATGACGTGGAGCTGCTGCACTGAATCCAGGAGAGGCCACGGAAATACTCTGAGAGCTGGAGCCCCTTGGCTCCGGAGCCAGGCTGGGAGAGCTGGGGGTGCTCATCTGCAGAGGAGAAGGCTCCAGGGAGAGCTCAGAGCCCCTTCCAGGGCCTAAAGGGGCTCCAGGAGAGCTGGAGAGGGACTGAGGACAAGGGGTGAAGAGACAGGACACAGGGAATGGCTTCCCACGGCCAAAGGGCAGGGTTGGATGGGATATTGGGAAGGAATTGTTCCCTGGGAGAGTGAAGAGGCCCTGGCAGAGGGTGCCCAAAGAAACTGTGGCTGTTCCTGGATCTCTGGAAGTGTCCAAGGCCAGGTTGGAAAGGATTTGGAGTGACCCGGGATAGTGGGAGGTGTCCCTGCCCATGGCAAGGGGTGGAATGAGATTAACTTTAAGGTTCTTTTCAATGCGAACTGTTCCATGACCCTATGACTGTATGTAAGCAAAGATCTTTTTCTGACTCCCAACCATGAGCCAGATCATTGACAAGGACCATTTCATGA
The DNA here is from genome assembly GCA_037834095.1 of Argya squamiceps. NCBI lineage: Eukaryota > Metazoa > Chordata > Aves > Passeriformes > Leiothrichidae > Argya > Argya squamiceps. The sequence continues at coordinate 743,920 of JBBMKD010000040.1, forward strand.
GTGGCACATACCAGTGTGCTTCACTCTCAAAATTAACAATCTACTTTAAACCCAAAAATCCATCCATGCACAGACAACAAATAAATAAAACTTACAAAATAACACAGTCAAAAATTCTTTTCCTTGGGCAAAATCCCCATCACTTTTCTTGTTTTTAAGAATTCTATCATTTCCCTCTGTGATTGTTTTTAATGAAGATATCTATCACTCCTTCCTGAGCAGCAGGACAGAGCGCTTGGGCTCTTCCAAGTGGGCTGTGTGAGCATGATGGATTGTCCCTGTGCCAAGTCAGAGGAACGTGCAGACTTGCTCCCGTCTTGCCAGGAGCCAGGTTTTCAGAATTCCCTTACTACCAATTACAGCTTTTATCCTAATTAAAAAGATCCCAGAGAAAATAAAGAAAAGGACAAAATCCAAGCAATCTCTTTGTTCATGTGCAACCAGCAGGGATGGGTGAGGAGGTTCCTGAGGGCTCATTTGTCCTGGGACCTTCACCTCCCTCCATTTGTGCCAGCTGAGCCCACACATGGTGAGGCAGCAGCACGTCCTGCTGGCATCCCCCCCGTGCCGTCCCCCGGCCCCGGGTGTGTGCCCACAGCCTGCAGCCTGCCCTCCCTGTCCCCATGCCCCGGGTGTGTGCCCACAGCCTGCCCTCCCCGTCCCCATGCCCCGGGTGTGTGCCCACAGCCTGCCCTCCCCGTCCCCCGGCCCCGGGTGTGTGCCCACAGCCTGCCCTCCCCGTTCCCCGGCCCCGGGTGTGT
>JBBMKD010000040.1:744780-757231 GCA_037834095.1 Argya squamiceps
GCCCACAGCCTGCCCTCCCCGTCCCCCGGCCCCGGGTGTGTGCCCACAGCCGGCCCTCCCCGTCCCCCGGCCTCGGTTGTGTGCCCACAGCCTGCCCTCCCCATCCCCCTGCCCCGGGTGTGTGCCCGCAGCCTGCCGTCCCCATCCCCCGGCCCCGGTTGTGTGCCCGCAGCCTGCCCTCCCCGTCCCCATCCCCCGGCCCGGGTGTGTGCCCACAGCCCACAGCCTGCCCTCCCCGTGCGGGGACAGACGCCCCGGGGGACGGGCCATTGTTTAGTCTGTGCAGCCCTGGCGCTGGAGCCGCCTCTGTTTTCCATGGCCCCGCGTCCCACGCTGCACGCAGGAATGGAAAAGCTTGTTGTTTTTCTGGGCTGCCGGGCGGCCGGGCCCTTCCAGGAGCGGAGAGCAGTGATGTGGTTAAGGCGGGCCGGCCGCAGAGCCTCCACGGCTTCAGCTCCTGCCTGGCACCATCTCCTCCAGCAGAGCACAGCGCTGCCACCAGCGCCATGGGACAGGCAGGTGACAGGAGCTGGCTGTGCTGGGGCACACTGATGTGCTCATGTGTCCAGGCTGGAGGGAGGGTGAAGGATGGGAGAACGAGCCCAGAGCCCAGAGGCACCAGGACAGCTGCCCAGAGATGGACCCCTCAGAATCCCACTGGCCTCAGTGCTCAGAAGAGTACAAAGCAGGGCCAGGACATGTCCCTTTGGGTGGTGGAGCATTGGAACAGGCTGCCCAGAGGGGCTGGGGAGTCTCCTTCCCCAGATATGTTAAAAACACACCTGGGCACGATCCTGTGCAAGCTGCTGTAGGTGACACTGCTTTAGCAGGGGTTGGACAAGATGATCTCCAGAGCTGCCTTCCAACCTCAGCCACTCCCTGATCCCATGGCACACACAGCCTGACCCATGGCTCTGCTGCCTCTGCAAGATCGGGGTACCTGGGGTTCTGGTGACCCCCAAGGGCACCCAGTATCTCAGAACCTCTGTGTTTCACTCAAAAAGTTCCTCAAACTGGTAAAGACCTATCAAAGAAATTAGGACACATTAAATCCCAACCTACACAGGATCCTGGGCAGCCAAAGGGAAAAAGGAGAATGGCAAAATACCACAAGTCTGATTATGAGATATAACACTGGTGTTCACCAGCACCAAACAGGAAAAACTCATGGAAGTACTTTAATGGTCAGAAGAACATGACCATAAAATGCCACCCTGTTACCACAGCACTATTCTGCTCTCTGCGGTTCCTCTCCTACAGAGACTAAGTGATTATTCAGGACAGCTGGGCCCACACCACAGAGCCCACACCACTGCCAGCACCTCCTGATCCCAGGATGGGCTGCAGGAAGATGCAGAGCTGTGTGGGCACCTGTGGAACTTGTGCCCTGGCCCCTGGGTGGATCTGGCTGGGGCCTGGGAGGTGGAGACTCTCCAGGCCACAGTTCCAACCACATCTGTCAATGCTAAACAAAAACTTCCCTCCCTGGTTTTCCCTCAGGACTTGTGAGCATGTCAGGAATTAAACCCCAGTCTCCTGGGCTCATGGCACTGGTGCAGGAATCTGCATCTTTTTCTCTTTCCTGTGTCCCAGTTCTTCCCAGTTCAGTGAAAACCCTTCCCCACCTTGCCCAAGGCACTCCGATACACACGGGTACGCAGGACACTGCTCAGCAGCCCTTGAAAAAACGGGGACCAGGAGAATGGGAAACACATCCCTACAGGCAAACCATGGCTTCTTCAAACTTCCTCCCAGTCCAAAGTTTCCCCTGAAAAGGCATGACAGGGAGTTACAAAGGTCCCTCTTGCAAGAAGGGGGAAAATGCAGGAGAGAAAAGCTCTTGGCATGCCTCCCCCCCGGGCTGGCTCCGGCCCCCGCGGCTGCCGTGGAGGTTTGAGGGACTTGAAGGGATTTGCGACGCAATAAAAACATTCCTGCTTGCAAAGCATGAAACCCCAAAAGTTTATGGGAAACCACTGTCTTCGGGATGTCTGCATATCTTCAGGCATCCTGGGAGCTGTAGTTCAAAGAAACCAAGAAAAAAGCAAGCAGCCGATAATGACGGTTTCTGGATGGAGGTTGTGTGACTATTGGCTCCCTCACGAAAGCCTGAATTTCTGGGATGCTGAGCCTGTTTCTGCAGCCAAGTGAGAGGACAGCTCCTTGGCGCCTGGGGCACGAGGCACTCCAGCACCACAGCGAGGGAGAGTGAGAGGCACCCAGGGAAGGGCAACCCAAAACCCAGGCACTGATGACTGGGAAGAGGGAGGCACCACAGCAGAGGCCAAGAGAGGCAGGCAAAAGCCATTTCCAGGCTGGGAATCTGGCTGGAGCATGGTCTTGCCTGTGAGCTAAAACTCTGTGCCTCAGTTTCCCCAAAAACTCTTATTATCCCCCTATTCCCAAGGGCTGTGAGGATTGGCCTTTGCTGTTTGAACACCCAGAGGGAGCTGAACTCCTCAGAAGCCAGCTGTTCACACTGCACCAGCAGCATTAAATCACCTCCAGGCCTATTTCCTGTGAGCCCATGAAGAGCAGCTGTGCCAGCCAGGCTGCTGAAATGCACTTTATTCTGGCACAAGACACTCTTCATGCAAGAGTCACCACCCAGCAGGAGAAGCAGTGGTCTGTGATGTGACACCCTCCAAACAAGGCACTGCCTGTCAGCAGAACTGCCACACCTGAAATGCCCTGGGGTGCAGGGGCAATGCTGGGGGACAGAGATGTGAGAGGCTGTGTATCATTCTGGACTGAGCATGGAGTGATGCAGGAGATACTTTCATTTCCAACCAAGGAATCCTGCAGCAAAGACCACAACCTGGGTAAAGCCAGCACTGGAGACATGAGCCAGGCAGGTGACCTTCTCACTACCTGCTTTGTATCGTGGGCTTGGGCTTCACAGGCCAGAGCATGAGACTGCCCATGGCTGTGCAAGGTCTCTGACATGGGACAACACCTGCCCACCAACACACCATGACACAGAACCATGGGGACAAACCCACAGCATCAGACTTTGCACCAGCTGACACAACCAACCCCAGCATCGTGTGCTCTGCTGGCTGCTGTGAGCCTCAAGGCCTCAAAAGTGGTTTCCGACACTCGGAGAGCAAAGATAAACCACAGGAGAGTTTGTCCTTGGGTAAAACCTGTAGCCCTGAAGAACAAATAAGAGGTGGAGCATTCACACTGGCAATAGCAGCATGGATGCTATTCCATGGATGCTATTCCATGGATGACCTCCAGCTCTTTCTTCCCACTCCAGAGCAGAACAGTTGCACGCTGTTGCCAAAACCACACACTGGTGCTTGCCAAACACTGCCCATGGGGTGGGAACACCACAGGGAGGAGGTCATCAGGACACAGCACCCTTCACACCTCACTGCCACTCCATCCACGCTGTCACAGAGCAGGGGCTTCCAACTCCTCAGCACCACTCTGGTGTGACAAGGCAGCAGGTCCACAGGCCACTGCAGCCCAGAGATGAGTTTCTGGAGGTTCTACAGACACCTTGGTTTTGCAGAGCTGAGCCCTCTGTTCTGGAGAAAAGTTTCTGGGCCAGCTGTGCCTTCACAGGGGCACCCTGTGAAGGGGCACCCTGTGAAGGGGCACCCTGAAATGGTCAAGGCCAGGGCACATAAGCTGAAGACCTACCAAGATTTAGGACTTCGTGCTTCAGGACATTCATGAAGTCCTTCATTTAGGACTCTTGCTTCCTTTTCCTTGACTGTCAAATTCACACAGCAATCCTGATCTCCCCTGGAGCTAAATTCAGACTGACTGAAACCACCCAGTGGACATAACCAGTTTCCTGTTCTGAGGCTCTCAAACTCCAGGAAACCACAGGCCATGGGCCGAGCACCTGGGGTGCAATGCCAGTACCTGCTCCACCTCTCCCAGGGCAGCAAGTCTGCACTGTGGTCTTGCAATGGTTGTCCCTGCTCACTTCAAACCTCTGTTTGGAGCCCCTTTGTTTCTCAGAGCTGATAAAACCCAACTGAGGAAGATGGTGGGGGCTTCAGGAGCAGAGCAGATGCTCAGAAACCAGGACTACCTCCCAGCTCATCCCAGCCAAAGCACAGCATGTGCCTCCTACACCTGCCTCTGGCACTGCAGGTCTTCTCCTGCACTGCCCAACCCTGATGGAGACTTTTCACTGCACCACGAGCCTCAGGAATGGACATCTTCAAAGCAGAACCTCAGGAGAGAAGGGAGGAGCAGGAACCTACTGTTATGGGCCATTCCTGAAAGGCAAAGCAAACAGCTGGGTTCAGAGAACCTCTCAGCAGCTGGGGAAACACACAGGCACTGCCACGGTTTGAGACTGGTTGCCTCAATGCTCCCCAACACATACCCTGGGCCTTCTGCAGTCATTTCCCTTTGAATTAATGCTGCTTTTCAGATCTGACTGACAATGCTGATGTCTTTCTATCATGCCAGGAGTCATTCCCAAAGCTCCTGCATCCTTTTCCAAAAGAGCCAAAGCAGCAAAGGGTTATTAGCCAGGGAGACAGCAAGCACAGGGAGGGAACGCGCTGTTCTTTGACAGGAACTGTGCTAATGAACATTATAAAATTAAAGACCAGGAAAACCTCAATGACAACTTCAACCCTAGAAAAGCTGCCATTCAACCCCAAGGAAAACAGCCAAGGAAGAAGAAAGTTCACAGTGGATTCTGAGTCCACATTCCAGAACTTTCACCTTCAGCACCAGGCTGCTCCATTAAAGCAGAGTCTGGCATTAGGCTCATCACAGAGTTATCCCAAGGCCCTCTGCTAATTCTGGGTATGATTTCAGCCAGCCACCACCCAATCCTGATGGAAAGCAGGTGACAGCTGAACCAGGGCTTTGAAGCCACTAAAAGCACCATGCAGGCACAGATTCCCTGTCTTTTCTTTCAGCACATTCCTTGGGGCCAAGTGGCCTGGTGTCCTCCTCATGCCTCCTTGGAGCTGGTTAATCCACAGAGAGGAAGAGGAGCTGCCACACCATGATGTTTGTGGCCTTGCAAATGGCTTTCAGGTTTGCTTGAATGGTTTGCTTGAAGACTTGAGGGTTTTTTCAGGCTTTGTCTCCTTGGCCACAGCAGGGACTGCTTTTACAGGAGTAAGTCCAACAAAACACTTCAGCATGTGCTGATCTCCCAGGTAAGAGCAGCCTGTGGAGACCAGTGCTCCAGAAAAACTTTCCTGGATGTGATGGAGATGCCACCATCAAAGCCCTACCTGAGTGAGACCTCCCAGGGCTGCCTCTCCCCAGGAAAAAACAGCAAACCTATATTGAGTATCAACCTATACTTTAGGTGTTTAAAAACAAGCACAACTGACTCTGCTCTACAAAATAACAAAAATCCTGGAAAAAACAGAGCACAAACTGTACCTTCACACATGCCTCACCAAGTGTCAACCTGGGGTGAGCAGAAGCAGCTGAGTCCAAAGAGAGTCACATTTTCTAGGGAACATTAATGCAGCCCTGGAGCTGGTGGTGACAGGTGAGCCCCAGGCTCTTGGCTGTGCTGGGCTCAGTGGGAGATGGGGCTGGACCCCCATGGGACAGATGCTCTAAATTAGGAATGAAAACATTGCCCCCCTGCTCAGCAGCACAGGGCACACTCAAAGTGAGCCCTTGTCTGGGACAACCAGCAGGGAAAGCAAGGCCATAACAACAGCTCTGCCAGAGTCCAAAATATACCCGCAACTTGTTTTGATTTACTTTGTGCCGGGCTTTAAAATATGCTGAAAAATTTCCATCCAGCCTGGCTGTGGAGCTGCAGGAGGAGCCTGGGGTTTGTTTCCACATACAGTGATGCTGATCTGAATTTCTCCCCATGGGTAGTGAAACTCTCAGGGAGGGCAGTGCTGAGAGGGGACAAGGAGCCACCCAGAGTGCTCTGGCAGTGATTTTGGGTGGGGACTGCACAGCTGGTGGCTGTAGGGGGGAGCGATGCTCCTTCCCAGCACAGGGAAGCACCCCATGGACACATCAAGCTGAGTTAAACCACAGAGGGAGATCTGCTCCCCGAGTGCAGCAGCACAGCCCCTGCCGGCGCTGGAACCTCTTGCTTGTGGCTCAAATCGACTCGGCTCCATTACAAACAAACCTGTGGGAGGGAGAGGCAAAGAAAGAATCCCTCGAGGAATCTGCTAGGCACTGGAGGAGCTAAAAATAACCACCACCAACAAATCAATCTAGAAACAGAAAGCTAAAATCTCTAATAATAGAGGGTTGCCAGGTGGAGGAGGGAGATGCCTGGCACCCTGAGCCCTGGCTCTGCCCACCAAGGATCCTGCAGAGAGTGGGGGCACAGGAATGTGGGACTGAGGGGGCATTGCTGCCTCTGCCTCCAACAGACACCAGGTCCCGTACAGGGGAGTGTGGCATTGTTTCCCTGTTGTTTCTTACCTTTGTGTTTTCAGATTGTCTCTCAAGATGGGCCAGCTGACTCCAAGGAACCAAGGTGCTTCAGCCAAACTCCCCAATCCCTCCTCCATTCCATTCCAAGTTTCAGAAATGGAGCCAAATCTCATGTCCTTTCCAGTTCTGGTCCCCATCTTTCCCACACCCCTCTGGTAAGATCAGTCTGACCTTAGGACTCATCTCTGTATCTATGAGTGCCTGGCTCTGCTATTTCCCCTCTCCTTGGCCCCTCCAAGGATTCATATCCCAATCCAGGCCTTCCACCCCTGAACATGTGCCATCACAGATAGAAACCTCAGAGCACAAGTCACGATGATCTCACAACTGTAAAGTAACAGAAACACTCTTGGGAAGTGGATAAAATACTCTGGATGGCAACTCAACTGCAATGTGAAATTCAAATGTGAATTTTAGGACTTCACAGGATCAGAAGGATCTGGCCTGGATGTGATCAGTCAGCAGGGTGGAAGAGCCCTGGGTTTGTTCACCAGGCACACCAGAGAATTCCCAGCCTGCTGGAAGGTCTCAGCACGTGGGCAGAGAGCTGCTCCTGTCCTCTACATCCCCAAGGCCAGCAGGGAAGGATGCATCCCAAGGGGGATTGGGAGAGCCCCCCATGCTCGTGCCATCCCCACCTCCCTTGCTGCCATCTCTAACAGGATGACACGTCCACAGCCAAGCAGAGGTGTGCCATGGTGGGCTGCCCCCATCCATGGTCTGGGACAAGGCCCTCGGTCTGACCCACCCCAGCCATGCCACAGCTCCCCCGGATCCGAAGGGCAGAGCTGCAGGGACATGAGGCAAGGACAGGCCACCCAGGAGCAGGGACAGGAGCCGGGGAGGAGGTAATTCGATGTCCTGCCCTTGCCTCCCCCAGGCCGGCTCAGCTCGGGTGACAGTGCTGCAGGAAAGGGGATGCTGCTGTCCTGACACGATACACGCTGCTAATCCCACGGCTTTATCTGTCACTTCCGCGCCGGCTGCGGGACCCAGCCCCATCCTGCCCGGCTGCGGGACCCAGCCCCATCCTGCCGGGCTCCCGGGACCCAGCCCCATCCTGCCCGGCTCTGCGACCCGGCCCCGTCCTGCCAGGCTCCCGGGACCCAGCCCCATCCTGCCGGGCTCCTGGGACCCAGCCCCATCCTGCCCGGCTCCCGGGACCAGCCCCGTCCTGCCCGGCTCCCGGGACCCAGCCCCGTCCTGCCCGGCTCCCGGGACCCAGCCCCGTCCTGCCCGGCTGCCGGGGTGCTCTGCACGGCCTCCGGCTCACCGAGCTCTGCCCCACCCGCCTCCCGGCTGCCTGCTTCCCCAGCCCAGCGCCTCCTCACTCCTTCGCATAAAAACTGCAGGAGGGGAAAAAGGGTGTTGACAGGGTGTTTGTTAAATCAAATGAGCTGGGAATGAGTGGGAGCCTCATCAGGCAGTGCTCCCAACTCTCCTGCCACAAAGCACTTCCCTGGGCTGGGAGGGGAGAACAGGACTGGAGTGGGGCTGGGGACTCGCCCGTGGGGTCGATGCTGACATGGGGCACCCCTGCGAGGCTGTAGTAAGTCTAGCACTGGGCAAGGAACTATGGAAGCACAGGAGCAAAGTTCCCAGTGGCCACCAGCCCCTGCCCTCCTGGGTGCCTCCCTGCCCTGCTGCTCCCTGCAGGGACCCCCACATCCCTCACATCCCCAACATCCAGGGACCAGCAGCTCGCCCTGACATTCCCATCCAGCACCTCCTCTCTGGCTGTGAAGCAAGAGCCCTGGGCACGCCTGGAGGGATCCACCCAGGGGCACAGACCCAGTCCGGGGGTCCCCACGGCGGTGCCCACCCGGGCCGGTGCCAGCTCTCTGCCCAGAGGCAGATAACCTGCGCTGTGCAAGTGCTGGGGCACGCAGCTCGGCAACAGCAATTCCAGCTCTCCAGCTCAGGAATGTCCAAATAAATACAGAAATACATAAAAAGGCCATAAATAAGGTTGCCTGAGATGGCTGTTTGTCTCCCGCCTGGCCAGGACCCCCGCTCCCCCGCTGCTGTTTGCCTTGGCAGATGACAGCTGGGTAATTTGTTTCCATTGCAATGAAGTCCCAATTAACTGGAATAAACTTTTTACACCAAGTGTGTTTGTTTAACAAACTGGCTCTTTCAGAGCCTCACCGAGACCTGATTGATGCATTTGAGGGGAGTGGAAACACGCTGGGTGCTTGGACATTAAAGCTGCAGTGTCTGGGCAGGCTGGGGCTGAAAGGGCTCTCTCTGTGTTTGGGAAATCAAACCTGACACCTCTGATGTCTGTACTGGGACAGGGATTTCAGCACAGCCTTTGTGTACAAATATTGACAGTTTCTCATTGGCTGTGGCTGACACCCCCTCTGGTGTCCCCGTGGGGCAGGAGGTCCCCCAGGACCAGGCTCCACCTCTGCTGGGAGAAGGTGAGACCCGTCACGCTGCTGGGACGCACGTGCTCCCTCCTGGGGACAGCACTGGGGCTCCAGCCAGCCAACAAAATCCCAAAGAAAGGGGACACAGGACACTCAGTGAAGCAGAGCCAATGTCTGCAGAAGCAGCCATGCTCCTCCTCCCAGCCTTCAGAGGTCAGCTTCATGGTTCGTGAGGCCATTGATTTACAGCAGCAAAGCCAAGATGGTGAGAGACCAGTGTGAGATGGCTAGAAACCAGTTTGAGATGGCTAGAAACCAGTGTGAGATGGCTAGAAACCAGTCTGAGATGGCTAGAAACCAGTCTGAGATGGCTAGAAACCAGTCTGAGATGGCTAGAAACTGGTTGGGAGTCTGAGTCTGGTTTCTGGTTCACACCAGAGTTTTCAGCAACACACTCCAGTGGAGGGGAAGCGAGAGAACAGAGAAACCTGATAAAAGCCCAGAAGCAGAACCATTCCTCATCCTCAGAACCATTCCACTGGGATGGAAATGGCAAAGCCAGGTGGACAAATTGCACAATAGGGATCTGGCACAACTGGGACCCAAGGCAGGTAGTGAAGATGCTGTTCAGGCAGAGGGACTGGTTGGACACATCTGGAGACAGCAGCCCTTGTGCTGTTGCCTTCTTTGGGAATGTGGCTGCTGGGAGCACCTCAGGAGAAGCAAAACTAAGCCCCCACATCTGCCAGGTGGTGGCCTAGGATGCAGAGGGACAAAAGAGGAACACCGTGGGGAAAAGATGACCCAACCACCCTTGGCAGTGGTGCCAAAGGCAGGCACCAAGCACCACTGCTGGCTCTGGTGGGATGTCCCACAAGGAGGGAAAAGCCACAGCACAGCTCCATGGCAGAGCCCATGCCAGGACCAGCCCCACATTGGAGCTATGTTCCAGCTGCCTGGTGAGACACTGCATGAATAATAAGCACTTCTGGAAAAAAAAGCACGGCTGACATCTGAGGGGACAATGAGTGCAGCTGAGCTTTCTCTCCCTGGGTGCTTTTTCCTTCCTACCTCAAACTGCAAAGGAAAACCTACAACAGACCCTGCTTGAGAACTGTAAGCTCCAGATGTGTTCTTGAAGCATTCACTGGGAAGGCTTTTCTGTTTCAAATCTAAAAATGGGAATTTGCAGGTCCTAGAGTTCCTTTCATCTGCTTCTCCAGCCCATTTCCTCAAAGCACCACACACATTTCCATTTACTGTAGGACAAGGTGGTGTTTTCCTGTGGCTGGAGGTTGGAGCTGATCTGCCACAATCCCTCAGTAAAATGCTCCAAAGTCTGCCTGAAGTCAGCCTGCCCAGGCTGTCCACAGCTTGATTCAGTGAAGTCTTTAATTTAGGTGTAAATATCATTATTCATTGTTCCAGACCCTGGCACTGGTTGCCCAGAGAAGCTGTGGCTGCCCCTGGATCCCTGGAAGTGTCCAAGGCCAGGCTGGACAGGGCTTGGAGCAACCTGGGATATTGGAAGGTGTCTCTGCCAATGGCAGGGGGTGGAACAAGATGAGATTTAAGGCCCCTTCCAACCCAAACCAGTCTGGGATTCCATGATTCTTCAGTGGTTATTATCAGCTCATCCTACATTCAGGATGTGTTGAAGGCACCAGTGGCAGCACAGATGGCAGAGCTCTGCTCTGTGCCCAGGCTCCCTGTGCAGTCCATGGGCAGGTAAGAATTCATTTCCCCATAAATTAGACAGGATGCTGGTTGTGATGCCCTTTCACATGATGTCCTAAGCCTGAAGAACAAATAAGAACCCTCACCCTCATCCTTTCCCACTGTACAGCCTCTGCACTACCCTAAATCTTGTGTCTGTCAGTGCCAGAAACTTGTAGGAAAGCTGAAATCCTTGGATCACCCTCCATACACAAGGTTTTGTCAGGATGCAGGAAAGACAGTTTCCTCCTTTAACACCCTTAGTCACATTTTTCCCTAAGCAAATTAGCACCATCTCCATGTCTCCCTGCAGTCTGCCAAGCACAGCCCAATCCTGCCTGATTATCCCTCCCAGAGAAAGAGCCAGAGGAGCTCCAGGAGATCCAGCTGATTGCTCACAGAACCCGGGGCTGCCCCATCCCTGCAAGTGTTCCAAGAATGAGGCTTGGAGATACCTGGGACAGAGGAAGGTGTCCCTGCCCATGGCAGAGGGGTAGAACTAGATGATCCTTAAGGTCCCTTCCAACCCAAACCCTTTGTGATTCTCTAGTGCCGTGGCCCAGCTGTCAACCTGAGAAAATACCACGATGGTATTTGAATAAAAAACCCAGATTAATCCATGGCTGTTCCAAGAAACTGTATCAGAGCCCTGCTCCTGCTGTGCTGAGGGACAAAGCCCTTGAGGTGATATGAGGCAGCAAGGTGGAGAACAGAGAATGAGGAATGGGGAAATTTCCCTCACAAACAGAAATTGAAGGCACTCAGCACTCCTGGAACTGCTGTAGGTGATCGGCAGTGCCTGTGTGGGAGGGTGGCAGGGAGTGAAGAGGAGGGCACTGCACACTTACAATACACACCATTATATGTTTTTCTTTGGAACTAGAGATCTTTTAGCAGTTGGTGCTTGAATAAACACATATTTACCTTCTCTCCAAGGACTAGGACAAGGCACAGCACATCATACCTAAGCCAGTTGGCGGAGCTCAGCCTTAAAAGCATGTTCCCAGTTGATAAGAAATAATGTGTTAGCACGCTGGGAGACACACAGAGCCAGCAGTAAAATCATGGAATCACAGGAGAGTTTGGTTTCCACCTAATTCCAACCTCCTGCCATAGAGAGCAGAATAAAGTGGTCAATACAAACAAAATATTACAATATACAGGAAAATTATTAGGGAAACTAAAGAAGGGGGAAGTGCATGGCTGGACATGGAAAATCTGCTATTGGGAGCCAAACAAAGGCTAGCAATAAGTCTGGTTTTAAGGAGCAGGGGGACTACTTTAAAGCATAGGACTGCTCAAATGATGCAGAAAAGAAAAACATAGTCCATATTTTTTCTGTGTTTGGGGAAAAAAAGTGAGTAAACTAATTCCTAGGAGAGATGAAGCTCTCCTAAATCACTAGCATCCAAGTATATCGGATGTGGCCAAATAGCACCAAGCAGCCAGCACAGCCAACACGTACCTAAAAACTGGGGATTTGGGGTTTGGTTTTTTACTTGACATTTAGGTTGTTAAAAGTTTTTGCCTCTTTAAAAGCTTTGAGCTTTTAAAAGAAAGAAAAAAGCAGAGTCTTTAAGGTTTTGTTTTCAGGTTTCTGGTGTTGTTTATTATTTGATATCTCAGAATTCTCTCTGCACCCAGCCGAGGTCTGGACAGGGCTGGGACACGAGGCCACTGCCCGCCCGTGGGGCCTTGCTTTGCTCTTATACAGAGAACTGTGTCTGTTATTTACCATTCTGTGCCAATGTTTAAGACTTATACTAGAAAGGTCATTTCTACCTTGACCCAATCCCTTTATACTACTTTGTGTCATCACCACCTCAGAAGATGGAGGATGAAGAAGGAGAAGAACCTAGGGCAACACCCTAAATCCTCCATCTTGTCCTCCATTTGCCTCTATTCTAAGAATCCTAAAACTACAAAATTTTTCACTCTGTGTTGTGCTAAGC
>JBBMKD010000040.1:757331-767887 GCA_037834095.1 Argya squamiceps
CTGTGTGCCAAGGTCTCCAACCCCCCTGGACCAACTTCACACCCCCTGTCCAGGGTTCAAACTCCCTTCCTCGGGTCCCAGCTCATCCAAAGGGATGCCCTGGACTCCGACATGGGAGAGGTTTTTGGGCTCTGCTGCTTGTTTTGAGCAAAGCTCAGGCTGCCACATCCAGATGGAAATGGCTCCTTCCCCCCAACATTCCCACCCGGCAGTAAGGGTGACCTAGTTAACAACCAAATGGTCAGCCTGATACAGGACCCAGAAGGCAGGGCTCATCTGGAATTAAATTAAGAAATAATTAAAGGATGTAAGTTCTAATTAAAGTCAGTCGGTGTGTCTTGGTGGAAGAGATCTTGTCAAATGAGCCTGATGTCACTCTGTAATGAACACTCAGTGGCAGGAAAAGGCCCTGTGCACATCCCTGTGCAGCCAGAGCTCCCAGTGCTCCTTGACGTCCTGATTTCAGAAGATGGGGCTGTGCAGCCCAATCAAGCACTTTAAATAGATTTAGAGCTGGCTGACAGGTCTCACACAAGAGGTGTCAGTGGGGAATGGTGAGGGAGGCTCCATGGGGAAGACGCCAGTCGATATTTCCATCAATGATCACAACGGAAATACAAAATCCTCACTCAAAAAATTAGTGGATGACAGGAAGATTGATGTAATGGTAAATATTGATGAGGAGAGAGGGAAATGTGGGCTGCCTGGTAGTGCTGAGCCCATTCAAACACTGTACATGATAATGCAGCCCAGCACAGGAAAACACAGCTCCAGAGAGGGATTTCAGGCCGTATTTTTGAACAGGGACTGGATCCTAGACAAGAGGGAGCCTCCAGAAAGGGTCAGGGGTCACCACGGGTGAGCAGCCCAGCACAAGGCTCTAATGTGATGCTGTGATGAAAAAAGCTGATGCAGTTCTTGGGGGAGAGCAGGAGAGCTGCACGTACTGCACTGCTGGGACTGCCACTGCCACTCCTGCAATTAAGGTGTCCACATTTAAAGGGGACACTAAAGCAGCAGAGCCTGGAGGGGTGAGTCATAAAATTGATCTGATGGCTGGGGAAAATACCGTGCTGCAAAAGATTTGAGCTATATTGAGTTTATTGATAAAAATCTGCCACCCACCAAAAACCAGAGTGGTGCCAACTGGTTCTATCAGTGAGATGTGCCAGGAGATAGGGACTGGGAAGGGGAGCCTGGCAAATTATGGTGAGTTTTGGGTCAGGATTAAATACATCTCAGGGATGCTCAGAGAATTAGAAAACTCTCAGAAGGCAACTGAAACCTCTCCAGGAGCTTGTGGGCAATTCATATCTCTGCTGCATACAGGAGGCCAAAGGAGTGATCTAATAGACATAAATCCCACCCAAACACCCCAGCACACAACTGGAGCTCCAGGGCTGACTCCTGCCATGCACTGGATGAAGGATCAGGAGGGGTGTTTAATGGCTTTAAACTGACAGAGAGCATGTTTGGAGTAAATGTAAGGAAGAAATTGTTCCCTGTGAAAGTGGTGAGACCCTGGCACAGGGTGCCCAGAGAAGCTGTGGCTGCCCCATTCCTGGAAATGTCCAAGGCCAGGCTGGATGGGGCTTGGAGCAGCCTGGGATACTGGAAGGTGTCCCTGCCCATGGCAGGGGGTGGGACTGGATGAGTTTTCAAGTTCCTTCCAACCCAAACCATTCTCAGATCCTATGAGATAGTCCTGGCCTTGGAGCAATGAGGAGCTGGGGTGGCACCGAGCTCCTCAAAGCAGAATTTCTGAGCTACAAGTCCAGCTACTTCTGAGGAATCCCCATCAAGACTTGTGCCAGAAGCAAAGCATGAAAGAAAGGATCCCTCTGTCTTGGAGAAAGCTCAGCAGGGACTGCTTGGCTGAGCAGCTCAGGAAACACCTCTCCCCACTTCTCCCCTTTGCACCTGGCTGTCTTTGGGACCGGTGGCTGCTGTGGGTGGGAGCAGAACCTCCCATGGCTAAAGCATCTCTGTGTTGACTCACTGCAGCAAACATTTTGCTCTCTTGCTTAGGGGAGAATGCAGGCTTGGTTATTTGTTAAAAAATGCCCATCTTCCTACGCTCAATTCCCTTTCCATGATTAATGCCAGGCACCACAATTGTGGCAGGGCTGCAGCTGGTGCTTAGGTGGCTCCTGTGCCAGCCCCAGTGCTGAGCTGGCAGCATCATCCTCCCAGCACCAGAGGGGAAGGCAGCCCTGGGCTCAGAGCAGCAGGGCAGGCAGATGCCATCCCAATATCCCTACCAGTGGCCTGGGGAGCTCCTCCATGCCCACTCTGTTCCCCTCTTCTGGAAAAAGCAGCAAGGAGAGGGTGAGCAAGAAGTCTTGTACTGCCCAGAGGCACTGCAGGGGGAAAGGGGCTGAGCTCCAATCCCTGCTGGCATTTCATGGGGACAGAACCCCCTCAGTGCTACAGGGAAGTGCACAGTGCAGGGGAACACACACCCTTCAGCTAGGACAACAGGAAACACGACAGAAAGATTTTGAGTCCTTCTGTGGCAGTGCTGGAGACAGGGAATCAGGCCCAGGCAGGTTTTTAATTGGAATGGAATTGAAATTACAGGGGAACAAAATCCAACCCTGCTTTGGTGTCAAGAAAGGGGCTGGGGGATCAGGGAAAAAAGGCCTGCAAGTTTCTGGCAACTGGCACAGTAAGAGCCTACACTCCAACCTCACTTTAGCACATTAAAAGCTGCAGAGAAACAACGAAACCCAAAACTTTATTTTATACCAGGCACAGGAGGGCCATTCCCAGGGAAGAGCAGGCACAGGGCCTGGGGTTGGTGCAGTTGTCCCGTGGCCTGTGCACCCATTGCAGGGTGAAATGAGCTCAGCCAGCCCCAACAACTCCTCCTGCTGATCCAGAATAGTTTGGGTTGGAATGGACCTTAGAGCCCATCTCATTCCAACCCCCTGCCATGGATAGAGACACCTTCCACTATCCCAGGTTGCTCCAAGCCCTGTCCAGCCTGGCCTTGGACACTTCCAGGGAACCAGGGACAGCCAAAAGGTTCTCTGGGCAATCTGTGCCAGGGCCTGCCCCCCTCACACCAAAGAATTTCTCCCCAATACCGGATCGAAATCTCTTATATTTTACTTTAAAACCATCCCCCTTTATACTACCACTGTCTGTCCATGTAAAAAAAGTCACTCTTCCTCTCTTTAATAAGCTCCTTTAAGTACTGGAAGGCTGAAATGAGGTGCCACTGAAGCCTTCTCTTCTCTAGGCTGAACACCCCCAGCTCTCCCAGCCTGTCTCCAGAGCAGGGGGCCCAGCCCTGGAAGCATTTTTGTGTCCTCCTCAGGACCCATTCTGTGTGCAGAGCATCCCAGCATGATCCTCCAGGCCAGTGGGCACAGGAGCCCAGGCAGGGCACTCACCCAAGGAGCAGTAAAAAGCAAAATGAGTAAGAGCAGTGTTGATCCAGGCTTCAGGAGAAGCATGGTCTTCAGCAGGACCTCCCAGGCACAGAATGCAGGGCTGCCCTCCCAGGCTGCTGTGGGGAGGGGACAGGAGCAGGACAGCCAGGCCTTTCGCAGGGGGCCCTGCTCTCATCCCAGGTACAAATGGGTACCAGTTTCCAGCTTCCCAAGCAAACAGCAATGTTAGCCTGGGCAGGGAGCCCAGAGGCCACATTGCAAACCAGTGGGGTGATGGCTCCTCCACGCCTGAGCTCCTGTGGGATCCCTGCCAGCCCTGCTCCTCCCTCGGGGCCCGGTCCCATCCCCCCCAAAGCCCAGAGGAACAGCCTGGACCTGGCTGTTCCAAACTGGCAGGAGATCAGCTGAACTCCTGCACCACTGCAAAGGTCCAGAGCAAGCTTCTACCATGAGATAGCCCTCAGTTCATTCCCACTTCAGCTAATCCCCAGCTCCCTGCTGCTTCCCACTGCTCATTCCTGCCTCTCCTACGTCCCTGCTCCCAGGCTGCCCAGGGTCAGCTCTGCTCTCCATTCCCAGACTGGCGTTTGTTGAATGACTACATTTCTCCAAAATGCCTTTCCAGGATTCCTTTCCTCTCTCTGCACTCCAAAGTATAAAGTCCCTCCACCTGCCTGGAGCTCAGACTGAACCCACTGGCCAAACTCCAGGGGAAATATTTTATAAGTTTGCTGCACAGTTTCAATGGCTCAGCCTCACTGCCAGGATACCCCAACCAGCACCAGAATCTTTTTTAATTATGTTGTGTGTAAAGGAGATCACTCCTCGACTCTCCAGGTATCTGCCTTGGCCAGGATTTGGGGTTGGAAGTGAGGAGACCATGTTCATGATCCCTTCTGGAGGGCTACACCCCCCTTCAGCTTCCAACCTGTGCCTGCCTAAAGAGCACCCACCCCACAGACCCCAACACTTCTCTTCCACCCTCCAGGGCTCTCTCAGAGATGTTGGTGATGGTGCTTCATCCTTTCCTACAACCAAAGCTGTGAGCATTCTCCAGACTTGTGCAGGTGCTTTTGGGACATTTTCTTGCATCGAGTATCCCAATGAGTATCCTTTACAGAGAGGTGGTCTTGGCATTGCTTCTCCTACCCCACAGCTCCCTCGTGTCACTGCACCATCTCTTCCTCCCCACTTCCCACGTGTGTCCTCCTCCCTCTGCTCAGCCCTTGGAACCTGAGCTCCCAGCTGAACCACTCTCAGCCACCACAGAAGAAGTCAAACACAGCCTATATGTGTGTGATTATCACCATTACTGCAGCAATAACGTCTGAGGGAAGGAGGTACTGAAATGAAAACCTGCCTTAGGAACACATTGCGTTTATTATGATGGTCCTTAATGCTTGCAAAGTGTAAATACTGATTTCTAGAGCCTTAAAACCACCGTTTTACGAGATAATGATTCAGCAAGGAAACGCTTTCATCTAAGTGCTAGTATGGCAAGATTGGAGTCTGGGAGATTAAATGTTCTGCTGTGAGGGCCGGGTGACAAAGAATTAGCTGCACAGACAGCTCCGTGTAACGACTTTGAGGCAAAACAAACAGGAGCTGCTGCTTTCTGGGAGGTGGTTTCAAAGGCTCCTGGCGTGTTTGCACATCTGAGGCTGGAGGACAGAGGGCGGGGACAGCCTTGAATGGGAGACGGAGACAGAGCCACCAGGTGCCTGCCTGAAAGGGCCGTGGGACCCTGCTGCTGCAGGGCGGGCTCCGACACCGACCCCGCCGGGCTCCGACACCGACACCGCCGGGCTCCGACACCGCCGGGCTCTTCCACACGGCCCACACCCCCCCGAGGGACGGATCAATGGAGAGCAGTGTGTGTCACTACAGCTCTGTCTGTCCTGACACCTCAGAGTGCCTAGCAGATATTCCCTGCTCCCAAGTGACAGCTCCCTGACAGCTGAGCATCGCCCTCGGCAGCAGAGGCGGCACGGGGGGGGATGAGGACAGCTCCCACTGCAAAGCAGTGACACTCTGTTGAGCCCAGGTATTTCAGCCTGCATTTGCTAAGGGAGTTTATGAGTGTCATTACTACCAACATTTCTTTCTGCTTTAAAGAAAATGAGTTCCTGACGCTGAAGAGCAAATATGTGCCAGGAGCAATTAGCAAACACATCGGACAACTTCAGTTCCTGTCAAAATACTCCCAGCCAGCCCTGCCAGAAGAGTTATTACCTCCTGTCTCAGAAAAGCCTATTCCTGTCTCTCAGCATGCTGTTCTTGCCCCTGGGTCCTCAGCCAGTGGCTCCTTGCTGCCTTGACAGAGAAGTCAGGGCCCTGTGTTAGAAATTTGGAAGGACCTCTGGAAGCTTGGATATTCTGACAGCATTCCAGCTGTATCAGCACCTTCCAGAAGTGGGGTGACAAAGGAGTAAGCAGCTCAGGGGCTGGACTGATACCACCCCATGCTTCTTCCCCAATCCCTACAAACTCTGGTCAGATCCCAGAAAGAGCAGAGCTGCAGCCAGGTCAGGATAAGCCATTCTGATGTCTGAACACACTGTTTTGGAAACACAGGAAGGCACCTGTACCTGTTCATGTGGGACAGCTGGAGCAGTCAGTGCAGGTAAGGATATCTGTGCAGATGTTCATTAACAGCTGGACTTGTGGCTGTTCCCAACAGGCCAGGTTCCTCTCTCAGATATTTCAGCTACAGGAGGTCTTTATGTGCCTGTGCTGGTCCTTCCTTGGCTGGTCTCTAGCCCTTTCAGTTCTCAGTTGATGTAACTTTTCTTAAGATTAATGGTTCAGTGTTCTCGGCTCAGGCTGCATCCTTCCATTTAACATGGGACAAGAGAACATTACCTCCCAGACCAAAAACCAGGAGACCCAGCTCCTGACATGGCAGCTCTTGCAGGAATATCCATAAGCACTACCACTGAAGCCCTTGCAAGCAGGAGGGCATCCCCCAGAGCAGGGATGCAGCAGCAGCGTTCCAGCTCCAGTAGCTCCATTCTGGGCACCTCTGACATCCTACAGCCGAGATCCACCTTCACTACACCTCCCTGGGTGCTTTCCATTGCATCCTGGGGCAACCCAGGGGGAGATCTGTACCTCCAAACCTCATGGATGGATTGGGAGGAGGGGAAGGGCCATCAGAGGATGATGGGTGGACACATCTCCATGCCCTTGATCAGCACTAGGATATTCCAGGAGCTTGGGAAACACCTGCCTGCTGGCTGAGACAGACTGATGGGAACTGTGGGGTGAGGACAGCATTTCCATTTCTGAAGGGAAGAGGCAAGAAAGGAAGGAAAGGAGTCACTCCAGGAGACACAAGGAAATTCAGCAGGTGGAATATGTGGTGTCCATTGAGGAGGAGGGCACCTGATTAGAGAAAGCTGAACATGGCAGGAACAGAGCAGGAGTCACTCCCAGGACAAGCAGTGGCAAAACTCACTGCTGAGATTTCTGGCATGTGTGTCTCCTTTTTCTGTTTTCAGGACCAACACCTGCTGTGGGAGAGCCCCACAGCCTGACACAAGAGCAAGGTGGCTCCGACCCTGCTCCCACAGCTCAGGGCTTTGGTGGCAAGTGAGCCAATGCAAAATGCCAGAAAAGAAACAGCCAGAAGCCAGAAAAGAAAAAGCAGAAGCGGAGTCAAGTTTGCTCTGGCACATGAGAGCTGCAGGACCAGCTACACACTGCCAGACTTCTCTCAGCTCACCAGACTCATTGCACAGATGTGTCCAGGAACCACCACAGCTGGTCTCAGCTCTGGGAACCAGCTGCTTCCCATTCTCTGGCTGCTTGCCACCTCCTTGCCCAGGGCCCGGGGAACTGTGAATCTGGGCTGTGGAGCTGCTGCAGAAGAGCTGAGCTGTCTCAAGTCCTTGGCAAGGCCACCCGACCTCTGGCATTTGCCAGCAACCTTTCTGTGCTGAGGAAGAACAGCTCCAGCCCTGCCAGAAACTGAAGGGCTCCATGGACAGCACCTGGTGCAGCCTTGCAGATGGGGTCCCATAGACAGTGTGGCATCAGCTGGTGCATCAAAAAGCCAGGTGGGATGAGGGCAGTGGTACCAGGCCACAGCACAGCCACAGACTGAGGAGTGTACATGGGCTGGGCATTAATCAAAGTCACGGTGTTATGACCAGCCAAGTCACAGCTGCTGGGCCACACCATGGAGGTCCCATGGCCTTGTGGCACAGAGAAACAAACACCCATAAAACATCCTGTACCTACAGGCACCTCCCACTCTGACCCAGCAGCTCCAGCGAGATGGGAAGCCCATGTTCTCCCATTCAAGGTAGAGAAACATTCCTCATTTCTCAGAGGAGATGAGTTATAAATGCAGCATCACTAATTGTTGCTACCAACCGCCAAAACCACAGGAAACAGGAAATCTGAACAGTAAGAGCTCTTTAAAGATTTCCTCCAAATCTCCTACTTCAAGCCTCCCTAAAGCTTCAGCTGGAACAGGGACATGGGAGATGCTTCAATCTGTTCTAAACCTGCTTTGTCAAAACAGGCTCCTCACTAACACAGCACTACATATATTTCAGGACCACTGAAATTTTGGACAGCTGTTGGGAGAGGTCACAAAACACAGCCACGAGTTCTTTACCAAATGTGTTCATGTTATTGTAGCATCCACAATGACTCCATAACCTCCTGTGATATTCCTCTGATCTCTGAGGAAGCCATGCAGGATTAAACAGATATTCTGTATTTCCAGAAGTCTTTATCTGCCTGAGGTCTTGGAAAGCTGATGAGCCACACTGCCTTGGGGTGAACAGGCAGAGGAGCTCCCTCAAATCAGATTTTCAGTATGGACCTAGAAACCACCACCAAGTTTTAAAAACTCTTGGTGGCATAAGGAGGAATCAGCAGATAACTAAAGAACAGACACACACCCTACACTTGCTCTCCCATCACAGACAGCAAGCAGGGACATCCATACAGCATTGCCTGACACAGCCTGTCACCCCTGGACATGCTCCCTCTGAGGCCAAGCCTAACTCAGAGCAAGGATGCTGCCAGGCTGCTGGCACTTCTGGGATGTAGCACTGCAGGAATGCTTGGGAAAGCAGTGAAGAGTGAGCAAGAGCAGGAGGACTGTGAGCTTTGGAGGAGAAATATCCTCAACACAATTCCTTCTGAATTTTCTTAAGATTGTCATGCTCCCCTGACAATCCTGCTCATCAGAGCACTGTCCCACAACTTTGAATCCACCTATATTTGGGGTTTTTTTGTTTGTTTGTTTGCTTGTTTGGTTTTTTTTTCAGAAGAAAGGTGATAACCCTGAAGACCTTCACTTTCCCAAGCAGAGCAGGAGCAACACAAGGTCCCACAGGCAACGTGCTCAGCAGCACAACACATAATTCAGTGCCAAGGCAGAACCCAACCCCTCAGCAGGGCTTTTAACAGAGTTTGCCATTATCCAAATGATGATGGGAACAAACCTGTCCTTCCAGCAAGCACAACCTTCTTACCTGGAAGGTGCCACGCTGTGGCGAGATTCTGTTACCTAATCCACACACCAAGTAACACCTGCTTGTGTTGGTGGGGTGGTTTGCAGTAAGTTTCTCATGTCCATAGCTCTACCAAAACCCCTTGCCCTGCTCTCCCCCTGCAGCTGACAGTGCTGTAGGGAGCACAGTGGGTGGAAGCACCAGAGTCACTGGCAGCTGTGGGAGACGCACCCCGAGATCAGCCCGTGGTGACACACAACCAGACCCTTCTATTCTCAGCAGCAGCTCAGCTGTGCAAACCAGGAGCAGAGGAAGCCAGAGGTGGAAAAGGTCACCCATGCACCCCCCCTCTCCCAGCTCTGCTCCCCAGGCTCAGTCAAGCTGTCACGGTTCCTTCTGACCTGATGGAAGGATTTGCATATGCCCTGAAGCCAGCATGACTGACAGCCCTTCCACTGTTATCCTCACTTGTGTAATTGTAGCAGCTATTCTTGTACACTGAAATGTCTAATCTTAGCAAGCCATGGAGCTGCTGGGTAATATGGACCAGCCGGGAATTTCCATGCAATTACTCACCACTGTTACTGGCACTTACTTTGGCTGGTAAAAGTCCTTCTTGTCCGCCGACCCCAGGCTCTGCAAGACACAAAAGAGAGATGTATTTATTTTTTTAACCCTTTGCCAAGCAAGTATCACTGATGAGGATGTGTGGGGAAGCACTGAAAGGCACATGTCTGTTATTTTCCTGCCCGATGGGTCTTAGTGTGCTGTGCTGGAAAGCTTGGACCTCTAGCCACAGGCAGCCAAAGATGTAAAAATACAGAGTTAAACTAGAGGTGAGAGGATGCATTAGATCTGAACTCAATGTACTCAGGCATCTCTGTGTCTCCTGCAGAAGTGTGGCACCTTGTGTCAGGAGGGGACTCAAGTCTTTTCAAGTCTGCCCAGCTGGGAAGAGGACAAAGAGCAGGGTTTGGTGGAGGGGCTGAGCCACCACCACTGCAAAGACCCTCTGCCAGGTAAGGGGCTGAGCCCCAGCCCCACAGTTCCTACCAGGAGCAGGACAACAAAATTCTTCTGCCAAGAAAACCACATGAGGCCCCAGGCACATGCAAAACTGGGAAGCAGCTGCTTCCAGTGAGCGACTGATGCTCGCTCAAGTTCCCATCCCTCCAACTCCACCCCCAGCACGATGGAGTAGAAGTCTGAGAGCACCACAGATGGGCTGTGCCATGGTTCCCTGTGAGACCCCAGTGAGGCCAGGCCTCCCCTGGGGGGGATGGGCACTGCACAGACCCCACCTGGGGTGCATGGCACACACAGAGAGCGTGTGTGCAGCTCCTCACGCTGTGAGGGTTGGGCTGTGTACCCCACACACATCCCAGTCTCTCTCCAACACACCTTGCTGGCCCCCAGCCCAGCTCTGAGGCCCCAGTTCATGGCACGAGCTCCCTGAGCACAGAATGGTGCCTGCACAAAGGGTCACGCCATGAGTGGGATGCTCATGGCAGGTGGCACTGGGACAGACAGACACAGACCCACCAGACCTGGGTGTTGCCAAAGCTGTTGCACTGCCACAGCCCTCTCCTCCTCCTCCTTCTCCTCTTCCTCCTCCTCCTCCTCCTCCTCCTTCTCTTTCTCCTTCTCCTTCTCCTTCTCCTTCTCCTTCTCCTTCTCCTTCTCCTTC
>JBBMKD010000040.1:767987-791990 GCA_037834095.1 Argya squamiceps
CTCCTTCTCCTTCTCCTTCTCCTTCTCCTTCTCCTTCTCCTTCTCCTTCTCCTTCTCCTCCTCCTCCTCCTCCTCCTTCCCCTTCTCCTGGGGATGATGTCCGTGTACCTTGTGTGTTGGGGGGCAGTGAGCAGCAGCAGGGGTGGCCCCGCCGCCGTCGCTGTCCCCGCGTGTCGGTGCCGGCTGGCGGGAGCCTCCCGGGCTCGGGGCGGCTGTTGTAGTTTTGTTCTGTGGTTGCCAGGCAATGGCAAGCTCCAACTCGAAACAGCGGGAGCAGCGGGGCCGAATGCTAATCAGGCCCGCAAGAGCGATCCCAAAGCCTCCCCTTGCCAGCCAAACCCCAAGAGAGCTCCCACCAAAGCCGGCAGGGAGAGGAGATCCCAGCTTGTAAGCAGGCAGGGATCCACTGCCACCAAAACATAACCAAAAGGGAGCTCTGGCCAGGCCAGCAAGATAAGGGTGTGGTTCTGTGGTGGGTGACCCTCTCCATGGCATGGAGACTGTGGTTGGTCACCAGCACAGTGGGGAGGCTGCAGCCACCCCAGAGCACAGGGTGCAGTCTGCATGTGTGACATCCTCGTGCTCAGCCCAGGGCACACAGAGGTCTGGGGGTAGAGCTGGGAGCACACGAGGAGCAGCTTCCCTTTGGGGTGAGAAACTCACTAGGAATGCCTGAAGCTGTTAAGGGAAGTTTAGGTTGGATCTCAGGAAAAGGTTCTTCCCCCAGAGGATGCTGGGGTCCTGACCAGGATCCCCAGGGAATGGTCAGTGCCCCAAGGCTGTCAGAGCTCCAGGAGCGTTTGGAAAATGCTCCAGACACAGGGTGAGATTGCTGGGGTGTCTTTGCAGGGTAGGAGTTGGACTGGGTGATCCTTGTGGATCCCTTCCAGCTGAGGAGATTTTGTGATTCTGTGGCTCTAGGATGTCACCTGCCCTGGTGCCGACTGTCACCGTGCAAGAGGTCTGAGCAGCCCCGGCGGGTGGAGATGGGGACAGCCCCTGGCTGTCCCTGCTGCTCCTCTGACACCACAGCAGCAAAAAGCTGCAGCAAAACCCCACAAATCAATGGCCAGACACCAAATTGGGCTGATCCAACACTGCTACAACCTGCCCAGATAGGGGGTGGAGTCTCCATCCTTGGAGACATCCAAGACCCACTGGATATAGTTCTGGATGTCCAGGATCATCCAGGGTAGGTGATCCTGCACTGAGCAGGGGATTGGGCTGAGAGATCTCCAGGAGATCCCCAGATCTCCCAAACCACTCTATGCACTCCTGAGGTAGCAGAAAAATGAGCACAGCAGTAACTGCTCAGGGTGAGTGATGGGACCTGAGCAATGGGAGCTGTCCTGCAAACCCACAGCACGTCCAGGAACAGCTCCACTCCTTCCAGCACAGTGTTCCCAGGTGATATTTCCTTACTTCCTTAAACTTGCATCCAAAACCCAAAGTGGTACTTCCCAAACTATGGATCGGTGTCAACAAAGCCATGACAGATTCAGTTCCTTCTGCTCTCTGTGCCACTGGGGATCACACAGAACTGCTGATATTTAAGGAGAAATCACCCACAAATAGTGTTCTCAATGCCATTGAAACAACATCTGGAAAACCTCACACAGCCAGATGCTCCACCCAGCCACAGCTGAGATCCATGGGAAAAGCTCCCATCAACACCATAGCCAGTGGAAAACTAAGATTTTAGATTTCTGGGATGAAACAATGAGGAACAAACTTTGCAGAGAAATGAAAAAAAACAACAATAAACTGGGCAGTGATTACAGCAATGATGAGCTGTAATTACTAATTTTAAAGCTCATGAAGAAAATAGAAAATAAAGAGGAAACGCAGAATTTCAGCAACATGTCCAAGGAATTGGGCCTGGAGCAAGATCAGGAGCTTTGAATCAGCTGTTGGCTGTACCAACACCCCAAAGTCTGGCCTTGAGCCATTTTTTCCCACTTTGTGCCTCAGTTTCCCCATATTGCCCGTGCACAGCCCTTTGCCTCCTTACTCTCTTTCCAGAAGAGACCAGGACCATGCCCAGCAGGCAGATGGAGTTGCACAGGTCAATCCCACCATGCTGCATTTCTCTCTCCTAAGCAAGCACAAAACCAAGGTGGCCATGCATCCAGGGGGCTCTGGGAGTGTGTCCAGGAAAGCACAATAATCACCACTGAATGGAGCAGGGCTTGCTGGAGGCCTTTCCAAGTGAAAAGACATCACAACATCCTGGTAGGAACTGAAGTACTGAGAGAGCTCAGAGCCCAGCCTGGGAAGATCCTCCCCATCGTGGGGTCAGTGATGGCCTGAAGAGGTGAATGAGGTAGTGCAGGGAGTGTCACACACAAAGGGACAACAGAGGCAGGACCTGGACAGTGCCACCAGTGCCAGCTCAGTCCCATGGGGTATGGCAGTCTCAGCCACATCCACAGGAGGGGAAGGTAAGGGAAAAGTGGCCAAGAGAAGGGTGGGATGTAAGGGAGTAGGGTCAGGCAAAGAGAACACACATCCTGTGTCTTAGGAA
Source organism: Argya squamiceps (assembly GCA_037834095.1). NCBI lineage: Eukaryota > Metazoa > Chordata > Aves > Passeriformes > Leiothrichidae > Argya > Argya squamiceps. Next base: position 770,512 of record JBBMKD010000040.1, read on the forward strand.
AAATGTCCTGTCACTGGACTTGAACAGAGCTTCAACACCTCCAAGTGGGAGGGATAGAGCAGGTTTACAGCACTCACTAACCAAACCAGGGTAGAGGGGACAGGTCCTGGCCTTACTGGGAGCTGGGCCTGGCTTTTCTTCTCCTGCCTGTGCCTGAAGCCTGGGAACTGAAAGAGGCAGAGGAGCAAAAGGTGGCCTGGTGTTTTCCTGTGCCTTCTGGACTGAGAGGGGATCTGCAGGCTTCTGTCAATGCAAACAAAAAATAAAAGCTCAAACGCCAGCCTGTGTGCATGCTCTGCTCCTGGATGGTCTCCAGGCTTCTGGAGGAGTGACTGCTGATGGCTCCTGTGCATCAAGGCAGAGCTGGGGATGGCAGAGAGGTGCAACTACAGTGTGGCTCAGCTCCCAGATCAACCTCCTGCTGCTCAGGGTGCTGGGAGCCCCCAGCCATGCTGACACAGAGGGAGAGGAGCATCACCCAGCTGTGAGTCCCTGTGAGCCCCATGCCGCAGCGTGAGTCACCCTCCGGCGGGACCCACTGCTGCTCCTTGCTTGCTCACTTCACTGATGACTCAGGGCTGAGGAAGCACACTTTAAGTCCCTTAATGAAATAATTTTTATCAGCCTGTCTTTCTAAAACAAACACCTCAAGCGAGGCTTGCATCCATCTCCACCCTTTCCTCCTGAGACACCCTTTCCTCCAGCGAGGGACTGTGGGCGTGGGCAGCACAGAGGCACCTGGGGGGGGGCAGGAGCAGCCCCTGCTGCCCTGGCACGGGGCACTGAGCAGGGCAGCCACCAAAACTCCCCAGGATATGCATTCCATCCCTCCAGTGCCCCAGCAGGGCCTGGAGAAGAAGGTGGGACACAAGGGTGCTGTCCCAGATGATGAATGCCCCATCCTTGGAAGTCTCCAAGCCCAGGTTGGATTGGGCTTGAAGAAACCAGGGATGGTGGTAGGTGCCCATGGCAAGGGGTGGGACAGGATGAGTTTTAAAGTCCTTTCCAGCCCAAGCCACTCCTTGATTCTATGAATCTAGGCCAACAGGAACACTTGAATTTGTTAATTTAATTTCACTTCTCAGGCACTAACTAAACAATTTTGTGAGTTACACAAGGTAAGATATCAGCCTGGATTCCCTAGGCCAGCTCACCTCCAGAGCCAGCCTTGCTGGTCCCTAGTCAGAATCAGCACAACATGCTGCAGACAGAAATGATGAGTGATGTAAAGGAGTGTGCTGAATTCCAAAATTCAGCCATGCTGGGGAGATAACAGACCTGGGTTTGGAAACAAGGATGCTCACGGAGGGGCTAAGACAGAGGTATTGTTTTATTTATTTCTTCTCGCCAGCAGACATCAGTCCTGTTGTACTTTTTCCTCTCATAAATGCTGCCAAGCATAATCTTGGGCTCATCTTTTTTTCTAGGCAATGTCCCTGGGAGAACAAAGTTATCAGCAAGGCTGAAGAAGCCTCATGCAATTATTTAGCAACTTCACTAAAATAATCCGCACAGACCGGTGGCTGCTCACAGGTGGCAGCTTTCTAAGTCATTCCAATAAAATCTGCCTCAGTAACTCCCAGTGTAATCAATGCCCACACAAACAAACCAGAGGAAAACTGAGGGATGAGTGATTTTTCCATGCTAGAAGAGGATTCTGCAAAACAAACTCACGAGCCATTGCTGGCTGCAGGCTGTGTTGCCACACTGCCATTGTCACCTGCTGACCTGCTGGGACCTACAGATCCCTGAGCTGCACTTGGAGTCGGGCTGGGCAGATTCCAGGGGTATTTGGGCATGAGCAGGAGGTGCTTGGCCCCCTGGGCAGGGCAGGGTTTGGGGACCACGGCTGCACAGCCTGTCCCCTCCATCCCAGCTGCCGCTCTGGATCCTGCTGGTTCTGCTCCCAGGCACAGCCATTCCTCAGATGCCTTGTATCTGCAACATGCTGCAGTTATGAGTAATCAGGAGGTGATGCCTGACTGTTGGAAGGGGAATAAAATTCAGAGCCCGGGATGTGAGTGGTTGTTTGGGAGGAGGAGGAAGGAGATGGCAGCCCCCAGCCCAGCTCATAGCATCCCCCCAGGCAAGGGCTGGAGCAGGGCCAGGCTGGATGCTCCATGCACCCCCTCTCCCTCCAGCCCTCTGGCTGAGGAGCCAAAGGGCTCTGGGAATGGTGCCTGCCCTCTGTGGACTCCAGCACCCATCCCACCCACCATCACCTGCCCCCAACACTGCACTCCTCAAACAGCCCCAGCACAGCCAGGACCCCGAGATAATACAGCCCCAGGCAGCCCCAAAACATCAACTGAGGCTGGATGAACCCTCAAATCCTACAACTTGAATTGCAGGCTGGATGAACCAGCCTAGTTCATCAGCCTGGATTGCTGAGCTGAAAATCACAGAGGTAACTCCTGCCTTCAGCATGGGTCCCAGCCTGGAGGAAGCTCCAGATTCCCAAAGGCCATCCTGGGGGCAGCCCAGATTCCCAAAGACCATCCTGGATGGAGAGCAGATCCTGCCTGTGTGCTGAAGTATGGAGAACAGGGCATGGAGAACTGGGGTGCCAAACAAAGGGTGGGTGACGCAGCAAAACAAATTTGGTGGCAGCAGAAGGGTCAGATGAGGCAGGCAGTGCTGCCCCCACTGCAATGGATTTGAGGAGGGGGTGGTGACTCCCCCCAGACACAACCCAGCCAGAAGGGGATGTCAATGGCTCCAGCACATTCATTCTTCCACAACTACCTCATCCCAGCCAGCTCAGAGCAGGAGCCTGACCCAGCTCTCACACACCTGCCAACAGCCCTGAGCCTGTGCACTCACAGGGGGCAGTGATGAACATCCAAGTTGGGCTTTGAGTCCAATAGAAGGTGAAAAACAAGCTGGAAACCAAGAAAAGGGGGGTTGGACCACTGAGAGGGGAAGGAGAAGGGAAACATGGCTATGCACACATGGTACACTGAAGTAATCCAGAGACCAGAACCAAGGCCTTGCAGCCACACCCCAGCAGAGCAGCAAACCCCACACTTGGGAGCTGGGGAGCTCCTGGTGTCCCTCAGGTGCCTGCCCAAGACACCACAAACCCATCAGGGAAGAGGGCTGTGTTTCAGTGTCTCCCTGATGCCACAGCCTTGCTCAGACACCAACCTGACCCCAGCCCCTCACAATGCCAGGACGTCCTTCTGTGGGCAGGTGGGCACCACCCTGCTCCAGCTCAGCTCAGCAGAGGTTCAGTGGTGATTCTGGCTGCTCACCCACCCTCACAGCTGGGACCCACAGGGGAGGTCTTCGTGCTCTTCTGGGACCTGAAACACGAACATAAACCTGGTTCTTTGGAAAATGGGGCAACCACTAGAGGGTGGTGGGGCACTGACCAGGCTCCCCAGGGAATGGGCACGGCCCCAAGGCTGCCAGAGCTCCAGGAGCCTTTGGACAATGCTCTCAGGGATGCACAGGGTGGGATTGTGGGGGTGTCTGTGCAGGGACACGAGTTGGGTTTGGGTCCAATCCCTGTGGGTCCATTCCAGGGTGTTCCATGATTCTGTGATGTCACCCACCTCTCCCTGAGCCCCAGGGCAGTGATGGGATGGGCTCTCTGGGACAGCCCCTCACTCCAAAGCATGTCTCTGCAGCTCAGCCTGGCCCTGCCAGCAGGTTGTACACTCTTCAGGGCCAGGCCAAGACAGAACAGTGTCAGATTTCCAAACATCATCAATTCTGCTTCCTCTTCCTTCTACTCCAGCTAGGAGTTCACCCCTACAGATGCACTGCAGAGTGGAGCAGGATCTGTGCTGGAGCAGGAGGAAGGAGCCAGGCCCTGGTTCCACAGGCCATGCCAGCATGGCTCCAGGGACACCCCATCTCCCTCCCTCAGCAATTACACCCACACAACTGGGCTGGCTGCAGCACAGACCCTCACAGTGACTTGGGGTTCCTTGTCAGCCATGAAAGGAGGTCCAGCTCCATCCCAGCCTGCCTTCCTGCGGGAGGAGGAGTGAGTCTGCTCATGAGCATCTGCCAGCACCCCCAGTTTGCACTCCCTCCTTGCCTTCCCACCCCTTGCAGCATCTTCCCAGCCCTGCTTTCCCCAGCTGAGCCTCTTCCCAGCCACGCTCCCTGTGCCAAGGGGAGCTCACCCACAAACCCCTTGCAGCTCACACCACGCTAAGGCTGACCCAAGCTTCAAAGCATTTCTTTACTGAGAGCTCATCCAGGAAACTTTGTTTTCTCCACTCCCATTGTACTGCAGCATGCCTGTAGGAATTCATTCATGCACAGACAGCCACGCAGGCACGCACAGGCTCTGTGCTGGGGTCTCCCTGTGCAAGGAGCTCCCAGAGCCCTGCCGGGGCTGGCACAGCCAGGCCCTGCACTTGCTGCAGATTCTCTGGATGGAAGAACTCGTCAAATTGCTGGCAAAACCACGGCAGCTTGTAAACCTGCCAGCTCCACAGCACCCAGAGTGACATGCACGCATAGGCCTGAGCACCTGGGCTTTGTGCTGTCATTCATCCAAGCCTCTGGACTGCAGGGAGGGTGCAGGAAGCACCACAGGCACAGGGCTGCAGTCACCCATGGCCGGTACTGCTGGTGGGCTGCACACTCACCCTTCTCCACCTTATTTTGCCTTCTTTTTCATGATTACAGCCTGCAAACTATTACAGCAGCTTGGAGAACATCGGGAAGGAGCTGTGCCTGGGCTTAAGTGTTTGCAGGATCAGGGCTGAGCTGTGGAGCTGAACTTGCTGCTATTTATAGAGGGAAGCCCTGAGCACAGCACGCGCTGGAGGGGAGCGTGGCCGGGCCTGTGTTCCTGCTAAAACCTGGTGGGTTTTTTATTTTGCCTCATTCTGGGGATGTTAGCTGCCTGATCTCATAATTGCATTCATGTGCTGCCTGGTATTTACAAATGATTATTTTTTAATCTTTGGACATAGCAGGTCATAGAATCACAGAGTGGTTTGGGTTGGAATAGACCTTAAAGCTCATCCTATTTCACTCCCCACCACAGGCAGGGACACCTTCCACTAGACCAGATTGCTCCAAGCCCCATCCAACCTGGCCTTGAACATTTCCATCCTCCTACAAGTTTATAATGGTTTATAGGTGAAGTTCTATCTTTCATCACTGGTTAAAACAATTAAAAAGGCAGGAAGAGAAGCTGGATCCGAGTAGTAAGCTCCCAGCTCCCAGGGCCTGCAGCTGATTAATTACACCCTGTCCTGCAGCATGCACTTCACACACAGCCCTGCATGCCCACAGCCTGGCTGGGTGTCAGCAGCCTGACAGCAGCTCTGCCTGCCAGCCCAGCTAATTACAGTGTGGGGAGCAAACGAGGCTGCCCTCCCTGCCCTCCTCTTCCCTCCCTTCCCCTCTCCTCCTTTCATTTCCCATCCCCTCCCTGCTGGGTGCTCCACGTTGCTCTGACCAAGAGGAGCCAGGGCTGCGGCTCAGGCTGGGGAAGACCTTTCCCTGAGGCATGAAGGGGCACCAGTGAGCAGCACAAGGATGAGAGTCTGCAGGAGACAGTGTCAGGAAAGTGGCTCCCCAAGGTCACACAGCATCTGACTCAACCAGTGTAAATGTGAATCCCTGCTCCCAGGAACGTGGCTGCCATCACAAAAGGATCTTAACAGTTCCTAGCCCTGGAGGAAGAGCAGGGCTGTTTGCAGAATGACATGCCTGCCACAAAACAAGGATGCTCCTCACAGCTGGCCTCTTCATCATCCTCCTCTTCCTCCTCAATACCCAGCACTGAGCCCAATGCATGGGAAACCTGCTCCTCCTCCTGCACTGCTCATCCCAGGGCAGCTGATGGGGCTGGGCAAGCTGGGTGCTACAGAAGGCTACAACACACTCCTGGGGTGCTGCCTCAGCTTTATCTCAAGCCAACTGGAGCTAAAATATGGTTTGGTCAGGACAGGGACAGATGGAACTTGGAGCACCTGAGCTCCACCAATACAGAGCAAACTCACTGCTTAGACACAGCAGGAACCACTTCACTACCTGGGTAACACTGAAAGGTCTGTTCTGAGCACCCCTTTGCCACCATCACTGGCCCAAGGTAACTGCTCTAGGGCTAAAAATTCAATTTACTCTCAAGTTAAAAGTGTGTGTTTGTTTGTTTGTTTGTTTGTTTGTTTAAATATGGCTTGTAACAAATCAACCAACCCATTTTGGAGCAGCAAGCTCTCTGAAATTCATATGAAGCTGTGGCTGCCCCATCCCTGGAAGTGCCATGTTGGCACTGTCTAGGTTGGACGGGGCTTGGAGCAACCTCAGGTTGTGGAAGGTGTCCCTGCCCATGGCAGGGGGTGGAATGAGATGGGCTTTAAGGTCCCTTTGAGATAAGTCCCTTCCATTCCAAACCACTCCATGATTCTAGGATAATATGCCACAGGTTTTTGGGAGCATCACCAATGCAAGCAGAGAAAAACTTACAAGAATTTTATCTATTTTGATTACAGGTGAGGCTTTAAGAAGAAAAGAGCCCCTGGAGCTTTGCACACTTATCTTGGAACAGCCTTTCCTGAAGGATGGAAAGGACTGGTTCAGTCCTGGCCACCCATTTCCCATCCAGACAGGAGGGAAGGAGGAGCCAGGGGATGAGGATACCCCTCCACCCCACAAAGCACACAGCTCCCCACAAAGCCACCCCATCTGGTAGTAAGATTGAGATCAGCAGTAAGGTGGGGACGATGACCTTGCTATGTCCCCAAGTCCACCTTCCCAAGTGGAAAGGGACAGGGACAGCCAGTCCCTCACTTCTCCTGCAACTTCATCCATACCCTGAGCATTTACACAGGCTCCAGCCAGCCAACCACCACCAAATATTTAGGAATCAAGCTCTATAAAGGAAGCACAAGGCACACTACAGAATAAATTGAGTACATTAGAAAAAGCCTAGAGAGGAAAAATAGATTTTTGGAACATGTTCTCAATCTCATTAATTGGGAAGACAGCCTTGGAGGGGGAAAAAAATTATTACATCCTCCCCAAACCATTATCCGCTCTTCAGAGTGTATCATATGAAAACAGTTATATAAAAGAATAAATTATATTTGGAATGGCAAGAACCCCAGAATAAAGCTAGGAACTCTGATGTTCCCATATAAAGATAGGAGACAGTTATCTGTTCCAAATTTTCCAGTTTTCTGCTGCGCCAATTCAAATTCACTACATACCAGCATGGCCATATAAAGGGGACTCCACCCATGTGAGCTTGGAAAGAGCAGTAATCCCCCAAACTATCAATTTAATGTATGGGGATAGAAAATGAGGGAAGAATGTACTCCCAGAAGGAGCACTCTGTTAACGACATGGCACAGGGCTCCAGAATGTGCACACAGGAATATCATTTACAGGGACTTTTGCATTGTGAGACCTGAGCTGAAATCGAGATTTCTGCACGCAGACACCATCGATGCTGCAAATTAAATGTCCATTTCCAGATCCAATATGAACTTTATTTTTGTTTTATTTTCTACTATTTGCTCAGTGTCACGTTTCTTGGCCGGCAGTAGAAAATCATCTCTTCCTTGGGGGTTTTTAAATAAATTTTCAACCCATCTTGCCTGGGCTCTCTGGAGCAGCAGAGGAGTGAGGGTGCCTCAGGGCAGGGCTAGCACCAGGCAGGGTCCTCTCAGCCTGACCCCTGTGGAGGTGCTCCAGCCCCAGCCTGGGATGTGGGTGCTGACCACAGCACCCAACCACGCAGGAACTCCCAGATGGGCAGCCTCTAGCTCTCCCTTACTCTGCACTGGATCTGAGGTGGATAAAAATCCTCCTTTTTCCTGGATTTCTGCAGATGCAACACAGCACTGGGAATGCTGCTAGCATGAGCAGATGGCACTGGTGTGGGCTGGGGCACAGCAGCAAGGGGCAGGTGACACAAACATGGGAGGCAGGATGTGACCCTGAATCTGGCCACACATTAGCAAGCCCCCAGGAACATGTTGTCATATTTGAAACTGCACAACAAGCTGTTTCCTTGCCTGAACTACACAAATGATACACAAAATTCAGGTGGTGTCTTTCCAAGTTTTCTTTCCTGTTTGGAATTCCTGTGCAGAAGACCCAGTGAGTGCCTCAGCAGCTCCACATTCCTCCCACCAGATCTGTGGAGCCACTGCTCACAGCAGGACATGAGAAGATAGGAAGGAGATGGAAATCTGGGCCAGGAGATGGAAATGAGGGCTACAGCCCATCTTTCATCAGTTTCTAAACCAGTCAAGGGCTGGGCACAGAGCCCCCCCACAGAGCCCTGTAACTGATCTGAAGCTTCCAGGTCCCCCTCCCTGGAAGTGTTCAAGACCAGGTTGAACAGGGTTTGGAGAAACCTGCTATGGTGGGAAGTGTCCCTGCCCATGGCAGGGGGTTGGTAAAACATGAGCTTTAAGTTTCCTTCCAACCCAAACCATTCCATGATTCTACAAAGAAACTGCCTGAAGAAGAAATGACTTTATCCAGCTCTACCAATCTAATAAAAAATCACTACAAAATAAAACAAAAAAATAAAACCTAAGAAGTAAGAACCTTCTAGAAAGCACCTCTGGTCATGGCCTGAGACCCTGACGAGGAGCAGCAGCACCACGTCCGAGCTGCCCCCGCCCCATCGGCACCGCGCGGCGCCGGCAGCGCCTGGAAAGGAGCCGGCAGCCAACAGCAGGCCCTGTCCAAGCCATCAGGATGGATATGCAGATAAACCAGGTCACACAAGTGTTTCCATCCCGGCCAGACAGTGACTAAGAGACGGCATTAATTTGTTACTCAGCCCAAGTTTAACTTTTCAGACCAAGAAGAGCCAAATGGTTGTTCCAAGTGAAAAAAAAACCCTGCAGGATGCATTCCTTTGCCCTGTCCCAGGAATGCCCAGGGATTCATGATTTCAAGATGGAGTTGACAGCTCTTTCATATATCACTAAGAATAACAAACCAACCTTTCTGTTTTTCTTTTCATTCCCCAAATGCTATTTTGCTGGTGGTAAGAAGCCACACGTCATGTCCACACAGCGCTCTGGGGAGGTGGGGCTGGACGAGCTCCACATGCTCTTAGTGCAGCACATCAAACCACCACAGACAACAAAAAGTTGTTTTATTGGCAGCCCTGCTGTCAGCATGGAGAATGAAGTGTGTGTGAAGGAGCATCCACCTTCCACCCCTTTCTGGACTCAACGTGCAGTCTCCTGGCAGCTTTACCAGGGATGTGAGACCAAGAACTCAACTGACAAACCCTTTGGAGCTTGAAACCCCTCCCAGATTTTTTCAGAATTTCATAACCTGTCACAGCACCTGTGCCTGTTGCACTGTCTGGTTCGGACGGTCCCCACATCACAGCAGGTACAGGGCAGCACCTCTGTGCCAGGGTGCAGGGAGGGACCCACATGCCCAGGTGAAGGGACAGCAGCCCAATGCCTCACTGCAGGGCCCAGTGACCCCAACACCACACAGAGGGTTGGGTATCACCAGAACCTATCACACCACAGTTTTTGATTAATTTTGGCCTTTTAGGGCCTCCAGAAAATGGTGTTTTCAATGACTGAGCTCATCCAACATCATTCCAAGATGGTGGAAGTTGTTCCTAGGGAGAGGCACCCCCAGCCCCACTGGTGCCCTCCTGCCCCTGGGCTGAGGCATGTCCTGGGCAGGACACAGGCCACCACATGGTCCCTGGGATGCCCCACATCACTACAAAACATTTGTTCCTGCAGGCAGAGGAGATCTGACACTGTCAGCCCGGCCAAGTGCTGCACAGCAGAGCTCTAAACAAACACTGCCACAGCGCTCGAGTCCAACTCTGTCTGCAGATGGAGCAGAAGGGATGCCCATGACTTGATACAGCCCCAGTAAATCCTGCCAGAGAGCTCAGACCACGTCATACCCATATCTTGTTTTATAAAACCATGTGCTGTCTCACTGTAGGTCAGGTCAGAGCTGTGCAGAGCTTTCAGCCCCAGCATCCCTCTCCTGAAAAATTCTGCCAAGGGGCCACGATCCAGAGCTCCAAATCCACCTCCCTGCAGCCACCCAGCCTGAGGGCTGGTACCACACACTGCTGCCTGGCCCCTTTGGAACCCAAACAGTCCCTTCTCCTCCACCACTCAGGACCTGGAAACCAGTTTTAATCCATAACCAAGCAGGCCTAAGGAAAGCCTGTGGGACAGTGGCGTGATGGGAGAGCCCAGAGAGGCCCAGCCCCACGCAGGAGCTCACTGGCAGCACACTGTCACTTGAGGGACAGCACAGTGACAGTCCTCACACCCCCAGGACATGGAAACCAGGGAGACAGGACCCACCTGGTCTCCAGTAAAACCCCAGGCAGCTCCAGCTGAGCTGGGTTGTTGTAGGAGGGCAGCCCAGCCCAGCATCCCCGGGCAAGGCAACAGGCACGGAGAGGGGCTCTTACATTGAGGCAGGGCATCCTCCACGGCAGCTGAGGCAGGTTGGAAGGGCTGTGCCGAAATGCAGCTGGGGAGGCAGGTGACACATCCTGCGTGCAAAAGGCACATCTCCAACCTGCTGGGCCTTTCAGGGCTGGGCAGGGCTCCTGCTCCTCCCCCTGCCGCCCACAGCCCTTCCCTGTGGCACCCACTTCAGGTGGGTGGCACCCATCCTGCAGCTCCTGCCATGTCCTCGTGCTGACCCCATCCCACCTACCCAGCTCTGGCTTGGGAAGCCTCCAAACCTGGGGTAAGGCTCGGGCCAAACCCACACCCCCCTCAACCATGGCTCAGGGCCACGGCAGCTCAAGGCTGCCTGCCACAATGCCACTGGAGAGGTCCCTCCTCTGGCTTGTCTCTGGTCAGGCACAGCCCCTCCTCTGGCACATCCTCCCACACACAGGGGTCTGGGCAGAGCTCAGCTCTGCACTCCACAGGGCAGCACTTCCCCAGGATACTTGCTGAGCCCGTCTGGCCTCCACCACAAAGTCTTCATGAACCTCATGAAAAAAACAACTGCTTTGAAATGCATTTTTGCTTTTTCCCAATAAATCTCCATGGTACCCCTCCTAGTCTGATGTGAAATTACTCACCATTTCTGTAGTACTCAGAGCTGCACAGAGGTCCCTGCTGCTTCCCTATCGTTCTTGTCTTCTTCTTCCTTCTTCTCTCCTCTTTGTCTTCCTCCTCTCCCTCCTGGGTGGGCAGGCTCTCCCTGCCGGGAGGGCAGCAGCCTATTCCAAGATTCCTATCTGGCCGCCCACAGCCTCTCCCAACAATTACAGGCCTCTGTGGCTGTCCCAGGTGAGCAGCAATGACAGACCTCGAGGCAACTCCATGGAAATGTCTGTTCAGAGGCAGGGTTACCTGTCCCTGCCAACTCCTGCCTGCAGTGGGTTGGAAAAGGAGCATCCTGCACGCCCCAGCAGCGTGACAATCCTAAACAACTGGATGGAGGGAAATTAAAAGATACCAACCTGTCCCTAGAAAACAAGGGTTTAAGTATTTCCTAAGGTCCCTGCATCATTCCAGTGGCCCCATCCCTGGTTCCATGGCTTCTTCCCAGCACAGACAGGTCTGTGGGACTGGGGTGCCAATCCCAAAAGCTTGCACGACCCCAGCATTTGCAAAGACAAAGTGATCCTTTAATGCCACATCCATATCCAAAAGTTATTGGTGAAAGCCCACAGGACAATCTTTGGCAGCCACACTCAAGGTGTGGGCACTGGGGCACTGGGCAGTGCAGGGAAGGGCCCTGGGCAGCAGCTGCAGGAGAAGCCTCAACCCCTGAGCTCAGGGTGCAGCTGTTCCCCAGAGAGGCACAGCCAGGGGTGGCAGTGGGGCACAGATGTGATGGGCTGTGGCCCTCACCCAACACTCACTTCATCTCTGACTTCCTGGGTGTGATCACAAGGAAAGCCCAGAACCCCCATCCAAAGGGCAAAGCTGGCAATTCCCAACTGCAGCAGACACCAAGCCCAGGCTCTGATACAAGGTACAATGAATTTACAGCTCCTCTTGCCACAAACCCTCCATATTCCACAAGCAACAAATGACATTGTTCTCCCTGTCCTGTCCCACAGGAGCCACTGAAGGCATCACTCCCCGTGCCTTATCCCCGTGTGACTCCCAGCCCTGCCCAGCAGCACTGGCCCTACCAGATTAATGTTCAGCACAGACTCACCCCACCTTCCCTGTGCTTTGAAAACAGCAGCCTCTGACCCCAGGAGGGCTCTATGCCCTCAACAGGGTCCTGTGTTTCCCACTCTCACAGCCTGTCCCACACTCACACCTCCCTGCTAAGCAGGACAACCAGGACCCCCAGTCCTGTCCATCCACTGCCCAGAGGCAGCAGCACTGCAAGGAGTTCCCTGGTCACTTCCTGCTGCTCCACCTGTGTGTTTTAGGGACACGTGGCAGATGGGCACACAGGCAGGATGCAGGAGCCTCTGGTCCAGCAGAAGCTTGTGGCAAGTGAACAGCACCCAAATCTTGCTGACCACAGGTGGAGAGAGTGATTTAGAAGTAAATATGAGCATAGATCTTTGGGAAGGGTGAGGAGGAAAAAGGCTGGGGAAGAACTGGATGAACTGGGATAAAGAAGCTCTTGCATTCAGTCCCCATTTCTCTCCAGAAAGAGCCAAAACCCTAAGAGAAGTTTGTGTTAAAGCTTCTGATCTTCACTGGGCACTTCATGTTCACACAGTCAGGGACAGCCACTGCCCAAATCCAGCTTTAATCCAAATAACATTAAAAAGATATTCCAGGGATTAAGTGACCTGACAAGCTACAGGCACACCCAGAGACAGAAAACTAATGGGGTGTGTCATAACAGGCCCTCCTGGAACTCACCCCATGTGCCTCAGTTTACCCAGTCATTATGGGCAGGTGTGGCACTGCCCAGCTCCTGCAGGGCAGGGGGAGGTCAGGTGCATATCACAGAATCATGGAACCATGGAGTCACGGAATCATGGAATCCTGTGGGTTTGGAGGGACCTTAAAACACAACTCATCCCATCCCCTGCCACGGGCAGGGACACCTTCCACTATCCCAGGTCACTCCAAGCCCCATCCAGCCTGGCCTTGGGCACTTCCAGGGATCCAAGGGCAGCCACAGTTTCTCTGGGCACCCTGTGCCAGGGCCTCCCCACCCTCCCAGGGAACAATTCCTGCCCAATAGCCCTTCTAATCCTACTCTCTGTCAGTTCAAAGCCATTCCCTTGTGGTCTATCACTACATGCCCTTGCAAATATATAAATATAAATAAATAAATAAATAAATAAATAAATAAATAAATAAACATGTACACACACACACACTCCCACCCACACATATTATATAGGTATTTGTATTTTATATTTAATAGTGCTGTTCCCAGAACAGCTCCCATGGGGAGCACAGCCCCATACTGCCTTGGCTGGGGGTCAGGATGAATAATCAAGAGGAGGGAGGAAAGCCACAGCCCTGGGGGGTCTGCCTGCAATCAGGCAGCATTTCAGCAGTGGTGAGGGAAGAAATTAAAGAAATAAATCGTATTTTGTTCGTGCTTGGTGAACACTCACTAGAGAGTCACGATGAAACCACACATGTGCTTTTCCAGGCAGGAGAGAGCAGTGCTGGGAATCACGGGCTGGTCCCAGGGTGGCACAGGGATGTGGGTACTCCCAGCAGGAACAGGATGGATGCTGACAGGGAAGGAGGTGTCAGAGCACGAGGAGCTCTGGCTGGGGATGTGGGATAGAGGAATGGATTTGCTATGCCTGAGAAGCTGGGCTGAGATGGGATGGTGGGAGAAGAGCTGAGGGAGGAGAGGGGAGGTGCAGCCTGAGCCCTGCAGCTGACACAAGAGGGGCAGCAGAAAACCCCATCACAGGACAGACCCTGCCCAACGCCACCATGGCACTGCTGGGGTTGGAGATCACCTGCTCCCCTGCCTGGCCCCTGACCTTGGGAATGAGCTGGCCAGGAGCATCCCAACACCTCGGGATTCCCAGCAGCAGCAGAGTGGGCATGGTGCCTGCTACGAATAAATTAATTTGGAAAGCCAGCTTTGGGGCAAAAGGGCTGGTTTTGGAGAGCAAGGGAAGAAAATAATATAATTTTTAAAAAAAGAAAAAAAAAAGAAACGGGAAAGACAAAACCGCTGTGTAAGAGATGAAGGGAAGGGGGAAAAAAATTGAAAAATCCCTGGGGAATTGTGGAGAAGAAGAAACAGCATAGGCACGCCAGGCGAGCTGGAGTGAGAGCCAGGGAGCAGGAAGCGCCTAACTAGGATGGAGACAGAGATACTACAGAGCCCTGGTGACGTCATGCCGGAGTCGGAGCGGTTTCCAAAACAACTCCAAAGCCCAGCGCCCAGAGAGGGAGTGAGGAGTGCAGGAGAAGTGGAAACGAGATGGGGCTCGGCGCTCAGAGGGAGCTGGAACAGGAGCTGGAGGCATCTGCAGAGCTGAGCCCGCTCCCAGCTCCCCGTCGGTTTGCTCTGGCGGGACGGGCTCGGGGGAGCCACGGAGACAGAGGTTATTGTAGAGCCAGGCAGCATCAGAAAGGAAATTCCTGAGGGTGTTTTCCTAATTGATACGTACAATGAAGTTACAGTCCCCCAAAGCCCCTTGCTGCAAGAAGGTAAATGCTGGATGCTCCCAGAAGCAGAGCCAAGGAGTGAGCAACAGCAGAGCCGGCGACCCAGAGGAAATAAATCTGCATTAAATGGGAACCACACACAGAGAGTTGTCCCGATGGCAGCGGGTGGCGCTGCCCCAGCCTGTTCGGATTAGAGGGTTTTATGGCTGTGCTGGCCCGGGGGAGCCTGGCCAAGGCGGCTGGGTCGGCTCAGGGCTCTGTGAGGAGGGTGGAGAACCAAGTGAGAAGGCAGAGTGAAGCCCCAGAGGCAGGCCGTGGTACCCCTCATCCAGGGTTTGCAATGTAGGGCTGCCCCCGTGCCCCCAGGCCAACCCCACAGCTGCTGGATGGGCTGAGGGCACAGGGGGGCTGGCAGCCCTGGCACCCACCCTGTGGATGAGGAAGCATAGCACAACAGCCACGGTGACTTTTCCTGTACCACAACCACAGGTGTGTTTCTTCTGGAGGCTGCAGGAATTCCTGCAGGTTCTCCACTGCCTGCCTGGCCAGAGCCAAGCCCAAGGCAGCACCTGGGTGCTCCCACACCTTTGCTCTCACAGTTTCATCTCCTGCCAGGCTGGAGCCTGCCTGCTCTCGTAGGCCTGTGCTGCTGCTAATTGGCACAGCCCCGACTGGGCTGTCCTGGGGCCGGGGCTGGTCCTGGAGGTCTGATATCCTGCTGGGACACAAGGATCCCCACTCTGTAGCACTGCTGCACATGTAATGAACCTGCTCCGTTTCAGTTCTGTCCTACAACTCCCACAGCTTCTGCCAAGGGATGCAGCCTGCAGGGAGCACTGCCAAACACACTGGCCAGGGGGATTGGGTGTCAGGGCACACCCGGAGGGGTCCAGGGTGGGAAAAGGACCCAAGATGGGTGAACAGGGCCCAGTCACCTCTCTGCCTCCAAACCTGTGACAAGCAGCAGGAGGGCACAGCCTGCACAAAGCAGCTTTGGCCATGAGCCCACCTTGCAAACCACCCAGGGAAATCCATGGGAAGGCAGCAAGACCCCCAAGCTGGCGAGACAGGCAGTTTTTAGGATGGAACTGCCAAGAGATGTCCTGGGTGCCGGCACAGCCACGTCCCCTCTGCACGCACCGGGTGGCTCAGAGCCGGCAGCACCGGGAGCAGGCTGGCCACAGCAGCAGCCCCTGCCTGTCACCCTCCCCTGGGCCCCTTCCCGGCTCCCTGCTTAAATCCCACCACGGCTGCTTTCCTGCCCGGGGGCGAGGAGAGCCTGACTCACGCACTAGCAGAGATTAATGAGCGAGCAGAGGAGCCGGGCTCATCCTCTGAGCCGGCAGCTGAATCACCGGCCCCGGCTGCTCGCGCATTGTTCCAGCGCTGAGTCAGTGCTGCTGCGCCGGGAACAATGGCAGCCAGCAAAACTT
The DNA here is from genome assembly GCA_037834095.1 of Argya squamiceps. NCBI lineage: Eukaryota > Metazoa > Chordata > Aves > Passeriformes > Leiothrichidae > Argya > Argya squamiceps. The sequence goes on from JBBMKD010000040.1 coordinate 786,467, forward strand.
GTGGCCTGTGAAATCCAGCAGCACAGAGAAATCAAAAAAGAAGCGTTGCTGTAAGCAAGCTAATAGGGCTACCCACGGAGTGCCAGCAAAGCAGTGCTCTTGGGCTCCAGCTTCCCCCCCACCCCACCCAGAAATCCAAACCCCCAGCCCCTCACAGGGCCACTGTGCTTGGCAGCAGCAGCTTTCCTTCTGCTTAAAAGCTGCCACCTCTGTATTTATAATTTTTTATGTTCAACCTTAATTGGATGACGTGGTCTTGTTGTTCCTCCCACCCTGGCTGGGCTGCACGTGTGCTGCACACAGATATCCCAAGCCTTTCTCATCCCTGGAAGTGCCCAAGGCCGGGTTGGACAGGGCATGGAGCATCCTGGGATAGTGGAAGATGTCCCTGCCCATGGCAGGGGGATGGAATGAGATGAGCTTTAAGGTCTTTCCAACCCAAACCTTTGCTATTCCCACAGCTCCCATACTCACAGTCCTGGTCTATCACTTCCTCCAAAAGTACAAGATAGGATTCTGAAAGATGAGGGAAGCAGTAATTCCTGGAGAAAGTGCTGTCTCAGAGCAAGTGACAACCACCCTTCTCAAACTCTCCAGGTCATCTCCAGCTGCCAGGCTGCCTGGGTTTTCCATCTCTCCCAGGTAAGGAGAAAAGTCCCACTCCAGCCAGGTGTGCCAGCCCCCTTTTGCCACCCCAGAACAGCTCCTGCCATATAGCAGTGAACGGCCACCGCTTGCTGGGCCTTGCGAAATAAATCATATTTCACCTCAAAATGAAGCAAAAGCCCCCTGCACTCAGCATCTTGCTTCCTGAGCTTGGGAGGGAGTGTCTCAGGTCTTCTTAGGGTCCTTGTCCACCCACAAGCCACATACTTGGCAACCTGGAAAGTACTTTGCTGATACACAGAGCACAAAAACTTGGAGAAACAAGGGACTAGAACCTGGATTCATGGAGCAGAGACATGGGAATCAGCCTGAGAAACAGGGTCAAGCTGCTGGTCTGTCCTTAGACACAGCCCTGAATTACAAACACCACTGTGCCCTAAGTGCCTCTTTCTGATCATATCACCCCCAGACAAGTCAGCCTCCCCTGACACCAGCTAATGACTGGGCTTTGAAGGTGCTGCATGGCAGCAAGTTCTGCAGGTTAATGGGAACATGTGGCAGTGCTGCATCTCCTTCCCTGCAGCCTGGTGTAATGTCCTGCCCTAGAGAAAGCCCAAAGGACACACCATGAGTCATGGTGTCACCCCACAGCCACCAACCCCCCAGTGCAGCTCTGGGAGCCTCTGCATCCCAGATGGATGGTCCCAGCCCTGAGTGCTGCCACCAGCCCCTCCACCCCCTGTGCCCCACTGCAGGGGTGGTGGTGCTGGGCAGGTCCCACACAAACACAGCGTGAAGCCTCCTTGTCCATCATCCAGCCCAGTGTCATCCAATCTCCAACCACCCCAATCTCAATGAACCATCAACCTGAAATAAAACAAAAGCTGCTCAAAATCCCAGTGAGCACCAGGTTGCCTCTGTTTGCTCTTACAAGGATCTAATTCAGGTCTAATAGGACAGTTATTATGATATATTAAATGAGTGGCAATTGATTATTAAGAGCTTATTCATTGGACCTGGACAGATGGGTAATCAGATACCTGCCTATTACATAGCTGTGAAACCACTCTGAATATGCTTCTAATGACCAAGTGATATTTACTTAACATTCAATATCCATCACTAGGAAAGGGCTCTCTAGATTTAATAAGCCTCTGTTATTTTATGTTTAATTAAATACCATCCACTATTAAAAACATATTTAACTGAGGTCAAAAACAGTAAAAACTGTATCTTATAACATAGCTGTTAAACCTCAAATATCTTCTTAATGATTAATTGGGATTTAGCACACGATCGCTGTCCTACCGAGAGCGGATGGAAAACGGAAGCTCAACCATTCAGGGACCAAAGTGCTTTGCTTCTGCAAACAATTCTGCTGGTTAAATGGTTTGGCTAATAAAAATAAAACAGAGCAGTGGGAGCCTCGGTTCCTACGTCACCCAACTTTGGAAAATTCAGAATACAGCACGGTCACCTGCATGGTGCCCAGCACCTCACATGGCCACACAGGGTGCCCAGATCACCATCCTCCTCCCAGAGATCTGGGTGCCAGAGGTGCTTTCCTGCAGGCCAGGACATCAGCAGGACCTTTCCAGAGCTGCTCTGCCCCAGCTTCAAAGCAGAAGCTCTGGAGCAGTGGGCCGGGGGACTCCTGATAGCACAGTTCCAGTTGGGATTGTGATGGCATCCTTTCTGCTTGGGCTGGCCAGCTGGGGCAGCTCAGTGGTCCATCACACCCACCAGTTTCCACAGCAGAAACAACAGGGCCTAGAAGAAGCTGGAGGCATTTCATAGAATCATGTAATGATTTGTCTTGGAAGGACCTTAAACTCATCCCATTCCAACCCCTTCCATTGACCAGGTTGCTCCAAGCCTCATCCAACCTCACCTAGGCCATTTCCAGGCATGGGGCAGCCACAGCTTCTCTGGGCAACCTGTTTGCCACAATGGTCCAAAACTTTGATGTTACAAACAAAGAGATGTTTTCAGGCCAAGGGACCAGTGAGTTCCCAGAACCAAAGGCCCTGGAAGCACCAGTCCTGGAGCAGCAGCAGACTAAGGACAGATATTTGTGTCACTGCCCTGCACAAGTGCCCTCCATGCCCTCTACTACAGGCAGCCCTGAACATACACAGCACCACACATCTCATGCCTCCTTCACCTCTGGGCACAGGAGCAGCTGATGGGGGGGAAAAGAGCCTCTAGGCAAGGAGGATAAGTTTGGACAGAGAGCAGGGAAAAGTCCAAAGCATGTCAGCACTTGGGAAAAAGCCATTCCACCTCAGTGACCTTCTGCAAGAGGATTTATTTTTATTGGTTTTGTTTTAAAAGACCTTGAAAGCAAAATCCGATACTAGCAAAGTATTAAATATAGCAGTACAGACCCACATGGATTGCACAAGAAAACAATTTCAGAATAGAAACAGCAAGAATGTCTACAAACACTGAGAAAAATACCAAGAGAGGGAAGGCAAGAGGGTCCTTTCTTTCTGTTGTTCCCCTCACAGCCTCCCAGCTGGGGAAATCGGGGTTAGACCACGGGCCGTGTGTTTCAGTCCTGGGAAATGAGTCAAGAGCCTGGAGTGTGTGCTCAGCACCAGCACAGCCAGGGCAGCCCTGGGCTATGAGCTCATGGCCTTCCTTAGAGGGACCCTGGTGGGTCAGACCTGGGCTTGTGGTGCTCCAGAGGGAGGCACAGAGGGAGCATCCCAAAGGAACTGCTGGATGGGCTTGGAGACAACCAAAGCTCTTCCCCAAAGTCCTGTCCCAAGAGTGAATCATCATCCTGCCATGAATGACATACCAAAGGGATAAGAAAACATTCCCAGTGTCTGACAAGACACTGGGTTACGTGTGAGGGAGGTTCTAAATATCCACATGGAAAAGATGTTTTTGGAGGAAAACCTCACTGCTATTCAGTGTTTCTAAAAACAAGAGTCTCCAGGAGTCACGGAATCCCACCATGGTTTGTGTTACAAGGGACATTAATGTCCATCCAGTGCCACCCCCTGCCATGGGCAGGGACACCTTCCACTGTCCCAGGTTGCTCCAAGCCCAATCCAGCCTGGCCTTGGACACTCCCAGGGATGGAGCAGCCACAGCTTCTCTGGGGAAGAAGAACAAGTCTTTGTTTTCTTTTTCTTCACCAGAGAAGTCCAAGAGAGTCCAAGCACCAGGGATCCAAGAACATCAACCAGAGGGAAGCAGTTCAGAGCAGACCTGGCCAGTTGGCTCTGCAGGCCAGGTAGAGGCTGCCTCCACAGAGAGGACACTCATGGAGTAACCTTGTCATCAAAAATACTCTATCACCTCCCAAATTTGAGGACCAGGAGGAAAGTGCAGCTGGATTTCACTTCCTTCCCCAAACACTGCTGTGTCTGGATTTGTATATATAAAAATACACAAACTACCTCCTCACCCTCAGCACCTCCCTGCCATGCAGGAGCCCCAGCACCAGGGCAGGCAGGCCCAGGAGATACCATCTGGGCTGCTTCAAAGCCACACAGCTGATTAAGGAAACAGCAGAGGTGCCTGTCTGGGGGATATGGTGATTAAGGATGTCTCCATCTTCAATCAGCCTTGGAGACTTTGCTGGAATATTGACTAGTGCCCCACAGTGTCATGGGAGCAGCTCCACACCTGATGTGTCCTGTCTCGTTCTGGAGAAGTCAGAGGGTGTGAAGAGTGAGGAGGAAGCCTCTGGAGATGGCTCCCTCATCCAGCAGAGGAGACCAAGACATCTGCTCCCAACACATCCATCTCCACTGCACAGGGCTGGACTTTTCTCTTCCCCCTCATTCAGACAGAAACCACTGCTCATTCAGAGTGAGTTAATCTCACTTTTGATCACCTCTTCACAACAGCCTCACAACCTACAACTGCATTTTGGTGTCTACAAATGACTCCCACGGGGCAGGGGAGGTGTTGGGAGCTGCTCCAGCACAAACACAAGGGTTTGCCTGCTTCAAATTTTCTCTTTGTATCCTTGCAACCCCAATGTTCCCAAGAAGGAAAGGAGCATCTTTTCCACCAACCCAGTCCTCCAGCTGAGGCTGCAGGCCACATCCTGTGGAGTTTGAGTGTTTCCAGGAAACACCTCAGAGCTGAGCAGAGGAGGGCCCAGGTGGATGTGTGGGATCAGAGATAACAGAGATGGGCTGTGAGAGCCCCCACAGAGATCCTGGGGCAAGTTTCCTTTGGTAACAACCAGGACACTCCCTGCTCAAAGCCGAGGTGGGGCTGGCCAAGCTCTCCATGGAGTCAGAGTGCTGAACACACACAGGGCTCAGCACAGAGCCAAATCCCATTTCTGCTTCTGCTGGATGTTTCTTGTGTCACTTGGGAAACACCACCAGGCCCATCTTCCTTTCCCTGCCTGCAGCAGAGGCATTTCTCCAGTCCATGGCAACACAGGGGTATCCAAATGTGACCTCTCCTGCTTCACAGCCCCACCCACAGCAGCCAACAGCACCCTGGTGACACCCACTGCCCTCCACCACCCCAATGGCACTCCAGACAACCAGAACAGACACCACCACATCCCTCTGGATAGGCAAATCCCATCCCTCCTCTTCCCGTGCCTCAGTTTCCCCCGTGGAGGAAGCAAACCAGCCTGTGGGCGCCACCCCAGCCCCAGCAGTGAGGCTGAATGGGATCCCCCCTGCACCACCACCCAAACACTGAGATGGTGTTTGTTTAACCCTGTTGTGCAGGTGGAGGCAGGATCCCAAACCCACACTGCCCCACTGCCTTCCACAGCCCCACTGCCCTCCCACAGCCCCACTGCCCTCCCACAGCCCCACTGCCCTTCCCACAGCCCCACTGCCCTTCCACAGCCCCACTGCCCTCCCACAGCCCCACTGCCCTTCTCACAGCCCCACTGCCCTTCCCACACTGCCCCCCAACACTTACCCCC
>JBBMKD010000040.1:792090-818878 GCA_037834095.1 Argya squamiceps
ATCCCCACTGCCCTCCCACAGCCCCGCTACAGCCCCACTGCCCTCCCACAGCCACACTGCCCTCCCACAGCCCCACTGCCTTCCCACAGCCCCACTGCCCTCCCACAGCCCCACTGCCCTCCCACAGCCCTTCTACAGCCCCACTGCCCTCCCACAGCCCCACTGCCCTCCCACAGCCCCACTGCCCTCCCACAGCCCCACTATCCCCCCAAGGGGCAGCACATGGATTGGTTGCTGTGAAACAACAACTTCCTTCTCTCTTTTTTGCTGGAGTTAACTGGGTTTAGACTGGGATTTCAGTCACATTTGTGGGCAGCCTTTCTGGAGACATCCCCCCTTCCTGACGCTGGGGAGAGCTGTCTGAAGCCACGGGCACTTGGTGTGTGTTTGGATTCAAATCTTGCCGTGGTTCAAAATCCTGGGAAAATGAATCTGTGTTGCTGAGGTGAAGTTTTTGGTTTGGAAGTGTTAGACTGGAAGTAACTGGTCATTCAGCCAAGCTGCTGGGAGTTTGTGCTCCCTCCTTTGGCTCTCCCACACTTCCCTGAGCAGCAGTTCACAAGGACCAGAGCGACGTGCGTGGCCTCCAGGACATTTGGGGGCTTGCAGGCCAGGGAAGCACAGCACACACACAGGCTGCCCTCTGCCAAAACCCAACACTGCTCTGGAATGTAGAAACTGCAAACGATACTTTAATTCCACAGTCACTCAACAGTAGCTCCGGCCTTGGGAAATACTGGGAAAGGCACATGCTGGGGAGCACTTACACAGAGCACATCCAGCCCCTGCCTAATCCACGGGCTGGAAATGGTGCTATCTTTATCAAAACTCCCCACCCCAGCCAGTCCCCCCACCTGCCTGCCCTTGAATCAGCAAGAAACACTGGGAGGCATTAGCCAGGCCCGGAGCCACAGCTCAGCCCAGCTCCCTGCTGGTGCCATGGGAAGGGACTCTGGCAGAGGGGACACTGCCACGGTGTCATCCTGCCACACACACCTGGATGGCCACAGAGCTGTCCTGCCAGCCACACCTCAGTGGCCACAGAGCTGTCCTGCCAGCCACACCTCGATGGCCACAGAGCTGTCATGCCAGCCATACCTCAATGGCCACAGAGCTGTCCTGCCAGCCACACCTCAGTGGCCAACAGGCCTCATCCTGCCTGGGAATATCACCACTGTCCTCCCAGCCAGGACACTTGTGTGCTGAATTGCCTTGTCCAGCAGATGCCCCCTCTCTCTCCCCACAGGGAACATCCCAGAGCACACCTCAAGCCCCAGGCACAGGGGCCCTGCACGGGGTCCTGCTGCCTCACTGGCTCCCACCCTGTGCTGACAGGGCTGTGTGCCCTGTCCCCTGTCCCACAGTGTCCCCTGTCCCACCGTGGGGATGTGCTCAGACACAGCACCCAAGGAGCCAAGAGAACCTGCAGGACCTGGCCCAAAGTGCTCTGCTCTCCCCAGGAGCTCACAACTCCTGTGCTTTCACCCTGCTCTGCACCTTCAGCCTCCCCTGCAGGGGCATCACCAGCAGATCCGTGGGGACCACACAGTGGTGGAGAGTCAGGACAGACCCACAGAAACAAAGGTCAGAGGACACGGTAAATTCAGAAGAGCCACATGAGGAACTAAGCAACGTCCACGGCTGGATTTATTACCAGGAGGGAGGATGTGAACTTCAGGAGAGTTTGCAGTTAGGATTTAGCACCTCTCAGTGCTCAGGCGAGGAGAGCTCAGCACGTGGGGGTGAAGCTGCTCTCGCCTTTCAGGAACTTCCTGCTCTGGTTTCAGCTCACTCTTCCTTCCTTCCTCTTAAGCTGTCCCCTCCGAAGTGGATGGTTTTGGAGACCAAAGGATAAAACAATTTGCTTCTCTGTTCCTGAAAAGGGGCTTTCAGGTCCCTCCTGTCATGCTCCAAAAGCTCTCAGTGGCACAAGGGGCGAGGTTGGGCATTCCCAGAGCAGGTGCCACATCCCACAGCTCAGGAGACTTTCCTGGGCCCCTGCCAGTGCTTCCACCTCCCCCATTCCTGCTCACCCATCACGGGCAGCAGCAGATGGGGTCCTGTTCCTGTCTGCAGACTCCTCTTGCCCTCCAGCAATGCACTGCACAATGAGAGCTGTCCCACAGGTTACTGCTGTCACCTGACATGTCACACCCTGTACTGTGTGCGACACAGCCCAGACCTGCAACACGAGGTCCCTCTCCACATCACAGCCCACCTGGATGGAGACACACTGTGCCTGCATTTCAGCACAAGAATTCAGGGCTTCTCCTGCCCTGGGTCACACAGCTACTGTGACCTTAAAACCTCACCTGACCCAGAGGTGTGTCATAGGTGACCCACACTGGATTAAGGTCATCATGATAAAAAAAACCCTACAGTATTTAGTGTAAAACTCTCCTCTAACCTCTGGCACTGAACCAGCCCCTCAACTCAAGGCTCTGCATGGTGAACACACAGGACTCTGGAGCAGGGACAACTATTGCTCCCCCTGCCCTGCTCCCCAGTGTCTCTGTGTTCAGACACACTCCAGAAAAACAGGTTTTTGATGTCCTGTGCCAGATTCTGGTTCTTAAACATTAAAGACTCAGTGGGGTATCTAAGGCTCTGCATGAGCTCTCATTGATCCTGCATGTAGCTGGTCTCTGAGCATTCCATAAGATCACAGAATCACAGAATGTCCTGAGTGGGAAGATACTCACAAGGATCATCCAGTCCAACCCCAGGCCCTGCACAGACACCCCAACAATCCCACCCTGGGCATCCCTGGCAGTGCTATCCAAACACTCCTGGAGCTCTGGCAGCCTCGGGGCTGTGCCCATTCCCTGGGGAGCCTGGGCAGTGCCCAGCACCCTCTGGGGGAAGAACCTTTCCCTGATATCCAACCTAAACCTCTCCTGACACAACTCCAGCTGTTCCCTGGCTCCTGTCCCTGGTCACGGGGCAGAGATCAGAGCTGCCCCTTGGGACAAAACTCTAGCCACTAATGAGAGCAGATCTGATCAGCTCTCCAGCTGAACAGACCAAGTGCCTTCAGCCCTTCATTTGGCCAGGTTAGGCCCCTGCACCATGGGGACAACACCCAAAGGTGAAGGTTCCCATGACCTGTGGTACCACCTGTACCATCTCCAAGGGTCCTGATTAGTACAAGCTCTGGCTCTGGTCAAGGAGCTCAGCACAGGGCATCCAGAAGCACAACCATCACTCAGGAACTACTGACTCCAAGCTGGTTCTTTGGGAGGCTCAGATCCCTTACACATCCATTGGAGAACATCTCCTGCCTGAGTGCCCCTTTAAGTCGCTCTGGTTTCCCTGAGAGGCTTGCTCCATGACCAAATCCCTGAAAACCACGAGTCAAAAGAGAGCCCTGGCTATTTTAGGGTGTGTATCACATCAGTGGGGAGAGCACTGCTCTCCTGGTGCCCCCTGCACTGGTTTCTCCCAGCAGAGAGGCCTGTTTGCCACCTGGAGTGAGCAACCCGAGCCCTGCCTGTACACTGTCACTTCCCAGCAGCAATCCCTCTTCCCCCAGAGCTCCTGCAGCCCAGGGCTGGCCTTTATGCTCTGTCCTAGTGAGGCAGGGAGGGAGCAGCCCCTTGTGCTGCCCAGCCAGAGCACCATGTCGTGCACTGGAACAGGGTAACCCGAGCTGTGGCTTCCCAACATTCCTTGTGGCTCCAGCTCCCCAGCCAAAACAAAACCAACATTTTCCTTTTTTTTTTTTTTAAATTCCCTCTTCTCCTTGAGGCCAAACAGGAGGAGGGGGTCCCCCCACAGCACTTAGTCAAAGTTGCATTGGCTGGAAAGCAGCTATTCCCAGGCAGTTCCCTATTTCCAGCTGTGTTCCTGCAGCCCCATGCCCACAGCAGCCCTTGGGAGAGCAGGGCACGTGGGGTGACACTGTGGGATGACAGAGGGACACTGTCTGCTCCTGGCTCATGGAAATCACTGCTGCTCCTGGAGGAGCTGGGAGAGCACCACCAGGTTCCACGGACAGGGAGGCAGGGTGTCCCTCTTTAGAAACTTCTCCGAGAACAGCAAGTGAGAGGAAGAACAATGCAGCTCCAGGGGTAACACCAGTCATGTTCCTGTGACCCCACGGCCACATCAGGAGCTGAGGGGCTTTCCAAGGAACATGAAAAATGATCTGGAAGCTGTCCCCTACATGGTGTGAGCACAGCAACCATGGCCTGGGTGGAAAGGAGGGAAGCACACCTCGAGGCTGCAGAGTGGACACAGATTCACCCAATGTTCTGAGTTGGAAGGGACCACAGGGATTATTGAGCCCAGTGTAGGAGCATCCTCCCATCTTTGCCAACAGCCCAGCTCTTAAATAAATGGCCCACACGGGGATTGAAGTCAGTCCTGTTTATGCCACCCCAATGAGCTGGTGGCATCCCTGTCTGTCAGCTTCACAGGGGCTCCTGCTATCCACACCACCCCACAGCAGGGCTGGTAGCCAAGGGATGGTGGCAGGAGGAGGGCAGAGCTTCTCTGTGTCCTTGGCAACACAGGGGTATCCAAACATGTTCCTCTCCTGCTTCAAACCAAGCATCCAAACCCACATCTCATCTCACTCTTCTACAGAGCACAGTGAAATGCAACTGGAAGGCAGGCTCACCTTCCAAAACACTGGGACACAGGGACATGCTGAGCCCTGTCCCCAAGCAGGAAAAGTAGCAGGGGGTGAGAACTTCCAGCTGCCAGGGATGGCTGCGGTTTACCCTGGCTGACCAATACCCCCCAAACTGGTCTCTTGCTCCATCTCCTCAACAGCAGCCCTAGAGCTGCAAATCCCAAACAGCTCTGAGCTGGCTTGGGAAGCTGCATGGTTTGCTAAAGCAAAGCTCAAAGCCCACAAGCCCATGGTGATAAGGCACCATGCAGAGGTGCCAGCCTGGACAGGGCCAAGGGGACAGTGCTGGGCTGTCCCATGTAGAGCCAGTGCTGAGGATGTGGGCACGCAGGACAATCAGTCCATTGTGTCAAGGGACTCTGGGGGCAGCAGGAGAGGAGTGTGAGCACAGTGCCCTCACCATAACAGGTTTTTTTCAGACATACACATGGGGCACAGCTGTGAAATTTAACTTTGTTCATGCCAGGGCAAACCCTGGCACTGAGTGTGAGCAGAGTGAGAATGGGGTGAGAGCAGGATGAGCAGGGGAGGGGCTGCCAGCCTGGGCATCCTCCTGCCTGGGTGTCTGCTGCAAACACCAAAACTGAAATTCTCTGCTTGCATTACAGGAGCACAGATCCAACAATTTTAACAGTTGGAGCAGAGGGTCAAGTCCCATCATATGAGGTTTAACAAGGGTCAGTGCCAGGTCCTGCACTTGAGTCACCACAACCCCCTGCAGCTCCAGGCTTGGGGCAGAGTGGATGGAAAGTGCCCAGCAGGAAAGGCCCTGGGGGTGCTGCTGACAGCACATGAATCTGAGCCCAGGTGTGCCCAGGTGGGCAAAAAGGTCAGTGGCCTCTGGCCTGGATCAGGCATGGTGTGGCCACAGGCCCAGGGCAGTGATGTGTGCTGGGCACTGCTGAGGCACCTCCAGTCCTGGGGTCAGTTCTGGCTCCTCATGACAGAAAAGGCATTGAGAGGCTGGAGCAGGGTCAGAGAAGGGACTGGAGCTGGGGAAGGGGCTGGAGCACCAGGAGTGGCTGAGGGAGCTGGGAAAGGGGCTCAGCCTGGAGAAAAGGAGGCTCAGGGGGGCCCTTCTGGCTCTGCAGGGGATAGCTGGGGCAGTCCACGTGCCCTGGGCTCTGCTCCCAGGGAACAGGGACAGGACAAGAGGAAACAGCCTCAGCTTATACCAGGAGAGGTTTAGATTGGATACTGGAAAATTTCTTAACAGTAAGGGTGGTCAGGCACTGGCTCAGGCTGCCCAGGGCAGTGGTGGAGCCCCCATCCCTTGAGGGATGTAGAAGCTGTGTGGATGTGCCACTTGCGGCTTGGCAGTGCTGGGTTAATGGTTGGACTTGATTATCTTAAAGGTCTCCTCCGAACTTACTGATCCTATGACTCTGTGATTCTGTGCTTAATGGCTTACAAAGCAACTGCAGCCTGCTGGCCATAGCAGGGGAGTCTCCACGATGGGAAAAAATTACATTCACCAAGGAATGGGAAATGGCGAGCAGGAAATGTCACCAAGGGCAGGAGTCTGTACCAGTGTGAGGTGGGAAGTGGTCCCAGCTGGGCTGGTACAGCCAAGAGGCAGAGGCACTTCCCATGTGGGGAACATCTACTCTGGAAATGCTAAACGCTGCTCCTCAGTCACCAGGAGAGGGAAAAAATCAGAGATATGCCAAATTTAACAGCAAGCAACGCCTTGTCAGTTAATGTGACTTAATTGGTAAATTCCTAACTAATTCAAAAGTTCTGTGGTAAAATGCGCCACACTCTACACCCCTCAACCAGGCTACCATCAGATGGGGAGGGACCAGGTTCCCATCATTCTTTTCCCTGTCCCTGGGGCACAGGGAACAATCTTGGGATGAAAAATCCCCCAGAGCTGGCTTTGAATATCCCCAGCCCTGCCCGTGGGACCACAGCTCCTCTGCAGAGGCTCCCACAGTGAGCTGCAGCCTAGAGAAAGAGTTAACGCTTCCTCCGTTTCTGACAGTGTTATTCAATACATTATTGACGTTGAAAAGTCGTCACGTTACAAGCCAGCAGTCCACGAGTATTAGGGGTAAAACAGAGGCACGCAGAGACACACAGAGCGTGGAGCTGTGGGCCCCTGCGAGCTACGGTTACGTTACCGCACACAAACTCCTTTCCCAGACTCGTTTTCCTCCCCCATTTGGGGCGAAACCGACTCGTCTGTTATTTGCATTTAATGCCACAGTGAATCCCTAAATCCAGCTCAGGGAATGGATTACTGAGGGGGGAGGGATGGCTGCACTGGGGTTTTTTTCTCAGGCTTCAGCAGTTCTGATGCTCTATGGTTGAAACGAGGAGCAGGACAGTGGGGCAGGGGACTGGAGTTCCTTCACGGCTGCTTGGCCAGACCTGTGTTCCCAGACTGGACAGAGCTCCCCAGATGTGCTGGCTGCAGGGCCTCTCCCAGCAGAGCCCACGTGCTCTGCCCAGCACATCCCTGCCCTGCTGCCCAGCACACCCCTGCCCTGCTGCCCAGCACATCCCAGCCCTGCTGCCCAGCACATCCCTGCCCTGCTGCCCAGCACATCCCTGCCCTGCTGCCCAGCACATCCCTGCCCTGCTGCCCAGCACATCCCTGCTGACTCCAAGTGCCAAGGCTCCCACGGAGCTGGGGCTGGCAGCTGTCTGTGCCAATTTCACAGAATCCCAGGATGGTTGTGGTTCAAAGGGAACTTAAGGCCCATCTCACTCCAGCCCCTGCCATGGGCAGGGACACATCCCACTACCCCAGGTTGCTCCAAGTCCTGTCCAACCCAGTCTGAAACAATTCCAGGGATCTAAGGGCAGCCACAGCTTCTCTGGGCAACCTCTGCCAGGGCCTCCTCACTCTCAGGGAACAATTCCTGCCCAATGTCCCATCCAGCCCTGCCCTCTGGCAGTGGGAAGCCATTCCCTGTGTCCTGTCCCTCCATGCCTTGTTCCAAGTTCCTCTCCAGCTCTCCTGGAGCCCCTTTAGGCCCTGGAAGGGGCTCTGAAGTGTCCCCAGAGCCTTCTCCAGCTGAACACTCTCAGATCTCCTAGCCTGGCTCCAGAGCAGAGGGTGTCCAGCTTTCAGAGCATATTTGTGGCCCTTGGTACCATTAACTGCAGAACACTAACATCGTGGTGGCTCACAGGAACAGCTGTATTTTATTACCTGTCTCTTCCTCCAGCCCACACCTCATCCTCCACTCCTGACCCCACGATGGTGATGGTGCTTCTCTGGGGAGGTCAAGTGCAGCAGCAGGAAAAGAAAATTTAAAAATAATTTAAGGAATGTCATCGTTACAGCCAGTACTGAGGAGAAGAATCCCACTGTGGTACAGACCTCGGCCTGCCATGAGGCCAGAGCATCCTGAGGGCTTCAGGTTCCACCAGCTGCTCCAGCCTTGGGCATCTTCACCCTGCCAAGCCTACAGGAGCCCCAAACTGTACCTTGTCCCCCTGCCCACCCCAGGTGAGCTGGGAAGGTCATGAGGCCCCATGTGATGGCAGGTAGGGGCCAGCAGACACTGCTGCCAGGGCAGGCAGGGTCCAGCAGCACCTGCATACCAGGAGAGCAGCCACACGTGGGGCAGAGGAGACTGGACGGGCACAGGGAGCTCGCCAGGCACGCTCCCTCCCTGCTCATATTTTATTTCATCTCCTGATGGGTGAAATGTGTCCTTAATTTGTTCAGAAAGAAAAAGCGAGTGAGCCGCATTCTCACACCCCTAACGAAGACAACACGCAAAGCCCTTTCAAAGCCGGCGCCACACAAACGACGCGCTGCCTTGTTCTAATTAACGATGTCTTTTCTCATTAGCCACGGCCGCACGTGCTCACGCTGCTGCCTCCTGGGCCAGGGCCCCACGGTGCCCACTCCTGCCTGGCAGCACCGGCTGGGCACTCCCTGGCCCGGGGCTGAGCGGTGCCTCCGGGCTCCAGGGCCGAGCAGGGGCAAAGCAGCACATCCAAGCCCTTCCCAGACTATCCGTCCCCAGAGGGCTGTTTCTGGCTTCGCTGGTGTTTGAGAGAGAGGAGTGCATCTGGTTTTAATCTCACCCCTCGCGGTAGCTGTCACCATGGGTTTGCTGTCAGGGTAAAAGATGCCTTCACACAGCCCCATGCCAAAGCAGCAGAGTTGGAAACCCCAGGCCACAGCAAAGCCTCCATGTCCTGGGCTACCCTGGGCTCTCCCCCTGGCCCAGCAGGCGAGGCAGGGGCTATTACCTCATGCCATTGCTCACACGGGGTGGGCACAGTGAGCACAGGAGCCCAGGGACATGGCACAGGGGAGCACACACCTCCCGTTCAGCCAGCAGCGCTGGGGATGTGGCTGCAGTCCCTGGGGACCCAGAGCAGCACCCTGGGCTGTGGGCACTGTGCCAGGCCAGGCACTGCAAAACCCCCAGGGCTGCCTGCCTGACCCAGAGTGTGCTCGAGCCGAGAGTCTGTGCTCCAGTCGCCTCTTCCCTTCTCACAAAAAACACAGGGAACCACAAGAACCACAAAAATGCCTCTTGTCCACAGCACAGAGCCCGTCTCTCTGAAGGGCAGGGCACGCTGCCGGAGGACCGGCCACACCACTCACCCCGCCCGGGCTGCTGGAGAGCTGCCAGCCTTTGGAAGCAGCTGTCACATAAAAGCAAACACTGAAAGCCATGGCACTGACAGTGGAGCAGCTCTGACGCCCGCTCCGTTTGACGTTGCTCCATCCTGATTCAGTTCAATGGCTCCCCCCGCAGCCCCTCCTGCGTGTTCGTGCCTGCAGGAGCCTCCTCCTCCTCCTCCTCCTCCCTGGGATCACGGTGCTGTGACATCACCCTGCCGTGCCGCGGTGACAGCAGTGACATCACAGCTCATGGAGGCTGGCAAACCTACCCCCTTCCCGAGCATGGGAAGAAGGAGAGAAAGCAGGGGAATGGTGTGGACATCACAGAATCATGGTTGGAAAAGCCCTCTAAGATCATCAAGTCCTACCACTAACCGAGGACTGACAGGTGCCCCACTGAACTTCATCCCCAAATGCCATATCCAGACTTTTTTTGAACACTTCCAGGGATGCTGACTCCACCAGTGATGCCAGCAGAGACAGGAGCAGAGCAGCACCCAGGTTGTCCAAGCAGGAACTAACCCCACCCCATCCCCAAGCCATGCAGTCATCCCATTGAAGGAACCTGCAAGGAAAGGGGTTGGAATCAATCTTGGAAGTCAGATGAGCATTCCCCAGCTGCATCTGGGAACGCCAGACAACACCAGTGTAGGTAAATCAGCTCCCCTTGGCATGTCCTGGGATGTCCTGGCAGGCACAACTCCTCCTGCACCATGCCCAGCTGGAAGAGATGCCAACTCCAAAATATCCCCATGGGCCGTGTCCTGTTCTGCACAAGGCTCCAAGGGTGTCCCCACTGCCACCCCTGAGACTGGCTGGGGTTTCATCCTCCACACAGGGCAACAAACCAGGGAAGCCCAACAGCATCTCTGGGATTTCTCAGATGGGCTGAATCAGAAGCAGGACAAACAAGGCCAGTAAATGCCAATTAGCAAATACAGGGCCTGGGTCTCATGAAAGGCCCTTATGGATATGCATCCCAGTAACCACGATAAAAGTGCAACATGACAGGATTTATTGCATTTCATGGACCGGTGTCTCCGCCCCCTCTTACAGTCACTGAGGAATGAGCCCTTCCTCCAGGCTGCCAGCCCCACAGCAAGCCCAAAGACTTCCATTTTGCCCTTGGGTTTGCCAAGGGTTTGCTGCCTTGTCCATAAACCAAAAGAGTTTTATGGATCTCAGAAACGACTGGCACAGCCCCAGTGATTGGGAACAAGTCTCTCCATTCTGTGTCCCTGCCGAGCCTGCCGACACGGAGGCTGGGAGGTGCCAACTGCCCCCAGTCCCGCTTAATAAGGTGTTAACTCCCAGCCTAATTGCCACCACTTAATATGTCAACACCCTTCACCTCACTGCTGCTGAACAAGAAGGTTTGAACCAGCACAGCTCAGTGCACACTCATGTGTTTGATCCTCAGCTGTGTTTTCTCTCCACCTCGCTCCCCTCCATCACTCCAGGGTGGGAGCTCAGTGTATCCCCATCTCCCCAGGTCGCTTTCCCAAGCAGGGGGGAGCATCTCCTCTCCAACCATTCATGTTCAGCTCTCCCTCTTTCTCCACACACCGACAAAGGGAACTTCACTTACAGCATCCTAACGTTGCACAGGGGGAAAAAAAAAAGCAGGAAATTAAAAAGGTTCTTCTAACAACAGTAACAGAGCTGCAACGCACAGCTAGGATGTATATAAAATATCTTCTAAAATAACATGTCAGACCAGCCCCTCCCCAGAAGGGCAGGACCATGACAGTGCCTGTATCCACACAGGGTAGGATCAGTGCAAGAGAAGGCAGCACACACATTTGCCATCACCACAGCCATGTCCTTCCAGTTTTTTCTAAGATTTTTCCAAATTTGGCCATTACCGTGTTTTACATTTATTCACGTCACTCCATCTTTTGCATTTTAAGGCACAGAAGATGGAAAAACAATAAAATCAATCTCTGAGTTTAGTCCTCTGCCCCATTTGCACAGATAGTTTCAGCAATTTATTTGAGGCTGCTGTCATAAATGCCTCTTGCTCATAACCTAACAAACTGGCAGCACAGAACTCTCCAGAAAAGGGCAATTTGTGCATTATTTCTCTTTTAAAAGGCTACTTCCTAGAGCATCCAAAGCAGCTCTTCTCTACTGTAGTGGGATACAGTTCCCATCCTTGCAGAGGTGAGTAGGAGAGTGGGGATGAGCTTGAGACTACGAGAGGCAGCACCAACACTTACAGAGTACCTGCCTGACCCCCCAACACTCAGCCAACACCTTCAACTTTCAGCAGAGCAGAAAATCCACCTGGTCTCCAGCTGGTGCAGCCCTCCCACAGTTCTCTTTCCAAGCACTTCCCTGCAGAGTCGCAAGGGATGAGCTGATTCCACCCTGGTATTGTGGGCCCTTGGATTCAGCATGGAAACCCATTTTGGGTGATCAGGCTCTTTCCTCACCCACCTCACTCTCTGACTTGGAACCAGGGAAATCTAAGCCGTGGTATCTCCCCATCATCACCTCCATGGTCTCTCCACCTGGCCCTGGCTTTGCAGGTCACTCCAAGGCCTGCAGAGTCATCTGTGCTATGGACTGGCAGCAAATTCATGCCCTGAAGTTACAGGGCAGATGCCAGCATAGCCATGAGCTTCCATGCAGATGTTCCCTCTCAAAGCTGGGGTGACCTTGGGAAGCAGAGGAACAGGCTCCAGCCACTTCTGCAATGATGGATGAGATGGACATTGATCTACTTGCATTGGCTTCACCCTTTGGAGACACACCTGGGCTCTCCCAGGATTCTCCCTTGGATGGGTGTAGGTGAGGGGCCACAACCCTGACTGTCACAGCGAGCTATGGGCTGGGACACAGCCCAGCCTGGCCTCAGCCCTGAGCCTCTTACTGCACATGGACACTCACCAAACCTAGAAGAGCTCATTTTCTGCAACTTATGGCCATCGTGGTTCCCCCACCCCTTCCTCACCAGGGAACAGACCGAGCAAGTCAAAGAGTGTCCTTTGCCACAGGTACCCAATGCACATGCCCCAGAGCCTGGCAGACCCTCTCATGGCCTGGGTGGGAGTGTTTGAGATGATCTGACTCCACTGTAGTCACAAACACCCTTCCAGGGCTGGTCTCATGACTGACCCACTGGAGACTGAATGATAAACAGAAAGTCAAGTCTCTTGGTCGAACACAGCCAGGTCTCCTTCCTCAGCTGTCCACCTTCCCTGAGGTCCTCCCATGAGTGAGGAAACAGAGACAAAGGGACAGGGGAGAATTATCCTGCTCCAGATTCTGGTTTTCTGCCGGGACACCCCACTGGAGCAGAGCAAGGGTTCTGGTGGATGTGGTGGTTCATCACCAGCCCGATCCACACACCAGCGAGGCGACAGGAGCTCTCCAAGAATCCCACACAGCGATGGCCCCAACCAATTTCTAGCATTAGAATTTATTTAAATTCTAATTTAATTAAATTTAAAGCTCAACTTAAAATGAGGGAGGGGATGGAGAACCTGCAATGTCATCAATGCCATGGGAGAGGGAAAGGAGGGGCTGGACTAGATCAAGGAAGAGGAACGGGGAAGGCCAGGTTTGGGAAAGCAAAATCCAGACAGCCAAGGGACTTAGCTCCATCACCAGCTCAGAGCCACAGCCCTGAGCACTCAGCGGGGATGTGAACAGCGAAACCTGATCGGCTGTTAACCCAGGAATGCGTGGAAATGGCAACTGCACAGAACTCCAGGGAATCCACCAGCGGTGCCCCAGCGCCCGGAACCACACGGATAACCCGCGCGCCTCGCGCATGAGCTCATCCTGGGGATAATGCTCTCACATGAGCCCAGCCAGCAGGAATTCACCACACACTCTGGGCTACAGGGGGACTCAGGGGGACACCCTTCTGCTGCTCCTTTCCCTTTGCCCTCCTGCCACCATCCCACATTTCCCACGGATCGCGCGCTGCATCCTGGGGGCGCGCGGGGCCCAAAGCCCTGGGGGCTGTGCTGGTGCTGCAGAGGGGCCTGGGAGAAACCCCACAGAGTACTATAAAGCCGGGGGAAAGAAAAGGAGGGGAGAGGCATCTGTGCTCCCACATTCTTAGCACTGAACCTGCTTCTTTCTGTTCCTCCAGCCTGCTGGGAAAGGGAATGGGAATATCTTCCCTGTTTCACCCACATCCTGGCTGCTGGTGGTGCTTCATGCACCCAGCAGGGCCCAGCAGCACTGGGAGGGATCGTGTCCAGCCCTGGGAGCACGCTGGTCACCATTAGGTGTTACACTAATTCCTCACAACACTGCATCCATACAGTGTCATCCACTCTCCTTGCCTCTCTGCCTTTCCCTCTCACCACAGTCAGCCTTGTGGAAAGAAGCTGGAATCCATGGAGGTCCTCTCTCCCTGAGAAACATCCAGCAACCCAACACAGCTTCCTTCTCACAAGCAGCAAATGACCCACAGAAGAATCATAAATAATAATTGCTTATTCTGTTCCTCCATCTCCCAAATGCATGAGCCCAGAACTCGCTGTCTGCTGAAAGGGATGGTCCCACAGGGCAGGACTTGACCTTCGGGGAGGATTAGCCATGCTCCAGAGGGCAGACATCCAGGTGGTCTGGGAAGCCAGACTGGCTCACAGAGAACATGTTTGTTACCACTCAGGCAGTGACACCTCCTGCCCATGGTGGCTTTTCTGGTGACCATCTACAAGTGAAAATCAATGCCTGCCCCTTCAACACCTCAAGGTGTCTCCTCCAGAAAGCAGCTTCCCTGTATCCATCTCCTAGTGGGAACCAAGGAGAGACAAAGCCACCACAGGTAGAAGAGCTCAGACCTTCAAGGCAGGAATTCAAGCTGCATTGCACCTGGCATAAGGACTGCTGCAAACCAGGGAGTTCCAAGGGCCATCAGGTTAGGGGGACCAGAATCAGCTCCTCAAACAACACCCAGCACGTCCTGAGGGCTGGGCTGCATCCTGCTGGGATGAGATCCCTTCCAGAGCCTGGCAGGGGTGCCTTGCAGGGAGCACAGCATTCAGGCCCAAGGTCAGGCAATTGGAGTTTTGGAAGCAATTCCAGGCTTTTTTGAACTACCTCCAGAGAAGCAGGATCTTCTACCTTTGAACTGAATGATCCAATCTTTCCACAACCAAATCCTTCCCTCTCCAGTGGCTCAGCTCTGGAGCCTCTGATGTCACTCACCCTGGAAATGGCAGGGCAGGAACAAAATGAGCCAGCCCAAAAACAGCTTAGCCAAGGCAAAATGCAGGTGGGGTATGACAGTTTGGGTCCGTAACCTGTCCTCCTCTGGTTGGACAGGCCCCCAAAGAGGACTGGAAATGCAATTTAATGTGCCAGCAGAAGGATACTTTACACCTGGACAGCTCTGTTCAAAGAGATGCCACACTGGGCTGTGGGTCTCTTGGAGACACTCTCCCCCCATATTCCCCTGGAGCTTCCATCTTCTCCTCCAGGCAGGGCTCTCCCCTTCCGTGGAGCAGCATCACCCAGGAGCTGGCTCAGGACCCAGGGGTGGGCACAGAGCTGGCAGTGGGAGGAGAAGGGACCAAGGCTCAGACTGTAAAACGAACAAGAAAATGAAAAATTAGGCCAAGAAAATGGAAAGCTGAGAGGTAGCACAACAGTGGAGAAAAATCCCAGGGGGAGAGAGACATGGCAGAGGTCACAACCAGCCTGCCCTGGGGGAGAGGGGTAGGAGCAGACGCAGAGTGGGCATAGGCCCTCGTTTTGACCCCTTTCAATCCTGCATCCCACCCCAGGGGTGGATTTCTGCTCCATTGCCAGCGCATGGGACACGGAGCAACAAGAGATGAGTGTCCCAGGAGTTCCCAACGTTCCCCAAAACGTAGCCCACACCGTGTCACCGCCAGTGAACTGAGATTTTCCCCAAAGCCGGCCAAGTGCCCTGAGCAAAGCATGTGAGACAGCCCCGGCCCTGCGAGGAGGATGCCTCGGAGCCCGGGGTAACCGGACACCCGGCGGCTCCCGCAGGGACAGCGATTTATTCCTTTGCCGGGAGAGCGGGGAGCAGCCGGACCCCCCATGGGTGGGGGAGGCGGCACCCTGGGAGACCCCATGAGATCCCAAAGATCCCAACACATCTCCAAGCCATTCCAAGCCACAGCCTAGAGTCGTGCCAGCCCTTTCCGTGCGTGCCAGGCGATGTGGTAGTCACCGCTCCGCGTGACTCGTCCGGAGCCAGGCGCCAGCAGACAGTTACCGGAGCCTCCCGCGGCAGGGCTGGAGGCGAGCAGGAGGAGGAGGAGGAGGAGGCCGAGGGCTCACGGGGGACTCGCTGCTCCAGCGCGACATCTAAAGGGCTCCGCAGGCGGGTGCACGGGAAGGATTTCCCTCCCCGCCGCATCCCCGCTCCCACAGCATCCCGCCGGCTGTAGGCACCGTGTAGGACACGCGGCTGCAGCAGGAGAGAGACGCGGGGCTGGGGTTAAAATCGCTGAGTGAACGCACAGAATTCGCCGAGAACAGCACGGATCTTCAGCCCCGGAGGGTGCGGGGGCTGCAGGGATGAACCAACATCTTTATCAGCTCTTTGCCTTCCTCGGGGGCTGCAGAAACAGCAGCTCTGCCTCTTGCAGACACATCCAAACCTGGCCAAAGCATCCCAGAGCTTAGGGAGGGAGGTGCAGGATAGTTTGGGAGGTGAGGAGCAGGGCTCAGGCTGCAGGAGCAGAGCGGGGGCTGTCTTTTATCCTCTGAAGAGCCGTGGGCTGGTGCCACACTCTCAGTTCAGGCAAGGAACAAACCTACTACTGAAAAGGAAAATAGGCAAGGTGGAAAGGTACAGAACACAGCAGGTGTGGGCACAGAGCCAAGAGCAGCCCCCACACCCAAAACTTCTGATTCTGCCTGCCCTGCCCTCCCCTGCTTACCATCCCTTTCTGACACCTAATAAATGCCTGGTGGCAAAGTCCTGCAAGGAACTTCGCTGGTATAAAACCATTAGGTTGCTCAAGACATTCCTTTGAAGTCTACTGAGTTTATTATTCTTGAGAGCCTTTGCTGTACTTCTTCTATACCAGCCCGAAATACTCCTCAGCCAGTGCAAAATTCTTTCCTGGATTCCAAACAAAGGTCTATTCCTAACAAGTCATTGCTGTGAAGCAGCTGAGAGATTGCAGTGCAAGGGCCTCACCCCAGCTAAATCACTGGGACCCCCATTTGCCCTACTCAGAGCAGGACATTTTTTCTATAAATGGGAACAGGATTTTTGGAGCATCCAGAGATGCAGGGAGCAGAGGTGGATTTGGCTTGGTACTTCCATTCCCCAATCCCTGCAGGTGATGAGCTGGCTGCAGACAGAGCCCTGACACCAGACCTCAGCCAGAAAACACCCACAGGTGCTGCCAGGGCTCAGCATGCCCTGAAACACCTGAGGGATGAAACACTTCTCCTGCGGGAAAAGGTTGACGGGGCTTGAAGCAACCATGGCAGGGGGATGGCATGAGATGGTCCTGAAGGTCCCACTCAATCCAAACCATTTTGGATTCTGTGAACACCCTTCCCTCAGCCTCCCATCCAGTCCCTTTCTGACCCACCTCGGCACAGATCTGCCCTTGGAGGAGAGAGCCAAGATGTCCCAAGTGCTTCACAAACTCATCTTGTCACTCCCAGTATCTTTTCCTTGCCCAAAGCTCCTCACCAGCTCTCTTGCAGCCCCTCTAAGAACTGGAAGGGTTCTAAGGTCTCACCAGAGATTTCTCCAGGCTGAATAACTTCTTAGAGGGGCAAGAGACCCAGGAGCTAATAGAGCCCACAAATTACCCTGGCTAATTCCCTCAGTGAAGCCCCAGATCGTGGGGGTGGTGGCAGGGGGGGCAGGGACCCCCTCAGCAGCTTTCCCAGCCGGAGGGGGGGAGTGGGGCAGCTCTGCCCTGCCAGCAGTCTCCTGTTTCCAAACACCTCACTCTCTGCCAGGGTTGCATCAGCTCCCGCACTCGTATTTATAACCAGGGTTGAAAACCTGATATTCCATTTCCAGTAGCTCGGTGGGGGTGAGCTGAACCCACAGGGCCCCCAGCCAAGCAGCTGCTGCCAGTGTGATCCCTCTTCCCTTCACATCCTGCTCAGAAAAGCTCCCCACCGTCAACCTGGTGCCAGGCTTACTGGCATGGGCTCCTTAATTAGCTGTGCCAGGCAAGAGGCAGGCTCTCATTAAAGGGAGAGCTAATTGAGCCCGGGCAGGGGGATGAGGAGCTCAGTGGTGTTTGACACAGGGCTGGTTAATTGAGCTGAGTGCACGCTCAGGCACATTGCTCCCTCCCCTTCCCAACCAGTCCCACCACCAGCCTGAGGCTGCTGGGGTTAAAAAGACCCCCACCAGCTATTTTTAAACTGATGGAAGGGGTTGAGTGAGAGAGGGAGGGGAGTCCCTCTCCATCCTGAGCACTGTCAGCACAGAGAGCTCTTGCAAGAGAGGCCGTGGGCTGAGAGGAGCTGCAGGTCCTTCTCCAGAGCTGCTTCTCTGCTCCATCCCCATGCCAGAGGGAGGGCCACCCCAGCTCCAGCCACCACAGCTCCAGGACTCACCCTGAGGCCAGCTCACAGCAGGCTGGTGACAGCAGAAGGACCAACCCTGCCTTGTCCCTGCCAGTGTGGCTCCGGGACCTCTGCTCTCTCCAGGAGGAAACTTCCAGCTGCTTTAGGTTATAAATAAAGAATGACCCGATGAGAACAACCAATCTCCTGGCACCAGGATCAGTCACACACCTATTAAGTGTACAATGCTACCTCTCAGATTAACAGCAGTCCATAAACCCTGGCATCAGGAGCATATTTGGAGCTTGGCTGGGACCCATCACCCAGTCTGCTTCCATGTACTATCTAATTCCACATTTATTTTGCCTTGGCTACCTTTTGTGGAGAATCATC
This sequence comes from Argya squamiceps, assembly GCA_037834095.1. Lineage (NCBI taxonomy): Eukaryota > Metazoa > Chordata > Aves > Passeriformes > Leiothrichidae > Argya > Argya squamiceps. Next base: position 810,204 of record JBBMKD010000040.1, read on the forward strand.
GACCCAAATCTGGCAGAAACAGCATCAAAAGGAGAACTCAAGCCTGGGACTCTTAAAGGAATCCTCTCCCAGCCTCGGCTGCACTGTGTCTGCAGAGGCCAAGCAGCTTCCATGGGCACAAAATTGCTTCCGTGGAAAAGGAAAATAACATTTAGTAGCCTGAAAGGGGCAGTAAAAAGAAAAATTGCCTATCATTTGAAATGTGCTTTGGGAACCTCTGCTGAAAAGTATTTGGGAAACACAAAATAAACCTGAAATTATCCAGGCTCCTGGCTGGGTGCTGCAGTGCTGCTCCACCCCCACCTTGAGCGCTGAGGACCAGCTCATTTTTGGGGGTATTTGGGGCAGGAGGGGAGGGTGTCCAGCAGGCAGCAGCACATTTCCTTGCCTTTACTTCAAAAGCAGCCATCTAGCCCTGTCCCATTCCTGGGCAACCTGATGCCACCTCACTGGCCCCAAGCCCTGCTCCTGGCCAGCCCCTTGCAGCACAGCAGAGGGAAAACCCTCCACAAGGGGAAATCACTGCACAGCTCCAGTCCCAGCGCTGTGGGGACATCCCAGCCACCCAGGAGTCATGGCAGCTGCAGGGATAACCACGACCCTGCTGGCTGCAGGTGTTCCCTGTGGAGCAAAACCATCACCTGCTTTCATAAAGACAGACAGAGGGAGGTGAGGGATTTCCTGGTATCCAGCATGGGTTTCAAAGCACTTATTTACAGGAGAGTTCCCCTCCCTAATCAGCCCTCTGTCATCCTGTCCCCCTTCATTTTGGGACTCCCAGCAGCTGCTGTTCAGCGTGGAACAGGCTGGAACCTGAATTCCATGACACTCAAGACAGGGATGTGATCCCATTTTGGAGAAGGTAGCACTTACTGTCTGATAACCTCAGAGAATAATCAGAGCAGATGCTGAGTGAAGATGAAAAATAAATGCAAAACTCAGTCCTGCTGCAGACTGGTGCTTGGGGCCATGCTGAAACCCATCCTCCCCTGATGGGAAGCTGTTTCAGACAAAGCTTTTTCTGGCACCCACAGAGCATGGAGGGTGTCCCAGCAGTCATGACATACGTTTTGGAGCTAAAAATCCATTTGCCTGCAACAGAAAGGCCAGGCAGGGCTTAACTCTGATTAAATCCACCTCCACCTCATTACCCCCATGCAGCATCCCCAGCAGGGAGGCAGCCTGTGTAAGGAGGGACAAACGAGTGCCTGCAGACCCACCCTGGGCAGTGACAGCCCAAGAGCCTCAGCCCTGTCACTGGGGAGAGAGCAGAGCATCCTCAGGAGCCTTTTCCAGCTTCTGGGAAGCAAGGATAAACCTACACCCAGAGCATAACATCTATCATAGAATGGGGTGAATTGAAAGGGACCTTCAAGATCATCTGGTTCCAATCCCACTGCAGGGACACCTGCCACTAGACCAGGTTGTTCATGGCCTTGGGCACTGCCAGGGATCCAGGGGCAGCCACAGCTTCTCTGGGCACCCTGTGCCAGGGCCTGCCCACCCTCCCAGGGAACAATTCCTGCCCAATGTCCCATCCATCCCTGCCCTCTGGCAGTAGGGAGTCATTCCCCCTTGTCCTGTGACTCCAGGCCCTCGTCCAAAGTCCTTCTCCAGCTCTCTTGGAGCCCCTTTAGGTACCTGAGGGCTGCACTCATAATTTCTGCTTCAATCTGGAATTATTTCATCTTCTCTATCCAATGACTCCACTCCTGCTGTGTTACAAGAAGGGAATAATTGAGCCACACATGGCAAGAGGGGAGGGATCCCATCCCCAGATCTGTGTGGGTTTGCTGAGTACGTCCCAGCCCTGCTCCACAACTGCCTCCTCTCCCAGGGAGCACAAGGACTCTCTTTCTCCCCCCTTGCTGACAGCTTGGAGCTGGCTCAGCTGAAAGGCACTACAGAACTACAAACCATGAGTGTGTTTGAAGTGGGAAGGATTTAAAAACACTCATCGTTATCAGTTTTAATATTGAGATAAGCCTTGTACCTCACTAGCTGAGCTGAAGAGATCCCAGCACCAGAGGCAGGGAGGTGCTGTCTCAGATCCTCATCTACGACAGCAAGATGCTTCCACATGATACCACCACCAAATTTTGGTCATTATCTTGCAGCTACCCAGCAGTTCAGTTTTGTTTGTGCAGAACTGGTAACAAGGCTTTATTTCCATTCCCATTTTCCCCCCTCTCAGAGGAAGGCAAGGCAGGCTGACAGCCAGGGGCAGCAAGCAGAGCATGGCTGAGTACACACTGCTTCCACACACCAGACTTGGGTTGGCTGGATAAATTTGGTTCTCCACCTTCACAGCAAGATGGTTTTGGGTATCCCTGCACATTGTAGTTAGCACTGGGCAATCCAGCAGCTGAGATTTGGATGGGAACTCCAGGCTGAATTGAACCCATCAATTACTCCAACCCCAAATCTTGGGAAGCTGCAGGACACAGCAGGAGGACGTGCAGCATCTGCACTCAGACATCTGCATGCTCCTTTTAACAGGGAAATGGGATTTTGGTCTCACCCAGCTGTTGTGAAGGCCCTTGAGAAGACAATAGGTGGGAGCACCCTGGGAAAGGTGTGTGCCTGGTTTCCAGCTGGTCCCCACAACCCAGACCCAGGAGAGCCTGGAGGACAAGGGATCTTCCTGCACTTTCCATTGACCAGCAAAGGGAAGTGGAAACAGAATCACAGTCTGGTTTGGGGTGGAAGGGACCTTAAAACTCATCTCATTCTACCCCCTGCTGTGAGCAAGGACATCTTCCATGTTGTCCCAAACCCTGTCCAGCCTAGCCTTGAACACTTCCAGGGATGGGACACAGAAGCTGCCTTGCTGCCAAGAACAGCAACAAGGCTTGTGACACTTTGGCTTTGATTGCAGGTTCCCTGTAATTAAGAGCAAGAGCTGCTTCAACAAGACAAATTGCAGAGCAAATCTTCTCCATGAGCAATGAGGGCCCAGGCAGAGTCATCACCACATGGAGGGAGGGGTGAGAGCCCTGCAGGGTTCAGCAGGTTGAGGGTGGCCAGGTGATGTGCCTAAATTACAATCTGGTTCTCAGTGGGCTGAGTGCTAAAGAAATGTGGGAACTGGCAACCCCAGCTTGCCTGAGCTGCTGTATCTCAGCCACAGGAGCCAAGGCATCTTCAGGGTGGCCACTCATTACTGCCCACAGACCACTTCTGCCCAAATGCAGACAATGGTTAACAGCCAGCGTGCCCCAAGGGCCTTGACAAGTCCAAAACCAGCCCAGGGATGCAGAAAGGATGCTGTGAAACAGCCACATCCAGACCTTGTGGCCCACCATGAAAGCAGTGACTCAAGCACAGAGCCTGCAGCTCATGCTGGCATTCCCAAAAAACTGCTCTCTGCTTGTCCCACAGGTGAGCCAGCTGGGTGAAGCAGACTCTGTTTGCAGAGACAGGCACCTGAGGAAGGAATAAGGGCATGAAAACCCCCTTTTGAGAGGGGCGGAGAGGGAGGCATTTCCTGCTGGATGAAGGTGTCTGGTAATGCCCAGCTCTTGGCTGGGGGAAGGAAGCAGAAAGTGCTTGGGCTGTGTTGAGAAGAGCTCACAGGAGCTTCCTCCAACACAGCAGCCAAAGGCCATGAAACCCAGCATGAAAATGTCAGAAAAGCCATAAATCCAGAAGGGACTGCTGCAGTCAGGATTGGACAGAGCACAGCTGGGAGCTGTGGTCTGTGCCAGCCAGTGTCTCTCCACCCTCACAGACAAGAAGCACCACGAGACACCCAGAGAGCACATCCCAGGATGAAGAGAGCAGCCCTCAGGTGGATTCTGGCACTCAGCCCAACAGCCAGCTGAAAGACATCTCTCCTGCCCTGACCAAGGGGGGATACCTCTGCCTGCTGCTCCCAGAAATCTCTGGGTGAGCACAGGTGGCCTAAAGTCCCACATCTCCTCAGGTAAAGCTTCCTGGTCCTGAGAACACCCAACAAAGCAGGGCACACCTTGCTCAGCTGGCTGGGGACAGCAGTGACCCAGGGGTCCAGCCCCACACCAGGTCAGAGCATCCCAGGATTGCTGGGACCACAGGGGCACTGTGTCCTGCAGCTGCTGAAGGGAGAAACCTTTCTCCTGTGCCTTTGCAAACCAGAACTCACCACTTTCCAGCTCTCTGGTGAAAATCCTGGATCAGGAAACACACAGGAGTGTGAGAGAACCTGCCTGGCTGAAGGACAGCCCACCTGCTGAACGTTCCCACAGATGAAATGTCTTTTGACCACCTCTGTCTTCACTCCTGGCTTAATCCTGAGCAATGGGAGCAACTAAAAACCACAGAGATTCCTAAGAACCAACAGATGCAACATCCCAATTGGAATGAGACACTGAATAAGAGGGAAAACCTGATCCTTTGGATCTTCCTGAAAAACATAAAGAACCTAATTTTAGGAATAAAGAGACTTTTAACAATAATGACTTTTCATTCTTTAAACCTAGAAACAAAAGCAGAAAAAAAAACAAAACCAAAACCAACCAAACAAAAAAATCTTCTGTGTCTTTCTCAGTTATTGAAGAGGGGAAAAAAGCAAAGAAAAAGAAGAGGCAAAAATCCCTGTTTCTAGTGTAAAAGCAAGTGTGTGCACACACCCATGAACCAACACACAGATAATTACACTCTCTGACCAAATTAGTGACCTGGAGATGGGCAAGTGCAGCCCCCCCACAGTGTGTGTGGCAGAGCACAAGGGTGACTCTGGAGTTTTGGGTGGTCTGTTGCCATGCCAGATGCACAAATTCATTGATTTCTTCCTATGGAGGCAGAATTCCTCTGCAGGAAGAACTGATTTCTTCCCTGGTCCTTGATCAGCACTTGTGCCATGGGGAAGATCTGCTCCTGAGGGAACCAAACCTTCCTGCTTGTCACTGCCACAATCAGCTAAATGATGGGGAGTAAAAAAACCACTCAACTCATTTCCCAGGCACATTAGTAACAAATTCCTCTCCCAGGGGGACTGTGGGATGGGAGCTCCACAAGGGTTCTTTTCACAGCAGAGCAGAGCCAGCCTGCCCTGGGTGTGCACGGTCAGGACTGCTGTTCCAAGAGCACTGCAGTGGCCATGGAGGACAGCCCAGTTCCCAGGTGGGAAGGGAGTGGGCTGGTCTGGTCCTTCATCACAGTGGGGAACAAAATCTTCCTCTCCACATTCCCCAGACACTCAAGAATGTGTCTTGCCATTCCCCTGACACTCAAGAGAGCTCTGTAGTGCAACAGGAGCATCTTCTGCAGGGTGACACTGAGGGGCCCTGGGCCCCTGCCTGTCCCTGTGCTCCCCAGCAAGGACAGGCTCCTTCCCATCAAATCCCCACGAGTTTGGCAGTGTTTGCTCTCCTTTGGACCCCCAGCTCTCTGCCTCATGCTCCCAAGCTCTTGGCTGAAGGGGAGAGCCCTGAGAGCTCGGGTGGGACGTGCAGACCCCAATTCCTGTCCACTGGCTGTGCTCCCTGGGATGTTCTGTCATCTGCAAAGCCTTCAGCAGCCAGAATACTCCAGAGCTGCTCCAGCAGGATCAGCCCAGACCTCTCCAGCAGCATCCCTGCTCCCTTCCAGGGTGAGGCAAGAGCAGGTTGTGTCTGAGGAGGCCAGCAGGATGCAGCAGGCAGCAGCATCATGGAGCCACCCATGTACTTCCATGCAGCTCCTTTCCCCTGGTGGCCTGGCTGGCTCCTGCACCTCGAGGAGGTGGGACCATGTCTGACGTGGAGAACTCCTGCTCCAGCTGCCCCCCAGTGCTGCTCTCTGGTCAGCTGTGGCCAAGCTCAGTGTCCAGCACAGCTGTGGGCAGGGATGAGACCACAGCAAAGCTCTGACATCCTCTCCAGGAGGCCAGATCTTGCCACAGCTCAGCGTGAGAACCCTCTCTCCCACGACACTGGGGATTCTGGAAGTGTTTTGGAGGTGATCCCTGTGGTTTCACAGCTTTCTCTTGAAGCAGATGCTGACGAGGCTGCTGCCAGCCCCAGGCAGCTCCTCCAGCTTGCTCCAAGCCTCAGTGGGAAGTGTTGTGGTGCAGCAAGGGCCAGGAATGTGGGGGATGGCAGGGCAGGACTATCACTCCCCCGTGGGAAGCGGGGAAGACGTGCAGGTCATGGCCAAGTTCAAGCAGGAGTCTGGATGAGTGAGTTGGTGGGATGGGGCATCTCTGAGGTCATGCTGGGACACCAAGCCACAGTCAGGGGCAGGATCAGGCCTGGACCTACTGCACAGGTCCACAGAGATGAGGGCAGGCTCACTCTGGGAATCAGCCCCTGATTTGGGGATGGAGCCAGAGGCTCCAGAGCTGAGCAGGGCACAGCTGAAGGCCAGATCTCCTACAATGGCAGGACACATTCAGCACAATCCATGCAGATCCTGCAGCATCCCTGCCCCCAGCCAAGCAGACAGTGTGTGGGTTGGCTCCAGGGACACCTCAGAGCCTGCTGGATCTTGGGATAATGCTCTCTGCCACAGCAGGGGCTGCTTCTCCTACCACATGAAGATCTGCCTGATGCTGCCCCGTGTGCACAGTCACATTTCTCCAGCACAACACTCCTCCATGGCTGAGGCTGCCCAGCCTCCCCGCCCTTGGCATTAGCTCTGCCCACTCTGGAGGTGAAGGAGCCACTCAGTGCAGCATTCAGTGACTCTGAACAGCTGCACTGCCACATCCCAGGGCACAGACTGTTTCCAAAGCCAAGCAGCCCTGCTGCTGGCAGGCTGGGACTGTGCTGATTGAAGGATATCTGACTGCAGTGCTCAGGAGCAGCCCTGCAGCAAACAGGACATGCAGATGTTGTTCTGCTGCTGCATGGCATTCCCAGCCCAGGGCAGGCAGGCTCAGGCTTGGGAGCAGAGATGAGGTTTACAGTGCTGAGCAGCAATTACACTTCTTTTCTGAAATGCACTGATGCCAAGAGAAACCTTGACATTGGCTTCCAGGGGCTGCTGGGGAAAAGCCTCTGCCCACCCTGCCAAGGCCCTGGAGCAAAGATGGATGATCCAGGGTAAGGCAGCCCATGGCATGATCCAGGCTGAGCTGCCTGGAGGAGGAGGTGTTTGAAAACACACCATTGTTGTGGACAGCAGGGCCAAGGGAAGCAAGGACCAGCCACTTTCAAAGGTGACTCCATGGGGCTCTTGGCAGCTTTGGAGGCCACAGCCACCTCCTCATCCACTGAGCTGCTGAGATAACCTCTGCCTTGACCTCAGAGTGGGAGTTCCCACAAGCAAATCCTCCTTAGGGTGCATTTGCTGTCCTTGAGCTGGTTCCCCAGGGTGATGTTCCCACCCAGGGGGGGTGGCCTGTCAGGCAGCTGGCCATGAGCAAAGGACTGCCCTGCACTGCCCAGGGGAATGGGCCCTGTCCACTGCCACTCTCTGCTCTGATGGACCCTCAGGAGATCACAGAATCCCAGGATGGTTTGGGCTGGAAGGGACCTTAAAGCTCATCCCATCCCACCCCATGCAGGGACAGCTCCCACTATCCCAGGCTGCTCCAAGCCCCAGTGTCCAACCTGGCCTTGGGATCCAGGGGCAGCCACAGCTGCTCTGGGCACCTGTGCCAGGGCCTGCCCACCCTCCCAGAGAAGGATTTACTCCTACATCTGCTCTAAATCACTCCTGCTTCAGCTTAAAGCCTCTTGTCCTGCCAGTGTACCTTACAACAAGGTCTCACAGCAAGGTCCCACTGGGGGTCAAGGAAGGCAGGGCACAATCTCCTATGAAGAAGGTTCAGCAGTGGGACAAAGATTTTGACTCAGAAGAGCAGCTGGTGGCATGGTGGGTAAAACATCCTCAAAAGTTTTGCATTAAGCCTGGTCCTAACACTGTGCTGAGCTTAAAATGGTGCAAACCACTCCTGAGGGGTGTCTGAGTGGAAAAGAGACTTTGCAGACAGCAGAGCAAGATCAGAGCAGAGACTCCCTGCAGGCAGAAGAGCCAAGTCCTGCTTTGGTTTGGATGATTACTCACACCCCAGCATTGCTCCACCCCAGCAAAGTGTGCAGCAGCTTGGGGCTGGACATGAGGACAGCCAGGCTTGGCACGGGAGTGTGGAGACAGCTCTGCAGCCCTCAGCAGCCAAGTGGCTGTCCAGGGCCACCAGCAGAGCTGGCCTGGGCTGGTCATGTCTGCTGCAGGCATCACCCCGCTGCCTCCTCCCTGCCTCAGCCTGGCTTGCCCTGCAAGCACCAGGGATGTGCTTGTTCCCAGCTGCACCAGTGCCCTCCTGGGGACCAGAATGCAGACAGGAGCCAGAACACAAGGCATGGGTTTGTTTTGCCCCCCTCTGTTGCAGCTGCCCGGCTGGGAGCTGGTGGGAATCTCCTCTGGGTACACAGGGGCCCAAACATACCCAGCTGGGAACCACAGAGGGACCTGTCCTGGGCACGAGTGCAGCCTGAGAGCAGTGCCAGGGCTGGGGCTGCCCTTTCTCAGCCCCAGGGGGGAAGACACGAGAGGGATGGAGAGCTGAAAGGCCTTTGCAGCCTCTTCCAGGAGCCCAGCAGCTCACAGGACGGGGAGCAGCAGAGCTCAAGCCCAGAGTAACACCGGGTCTGTGGGCAAGAAGGACAAGTGAGGTGGGGTGTGGGTGTGCCAGGGGGATCACAGCCAGGTGTGCCACAGCCCCAGGTGTGCCACAGCCCCAGGTGTGCCAGGGGGATCACAGCCCCAGG
>JBBMKD010000040.1:837267-847423 GCA_037834095.1 Argya squamiceps
CACCCAGACCACATGCACAGAGAGTCCAGACTCAAAGTCTCCAGGTGCTCAGGATCCAAGTTTACTCAGCAGCCTGGAAAATGGAGCAGCTGCCCCTATCAACACCTCGAGAAGGGACCAGGAATCTGTCCAGCACCCAATGGAGAGGTCCCAGGCACCTCTGAGGAGTTTTTAATGAGCAAACTCCTCACACTCTCAGACTCCAGGAGGGTGAGGACCAGAAGCTGCAGTCACTTCAGGAACCTTTAGCATGAGCTGTGGATGATTACTTGAAGAACCTCACCCTAAGGCAATGGCAGCGTGGATGTGGGCTACAACTCCTGGGAACAGGAGGAGGCAGAACTGCTTGGTCATGGAAAACAGGGGCCAGGGAGTGACTGACCACCCACACTGCCACCAGCAGCACAGGCCACCACTTCTCCTGACTGTTAAACTTTGGGCACCAATAAAAAGTCAAAGCCACAACTATAAGGTGCCAGATGGGAACACTTGCTGATGCCACCCTTGTCCCAGTCCCCTGCTGCTGCAGGGCACGTGTTGACCTCCAGCCACCACAGCACCAACCACAGGTCCAGCAGGAACCGTGCCACCTCCCCACTGGGTCACCCCCAGCTCCAGCTCTCCAGCAGGCAGATGGCAATTTCCATGGCAACACAGGGATGCCATGGGCAGAGGATTAAGCTCCAGTGGGAGGGGAAGCTCCATGGGGAGGGAGGTTGATCAACAAGCACCCGACAGGGACGCTGAGGAGGAATGGAGGCCCACGGCAGCGATTTTCACGCCCATCTTCCCCTTTCAATTCTTCTCTAGCATGAAAGTCCCAATTTAAATGGCAGAATTTGACACCATTAGAAACTATCAGACCATTTAACACACTGCCCCTTCCTCCCACGTCACTGCACCCACGGCTGCCACGGGAATAAAGAGCACTGCAAGATCCAGACATCTCCCAGCAGTCCCAGCATCAAAGTGCAGCAAATCTGCGTCACACAGAGACCCTTTGAAAGAGGATGAATGTGAAGTGCAGGGAGAAATGATTACTTTATTTGTAAAGACCATGTCTCTTGTCATTCTAATTCAGCCCAAATCCTCCCAGCACTGGACAGCTGCAGGTTTAATCATGAATATACAAATCAGCAACACGCGAACAACAAAGAGGCTCCAAACACAACAGACAAGGCCCAGAAATGGGTCTGGTTCAGCTGCTGCTCTCCCTCCTTTGCACTGAGAAAAGGAGGAGATGGGTAAAGCCAGGACCTGCCACCTCTTCCTGCCACCACAGTGCCTCTGCCACTGAATCCCAGACATGACAAAGCTCGCCCAGCACTGAGTGGGAAGCAGCAGCTGCGAGAGAGGAGCAAAGGGGAGAGGAAAGGGAGAAGGGAGGGATGGTGGGCAGAGGCAAGGGCTGGAGGGAAGGAGAGGCTGGGTGACAGAGAGGGGCTGGAGCTGCAAAGTCACTCAAGCTGGGAAGGAAAAACATGGGGTGAAGTCCATGCAGAAGATGGGAATTGCTCACTCTGTGCAGCCTTGGCCAGGCAGAGCCTGGGGGTGGCACCACAGGGCAGGGGTCCCCAGGGTGGGCTGCAGCCCAGGGAGGGGATGCAAGTCCCCAGGCAGGCACTGCTGCTGCTACACTCAACATCAAACACCAGCCCTGATACAGAGGAGTCCTGCACGGGCTGCTGCTGCCAAGCGGGCCAAGGACCCTTCCCAAGCACCCAGCACCTGCCTTTGCTGCCTCTCAGGCATTTTCTGCACACTCAGATGCTCCAAAGCTGGTGAGCAACTGGGCACGGGGCAGGCAGTGATACCCATCAGTGCACAGCACTGCATGCACATGGGAAAGAGAGCTGGGAAAGCAGGAGCTATCCAGAGCTTCCAGAGGGTTGCTTCACAGAAGGAATCTCATCAGGTCTACAGCTTCCTCAGGAGGGGCAGTGGAGGGGCAGCTTCAATCTCTGCTCTCTGGGACCAGGAACAGGAGCCAGGGAATGGCTGAACCTGTCAGGGGAGAGTTAGGCTGGATATCAGGGAAAGGTTCTTCCCCCAGAGGGTGCTGGGCACTGCCCAGGCTCCCCAGGGAATGGGCACGGCCCCGAGGCTGCCAGAGCTCCAGGAGTGTTTGGACAATGCTCTAAGGGATGCACAGGGTGGGATTGTTGGGGTGTCTGTGCAGGGTCAGGAGTTGGACTCTATGATCTTTGTGGGTCCCTTCCAACTCAGGATATTCTGTGATTCTGTGAAAAGGGCAGGGACTGAGTACAAGACAAGGCTGAGCATCAGCCCAGCACAAAACTCCTCTCTGCTGCTGCTGGGAGCTGTGCAGAGCTCGCCACCTCCCAGGCCTGCTTGCCAAAACTCAGCACACATCACGAGGAATTTGCTTTCCAAGGGCTTGAGATCCTGCAGGGCATCATGTCAGAGATCTGGACTGAGGTCTCAGTTTTCAGTCCAATGCTATTTCTGCAGAATTACCTGCTTTAACTTTAACCACTCTGTGGAATAACTCATTTGGTCTGAAGTATCATTTGCCTGTAAGTGATGGGGTGATGGTGATGTGCTTTCAAAGTGCAAGCTCTGGAAATAAAAATAACCAAACCAGTCAGGGAAAAAAGTGCTTTTTGAGCCTCCCAGAGCACACCCAGTCTCTCCTTTTGGGCTGTGGGTGGGACATCAGGGTGGACACATGGGCAGTCCTGGCAGCCTGGGAGACCAAAATCTGTGCAAGGCATGGCTCCAGCAGTGAGTCCCAGCAACACCTTCCTGTGTCACAACAAACTGCCCCACATCAAGCTTCAAAGGCACATGGTGCTCACATTCTCATGCAGTGGGAGAACCAAATCCATTTTGCTGCCCACTGCAGTGCAGTGCTTGGATCCCAACAGGGCATCTACATCCAGAAGGGAGGGTCCCACTGCCCCACTCTGGGAAGGGATCCATCCTCTTCTCTTGCCCAGGGACCTTCTGGCTCTCCACAACTCCCTGACAGGAGGGTGCAGCCAGGTGGGGGTCAGGCTCTGCTCCCAGGGAACAAGGAGAGGAAATGCCCTCAAACTGTGCCAGGGGAAGTTTAGGTTGAATATCAAGGATAATTTCTTCATAGAAAGGGTGGTCAGATACTGGCTCAGGCTGTCCAGGGCAGTGGTGGAGTCACCATCCCTGGGAGAATTGAAAAAAATCTGTGGATGTGACACGTGGGGACATGGGTTAGTGGTGAACACAGTGGTGCTGGGTTGGACTCAGTGACCTTAGAGGGTTTTTCCAGTCTTTATCATTCCATGATCCCCAAACAGGTTTGCACATGGAGAGAGAGAGGAGTTCAGAGAGTTTCACCTGAGCTCACTGCAAACTGAACTTGCAGTCTCTGTATCCTCTTCTGCAGACTCCCCCACAATATTTGATATTTCTCTGGGGATATTTGAGCTTTGAGGTTCCCAAGATCCCCAGAGCACCACTGCTGGTGCTCTCCCTCTCTCCAGCCCAGCTCCAAGGAGCACCTCCAGGGCCAGCCCACTCCTGACACCCCTTTGCCTCCCCTCCTCCATCTCCACCACAGGACCACAAGACAAAGCTCCCTCCAAACATTACATCAGGTTCCCAAGTCAATCCTGGGGCCACCAAACAACACCAAATGCAGAATGCTGACACAATAAAAATCACTGTATGTAAGAAAAAAGGCCAGTTCCCTGCCATGGAAAGAATCAGACAGGAATAAACTCCCCCCTCCACTACCACCAATCTGGAGCCTCCAGGATTCTGTAGCTCATCAGCCTTGGTCCTCTGGGCAGAAGCACCTCATGGCAATGCCAGGAGCCCCCTCTCTGCCATAACCCTCCCAGCAAGCCCCACAGCTGCAGGGTACCACAGGAGCCTGCTGTGGGACTGCAATCACCTGTGCAAACATCCTGCGTGACAAATTCAGTGCCAAAATAAACAGCACCAGGGATGCCCCACCAGCCAATCCCATTTGTAACTAGAATTTCAGGCTTTCATCTAAGCAAAGCACTTGCTGTACATGTGATAAGTCCTGAGCCCAAGCCCAGCTGGGCTGTGACATCTGGGACAGTTGTGACACAACCAGCACAAGGATCCAAGGGCAGCCACATCCCTACAGTCACCACCCAAAGCAGACCTTAGAGCTCCTTCCAGTGACTTAAGGGGACCTACAGGAAAGCTGGAGAGGGACTTTGGATGAGGGCCTGGAGGGACAGGACTAGAGGGAACAGCTTCCCAGTGCCAGAGGGCAGGGATAGATGGGATACTGGGACAAAATTCCTCCCTGTGAGGGTGGGGAGCTCCTGGCACAGGGTGCCCAGAGAGCTGTGGCTGCCCCTGGACCCCTGAAAGTGTCCAAGGCCAGGCTGGACTGGGTTTGGAGCAACTTGGGATGATGGAATGTGTCCCTGCCCATAGCAGGGGTTGGAATGACTTGAAATTTAAGGTCCCTTTCAACCCAAACAGTTCTGGGATTCTGTGATTCTAAAACCCTTCAATGGTTCAGCTGGTGAATCCAAAGCCCAGAGAGCAGGAAAACAAAAATGATGATGCTTCCATAGACAAACACTCCTCCAGCCTGCAGGCAAACTTGACCTGCAGCCTTTACCCCGTGTGGTGTCTGAGCTCTGACGAGGGGCAGCTCCCCCAGCCCAGCCCCACACTGGGCACACCTGTGGGAAATGTCACCTCTGCCACAAACCTCAGCCTGGGGCTGGGACAGGCCACACTCGAGGGGCATTCACCACTGAGAAACACAGACACAACCCCACAGCCCCCCTGGGAGGGGTTAGTGGCTTTTCAGGGACGGCCTCACACCCCCTCCTCGCTGGGAAAACCTCCCCCACAGGCACAGGCTCAGTCCCAGCCCTGCAGGGCCACACTGGGCTGGCAGGAGGTGGGATGGGGATCCAGCCCCAGAGCTGGCAGAGAGCAGCACCCTGAGCACCCACACGTGATCAATTTGCTCCCCACTACAGACACGGGCTGGATTTCACATCCCCTGTCTCCTCCACGGCCTCAACAAGGAAAGACAGGAAAACACTCACATTCCCTCCCATGCAGGAAACCTGAGTGACCCAGGGAACAGCACCAATGACAAACCCACTTCTGTGCCCACCTCTGCCCACCATAACTCATCTCTCCCAGCAGCAAGAGAGAAAGGGGTGTTGTACCCCCCACCCTCCTTAAAAATTGCTTTCTCTGAAAAAGCATTCCTTGAACAAATGGCAGCAAATCCCAAGGCAGAGCTGCACAATGGACACTTCAGTCTGCCCAGGGGAGGAGAGACAGGAGCTTCAATGCCTAAATAAATGCAATTTGCTCGTTAAGAGGGGGCTGGGGAAGGTTAGGCAGAGGGGAGCCCTGGTTATTCACTTCCCCCAATTAACATTCCAGCAGAGCTGCTCTGTTTTCTAGGAACAATAACTTTTGGGGAAGGGGGAGTGATGCCCGTGGGGGCATTGGATGGTCCTGGAGAAAGGAGACATATCCATGGGTGTGAGGGTGCAAGTCTGTGTGTGATGGGAACTGCCAAACAAAGCCAAGACTAAATAAAGGTAAAGTAAAACCCTTCACGCCCCTGGACCAAGATTTGCCTTTGCTGCTGACCTAAATGCAGCCAAGGAGGCCTGCACAGAAAAGAGGCTGCTTGTCACTGTTTGGAAGAGGTCTCCAAATGCAGGATATTCTCCAGCATCACTGTGACAGTAACTTTGTCATCTATTTCCTTGCCAGGATGAAAAACCTGCCTTTCCTCAGCAAGGGCACTGATTTCTTCAATCAAGACTTTGCAGCACACTTGGAGCTCCTGTGGCTCTCGTGGCTTCCCCAATGCTCTCCTAAGGGAGGCAACTGGGCTTTTCTTGGACTCACACACAGAAAACAAGGAGAGTGAACCAAAACCAGCTGTGGCTGGGATGGAAAAGCAGCAGAGGGACTCTGCAGGCCAAGCACTGCCCATCCTGCCCAGCAAAGCCCCAGAACACTCCCGTGAGAGCTCCCACAGTGCAGGACAAAGCCTGACCCCAGAGGAAGCTGTGCCTGTTGCTGTCTCCAGTGCTGCAGGCCTGAAAGGAGCAGGCTCACCCTGGTAAAGCTGAAAGGAACTCCCCAAGAACAAACAGGTCCATCTGTACCCCCAGGCATGTGTGCTGGGGCGGATTTATTTCCCCACACCACAGTTCCTGAGGATTCCCATGAAAATCTAGCTCAAACACACAGATGGCTGCAGCTCAGCATTCCCAGCCACCACAGTGAGCAGGAAGGGGGACCCAGAAGCAGGACTGTGGCTGGACAAACACCCATCCCAGAGGGAGGACAGACACCCCCCCAGAAGGAGCTCAGGCACTGCAACCTCAGAGCTCATCTCATCATCTGTGGCTGCCTGCTGCCAGGGTAAGGAAAACACTGATCTGCTGAATGTGTCGGGAATTAAACCCAATTTGTCTGGTTGGTTTGACACCTCCAGTGGGAGAATGTGCCCAGCTGACAGAGCTCTGGGCACACCAGGTTCAGCTGCTCCAGCTCCATGTGTCCTGTAGGATTCAGAGCAGGCAGGGATGCTCCAGTTATTAATTCACTCACAGCAACACTCCAGCTGAAGATTTGCAGTTTGGCTTCCCAGACGCCAAAGCAGCTTTGCTGACATACCAGGCAATGCATAATCACATCCAAAGGCTCTCTGGTGGAGATGCCATCTCAGGAAGAAGATGAAGGATGGCAGAAGGGCTGTACCTCCCCGAGAAGGTGCCTCCTCACAGGCTCGATGCAGAAAGGTCAGGAAAGCTGCATCAGACCACCAGTATTGTCACAGAATTCCAGAATAGAGGTGGGAAGGACCACTGGAGGGTCCCACCTGGTCCCACCTTCCTGCTCAAGCAGGGTCATCCCAGAGCACATGGCACAGGACTGTGCCCAGGTGGGTTTTGAATATCCCCAGTGAGGGAGAATCCACAAATCCTCTGGGCAGCCTCTTCAGTGCTCTCCAGTGTAGGAGCATCCGTGGACGGCAGGGAGAGGGAACTCTGCAGAGCTGAGACATTCTAGAACACGTGGGTTTATTGCAAGGGTCGTGGGTAAGAAGGGCCTTTTCCTTCAGCCACCAGCCTGGGCTGAGGGGAAGTCCCAAAGAGAGAGGGAGAGAGAGGACAAGAGGGTAAGAGGTGAGAGAGGTGAGAGAAAACGGAGCAAGAGAGTCAGAGAGAGGTGGCAGGGGTCAGAGCACAGGGGGAAGAGCTAAGAGAGAGCTAGAGAGCCAGAGAGGAGGGGAGTCAGAGAGGAAGAGAGTCAGAGAGCGAGGTCCTTGTTACAATCCATTATATCTCTGTTTGTGTTGAATATTCCAATTTACACCAACCAACCAGTACATGACACACAACCCTATAGAATCTACATCCAGACTATAAGAACTACTACATTACCACACTGTGTTATATTTTAAACTCTAAAAACTACTCTTCAGACTTTTCTCTTTTGCTGCATTGACCTTTGGGTCCCTCAGCCAGCAGAAGGGGATTGTTCAATCCAAAGGGATTCTCCTTCAGCTGGCTGGGCTGTTGTTTTCAGGTTATACAGTAACTGAGGCTGGGGATCCTACAGCTCAAAGCAAGCTTTCATTTCCATTTCGATTATAGCTTTCATATTTTCAGAATCTTTTCCTAAGCAATCATATTTATAAGGTTTCCCTGATTCATCTTCCCCAACACTCCAGAAGTGAGATGAACAAAATGTCACCCTGAGGCTCCTGGTAAAAGCCCACAGAACCACAGACCAGCCAGAGCTCTGGGGAAGGGCCAGATGCACCTGAAGCCCACTGGAACTCTCCAGGAACACCTCCTGCTTCCTGCCCAAATCCTTCCCATGGGCTCAACAACAGAAAGGCTCCCAGGAAACTCTGGTCTGGGTGCTCCTTTGGAGCATCACAAGGTTCAGTCAAAGGGCAAAGGACTTGGTGCCTTCTCAAAAAAGCAAAGGGCTGCAGTCAGAACAGAGCCCCTCCCAGGCCAGCACCAGGCACTAGGATTATATTTTCCCTACTATTGGGCCAGTGCTCTATCCTACCACCCATTGCACACCAGACTGCTGCAGTGCCAATGCTGCAGATGTCACCAGAGGTACCTGGTGGCCACATGGAGCAGTGAATGGTCATCTGGACAAACCCTGGATGACCAGCAGAGCTACAGGCTGGCTTTGCTGCTTTCAAGCCTGCAAGAGAAACCCACCCACAAAGATGCAGTGGCAATTATGGAAAGAGAATGACCCCCCCTCCCCCCAGAGGGGAAGCAGCACAAACCCCAACCAAAGTGGGCACAAGTTCCCTCCCAGCCAAGGTACCACAGCCCAGGGTGTGGCTCCTCCTCCCTGTGCACCATTTACTGCCAGAGGGGAAGGCAGCAGGGGCTGAACCAGGGCCCAGGCCCAAGGGACCTATCAATGTCCTTGGAGCTTCCTGACATGAAGTTCCATCCCTGATCTGTTCCAGTGATCAGTTTCCTCCCTCTCTTCCCAGGAGGTGACAGGGACATGGACAAGACCCCAACACCCCAAGTTGAAACTGGGGTCTTTCCAGGACCCCACCACCTCCACAGGGCACTGGGAGCATGTGGGGTCATTCCAGGACAGCCACTTCCTCCTGCTTTCCTCAAAGTGTCCAGAAGTGTTGAAACATATCACAAGGCTGGACATTTCTGCTGTCAGGGAACAGGGACGTGCAGAAGTTGGATGTTGTCCTGCTGATAGCTGGGTATCTCAGAAAATCTCCTCTCTGCCTTGGAAGATCACTTCTGTAACAGCCAAAGAAACGGGGAAATTTTCTCCTGTGAAAACATCATTCAGCCTTCTTGCTCCCCTGCCAGTTGCTCCTGGGTGCCAGGTCCCCTTCTCCTGGGCTGCCTGGAGGCTTCAGCAAGGACAGGTTCAGCAGGCCAGCAACAAACACACCCCTTGCCATTAAATAAGTACCAAGAACTCCACAGACAAAGCATCCATCCCAGCCCTCCTCATCCCAGCCCTCCCTTCCCGAGGCTGAGGGTCTCACAGAAACACCCCTACCACCCCACTGTGGTTGTTGTCAGTCTGTCAGTCCTCTGGTGGGACTGGAGATGTGACTGAAGGGAGGAGGAAAAACAGCTTTACATGTGACATATAAATAGTCAGTGCAGACAGAGATAAATCTCCTTTTCTTTCCAGGAGATCAAGACCCAATTATGCAAGTGGGGCACCTCCAAAGGCACCTTCCTCTGTGCAGCAGCCTGGGCACCCTCTGCCTCTGCAAGTGCTCCCTTACAGAGATAAGGCTCAGTTGCTGAACCTCACCAACCCAGCATTAAAAAATAAAACACAAGTGAGATGAACAAAATGCAAATAGGAGCCCCCGGGTCAAACCGCCTCCCTGTCACCAGGGCCCTGCTCTTGCCAGCACATTCCTGTCACTAGTGAGGTCCCATCACTTCCTCCTCCCTCCTCAAGTTGCTCCTGGTGATGCAAATCCACCGTCTTTGTTTCTATTCTTGGAGCAAAACCAGAACCAAAGTAAATAGCAAACCAGCTCTTAGGTTTCAAGATCCTTTCTTTTTCCATCCTTCCCAACTGCCACAAGGCTGTTGCTGCAGTCAAAGCAAGGTGACACCCGAGCCCAGACATGTCCCCACCGGAAATGCTCCACTTAATCTCCAACCTCAAGGTCCCCTTTGGGATCACTGCCAGCTCCTTCCTGAACCTTGGCCCCACTGTGCTCCTCAGGAAGTGTCAGGCTTCCCCACGAGCCTCTTGGAGAGGGAGAGAAGCTGTGGGGTGCCTGCCAGGGACCCTGGGATGGTAGAGAGCTCTCTCCATCCCCAGTCCCCACCAGACCTTCCCCAAGGAGCTGAACCAGCTCCAGTCTGTGCCCCAACTCATGGTGCCCGTGGGTTCCCATGTGCCAGCATGGGCACTGTGCAGCAAAGGGGGAAAGGAGACACACAGAGCAACCCCAGAGGGACAGTCAGCTCAGCCCTGCACATGCCAGTGTCCCATGGAGGCACTGTCCTGCCACATCCCACTGCCAGGTGTCCTGGGTTGTAGTATAAGATATGCACAAAGTGTTCTATCACCATCTTCATCAACTGTTGAAACCAATTGTTGAAGCAGTGTTCTTCCAGGTTCCCCCTCCCTCTTCTGT
>JBBMKD010000040.1:866947-878966 GCA_037834095.1 Argya squamiceps
TGGCAGTGGGAAGCCATTCCCTGTGTCCTGTCCCTCCAGCCCTTGTCCCCAGTCCCTCTCCAGCTCTCCTGGAGCCCTTTTAGGGCCTGGAAGGGGCTTCAAGGTCCCCCAAGAGCCTTCTCCTCTCCAGGTGAGCACCCCCAGCTCTCCCAGCCTGGCTCCAGAGCAGAGGGGCTCCAGCCTGGTGATCATGCAGACCTGAGCTCCTGGTGCAGACAGCAGGGCAACCCCTCTGCCTCTCTGCATATTCCACCACTAAATTTCATCCTACTTCCTGCTCCAGTGCAGAGTCTATCATGCCAAAGCTCCTGACCCTCGGTGCTCTCCTGTCACTGTGATGTTTGTCACGAGAGCTCTTCACTCCCATTCCAAACGTGGCAGCAGCTCCCAAGTGGTGCCAGTCTGGTGTCACTCAGGAGAGCAGACACAGGCCTAGAGCAGTGCCACAACCATGCTGTCACCTCCCAGGGGTGGTCACACCAACCCCTGGGGCACACGGCCGTGGGAGCAGCTGGGGCAGGGGCCAGGACTGGGCACCCCCTGCCCGCCTGACACCACACATCCCTCAGGGCAGGGCTGGGCAGCACATTTGGGCAACAGCTCAGCAGTTTACTGGGATAAATCCATCACATTCTCTCTAGACTCCCAGGTGGTGCTGCTCTGCTGCTCTCTGGGGTTGGGGCAGGGACAGCACTGCCCTAGGCCTGGGGCAGCAGTGCCACAGCCGTGCCAGGAGCTCAGCACCATCCTGCCCACCCCAGGCCCCACGCTTCACTGGGATCAGCATGGAAACAAGCTGTGCCAAGAGATACAAAGCCAGAATTAGCTTCCCAAGCAGTTTCCATTCCAGCAGAACATTTGTACCTCTCATCATAACATATTTCACTGGCACAAGGCAACGGGGACAGAGCTTAACACATCGCTGTGCTGCATAAATGAGTTCAAAACATTCCTTTTTCTGTGCATGTAAATCCCAGGATACCTGTGTACAGCTCCATCACCTGCAGAACCCCATTAGCATTTTAGTGCTCCCGTTCCTTTTGTGCTCACAGGGCCACTCACAAGAGTCACACGGGGAAAAAAACAGAAGAATTCACTCTGTTAGAGAAGCAATTTTGAAGCTATATATCTTCAGGCAGCGATTCATATTGTCAGAAAAAGCAAAGCAACTAGAAACCTGTTTAGCTCTGAAATCTGAACTCAAATTCCCAAGCACGATTCAGCTCTATGGATTTACTACCCCACTTGTCATTGTTGAACCACAGCTGGCACATGAGTACCACACAGCTCCTCGCTCATCCCAACCCCCCAGTGGGGTGGGGAACAGGGAACAGAATCAGGAAAAGGTAAAACCCATGAGTTGAGGTAATAATTGAAATAAAATTGTTGTTGTTGGTGATGATGATGATGATGATGATGATTATTATTATTATTATTATTATTATTATTATTGTGGTGTTTATTATTATTGTTGTTGTTGTTGTTGTTACTGTAATGAAAATGGAGATAAGAAAAAGAAAGAGAGGAATATAATTCCAGATAGACAAGTGGTGCCCAATACAGTCTCTCACCACCCAAAAAGCCCAGCCTGTTCCTCAGCAGCAATAAGCCTCTCCCAGTCAAACCCCCAGTTTCCATACTGGGTATGACATTCCACAGCCTGGAATATCCCTCTGTCTTGGCCATGATCCCTCCCAGTCCTTGTCACCTCCCCAGTGGCACAGCATGGGAAATGGAAAAGTCCTTGACTTGGGGAGAGCATTTCCCAGCAAGAACCAAACCAGCAGCGTTATCAACATTGTTCTCATCCTGAATCCAAAACACAGCCCAGGACCAGCTAGGGGAAGAAAATGAACTCCATCCCAGCCCAAAGCAGAGCTGGTGCACAGAGCTGGTGCCTCAGCAGCCACTGCCAGGCGGGAGCTGAGAGCACTAGGAAGTCACATTGCACCTCCTTCTGCTTCCCAAGCAGGAGTCCCAGCTGGGTGCTATCAAGGATGCCACATGCCATTAGTAAAGATCCCTGCTGGAGTGTAAAGCTCAATTAGAAAAGCCACAATCAAGGCTGTTACAGCCTATATTTAGCTGCCATTCGGCATTTGGGTGGGAAGGAGAGCACATAATTGAGTCATGACAGGGGTGGAAAAATCCTCCTGGCTGGGTGTGAGAGCTCAGGCAGGAGCCCAGTGACAGCTCTGTCACCCCCAGCCAGATGAGGAGATGTGGGAACATCACCAGGGCCAGCCCAGCCCTGGGGACAGCTGTGGGGCAGGAGGGACTGTGCCAGGCAGGGGCAAGGCTGGTCCAGCAGCCCCTCCCAGCCACAGCCCCTGACACCCAGCAGCAGCATGACAAGAAACAGAACTCTTCTCCAAACTGTGCTGTGTCCAGTACCTTCCCCATGGTGATGTCCTTCTCCAAACCAGGAGAGAGAGGAGAAGGGCTCAGATAAAGAGAAGGGAGGGAGAAAGAAAAGTTTAATGCCAATTAAAAGCCAGTTCCTGCAGCCCTGCTGCAAGCTGGGAACAAACTGCACACACCTCCAGCCTCCCCTCCCAGCTCGTTTCTGGGTGGCAGAAGATGAATCCAAAGGGCACTTCTAGCCCAACCTAGAGAGTGTGGAGTCTGCAGCTTCCCAGGGCAGCATGGGGGAGTCACCACAGCAGCCCCAAAACAACCCCAGCAGCACCAGAGAAAGCAGCAGGAGGGGAAAATAACCCTAAACCCACTGCTCTCACTATCCAAGAAGGACCCCAATAAGCCTCACTGATTTATATGATTTGCCCAGGAACAAAGCAAGCAAACAGCCTGCACATGTCCTGGAAAAGCCCAAAGATGGTGACCCTGCAGAGATGTCCCACTCCTGGGAACAGGGAAGCTTCATCCTGCCACAGCACCCAGCCCCAGCAGCTCTGACACAAACCTGAGCACCCACAGTGCTAATCCCTTCCCAGAGGCAGGCTGCTGGGGGAACACAGCAAAGAGAAGAAGAGGTTGATCTGGGGAGGAAGAGGAAGGAGGGAAAGGGGCAGAGCAGCAGGGCAGCAGCTACTCCAGACCTTGCCCACCTTCTCCAGAGCTGTGGCTTGGTGCCAGCCACATGCCCTGTGAGAAACATGTGAGCCACTTCCAAGGTCCAAGGGGGACAACACATGTCCCAAAGACCTCACAGCCCCAAAACTCAAACCAAAAATAGACAAAGGGCTGCCCCTCCTCCTACAGCACTGCACACCATCCCACTGTACTTGGAGGGGGCTCCTCTAACCCCTCAGTTAATTAATTCACTAAATCTACCAAGCAAAGGAACTTGATAAAGCAGAAGGCTTGGGGAAGAACAGCTAAATGTGGTGCAGGCTGAGAGGGTGGCAGGGATAGGGGCCAGGAGAGCCCAGTTATTGCAGAGTGACACCGCTCCCAGATCTTCCTAGCCTGTGGCTGCTCACTCACTTCTCAGCCCACTCCTCCAAGGAGGTGTAACTTAGCAACCTGACCTTAAAAACTCGGCAAGGGTTCCAGCTGGATTCAGGAAAATGAGAGATGTTACAAGCCAGGAGGAGCCATTCCCCACCAAACACCCTCTCAAAGGAGGGTGTGGGGAGGGGGGTGCACCTTCTGCACAGCCTGAGCCCCATGGCAACACAAACAATGGCTGCAAAATGGAAACAAATCAACAAAACACCCACATCCAGTTTGTGGAGATGCAGCTGGGTGTGACAGGTACAGGGGGAGAACACAGGTCCCAAAGGGCTCTCAGTCCCAAAGGCAAACAAGGGTGTTAAACAGCCAGGGCAGGAGGAGCACTGCATCCAGGTCTGGGGCCTCAGCACAAGATGGGTGTGGGACTGCTGGAACAAGCCCAGAGGAGACCACAAGGGTGCTCTGAGGGCTGGAGCCCCTCTGCTCTGGAGCCAGGCTGGGAGAGCTGGGGGTCAGCCTGGAGAAGAGAAGGCTCCACAGAGACCTCAGAGCCCCTGCCAGGGCCTAAAAGGGCTCCAGGAGAGCTGGAGAAGGATTGTGGAGTGACAGGACACAGGGAATGGCTTCCCACTGCCAGAGGGAAGTAGAGGGAATAGATGGGATATTGGGAAGAAATTCTTGGCTGAGGCATGTTGTCGCCCTGGCACAGGGTGCCCAGAGCAGCTGTGGCTGCCCCTGGATCCCTGGGAGTGTCCAAGGCCAGGCTGGATGGGGCTTGGAGCAGCCTGGGATAGTGGAAGGTGTCCCTGCCCATGGCAGGGGTGGAACAAGATGGGTTTTAAGGTTCCTTCCAACCCAAACCCCTCTGGGATTCTGTGAGGTTTCCCCACAGTGCTCAGCTCCACAGCACAGGATTCACCCTGTCCTGCCTCACCCACTTTGTGTCCCAGCCCAGGGCAGACAGAACATGCTCCTGAAGGAAGCAGCTGGGACACTCCAGGCTGTGCTGCAGCCCAGCCCAGCTCCCAGAGGCCAGGGCAAGGCCCAACTGTGCCTCTGAGCCCAGGAGTGCACAGTGCCTGGCTGTGAGCCACAGGGCTGAGCAGAGATCTGAGCAAAGATCTTCTCCATCCCCATCCCAACAGCAGCAGGAGACAAGCCAACATCTACCTCAGCTGGTTTCTGCAAAGGGGCCCTGCAGGAGAAGGCAGCAGTGGGAGGAGAGGGAAGCACAGGAGGCTGTTGTGCCTGAGAAGCTCCTTCCGGACAGAAGCACGAGGCAGCAGTGGCAGCAGCCTCTGGGATGTGGCTCAGTGCAGTCCAACACCCAAAGCAGTGGCAGGACCCTGTGGAGGGCAGGGAATGCAGTTTAAGGGGATCCCACAGCTGTGGTGAAGCCAAGGGAAGGAGTGTGAGAGGAAGAAGTTAGCTGGTAACACAGAGAGTAGCCTTGGAAACCAAAGCCTGATTTTTGGAAGAGCAGAGCCTTCACAGAGCATCCTCACCTGCTCAAACCACCAGTTTGCTCTGCAAACCTTACCAGCTGTGAGCAAACCTGTGAGTCACTGGCACTATTTCCAGTGACCCTGTGGATGACAAAGCCAGAGAAAATCACTGAAACATCTTCCCTTCACATTCAAAAACCACCCAAACAAAACACCTTCCTTTCTGGCTGGCTGGTGTATGTGTATGAAGAGTGGAAAATGAGAGCTGAAACAGAGCATCTTTCATCTGACTGTGAGACAGTTTCAAAGCAAAACAAAACCCAGAACAGCATTCAGTGTGCAAGTTCAGAAAAGGAGAAAACCAACCACGTGAAGCTATAAAAATACCTTCCCAGGCTCAGCTGTGAGCTGGTAAATACTGTGATTTCCACCAGCTGGTTTCCAAAAGCTTCTTCTCCTGCCACCTCTCTGACTTGCAGAGCATCTCTGCAGCGGGGCCATTGCCTGAGTGCTGAACTAAACACCACCAGCATCCAGGGAATAATTGCTTCTGTCCCTACAAACTGCATTTTGATTCAGAGGGGCGTGGGAGGGCAGGACAGGGGGTCACACACCCCTTGTGCTGAGGGCAGCCCTGAAGAAAACATCTCAGAGCTGCCTGGAGGAGCATCCAGCAGCATTTCCCCCTGTGCCTGTAGCCCGGTCCTGCTCCCAGCTCCAGGTTGGGAGCCAAGTACCAAACAGCCCTGAAAAGGGCCAGAAGTGCTTTTTGTGGCAGATGCTGCCTGAAAAGCCCTGAGTTCTTGGGCCACTGCCCACAGCCTCTCTCCCCCCAGGTATTCCCCCAGTGCTAAAGAGCTGCTGCTGCTACTCACCCTGGCACCACCACGACACCATCCTGGCACGCCAAGCTGGGCAAAGCCATCCCCAGGGAAACAAGGTAGAAAAACACAACCCCCTCACGTCAGCACTCACACTGTGAGCTGTGGCTGTGTTTTGTAGCAACGCCTCCATCTCACCATTCACTGGAATCCAATTGTTGAACGGGTAAGGAAACACATTGGAGCCAGACACTGTCATTCATTCATTAAAAAGTATGTTGGTTTCTTTGTTAAAAGAACCCCTTTTTCTACCTCTGTTGCAGGCAGGGAATGACATCCCCAGCCAGGGGGATGCTCCCTCCACTCCCCAGCCCAGGAGCACCCACGGAGTCCTTGCTGGTGGTCACCCTGCCCCCTCTGTCACTCTCTGTCCCTGTGGTGCCACCAGACATGCCTCCACATGCCACAGGTGAGAGGAGCCCTGTGCACTCCCTGCCCTCCTTCTGCCCTGATCACATCCTGTTAACAGGGGCTGAGCAAGGACCAGGTACTTGGGAAGGCTCTGGCAGAGCCCAGCTCAGACCTGCTGGAGCTGCACCTGCACAACAAAAAGTCCAAAGACAAAAATTCCCTAGGGCCAGGGAAAGAAGCAGGAGCATCCATGGAACATGAACATTCATCCTGCTCACGTTCTCTCTGATAAATGAGGAGAGATGGCAGACAAAGGTGAAATGAAGCCCAGCACAGCAATGGAGCAGATGAGCATCCTCCCTCCTGCATCCTCAGGGACCAGTGTGGTGACTGTCCCAGGGTCCCCGTGCTCACAGCCAGGCTGTGCCATCCAGATGAAGCAGACAGGATGGCCAAAGGCATCTGAGATGCTCCACAAGAGGCTCAGGGATCACTCTCCAGGAGGAATGGGTCTCAGGCTTACAAAGAAGGGTGTTTGAGATGCAGAAGGAGGATCCTTCCACGCTGACAGATCACGAGCAGGATGTGACCCCCAGGGACACGGCAGTGCCTGGGCAGCCCCGAGGCAGGAGAGACACAGCAGAGAGTGGTTGGGAACAGAGCAAGGGGCACAGGGGAGGGCAGAGAGGGGAGGCAGAGCCGAGCAGAGCAGAGCAGAGCAGCAGGAACAGCCCCGGCTGTGAATGGCAGAGCCTCGCTGCCCCCCCAGGCAGGAACCACAGCGGTGACCAGCACACAAAAAACGCCTCCCACTCCCCAGGGTCACCAGACATCATCCCCTGGCTCCCGGCTTTTCTTCTCGGGCGTTTATGTATCTCCTGCCTCCTCGGAAACATTCCGGAGACAAAAGCTAATGAAGCACAAGTAATGGGTGACAAACATCCGGCTCCGATGTTAAAAAGGTTGGCTAATTTACAAGATAAATAACCTAATGGCCTCC
This sequence comes from Argya squamiceps, assembly GCA_037834095.1. Taxonomy (NCBI): domain Eukaryota; kingdom Metazoa; phylum Chordata; class Aves; order Passeriformes; family Leiothrichidae; genus Argya; species Argya squamiceps. The sequence continues at coordinate 874,042 of JBBMKD010000040.1, forward strand.
TTTGCATTTAGAAACCCCTTTCAGAGAGGATGTGAAGGGCTTCAGCATCACAGTCACCTCCAGCACCCACCTCCTGTCCCCCCCAGTCAACCCTGCAACCCCAGCAGAATCCCTGGAGCAGGACTGGAGCCCAGATGCTGCTGCACCACAACCCCCCAGCTCCTGGTCCTGCTCCCAGTCTCATGACACAGGGCTGGTCTCCCCTTTTGCTTCAAAATCCAAGTCACACGACAGAGGAGACAAAAAGCTGCTGAGATCATCCTGGAAAGGATACTGCTGCTCCTGACAACCACAGGGGAGATGCTTCAGGCCTGAATTTGATGGGCTCCAGCACAGAAAGACGCTCCAGACAGCTGGTGGAGCTGCTTGGTTTGCTCGAAATCCTATAAATTCTGCAGCATTACCAAGTTTTCCAGCACGGCAGGTAAACAGGGGCCGAGCTGGTCCATCTCTGACTATTAATCCCTGGCAAAAATAATTATTTATATATGTTTTGTTCAAAAAACAGATTTAAAATCGATCACAGGCATGTTGTTTTAAACCTTCCTGGGCACCACCTTTCAACCAGAGCCTTAGGCTGTTTTTCACTTTGCTCTGAAGCACAAGAGGCAGGTCAACGCCATGGTCAGAGAGACAAGCTCATTGAACAGAAAAAAAACTGTTATACTCCCAGTGTATCACAGTAAAATTCCTTAAAAAGGAGGTTTTCAGTGCAGGAGTAGTGGGGGCTGAGAGCAGAGCTCTGGCAAAGCCCAGCAGCTGCTCGTGGCCAGGATAAAGGATTTTGTCTGTCTTGTGAGGGGAAGAACAGGAGCAAACAGCCCCCAAACAGCCCCCAAACAGCCCCGAGGAAGCCCAGCCTGGGCAGCAGCACACAGGACAGGATTCCTCCAGGGGAGCATCAGGTCTGGGTCCCAGCCAGCCCCAGGGCCCCACTGCACAGCAGGAACTGACCCATGGGGCTGGGCTGGGGGCTGGCCACAGGGTGCAAGGAAGCAGAGCCCAAAAAGTTCCTATTTCCAGACAAAAACCCTGGCACAGCTTCAGCTGCCAGGCTGAATGGACAATCACAGAATCATCAAGGCTGGAAAAACCTCTAAGATTATAAAATCCCACAACCAACCCAGCATCATTTCCCATGTCCTCAAGTGCCACATTCCACACATTTTTTCAATGCTTCCAGGGATGGGGACTCTGCCACTTCTGTGAGCAGCTGCAGCTCAGCACCTGCAGAGGAAGGCAGAGCCAGGTTCTGCCAGGGGAAACACATCCCTGCTGCAGGAAAAACTCTCCCTCAAATCCTCAGCTGGAATAGCCTCCCACTCTCCCAGTGAAGAACTTGTGCCTGCCCCATCCCTGGAAGTGTCCAAGGCCAGCTTGGATGGGAAAGTGGAAGGTGTCCCTGCCCATGGGGTTTGGAATGAGGGAAAGCTCCATTCCAGCCCAAACCATCCTGGGATTCTGTGATAAATTTTATCTATTTGTTCTTTAAATCAACATAAAAATGCGCTGGAGCTTTCCAGTTTTTCTACAAACATGGATTTGCAGCCAAAACATAGACGTACCAGAGACAGCCACACAAATCCTGCACACAGGGCAGGCAGCAGAGGGCCCAGAGCATCCAAGCAGCCAAGAGGAACAAATGCCAGCTCCAATGGCTTCCAAACACCTGTGGAAGCACATGGATGCTCCAGGCAGCAGCACCCACACCCAGGGAACCAGAAGAAGCTGCTTATTCCTGTCTGCATTCTTTCCATCGAAAAATCTGAAAATTCAGACTAAAAATATCTTGCATTAATTTGTATAATTGCCAACTATTCCTACAGGAAAAAACACAGAATTTTTGTGGGGGAAAAAATGTTTTAATCATTAAAGTAAGTATTCTAGTTTTCACATTTGAAATATTCCCAACAGTAGTGTCCTTTTTTCCTTTCCTCTTTGAAATGCTTCTTCCTGGGTCCAGAGAAAATCTCTTTTGTTGATATATCCCCTCTCCCTTCCTCCCCAGCTCTCCCAGAGCTGGCTCAGCCCACCTCCTGCAGGACAGCATCAGCTGGGTGCTCTCCCTGGAGCAGCCCTCTCCTCCTAGGAGGGCTCTTCCCCCACCAAGGGGCTGTTTGCAGGGCATAACCCACCCAAACCTCCCTGCAGGAGGGTGCTGGGCCCTGCACCAGGAGGGTGGATAGAGGATATTCTGTGCCTCCAAATCCCAGTGGCCTCTCCTCCCTCCTCCTGGGCTCTGCCACCATGCCAGGGGCACTCAGAGCTCTGACACTTCCATCCTTCCATTTTCCCCTTTCAGCTCAATGTGACACAAGGACACCAAGCCCCTTCCCTTCACCCCCAGGTGATGCTGATGCAGGGGGACATTTCCCAGGGATTTTGGGGCAGGCAGCACCCCACAGCTGCCCTGTGCCTGGCAGGGCCCCCCAAGCCCCACTCCCACCTGGAGCAGAGTGACAAAGCCATCCACCCCACCCAAGGCAGGACCTGGGCTGGCCAGTGTCCCCTTGCACTCTGGGGGCTCACAGGTGTCCCCACACATCCCAAGGATTGCCCAGTGTCCCCCCACTCCCCAGGGACTGCCCTGCACCCAGGAATGACCCCATTCAGAATCTTCCCCGTGCCAGCCACCACTTCCCTGAGAAGCCACTGACATTCCCACAGTGTCTGGAATCACTTCCTCCCTTCTCTCTGTGCACACATCCCGGTGTGGATTGCTGCTGCTTCTGTTTCCTACCTGCACCACCCCCCCAGCTGTGACTCAGTGCCAAAACAGTGGGAATCAGGAATCCAGCAGCCTTTGGAGCAAAGTGTGACTCACAGGCCAAGGCTTTCTGCTGGAAGAGCTGGCTCCTGCAGTCACGCTCTGTCTGTAATTCCCTTTAATACCAGTTTCATTCCCTTCCTCCCACTACCCCATCCAACTACCACTCCAAAATAAAGGATGTCCATTCATCTTTTTCTGCCTAATCCAGGCAAAGATGAGCTTCAGCTTGTGCAGAAATTAGGCAGCTCCCAAGCTCATCTCCTGTCCCAAAGATTGGCTTTCAAAGGAAACTGGAAGCCAGGTAGAAATGGAGAACAGCAGGTCCAAGCCTTGGCTTCAGCTAGAACATGGCTCCAAACCCCAAAAAGATGACCCTGAGAGCACAGATGTGCTTTTTGAGCCTGTCAGATCCAGGAGGCTTTCCCCACCAGCTCCCAAGCCACACAGACGTGCACTTTTATGGGACAGATCTTAAACATCCCTCTACACACAGCCACGGGAGCAGGTTTCGTGGAGCAGGAAGAGGCAGAGGCCCAGAGCATCCCTGGCTCTGCCCACATCACCCCAACAGCACAGGAGGGGACAGAGCCACAGCCCACAGCGAGGCCAGGAACTCTGTGGTGCTGAGCCCACATCAGTGGGGCTGGAACTGGGAATGCACCCAGCTGGCCCCACTGCACAGAAACCAGGGAGCACCAGGGTAAGTCAAGGTTTGGTGGAGAGGCCCCTTGCAAGGACAGGTTTGATGGGGAGACAGATTTCTGCTCTGTGCTGCTCCCCAAGCCCCTTCCTGACAGATCCCAGGCACAGCAGGGAGAGAGCAAAGCCAAAAGGCTTCTTTGGGTTTGATATACAAAACCCAGGCAGCTCAATCAAGCAACAAAAGCTGAACGTCATTTCTTCCCGTGGCACTGGCACTCTGCTCACAGCCAGTCACGTCTGACAGCTTGTCAGTGCCATGGGACACCGGGGACACAGCCTGGGGAGAGGCTGGCACAGAGGAGAGGGGAGGAAGGCTCAGTCCTGCAGCTCAGCACAGACACCAGCACCGAGAGAGATGGGGGATCTCTGTGAGCTGAAGTGGCTGGCACAAGCACACAGGGCATGTGACAAACAGCACAGAATCATGGAATGGTTTGGGTTGGAAAAGACCTTAAAGCCCTCTCGTTCCACCCCTGCCATGGGCAGGGACATCTTCCACTATCCCAGGCTGCTCCAAGCCCCATCCAGCCTGGCCTTGGGCACTGCCAGGGATCCAGGGGCAGCCACAGCTGCTCTGGGCACCCTGTGCCAGGGCCTCCCCATCCTCACATGGAACAATTCCTTCCCCAAATCTAATCTAAATCACCCTTCTTGTAGTTTAAAATCATTCCCCCTTGTCCTGTCACTGTCCACACATGTAAAAAGTTGATCTTCCTCTTTATAATCCCCCTTTAGGCACTGGAAGAGAGCCCTAAGGTCTCCTCAGAGCCTTCTCGTCTCCAGCTCTCAGCCTGTCTCCATGGCAGAGGAGCTCCAGTCTTTGGAGCATCATTCCAAACAAGCCTCACCCAAGAGGACACAGGCTGCCCTTGGAGACAGCCCCACACAGAGCTGGGGACAGTCCCATACAGGTTCCTGCAGCCTCAGGCACCCCAAAACCTGTCACCACATTCCCAACCTCCAGCTGAATGAGGCCCCTCATTCTTGCCCAGCCAAGCTGCAGAAGTGCTGAGGCCCAGCTGCCTGCTCTGTTAAGAGGATCAGTGGATGCTCAGCAGCTCTGTGAAGCAGGCATGGGCTGAGTCACTAACACTGGATTTAGGACTCCCAGCACCAGCACTGACCACTTCCATCCAGTGGCAATGGACATCCATTTGTCCATAAGTAACAATGATCTGTTGCAGCAAAAAACAGGAATCCATGCAGCCACACACATTGTCCTGATGGCATCTCAGCAGGTAAGGGAGGCGTGAGCCTGGGGAGTTTGGAGTACAAGTGTGTAGTGGTTTGAAAGCAAAACAAGTGAGAGGCTCCAAGTCAGAAATACAATTTAACAAGAAAAAGAAAAAAAAAGGGTAAAATAAAATAAATGCAATAATGCAAAAGACCACTGACAGAGTCAGAATACAACCTGAGTGGGATGATGGAAGCAGTGATCCCGTAGAAAGGTCTG
>JBBMKD010000040.1:879066-890459 GCA_037834095.1 Argya squamiceps
CAACAATTGGTTTCAACAGTTGATGAAGAGGGTGATAGAATACTTTGTGCATATCTTATTCTACAACCCAGGACAAAGTGTCACAAACACCTTATTGACTAATGCTAAATGGAAACTTACTTTCCACTTAACCCACAACATGTCCAAGTTCCTTGCCAGTTTTCTGCTTTAAAATGCAGATGTCTTTCCATATGGACGTGTCATTTGGAAGCAGAAAGGTTTTGTTCAAAATGTGCCAAAAACAAAGTAGGAAAAGTCAGTCAAACTCTCAGCCATGCAGGACAGCCCCTCAGAGTCGCCCCTTTGGGCATCTTTATGTGCCATCTTTACCTGTCTCACGTTGTGTGCAGCCAACACAGGAGCTGCTCCCTCAGTGCAGTTTCCCAGCCCCAAAACTTGCCAGTTCCTCCTGTCCCCCACCACAATCGTGTGCTTGAACACAGACGTGCTGTCAGAGCTGAGGAGATATTTTTAAGCACCAAAAAACAACTAAGCACAATCCTGGCAGGAAAACATTCCCCACTACCCCTCCCCACCTCAAAGCACATCACACTGCACAGCGAGGACATGGATCAGGATATCAGTGTGGAAAAGAGCCCTAAAGGAGTGGAAGCAACAGCTTCCCATGGCAAAAAGCAGCTCCTTGGTCCAGCTTCCCACAAGGCTCTGACCCTGGGAGCAACAGGAACACCTGGACCCACCTCTGACCCCAAGGAGTGCAAAGATAGAGCATCACCCCTTCTTCAGCTGGAGATTATCTAATGACATGGGCAAAACCAGGCCCAGCAAGTTGGAATTTTTATGTAATTTAATTCTGACATAATCTAATTCATTGTTAATTAACACCAACTTCCAGCTCGGGTATTCAGAGAAAAAAGGCAGCAGAACCCTAAAGCTGCCACCTTGCAGGCCCAGCACAGCCAAACTCCTTCCCCATGCTGAGTTTTCACCACAGGCCACCCCAAGCCAGAAAAAAGCTCCTCTCTTGGATCCCACTGAGGACATAGGACCTTCACCCCCAGGTTTTTGGGGCTGTCAGCTCTGCTGCCTCCAGGGCTGAAGGTGTCCCCCAGGAGCAGGATGTAGGATCCAAACCCAGGCACAAAACTCCCCCTGTTCCCCCATCCTGAGTATCTTCTCTTCCATAACTAGGCAGTGATTTCCTGAGGAGCTTATCAAAGCCCCTCTGTGGGGATTGTGTGGGGCTCTAGGGACCACAGAGAAGGGGAGAGGTCAAAGAGGAAACAGGCATCAACTTCCTGAAGCCAGGGAATGGATTTATCTCAGAACAGTCCTGGGCCAACAGTGAAAGCCACTGAATCAGTCCACAAGTCCCTGCCTAGAGGAGAAAATTTCTCTCAAAAGCCACCCCTGGGCAGGACTTGGGAATTTTAATGACTTTCAGTTGGGATTTTAAATGATTTTTTAAATGAATTAGTTACTGTTACAGGTCACCTCTGTGGTGATGGAACTTGTATTCTCAGGCAGTTCTTTCCTGCATTGCACCCAGACTGAGAGCAACTCCAAGAGTGTCCTTGGGAAATTCTGCCCCACCCCTTAACTCTTACATGGGATCCCTGTCCTCCCAGGATCACTGTAGGCCCCCAGGCTCCCAGCACAGTGCTCGGCCAGGTTGGCTCACTCTGAGCAGCCCTGGCAAGCAAACAGCAGCCTGGGAAAGTGCCATCGTGCTCCAGAGAGTTCCTGCCCACCCTGGAGCCTCCCTCACAGCAGGGCAGAGCCCTTCTCTCAGCCCAGTGACAGCACAACAACACAAAAGTGATGTTCTGATCCACTTTGCAAAAGCTGCAGAAACTCAAAATCAGTCGTCCAGACCTTTCAGTTTACAAACAGCTCACTAAAAGAAGAGCTACTTAGTATAACTTGCCTTTCCCTTCCATTTCTCCTCCATCCCAGGGCGGATCCTCTGTGCCCCTCCAGACAACACAGAGAGCTGGGCACAAGAACCTCAAGGCTGGCACCATGAGAGAACAGAAAGAACAACCCCCCAGACCTCAGCAAGCACCCCCAGCCCCTGCTGGGCTTCACCCACAGGCATCTGCACCCAGTTCTGCAGACAAATCCTCACATCCCTGTGATGCTCTGGGCTTTCATCCCTCACCAAGCAGTCCTGCTCCCCAGCCTGTCAGCTGGAGTTTCTCATTCATCCATCACTGCCCCTGCTAGATGGAAAAAAAAATTGCTGCAAATCAATCAGCTGCTCCCCTGGGCTGGGCTTGGCTGGGGTGTTCCCTCACACTGCCTGTCCCAGGGGACACCCTGATCCCCACCTTGCCACACCTGGGGCCTCCCAGCCCCAGGGACAACTGTCCAGGTGATTGATTTAATCACAGGAGGCAGCCGTGCCACAGCCCCTCCTGCAGCACAGGGCTCAGGCTGGAGGAGCCTCCAGCTGACAGAGGGACAAATCAGGACACACTCTGTGCCACGGGTGGGGGGCACAGGCTGAAGAGCTCCTGCAAGCAGCACCTTTGCCCAAAAGCATCTCGAGGGAGACGATCTCCTGCTGGGTTCCACTTCTGCACACAAGTCTGAGCCCACAAATTCTCAAGGCCAGCAGACTTACTCATCCCAGCTCACTCATGTTGCTTTATCTGGAGGCGTAGTTTAAAAATGCAGGAATATTATTTAAAACCGTAAGTGCACACCTGCTGATTTCTGCTGGGTCCTATGAGAATGCGTGGGACCACTATATTTAGAATTTAATAACTCCAGTCAGTGCATGCTCTCGACTGAGTACCTGCCTACGTCTGTTGCCTGTGGTCCCTGGGGATTGTGCAGCCTTGGGAGGCGTGGTGGGAGCCTGGGTGCCCTGAGCAAGGCCAGGGCAGGGCTGTGCTGGGGCCTGAGGGCTGTTAGACATCACCCTGCTGAACCTGGGGTGCAGATCTCTGGTACATCCATGCCTGTGGAAATGTGGGAGCCGAGGACCTTACCTCCATGCTTCACTTGCCCACAAGAGAGTGAAGAAATGAAGTAAAAGCAGAAAGCTGATCAACAGAGCTGGAAGAAGCACCATCTAGAGCAAGGGCAGGGCCAGACATTGCAGCAGCTGCATTGTGTTGGCTTTTGGATCTCAGCCATGGAGATTTCCTGGGGCTTCTCAAGGTACAGACATTAAAGGGGGAGGGAGAGGGGGAAAGAGGCAGAAGCTCAAGCAGCTGGAGTAAGAAGTGACACTGATTTCAAAGATTCAATCAACACTTAGTTTTACTTTCATAATCAACCGTAGCAATCAAAGGAATTGGCTCAGTATCCACAAGTACACTTGAGCCCTGTCACTGTGGGGGTCAGGGACACCAGGAATCTGTCCACACACTCGGACCAGCCCAGAGGAGCTGCCCTGGAGCATGGCCCAGGGGGTGAAACAGGCAGAGCACAGCTCTGTGCACCTCGAGCTTGGCCACACCAGAGCACCCAGGCACACACAGGATCTCTGCCTGGGGGAAGGGGGTCCCCCAGCCCCACACGGAGCTGAGCCCTGACAGGCACAGTGTCAGGGCACAGTGAGCCACAGTCCTGCATGAGAGGACAACTCAGACACAGGCTGCTTTGAAGGGACCTTAAAGCTCATCCCATTCCACTCCCTGCCATAGGCAGGGATGCCTTCCACCAGAGCAGGTTGCTCAGAGACCCACACCCATAGCCAGCATCCCCTGGAAAATTTGGTATGTGAACTACGCACTGTGAAATGCCACTTTTGTGTGGCTCACATCCCAGAGCTAGGAAGGCACCATGACATCTCTCACCACAGAGGAAAGCACCCAACTCACCCCAAACCCCAAGGCCCAAGACAACAGCACCCTGTGCATGGGGGTGGCACCTCCTCCTCTCCCTTGGGCCAGGCACTGGCAGTTGTTTGGCTGCACACAGCAAACCCCAGGCACGCACTGTGTTCAGCAGCACCTGGACAACAGACCTTCCTCACACCCAGCTCCACACCAGGACAGCAAAAACCTGAGGGCAGAAACCAGAAAGCACGTCCACAATGCCAAAAAGGAGCAGAACAAAGCTCCTGGCTCTGCCAGGAATGTTTCCAGACAAACGAGTGAGCGGGAAAGAGGCGACTCCTCTTCAGCCACCGAGGGGAGAGGGGAGACTGTGCACGCCTCACTGCCTCAGCAGCAACACGGGCAGCAGCAGGAGGGGCTCCAACTTCATTTGAATCTGTAGATATTTTAATTACCTTTACAGAGTACAAAGTGCTCAGCAACCAGGGAGGAAGGTAAGTGACCACCTTGGTGTTATTTTTTGCCCTGTGTGTCCCTACACAGACCCACACCCCACAGCGGCAGGGAGGCTGCAGGCCAGCAGGAGATCTGGGGACACACTGCTCAGGCTGAGCCCACACAAATGGGGAAGAACCCAGCGCAGCACCGAGTGCCAGCCCTGTCCTACAGGCTACACAAAACATCCAAGGAAAAGCCACCCAGGCACAGAGCAATTTTCTTAATTGCAGTACCTGTGTTTACATAGAAAACAAGGATGTGTTCAACCCCCCAACGCAACTCTGAGCGCTCACACACTCCTAGAAGATTTCCAGTCAGCCCAAATGCAACTCTCCCCATCCCCACTGTGACCCCCTTATCAATCCATACCCCAAACAAGCTGCCAATGAACCTTGTGTCTGTCTGCCCAGAGGAGCTCCCCTCTCCTCTGCCCGGACCCTTCCTACGTGACAGGAGGCTCCATCAGCACCTCATACACACAGATTCCACTTCACCTGAGAAGCCACTTCTTGCTGCCCCTGCAGAGGCCTTTGCATGGGGCAGGTGGAGGGGAAGGTAATTCTGGTGAAATGACCTCCCTCCTCTGATGAGGGGACAGTGCAGCGGCACAGCAGAGAGCACCAGGCAGAGGCAGGCAGGTACAGGTGGACGTGCTCACCCAGCAGACACACAAGATGTGCCACCAACACCTGGGACATGCCCTGGGCAGGGAGACAGATGCCAGGTGACAGAGCCTGCCAGAACCATCTCGCAGCAATGAGCTGTTTGGGACCCCCAGAGAGGAACAGGGTGATGCTTCCAGAGCCCTTGGCTTGTTCCCAGCCCCCTCCCAGCCCCAAGGGAGGTAAACAGAAAGCAAAGCACCAAGGATAACAGAAAGCAAGCACTAAAGCACCACATCCCATCCCGCAGCCCCCAGGCACACCCAGAGGCACCGGGACAGTCACTGCCACCCCGTACCTGCACTCCGTGACACTACAGCAACAGCTCCCGCTCCGCCGGCCCCAGCGCCGGCAGCGCAGCTCCGGCCTCGACTTCCTCAGGCTGAAATACTCCGTCAGCTTCCCGAACGAGGCCATGGCTCCTGCCGGTGTCCCCGAGTCCCTCTGCACACCCGTGCATGCTACAGCCCGGCCGTGCCCGCTGCCCCGCGCTCCGCCAGCCCCCGGCACCGGGAGGGAGCGGGGCCGGGGGGACCAGCACAGGGCAGGAGGAGCTCAGCCACGAGTCACTTGGACAGTCCACAGCATGCTGCAGTGAGCCCCCAGACCTGGAGGGTGCTAAGTCCTGTCTCCCTGAGCCAAGCGCAGGTCACAGCTCAGGGCAGCTGGCGGCTGCACATGTATTTCGTGTGATGCTGCAGAGCTGAGTGAATGAGGAAGAGGAGAAATTAAAAGTGCTGGAAAGGGTCCCTCGGTAGTGCTGGCAGAGGTCTGTGAGCCCCCACGGCGAGTGGCGCTGGGCAGGTGGAGGAGCTGCCCTCTTGAGTAGATGGCCCAGCGTGGCTGTGGTGGCCCTCGGATGAGGAAGGGGATGGGGTTTGATCTCAGAGGCGATGAGAAACCCCAAGAAATCAGCTGCTCAGATGAATTTCCAAAGGGTCTGTTCTTACAGCGTGGAGAGGATCCCCGCTTGCTCTTCCCAAGGCTATTCAGAGTCCACCAGTTTTCCTCCCTCCCTGTTTTCCAAAGCAGAAGGCACCCTCAGCTGCCAGCAGCACCTCCCTACCATGACTTTCCAGCCTGTCACCAAACACCTGAGCCCAAGGAGAGGGACAGGCGTTTAAAGCAAGAGGGGTTGATCCAGTTAGAGGTCACCTGCGAGCTCTGCTCCCCACGCTCCAGCACAAAGCCCTTCCACAGCAGACAGCAGACACGGGGATGCTGCGAACCCGAAGGGAAATCCTCCTGCCAGCCCTCCCCTAGTCAGGAGCACTTGTCGCTGCATCCTCGGCGCCTGACGCCAGCTGGGCGGAGAAAAAACAAGGGCTTCAGAAAAAAACCACCCAAACCTTGCTCCAGCCCCACGGAGCAAAGCCAGATCAAGTCAGTGAAGCATATCCAGGGGAAGGGGTGTCTGACGGCGACTCCCAGCCACGCCAAGAGAGGAAACAGCAAGGACAACTGGTGGTAACTCAGCTGGCAGAGCCCCAAGCTCCCTGAACACCCTTTTATCCCTCCGGTGTGGATGCCATGTTAAAACATAAACAACCTGCATTCACTGCTATTTTCCTGCTTAGAGCCGTCCCCTGCAAGCAGCCCCCTCGTCACCGGGGACGGCCATCCGCTGCCGAAAGCCCTTCCTGACCTCCACTTCCCTCCTCCCTTATTTTCTTTCTTTTCCTGTAGACTCTGGCTCAGCTTTCCCCTCGAAATGAAATGCCTGAGCAGCCGGGTGCGCCCCGCGGAGCACGGCCCAGGGACACCCGGGCGGCCGCCCCCGCCGGCTGCTTGTGACCGGCAGAGTCACAGTCCCCGTCACCGTCCCCGCCCGCGCTTTTTGGGGGGCGATCATTTGTTTGCAGCATCCCCTCTCCCTGCTCCGGGCGCTGACTATCATCCCGGCGAACAGAGCGAGCCGCCGCAGACCCGCACATAAAGCAGGGGCGGCGATGCTCGGGGGGGCCCCGCGGCCACGGGGACCCTGCCGGCCCCTCCACCGGGCGGGCACAGGGTCCTCCCGGGCACCTTCTCCCGCCCTGGCACACAGGGGAGGGAGAGCGGGGGCTGTTCCCCTCTCGCCGCCGGGGAAATCAAGCTGCTCACGCACTGCTCCGCACAGCCACCCTCCCCCGGCTCCCACCTTCTCCCTCCGATGGGCTCCGCCGCGGCTGGGGAGGGGTCCAGGGCGCTTCCCCAAATCGATGGGTTTGTGGAGAGAGCAGAGCATCCGCCGGCTGTGGCTCCGTGCGGCGCGGCGTGAGCCGGTAACACTGTCACCCCTCTTATCTGCCATCGGCTCCCCGTTACCGACCACGGTGAAATGCAACACGTCAAAGGAGGTCAGATGAGCTGGAGGAGAGCGGAGGAGCCGGGGGAGAGCAGAGGGAGATGGCAGGAGTCAGCGGGAAGCAGGCGAGGGGGAGATCGGAGAGGGGAAGGCAGAAGGGGACAAACTCTTGTTTCCCTGCTATGGAAAAAGGAACAGCACCGGCTCTCCCGGAGGAAACCGGGCTGAGGCACGCACACCTCGGAGTGTGAGGAGCACAGCGGGGTCACCTGGCAGCGGGGATGTTACCTGCTCCTGGACTATGCCAAGGCAACAGGAGGGAGGCTGGAGAGGACACCAGGAAGAGTGGAGAGGAAGAGCGGCGTTAATTTGAATCCCTCTCTGCCTCCCTTCCTCCCACCACCTGTGGGGAGGGCAGAGGAGCAGCGATGCTGCCCCAGGGATCCTCCTTTGGCCTTTGCAAAGCAGAACTGTTTAGGGACAAAGGGGCAATTTGGAAGACTGCAGGAAAAAAAACAGCAGGAGGGTTCGACAGACTGGTGGACGCAAAATCCAAGGAGCAAGCCAGAATTCCCCAGCATTCCAGATGCATGAGGGACACCCGACAGCCAAGGACACCACACATTCCTGCAGTACCCTCCGGTGGGGGGTAGGTAGAGCCACAGCTCTTGGCAGGGAGTCAGGCCGCCAACAAGGTTGCAGAGCTCAGTCCGTGAGCCCAACAGTGCCAGCAGCTCAAAAACAAACAGGAGGAAACACCACCTTCATGAAAACTCTGGATAAGCTGGGGGTGGCGGCATTGAAGGTCCCAAAGCCTGAAAGCTCAGACAACTCCATAAACACCTCCATCTGTGCCCAAAAAGTGATACTCCAGAAGGGATTCCAGCCCCACAGCCCCCCCAGCAAACCCCAGTCACCCTGGACCAGGCTGAGTGGGACCCATCTGGCTGAAAGCACAACCAGTGCTGGCACAGAGGCACCACAAGCTCCCACATCACTCCCCTAAATTACAGCCTCTGCTTTTGTGTGGGTGCCTTGGGGCAAGGGAAGGGCTGTCTCCTTTGCCCCAAGGGCATGGAACAGCCCTCAGGCCCTTCCTTGCTCAAAGAATGAGTGGTCAGCCCTTCAGACAGGGCTGTCACACCAGCTGGCTCCCAGAGGAGCTCCGTGTCTCCCATTAGGCAGCAGAGACAATCTGCCAAGATATTGCTGAACTCTCTAATTTCACATTAACAATCTGCTGTGCTGGGGTTTGCAGCCACGCACTCAGCGATGCCACAGCTTCCCACTTCCACTTACCCGTGGAATGAAACACTTCATAAGGGAAACAGTGGTTTAATTTGCAGAAGCATAAACTGATTTTTAAGAGGAGCTGTGGAGGAGATGTTAAAGCAGGAATCAGAACTCACACGGTGCTGGGACTTGGGGGATGCTGAGTGTGGCTGCACAGCCATCACCCAGCCCTGGCACAGGCATCTCACACCTCTGGCTGCAGCCCTTGGGAGGAGAAAAATACCCACCAGTCAAAGAGAGCCTGGTTGTCTGGGTCATCTCACACATTCCTGTGCAAATACTGCTTTGGGCCCTAGAGACCAACATTCCCCATTTCAGAACCCTCCAAACACAGTGAAGCATCACAGATATGGGAACCAGCACTGGTCCCAGCTTGCAAACAACCACAATGCTTTTTCAGGCAGAAATCATCACAGCTACATCGCAGCAGTTCAGACATTCTAGGTGTGAACTGGGAAGCTTCTCTGCCAGGTCCTGTGGCCAGCCAGCACAGTGGGACAAGCCAGACAGCCCTGGAAAGTGGCCCCTGCACCATCCCCAGAGACTCCTTGCAGCCCCCAGCCCCTGTGCTCCTGAGCCCATTGTGAGCAACCCAGATCTGGTTACATCTCTGTGGCTTTGCTAAGCAGCTTTTGCTCCAGTTACACTTCTTAAAAATGGATAGACAGAAGCAGGGAAAGAGGAAAAAGGGGCTCTTCTGAGCTGACAGCTCCTCCATCCACTCCTACCATCCAAGAGGACCCTAATTGTATTTCTTCAGGACTCCAGTTTCACTCCACACCAGTTAAACACATCCCATTTCCAGCCCTGGCTCTTCTGGGGAGCTGCATCCCTAAAAGCCACTCAGCAGCTGGTACAGAGCCCATCCTGTTCCTCCTTCAGCCATGCTTCCCACAGCTCATCCCTCCCCCAGGACAGCATGGGGGATGCTCACCAGTACCCAACCTCCCAGTGTTTGGGGGAAGCAATTCAAACAGGTTTAGGCCATTGTGGGATCAGCCACCCCATCTCTACAAGCAAAACCTTGGCCAGTTTAAGGCCTTTGTCCCTTTCCCAGGCTGGCTGGTACCTGGAGAGCAGAACTCCAGCAATGCAGAGAACGGAGCCCAGCAGGAGGCACAAGTGGAGTCCTAGACTGGGGATGTGACACTGAACAGTGACAACAGCAGAACAGTCTGGAAAAGCTGCCAGGTGGGCCAAAGGAGGAACTGAGCAGCTCATCAGGAACAGAGCCTGGAGCAGGAGGCACTGCTGCCTGCTCATCCCAGGATGTCCTGTGGCAAAGGGAGTCCTGGTAACTCAGTTTCCATCTGCTGTCATCAGAGTCCCTCTCCCCACAAGGGAAAAATACCTGCTGAGATCACCAAAACTGGGTGAGAGGAAGCTTCCTAATCCCCCAAGAACATCTGTGTCCTCGGGTCAGGTGGAAGAGAATTTCTTACAATCCTTCTTTAGTGGCAGTTGGGGAGGGACCGGCCTCTCCAAGTTACCATGGGGACTTCAAAGGACTTTGGGACAGGAATTTTCCAAACTGCTGAAAACTGGCTACTGATTTCACACATCAGCTCCCAGTCAAATCTTTCAGCCAATTCAGAAGAATTTTGATTATTTTTTTAAAATTCTGAGCACTAATTCTTGGGGTTTAGGAAGTAAACTTCTTCCACCCTATTTTAAATACACCCACAGTGACTGAGGCCAAGTTTTTCACTGCTGGTTAACCCAGTGTACCAGAGAATCATCAAATATTTTGGGATGGCTCTAAAAATAAAATTGGAATACATTATTTCACAGGATGTTCAAAACCAATTATCAACATATGCATGTGAAGGAATATGTTAAATGCAAGTATGAACTGATTTAAGAAATGGATGCACAAGAGACATTGGAACAAATCTAGAGGAGGCCATGGAGATGCCCCAAGGACTGGGAGAGCTGGGGGTGCTCACCTGGAGAGGAGAAGGCTCCAGGGAGACCTCAGAGCCCCTTCCAGGGCCTAAAGGGGCTCCAGGAGAGCTGGAGAGGGACTTTGGAGTGACAGGGGAGTGGCTTCCCATTGACCAAGGGCAGGATTAGATGGGATATTGGGAAGAAATTCCTCTCTGTGAGAGTACATGAGTGGGATTGGCAGTGCTGAGTTAACAGTTGGACTCAGTGATCTTGGAGGACTTTCCCAACCTAAACGATTCCATCCAGAATCCATCAAAGCATTTCATCTTGATTCTAAATGTGCCCGTGCTCTGTGCAAACATGAGCCCACAGTGGGCACAACACACTGCAGGGCCTCTCTGGTGCCCAGCCCTGGGGAAACACGTCTGGAGGCTCCTGGAGCCGACTCCTGGGAACAGCACAGCTCTGGGAGTGACACATAACGTGCTGGCAGAGCTGTGGAGCCCTCTGGGAAGTGCTACATCTCAACACAGCTGTAATGAAGTGCAGAGTGTGCAAGGGGCTCAATAATTTCAGTCTAAGCAGGCACTTTGCTGTAATTGCCAGTTCTATTGCATTACGCACACACTTCCATGCTGGTACCTGCTACATCAATTTACTCATCTACCCAATGTATCACTCAGCACAACTACTGTAATTCCAGCAGCAAACCCAGATGTGCTGCCCTAATTAAGGTAAAATAACCTCATTCTCAAATTAAATTAAAATACCCTCTTTCTTGGAAATAACATAGAATCACATAGGGAGAGAGTTGCACTATAAGGATGGGGGAAGGTTTGGAGGAGAAGCCATAGGAGGAGCAGCTGAGGACACTTGGTTTGTTCAGCTGTGGCAATTTCAGGGCACTGAGGAACGAGGCAGACACAGCAGGTCAAGAGAAGGCTTCTGGTTCTTTATTCTATTCTAATTATCTGACTCCATTCTTTATATACATTTGTACAGAGGTCCAGAGAT
>JBBMKD010000040.1:895966-910384 GCA_037834095.1 Argya squamiceps
CAGGGTGCCCAGAGCAGCTGTGGCTGCCCCTGGATCCCTGGCAGTGCCCAAGGCCAGGTTGGATGGGGCTTGGAGCACCCTGGGGTAGTGGAAAGTGTCCCTGCTCATGGCAGGGGGTGGGATGGGATAAGCTTTAATATCCCTCCAACCCAAACCATCCTGGGATTCTTTACTGCATGGTTATCCCAGGTGCCAACATCTCCCCATCTGGTGCCAAGCTGGCTTGAGGGAGAGGAGAGGTTTCCCCAGCTGTAACACCTCAACAGAAAAAGGGGGAAAACAATAAAAAGGAAAGAATAAAGGAAGATTGCATCCTAGCCCAAGCTGTCCAGTGCTGGATGTCTCTGCTTTGGTCCCCAGCTCACTGGCAGCAGCTCTCTGCCCTTTTGTCACACCACAGTCTCATCCACTGTCAGACCCTCAAACCCACCTCAGCCTCCACTTCCAGTGGAAGGAGCCAGCAGCTTTGTGAGCCCCCAATCCACATCCACGAGTGTCAGCTGGGGCCTGGGGCACACAGGGAAAACTCCTCATTCCTAAAGACCCCAAAAGAAATTCTGGAAAAAGAAGACACAACCTCACCAAAATCAGGAGCCCTCATCATTCTCTTTGGAGTTGTTCCAAATCACCTGGATCTGCCCACAGAAGGCCTCTAGCAACACATAAAAAGCAAAAGCTGAACATAGGCAGACAGTTTTCAAAGGCAGAAGCTGATGGGTTTCCCTGATGCAGCCTCACATGGCTCATCTCCATGGGTCCCACCACAGCTCTGCCCTCATCTCAGGGCCTGCAGCATCCCCACAGCAAGCAGCAGATTTGGGATGTTCAGCAAACCCCTGGGTCTCCTTCACACCAGCTGCTGCAGAGCATGGACAGAGGAGGGCACAGAGTGAGGGCAACCAGCAGCCAGGATGGGCAAGGCCACCCCGTGCTGCCCTGCAGAATTCAGGCTGACAAAAACAGTCTGGGACTTTTGCACTCTCCATATCCTCAGGCTCTGCCCAGCTGGGTGATGCTTCCAACTCAGCTGTGTCTTTCCAGCCATTCATTTTCCAACAAAGCTTAGCTTTTCCTCCCTGTGCAGTGAAACCCATGCCCCCCTCCTCTGTGGGGGCTATGGCAGGACCAGGCACTGCAGTGATACATGGCAATCCACACCCTCAGCCTCCTTGTTGGCCAGAGATTTAGCCACAAATGGGTGGGACCTAAACAGGTCAGGGGGTGATTTTCTGCTTGGTGCCCACAGCAGGGCTGGAAAGGTGTCCCTGCCTGCCTGGACAGGTGTCAGGATGCTGCTCAGAGCCCATGGAGTGACCTGCTCAGCAGGACCAACCTCCCCAACCCTGCACCAGCAGCTTGAAGTGGGAATAATGCACCAGGGAACAGCTTCTTGTCCTGCAGGAGGGACAGTCAGCAGAGCAGCATGACCCACATCCTCCCCAGAGCAAACAGCTTGGCACCTCTCGTGCCACCCCCAGGGATGCAGAGCAGGCTGGGCACATGTGCCTTGTGGGCAAATCCTCACCCACATCCAGAGAACACGTTTTAAAAGGTGGCTCTGCATTTCATGCATAGAGCAAGGAAAATTGCAAACAAGCAGCAGTGAAGGTGGCAAGGACCAGAGGACATCAGACAGGACACGGTGTCACTGCTGGCAGGCCAGGGCTGCCCCAGCCAGGTGGAGATGGGAGCTGCCAGCAGAGCAGCCAGACCTGCTGAATGCTCATGGGTGAATGCTCTTGGAACAACACGAGCAGCCCCACGGGGCTCAGGAATAAGATGAAGTGATAATAGGGCAGCTCTGGCACTTGGAGCAGCTTTCCTGCTACAGACACTCAGCCCAGAGCAGGGGAGTGGCAGTGTCTGAGCCAGGTGTCACCTGTGAGGCACATCTGCCACCTTGGGTGCCACTGCCTGGGAGGTTGGTCATGGCTGAAATCCGTCTGAATCACCCTGAGACACAGGCAGTGAGTCCAGTCCTGGAGCAGGATAAGGGCCAGGACTTCTCTGGCCCCAGAACAGGTCCTGGCATCCCAAAAACCCAGCCATGGCAGCACAGAGAGGTGCTCAGAGCTAAGGCTTTTTCAAGGCACCAAGATGCAAATAAAAATAGATAACATGAAAATTAAAAATAAATAAATAAAGATGCAAAGCATCTTTTTCATCCACAGAAAAGCCTCATGCAGAACTACAGCTACAGGAGCCAAGCTCTGCAATCCAAGCTTAATAACCCTCCCTCCAGCCTTGCAGCTCTGGTGACCAGTGAGATCCAGGTTCCCCAGGGAATGGTCACAGCCCTAAGGCTGCCAGAGCTCAGGGATGCACAGGGTGAGATTACTGGGGTGTCTGTGCAGGGCCAGGAGATGGACTCAGTGTTCCTCGTGGGTTTATTGCCACTCAGGACATTCCATGATTCTGTGATAAGTCTGAAGATGTCCCAGCCATCCTCAGGCACCTTTGGGCAGCTGCATCCCCTGCTGAACTCTGCCTGATTTGCAGATGTGTCTTTGTTAGCTGCTCGCTATTTGCAGAGGAACACATCAGATTAAGGTGCCTCCCAGGCACCAGCTTTGAGTCTTTGATTTACTCTTTCACGGGTCACTATCTCTGTAAATGTCTATGGAAGGCAATTACCAGCACAGTCAACAGCTGCACCCATGGTTGAGCATGAAAAACGAATGAGGCTTTCCTCCCAAATTACTCCTGCCTCACAGAGAAGGCTGTGGGGGCAGAAAGCAGGGGACAGGAAGGAAGAAAAGGTCAGAGCATGCAGCAAATGCAACATAAAAGTCAAATCAGCACGAGTAGGATGGGACAGTGTGAGCTGGGCTAGCAGAGCCCTCTCTCTCCTCTGCCCAGGAGCAGGGCAGGCAGCACCAGGCTCAGCAAAATGTCATCTGATTTCCAAAAGGCATTCTATAAAAAAAGCTACAAAAATGACAGTCAGCAACCCTGAAACTCTTAAGAAATTGGGGCAAGCTAGGATTTTTGAGGATGGAAAGAAAAGAAATGACAAGCAGAAGCAACCTGCTGGAACAGGGTTTCTGGTAGCAGCCCTGCAACAGCACATCCCAAATCCTATGCAGTTTATCTCACATTGTTCAGCTGATGTGACCCAAGTGCACACAACACAGAGAGGATCCTGCTTCCCTGGCACACAGTGGATGTGGCATTACAGCAAAGGACAGGGTGAAAGCAGAGGAGCAACAAGGCCCTTCACCACCCCAGCTCCCTTCCAAAGGCTCCAACTGCACCAGCTCCAGCTACTCCGAAGGGGAAAGCCACTTGGGTAACATTAGGGCAGTGCAAGAGCTCCACAGCAAAAGCAGAGAGCCCGACTGCTCTCCCATAGCAGCTGGCTGGATTAAAGATTTAATGCAATGGGTCCCTTTGGAAAAAATTACCCAGGCTATTAAGAAAGATGTGCCTCTCATCTGATGAAATCCAGCAAACATTGCAGTTATCCCGGCACCCCAGCGGCTCCGTGGAGCAAAGGAAAAGCTGCAGTTGCTCTCGTGAGCCCTTTCTGGATGCAGGAACCAATGGGTAAAGCAGCAGCTCCATTAGCAGTAAAGCAAATGTGCAGACACAGCCGTGCCATGCCTGCAGAGAGAGAGGCAGACCTTGATTCCAAGGGAAGATGTAAAGGAACGTTTGGCAGTGATGGCTCAGTGCTTCCCACTGGAATTCAGGGGCTCCCCAGGCTGCAGGAACAGGACAAACAGCCCCAGGGCCAGGGGGAGTAAGGAGCTTCAACACCTCACAGGGTCTCACGAGTGACACAGCAGTCCCCCTCCAGACTGTGAAAAACGAGGTTCACTTTCTATGTAAATTTTAAGGAATAAGTTTAATAGAAAGTAAGACAATTAGGAGATAGAAAAAAAAGCAAAGTACGGCCGGGCCAGGTGACTTGGCATCCAGCCAAGTCCACACCTTGCTGTATCAGAGACAGTCTTTAAATACCCTTTCTATTGCATCAGTCTGTTGAATATTCGTATTTTCCCATAAACTAGTTTCCATATTCCAGGAACTGTTTTGCATGGTCCCTCCTTGAGTCCCCCTTTTTGTGTTTCTGGGCTGTGTCTTCATTATCACCTCCAGCTTGTGCCCTGGTCCACATTTTCTTCAGATGGGAGATGCTGATAGTTAGTGCATCAATGGCAGGTTCTTCTTTACATGTTCACTGGATGTTATCCCAACCAAACAGTTTAAGCACACTATATCAACTACTACCACTATGCCTAATTTTCTTTACTAATAGCAGAAATAAAAACTTATATCCTTACTATGATGTTATTATTCATATAACACACACCTTACGAAAAGCCAACTTTATAATATATATCTATAACAAGACTGTGGCACTTTGGGAACCCAAAGCATTTGTTGGTGCTTGTCCTGGCAGACAGGCAGGAATTAACCCTGGCTCCCCCACCAAGACCTGATGGACCAGAGGAGCACAAGCTGTCACAGCATCAGGAACATCATATGCTAAAGAATCTCATGGCTTTGGGGAGATAACCCAGTTTAGTATAGCATTATTGAGGGTATAGCAAGGGCCACTTCCTAAGCAGCACAGACTACATTAAATTGGACTCCGACACCCTCTCAGTGTTCAGCACCTTTACAATGGAGCCTGAGCAGTAAAACATTGGACTTGTCCCAAGGAATGAGCATTTCCAGGTCCTGAGTGTGAGTTTCCAGGTCCAGCCACCTGCAGACCTCACACTCTTTCCTGCTCTCTGGGTTTACAGCTGCCAATTCCCACTCCTTTCCAAGGGAGCCATCCTGTTGGCTCGGATACTGTGCCAGGCTCCACTGCAGAGATCCAGTGCCTTCACAAGCACACAATGTCTGGAGGAGGGTTACACTCATGGGTAATGCTCCTCTGCAGTGGATCTCTGGTGCAGTTTGCTTCCCACATGCTGCACACACCTGGAGACAGGTGCTTGAAGCATCTGCCCCCACCACCTTCACTGCTGTAGTGCTCTGCTCCTTGGAAAGGCCATTCCACAGCACCAGCCTGGCTCTGGGAACATCCCATGCAGCCAAGCACTGCCTTGTGGTGCTGTTCCCCATGCCACAGGGCTGGGCTCAGCTCCATAAACACAGCCTGTCCTCCACTCACTCCCCACCACTGTCCACATCTTCCAGATCCTCCCAGCTTCTGAAAGTGGGGTGAAGTTGAACCACTCACGTCCTCTCGCAACCCTTCCCCACTCCCTTTAAACCCCTCATGGTTCAGGAGCTTGTGTGAAAGCTCCTGCAGGACCTGGATGAAGGGGGACTTACAGAAGGAAATAACAGCTAAAATTCAGTTGCTCTGATCCAAGCAAGGATGCCCACAGATTTCCAAACTCCAGTGGGGAGAGAAGTTGGAGAAATTGGAAAATAGATGCCTGCAGACCACCTGAGATGACAACCTGGTGTGAAAAGCCAACTCCTGCCATTGGTGTGGGAGGCATGTGCTGCAGGGCACTGCCCTGGGCTGGCTCGTTAGGGTGACAGCAGCTCCTTTATGGGTCCCCAGCACCCATAAAGCTCACGGGGCTGCTGCAGGCAGAGCTCTCCTCACCTCCACGTTTTTCTGCTATGAGCACCAGCACGGATCCAGCAGAGAAACGCCCTCCCCAAAGCCACTGGGGAAAGCAGAGAGGTTTGGGGAGAGCCTCAGCACCCAGTGACTGCAGCCCCAGGAGCAGCCCCAGCAGCTGCACACCCCTGTTTGTCAGCTAAATGTGCCAGCTTTGAACACTGGTGCTTCTGGCAGCTCCCCACGGCCAAGGAGAGAGCACAAACACATCCCACTGCTCAGCTGTGGGCAGCTATTTGCAGGTTATTAATAAATCACTCACTGTTTATTGCAATCATTCTGCCAAAACACAAACAAAAAGCATTGCAGTCACTACCAGCAAAGCTGTCTGTTCACACGGGTCAGGGGAACAGGCGTTTTGGGTATTGCTTTCTGAAAAGGGGGTTTACAGAACCCCGGGTGGCCCAGGCTCCTCCAGCTGTGACAGCTGTGCCTGTGTGATGGTGTCCAGGACAAACTCTGCCTCCTGACAAAGCCCCTGTGCAGAGGAACAGACAACAACAAAATCACTCCCTGCAGAAGTTCTCCTGAGGAGCTCATGTTTTCTCCAGGCACTTTTTGGCAGGGCTGAAGGGAACCCAGCAGGGCTGTGGGTCTCTCCCTCACCTTCCCACAACTGCAGTGAAGGACCAAGCCCCTGTGTCACCCCCCAGCACTGCAGATGGGTCCAAGGGCTGCTGACAGCTCCTCACCCTGCTTTCTCCCAAAACACCGTGGGAAAAGCATAGAAAAGAAAGAAACTGCCAACCTGCCCTTACTTTGCTGTTAAACAGGGAATCCACTTTCATCAGCACATCAAGAGCCTGTGCAGATCAAGGAAATACATTCCTCCATACACTCTCCAGGGCATGGAGCTATTTGCAACCTGAAAAACAGCTGCTGTCATTGCACATCTGAGGAATGATCCTGAGCACAGCAATGTGGCTTTAAAGGTGCAAGTACTACCCACACTGCAGCTTGTTGCATGCTCCCTCCAAAGTGGCTCTGGAGAGACTGGTAAGTGATTTGCAGGCACGCTGCAGGGAGGACCAGCAGCACCCCACCCACAGAGACAGGGCACTAACATCCCCCAGTCCCCAGCACCACCACCAGATCTCTGCAGATCTGCTGCTGGCAGCCCCTCTCCAGGGGACTCCAGAGATCCCTGTGGCCAAGGCCCCCTGTGAAAGCCCTGGCCAGGGTGGAGGTGCTCACCCCAAACTGGGAGGCCTTGGGGACATCAGTCACAGCGACCTCGAGGGAGGAGGAACAGCAGCATGAGCTGAAATTGTGTCACTGAAGAACAGAATTAGGTTTTCTGGTTAAACAGAGTGAAAACAAATAAAAGGACCAGAGCAAGACACAAGTACATCATGATGTGCTCCACAATAGGCACCTGCACAGTGGATGTGCCCTTGGGACACCTGGGGACAAACCAGCACCTGTCCCCAAGCCAGGAACCCTGAGCAGGTTGGACTACAGTGCTAGGAATAGACATTATCCTCCCTCTCCATGGTCTGAATAATTAATCCTCCAGAAATTAGTCAAGTCTTTAACTAAGCCAGCTCAGCAAATGTAGTGAGGAATTTCTAGGTCAGATCTAAAAGTGCTGGGGAGGGAAAAAAAGGAAAAAGAGCCTTAGTGTTCTGCCTCCTGTTCATTCCCAAGGGATTAGCACCCTGCTCTGCCTCTTCCTACCAGAGGCAGCACCTCGTAGCAAGAGCTTAGATGGGAATTGCACCTTGTCATCCTGACATCTCTGACACCTCAGCTGCCTCTGAGCACATTTCTGTGCAGAGCATCTCTCTCCATCTCACACACTTCATTCCCAGCACCGAGAGGGAAGCACCCCATGACAATTATATTTGTTACATCCCTTCCACTTCAATGCCTTTGATGTCTTAACCACCATCTTCTGCAGAGGCGTTTTTCCCTCTCCCTAGAAGTGTAACCCAGGCATGGAGCTTGCAGCAGAAGCCCCAGGAGTGCCAGATTTCACAGCACCAGAGAAGGAGCAGCCTCTGTGAAGCCTCTCTCAGCCCACCCATGTGGTACCATCCATCACTGTGCCCAGCAGCACAAGGCAGGTGAGCAGGCACAAGGGACAGCAGCAACTCCCACAGGGCACTGGGGGATGGATGCTCCTTCAGCAGGAGCTGTATCCAGTGCTCCAAAAGCACAAGGCCTGTCCTCCTTGGGAGACAACCCTTGTGAAAATGAAGAAGTGATTCTTCAAAAAGATGGAACTTCCATGAGATGGATAGAGGTATTTGGCCACCCAAAAGAGTCTGGTGCTGAGCACAGAGCACACAGAGGTGGGTGGGGTGGAAGAAGGCAGTGGGATCAACACAGGGTGGAGGGTTGAGCACAGGTGAGGGGTTCCAGCAGTCCCACAAGTGCCAGAGCCATAGGAGCAGCAGTGCTTCACCAGCCTCTTGTGCCCCTTCCCCACACACCATGGGGACATAAATCACTTCTCCCCTGGGGACTCACCCTGCCACAGCTCCAGTCTCCTGCTACTCCCTCCTCTCCTCCTACCTTCACCCAGAAAGCAGGGGGGCTGCATGGGGGATCAGAGACAGGGGCAGTGCTTGCAGTTTCCCAGTTCTCAAGGAGAGAGCTCACCCTGAAATTCCACTGCAGGAGCATGGAAAAGGGAGCAAAGGGAGAGGAAAAGGGAGCAGAGGGAGAGGAAAAGGGAGAAGAGAGAGAGGAAAAGGGAGAAGAGGGAGAAGAAAAGGGAGAAGAGAGAGAGGAAAAGGGAGAAGAGGGAGAAGAAAAGGGAGAAGAGGGAGAGAAAAAGGGAGAAGAGGGAGAGGAAAAGGGAGAAGAGAGAGAGGAAAAGGGAGCAGAGGGAGAGGAAAAGGGAGCAGGGCACTCTGACAGCTGCCAGACCCTCCTGACCATCCCCATGCAGACAGGATGGAGGAAGGAAACAGAGGGATCAGGCTCCTGGCAGGAGTGTGGGGTGGAAGGACCCACAGAAACCTGCTCTCACCTTTGCTCAGGCATTAAAACAACCCTGACCACCATTCCTACAAAATCTGGATGGCCGAGGAGGTGTTCACAGGCAGATCCAAAGAGGGAGAGTGGCAGAAGGCAGGCAAGGGACACAGCCCATGCTGTGCCCACCTGCCACGTGCTGCTTTGTGCCACCTCTTCTTGCAGCAGTCACAAAGACCACACTGTCCACAGGCAGCTCCTCCCCAGCTCTCCCTGACCACACACCTGCTTGTCACTTCCTTCAGGTCAGCCTGAAGGATGCTGCAGTCCATACTTGCACTTGGAGAAAATACAGCACACATCCCCCAAGACCCTGTGTGGATCCACATCCATCAAACCCCTGTCCCAGCTCCAGCACCCCCAGCTTGTCCCTGCACTATTCACAGGTTGGTTTTTCCACCTTCTCCTTCTGCAGTCTGAGAGAGGTATGGACAAAGGGAGAGCAGAGGAGAGCAGAGGAGGGCAGGGAGTCAAGGAGCAGCAGTGCAGACAGTTGGTGCCTACACCTGGTTGGGTACACACCCTCCAAGGGGCTCCATCTCTCTGTCCCCTGGCAGGAGCACTAAAACCTTGCTGGAATGAGGATACATCCAACACTCCTTTCCCTCACCCACGTGGCAGCAGTGCAGATGGCAAAGGCTGAGGCTGGTGCAATCCACCCCAGCAGGACCACGTGCTCTTGGGATGAGCCCTCCTTCCTGCTCTGAGGAGGTGGGCAGCCCGAGGACAGGTCCCTGCAGGAGCCAGGGGACCATTGGGGACAGACAGGGTCAGCACAGCAGCTCTGTGCCCCCAGGCAGTGCCTGGCTCTTGGGGGTGCTGGGGACCCAGAGCAGCAGCAAGGGGCAGGGCCAGCAGTCCCCCAGGGGAGGAGGGTGGCCACAGACAATGCTGGCATTGAGCAGCCACTCCCCCCAGCCCATCTGCAGCTCCGGGGCTCACAAAGCCACCCCTGGGCCACAGCAAGCCCTGCCAAGGCAGGGACACAGACCAGCCTTTGTGTCTGCAAAGGCAAAGTGAGCTTTGGGGAAAAGATGAGGGAGCTCCACCAGTGCAGCCTGTGCTTTGGCTGCTTTTCCCTGGGAGGTGGTAACCCATGTGCAGA
Source organism: Argya squamiceps (assembly GCA_037834095.1). Classification (NCBI taxonomy): domain Eukaryota; kingdom Metazoa; phylum Chordata; class Aves; order Passeriformes; family Leiothrichidae; genus Argya; species Argya squamiceps. Next base: position 905,647 of record JBBMKD010000040.1, read on the forward strand.
CAGCAGCAGGAGTGCCCAACACTCCCCTTCTCCTGCCTGCCCCACTCGTGAGACCAGGCAGGGACCCCACCACAGGTCCCCCCTCATGCAAGGGCCTGGAGCACACAGAGGGGCCATGGGAGCACCCTCATATCAACAGAAGACCAAGACAAGAGGGGTTTCATAGAATCACAGAATGGTTTGGGGTTGAGTTAAGAGGGACCTTAAAGCCCATCCCATTCCACCCCTGCCATGGGCAGGGACACCTTCCCCTCCCCCAGGTTGTTACAAACCCTGTCCAACTGGCTTTGGACACTTCCAGGGATCCAGGGGCAGCCACAGCTTCTCTGGGCAACCTTTGCCAGAGCCTCATCACCCTCACAGCCAAGAATTTCTTCCCAATGTCCTGTCTATCCCGGCCCTCTGGCAGTGGGAAGCCATTCCCTTTGTTCCCAAGTTCCCCTCCAGCCCTCTTGTAGCCCCTCCTCGTGTATGGTTTGACACATCCCAGCTTAAATCCGTTTATCATCCCTGTTTTTCTTTTGCCCCCAGACTGGCAGAGAGCCAGGGGCTCGAAAGAGTTCCTTCAGGGGACCAAAGCCAAGCAGGGCCTGTGCTCCTGCCCTTGGACCTGCTCCATCCTGTCCCTTCCCAGCACTTGCACTTCACATCCCTGCCAGCAATGATTTCCATATGTAGAAGAACAAACCCCCAGGGAAAACAGGTTTTATCCCCCTTCCTTAATTTCCCAGCACTGGGATGAGAGCAGCTCTGCTGCCTGCAGTGGCCTGTCCTCACTGCTGCCCATGTCACACAACAGAACGTGCACTGCCTTCACCCCCACAGCCCTGGGGTCACCCTCAAGTGATCTCAGCTTGGATCTCACAGGTGGGAACATTCAGCAGTGGCCACTGAAGGCTGCTGAACAGAGAGGACAGCTCAGCCCAGCACACACCTCCCAAGGGATCCTCCCTGAAAAGGCAAATTCCCCTGCAACTTAATGCAAAAAACAACTGCAAATATTAAGGGAATCAGGAAGAACTGTTTCCCCCACTCTGGAAAGTGGACACCATGGATGGAGATGGAACAGTTGTGTTTAACCACTGCTGCAGGGGAACTGTCAGATGTGACAGTACCTGGTTCTCACTCCTTGTACAAACCCTGGTGCTCACACCTTCCCCAGTCACAGCCAGTTCATGTGGCACTACTCCCATTAAAAACCTGCCCCACAGTCCCCACAGGTCCCACCACATCCCAGCAGTGCTGTGCTGCTGTTTGTCAGGCTTTATGAAAACAGTGGAATGCAGGGACAGGCTGCAAGCCCACCATCCCTGTGGAGAGGCACAGCCTCTCCCTGCAGTCTCTCCCCTGTTTCTCCTCACAAAATGACAACAGAGCTCAGGCATGGTGCACCCCAAATGCTCACGTTGGAGGGACAAGTGTTGGCTCAGCTTCCCCAAAACCAGCACAGTTCTCCCAGCAGCCATCAGTGAGTGGAAGACAGGGAGCATGACCTGACTCACCCTCTGCAGGGTCCATCCTGCTCCTCACCCCAGGGCTGTCACAGCAGCTCCTCCTGGGCCCTGTGCCAGCACAGAGCCCCCCCTGCTCTGCCTCCCAGCCAGCCTGGGCCACTGCAAGGGACAGAGACACTAGGCCCAGCAGTGACCTGGACGGTCCCACACACTGGCAGCAGGTCAGTGAGAGGTGAGGGACACTCCTGCACAGGAGAGCAGCCCCGTGCCCAGCACAGCTCAGCTTCCCACCCACACAGGGACACCAACCCTGGGGACCTCTGGTCCAGCACTGTCCCATCCAGCAGCTTCAGCTCACCCCCACTCTCAGGCCTGAGCAACGAGCTCAGTTTAAAGGAACTTAATGGTGTTAACATGAAGAATGGAAGGTTTAGATTGGATACTGGGAAGAAATTCTTTCCTGTGAGGGTGTTGAGGCCATGGCACAGGGTGCCCAGAGAAGCTGTGGCTGCCCCTGGATCCCTGGAAGTGCCCAAGGCGAGGCTGGACAGGGCTTGGAGCAGCCTGGGACGGTGGAAGGTGTCCCTGCCCATAGCAGGCAGCAAAATGAGACCAACTTTAATGTCCCTTCCAACCCAAACCATCTCATGATGACATGATCCCAGCAGCCATGAGCCTGAATCTCTCTCTGTGAGGAGACAAACCTCCCTTCCTTGCTCTGATATTAAACCAGGACATGCTGCCCTCTTTCAGGATGATTATCAATCACTGGACTGATGATAGATTGCATTAGCTCATGGATTACATTAATTTCTTATTCAGCAATAAAAAGTAGATATGTAAGAACTATGGGCTTTTATGTTCATTTATCCTTTCTCCCCTCTGTTTGGCACCAGCAGCCAAAATTTATTCGTGCTTCCTCCTGACCCCAGCAGACATGCACAGCTTGGCAAGAGTGCACAATGCATTCACTCACTGCCACGCTGATGGTCATTTATTAATTACATGGCCCCAGGCTCATTAGCCTGCAGCCTGGGGTGTTAAGAGAGGTCATGTGCCCTGTTCAGAAGCCAAGGAACAAGGACAAACTGCTGGGGAAAGAGAAACCCTCCCCCAGGAGTGGGAACTGGTGAGGATGGGTCACACTACAGGGTAAAAAAGCCCAGCACCATGTACCCAGACTGTCCTGGGCCAGCCTGCCACCCCAGAGAGCGTGGAGATGGGAAGGGAAAGGGCCCAAAGGGGTGAGAGCATCAGCAGACACTGCTGTGGGCTGAAGGGGTTGCTGTCCCAGGGGAGCAGTCGATGCACACCAGTGGCAGCCACAGCCCTCTCATGGCAGGTGCAGGCTCCCCTCAGGGGATGCTCACTGGGATTTTGTTAGCAAAAACCAGGGAGTACAGGGAAGTGCCAAAAGCTGTCAGCACCTTCAGCATCAAGTTTTTGCCCATTAGAGATAATAAAGGAAAAACCAACTAAAAAGAGGCCTCTCAGTGCTTTTTGTGCACAACACTGCTCCATTTTCCTCTGTTTCAGCTCATGGCACCTGTGCCTTTAACCCCCAAACCCTGACATGCCTGTCACTCCCTGCCTGTTGCACATTCACCCTGTGACAGACAGAAAAAGGCAGCTGCCAGCTTTCAGCATCGCTGAATTTCAGACAAATCTGAGCCTGGCTTCAGTCTCCATGGTGGAACTGCTGCTCCAGCATTTACATTCAAAGCAAATTTGGGGGTGGGGGGAACACCACAGAGACCATGATGTGTAAATCATTATTTTGCTTCACTAGAGCTGGACACTGATGCAAAAGGAATATTTGAATCACATCCTTAGTCACACCTGCTAATCAGGGTTCCTGCTCTCAGCCAGCCAGGGCTGAATTTGGATTAATGCACACAACCAAGTGAACTGCATCCCTCGCTCCTGGCCCAGCCAGGGCTGCCAGGGCAGCAGAAAGCATCTCCCAAAAATTATTTACCCTCAGAAAATCTGAAAAACTCCAGGCCATGATATCCCTGCCCATTGCAAGGGGGTGGAATGACATGATCTTTAGGGTCTCTTCTGTGATTCTATGACAACTGGCAGGTGGAAGCCTAGAAACACCAGTTTCAGCCAGAATTATTTTTCTGGTTGTAAATTGGAGACTGCAACCTCAGCCAAGCAATTACAGATCAAATCACTGTGTCTGACATGGAGAAAGGTGTCAGGGAAATTCTATTTCAACACAGCAAATGGGGTTTTGCCCTTAAGCACTGGATAAATCATCCAGTTCATTACCCAATGTTAAGAAAAACTTGGATAAATCAGAGATTGGAAAGTCAAGGCTGCAGAGCAGCTCTCTGATTTACCATAAATTGACCCACAAAAGAAAACATCCCATCTGCCCCTCCTGGTCACCCTCACTACACAGCAGCCCCATCAGTAACATCCTGAGTGCAGGGCAGGGGTAGGCAGATAATTACAAAACTGCTCTCTCCTCTCACTTTGTGAGCATCTCTCAGCCCAGGAATGCTCTTCCCTGGTTTGCCTGGAAAGCTGAAACAAAGCTGAGGCATCCTTGGGCTCCCAAAGTACAGGGGAATCATCAAGTTTTTGACAAAGAAGAAAGTCTGGAAGAAAACTTCACATTGACTGTTGCAATCGATGATTGCAAACTTTCAAGCCTGGAGTAAAATTTTAACACTCAAGTGATGCAGGTTGCAGAGAATTTCAAAGGCAAGATGCAGGCAAAAGGAGTGCAGCAAGCAGGATGAGTGTAACTGCCAAGGCCATGAAGGGCATCCTGACCACAGCCAAAGGGGAGCTTGGGCATCACTCCTCTCCCCAGTGACTCTGCTCTGCCACCTGTGCTGCTCCTGCAGCCAGAGAGGAGGTTTGCTGGGGGCAGAGGACAACACCAAAGGGAATTGGGCACCCTGTGATAGTCCCACACACCGACAGACACGTGGGGCCTGCACTGCTGAGGAGCAAAATCACAGAATCCTGGAATATCCTGAGTTGGAAGGGACCCACAAGGATCAATTTCTGGCCCTGCACAGACACCCCAACAACCCCACCCTGGGCATCCCTGGCAGTGCTGTCCAAACACTCCTGGAGCTCTGGCTGTGCCCATTCCCTGGGGAGCCTGGGCAGTGCCCAGCACCCTCTGGAGGAAGGACCTTTCCTGATATCCAACCTGACCCTCCCCTGGCACAGCTCCAGCCATTCCCTGTCCCTCTCACAGGGAGCAGAGATCAGAGCTGTCCCTCAGGGTGGAGCTGCAGCCCCAGTGAGCTCTGTGCTCC
>JBBMKD010000040.1:910478-926871 GCA_037834095.1 Argya squamiceps
TGTCCCTGCCCTTGGACACTCACTAACAGTTTTAGATCCTTCTCATATTGTGGTGCCCCAAAGTGCCCCCAGCACTCGAGGTGAGGCTGCCCCAGGCAGGGACAATCCCCTCCCTCACTCAGCAATGCTGATGCACCCCAGGACATGACTGTCCCTCCTGGCTGCTGTGACTCATATTCAACCTGCCAGTGTCCCAAAACCCCACATCCAGAGGTGAGGAAGGAAGGTGAGGAAGACCCACCTTCTGCAGCTGGAAATGTTCCTCAAATGGTGGCAGCCACATGAACCAGCTTCACCTGGTGCTTCAGGAATGAAGATCATGGTATGGCTGAGGGTAGCAGGGGCCTCTGGAGATCCCCCCGCCCAGACCCTTCCCAGCAGGGCCAGCTACAGCTGCTCAGGACAGCTTCTGCTTGAGTCTTGAATATCTCCAAGGCTGAAGGCTCCACAACCTCTCTAGGACTAGCCCAGTAAAACAGCATTTTTTGGTGTTTGAGTTAATTCCTGTGCTTTAGTTTGTGCTCTCTACCCCTGTCCTGGCACCAGCAGCCAGAGACCAGCCCACCTGAGGGCAAACATGGTAACAGAGCTGGGCAGGGCTCACTGCCAGGACCTGACATCAGGGCTACAGATCAGATTCCTGTGGGTGCTGAGCACTTCAAAACCCACCTGTGGCTGTGGATAGGGAACCACAACACCCAGGGTGGGAGGGAGTGGTTCCCAGCCCTCTCCTCCCAAATCCATGCAAAACCAGTTATTACCACAGCAACACATCTCTTCCATAGCCAGGACAAGGCAACTGACATTCTCATGGAATGGAAAGAAAAGTTTTATGCCCTTAAAGGACAGACTCAAAAGGAGCTATGATAGGATACTGCTTTTTGTCTCCCACAGAGCCTGTTTCAGCATCTCTGGCCATAGGTTTGCTCCCCAGAACTTGTCCAGCTGGGGCCAAGAGGTTGAGGAAAGTACATGCAGGAAGCTGTGAGCACCCACATTTCTGACTTCAGAGAGGTACCTGGCTTTTCCCTCTGCAGAGAGGGTACTTGGGCACAAACCACCTTGGGAAACGTTCCCTGTTGCTGCCACTGCAGGACAGAGCAAAGCTCCACTGCCACAAAACCCGGGTTACTCCTGCCACTTCTCCAGTGCTGCCACAGGACCTGGGAAATTGTTCTATCAGATTAAGTAAAAGTGCCCAGATGTGCAAAGGACCAAAAGGATGCTCACTGCAGGTTTGGTCCCGTGGCCTTGCAGCAGCTGCTTCCCAGAAGAGGATTTATTCTGTACTCCAGGACATCAACACTGACAGCCAGGGATGCAAACCCACAGCCCACACAGGATCCCTTACAGGAACAGCCCCACCTGTCTTCTCTCAAAAGAGTTGAGCTCATACAGGGCCCAGTCACTGCATTTTTAGCCAAACCTTCTGCAGTGTTTGCAGAGTGAGGATCACTAGCCTGGCAACCCCTTGTTTTTACATTAATGATTTTGACTTCTTTGCATAAAATAGTCCCAAGCCAAGAAAGCCAGGAAATAAACAACTTCAGCAGGTTCCCTCAAAAGAAAGGAGAGAAAACTCCCTTTTGCCAAGAGCAAATACAGACCATTCAGGAATTCCTGGGAGCTGGGGTTGGTTTTGTTTGTCTGGTCTTGCTTTTAATTCATAGTCACTGAAAGAGTTTTGTGCCCTTAACTATTGCATGTGCCACCAGCTAAGCACTTAATGAGGAGGAAGTGAGACTCACACAGTCACTGCTCAGACAGGAGGAGGGAGACACAGCCGTGCCAGCCTCTGCAGCCATCCTGATCCTGAGCAGCTGGCAGGAGCTGGCACAGGACAGGGCTCTCAGTCCCTGCCCACCCACTCCACACTCACACCACACCAGGCACTGGGGGAGCCCCGTGTCCCTGGGCAGGGACAGCACTGATGTCACCTGCACTGCACAGCCCTGCAGCCCTCAAAGGGGCTGCCCAAGCTGCCAAATCCCTTCACCCTTCCCAAGAGCAAGCACATGGAAAAGATAAGGATGAAAACAAAATATGGAGAAACTTTCAGGCTTCATGTGGAGTAAGAGCAATGCCATAATCTCTTGCCACAGCCACAGCCAGCTCGGGGTGGGGATCTGGCAGAGGACTGATGCAAGTTGTAAAGCTTCCCCCAGCTCAGGGAGGCAGCAGAGCTGCACTTGTCCCCAGGAAGGGATACAGACACACCACTCACGGGTCAGTACAACACAACATCTCCTCAACACCACAGCAGAGGGGCAAGAGACCAGTCAGACAGTGCTGCAGACACAACCTCCAAGAGCAGACCAGGCAGCACCAGACCCACAGGACCAGCACAGGGGATGAGCCACAATCCAAGAAGAGGAATTAACCTCCACATCCCACAGAGGCAAAGACATTTGGAGGAGCTCAGAGGTGGGAGCCTACAGCTGCCAGAGACTGCCTGCCACCCTCCAGCCCTGCCATAGCAGGGAGGACAGAGCCCTGCTCCTCTGCAGCCTCCCCTCCACGCTGCTGCCCAGCAGGAACAGGGATTGCCATGCAGTCCATGTAAAACACTCACTCTGTCAGGACTGGCAAGCACTCAGGAACAAGCTACTCCCTTGCCTGCCAACTCTAGGGGATGGAGGAAATTCATTGAAGGCAAGGCACAGTCTCCCTGGATGCAGAGCAAGGCAGGATGAGCCATCCCAGGCACACAGCAGCCTGTTTGGATGGGGAGCTGTTGGCCACGCCCTGGCAGATGCATCACTATGGCCCCAAAACAATCACATCTCTTCCATTTCATTCCCAACCAGCAGCCATGCCCTCCTCCTCGCACAGGCAGACAGCCCTTTGCTTTCAGAGCTGCCTCCAGACGTTGCAGCTCCCAGCTGGAGCTGTGCAAGGGGACCAGACCGTGAAGAGCAGGGACCGTGCCACGCTATGACAGTCGCAGGCTGCATGAAAGAGCCTTTGCTGCTTTTGTGCACAAACACAAATTCTCTCTGTCCATGGCCCAGCCACAGCCCTGGCTAAGCTGACCCCAGCACCATGGCAGGACAGGGCCCCCACATGTGGTCACAGCTGTCACAAGGGGCACCTGCCCATTGCTCCAGCCCCTGGCACACCAGAGCTGCCACTGCCCAGGGTCTGCTTCAAACTGGGTTCCTCTGCCACAGACACAGAAGAGACATCATAAGCACAGAGAAAACTCCAAACCCCATGGAAAGGAAGTACCATAACTCACATAGCTCCAAACAGGGCACTGGGAGGCCGTGTGTTCCTGGGCAGAGCCCAGCTCACCGAGGAGAACATGGTCCAGAGGAGCAGGCTAGGCTGTCGGCCTGATGGACACAGCCCAGCACAACCACATCCCCGGTCACCAGCATGACAAGGAGAATAATAGTCCTGTTTTCAGCTTGGTTTATCACAGCATCTCTTCTTGGTAGAAGAAGAGAAGGGGTGTCAGAGGAGCTGTCAGTGATTCCTGGGCAGAGCCAACACAGAGGAACCTCACACAAACCCCCATCACCGTGCCACAGCCCTGTGGCTCCCCGGGAACACCCCGGCACCCCAGGGGCATAGCAAAGGAGCAAGAGAAACAGGGCTATGTACTCCTGGTGCACCGGGAGCCCCGCGGGCCCCGCGCCAGCTCCGGCCACACCGGGAGGGGTGGCCTGGTGGAGGGGTGTGGGGCCACCTCAGCCTCCCGTCCTCAGTGAAATGAGTGGGCAAGGAGACTCGCTCCTTATTAAAGCCTTTATTAAGATCAGCTCTAAGTGGGGGGAGCTCAAGGGGCTGCACACACCACCACTGCTCCCAATGGATGACGCAGGGGAGGAGACGTTCAGCTCTTCCACACAGCAGAGTTGGGGCTTCCTTCTCACAGGAGTCCCTGGAAAATCCACTGATTCGTTGGAAAACCTGGGGGAGTCCTGAGTATGGGATACTTTTGAAGTTATGGTGACAAGATGGAACCCAGCTCGGATTGGTGTGAGGTTCTCCATGGTTCTGCTGACTTAGAATGGTTATTTTAAGTTTTTGGTTTTGTGTTGTTTGTAGGGGTTTTATGTCTGAATCGTGTCCCGTGAGCACTTGAGGCTTTTTTCGTTTCCATGTCCAGTGGTGCCATCGGTTGCCATGCGGGGAAGTGGCAAGGGCAGTTTGAGAACAGTTACAAAGAAAGGGGTTTCAGGTAATTAACATTGGACAGACAAAACATTTAGGGAAAATATTTCCAATTACAATAACAATCGGTCTGAGCCAAACGGCAGCCAACAGAGAAAAGCCTCACCACAGGCAAGGCAAACAGTATCCAACTGAACTCAGAAACCAGCACTTTGTTTCTCACAGATGGAGAGGTGTGGGGCCACTCAGCCTCCCGTCCTCAGCACCACCAGCACCACGCAGCAACAGTTTTAATTCACTGATCCATGGAAAGAGAAGGATCGGGGAGCTCTCCCACCACCCAAGGAATGGCTGCTAACAGACACGGCCTGGCACGGCTGTGCTGCCCCGGCCCTCGGAGCCCCGCTCCCTGAGAGACTCGGAGCCCGCTCCCTGAGAGACTCCGGCATGTCAGCCAGCAAATCCTCTTTGCCTGTGGGCAAGGGAACTGGAGGGGGGAGGAAAAAAAAAAAAGCATCAAGAAACTCTTTGTCTACAAACATCCCAGCCGGGTGCACGTGCAGCCTGAGCTTCCTGGCGAGGGCAGAGGGGGGGCCTGGACTTGGGAGCCATCATTTCCGCCTGCAGATCCCTCCGCTCACTCATTGTCTTCTAAAAATAAAAGTAAACACTGAAGAAGAGCTCTTTGTTTTTATTTCTGCTGTGTCAGAGAGATTCCTCTGATAGGAACAAGTTGTGAGGCCTCTTCCCAAACCTCTGCGAGCTTCCCCTGTGACCAGAGCAGCACTGAGAAGGCAGTGGGTGTCCCAGGGACTGGCAGGGAAGGAAAGCTGTCCTCTCTTCCCTCCAGCCTGCAGCTGCTCATGGTGGGGACCATAAACCCCAGAATGGTTTGGGTTGGAAGGGCTTTAAAGCTCATCTCATTCCCAACCCTCTGCCATGAGCAGGGACACCTTCCACTATCCCAGATTGCTCCAAGCCCTGTCCAGCCTGGCCTTGGACACTGCCAGGGATCCAGGGGCAGCCACAGCTTCTCTGGGCAACCTGGGCCAGGGCCTCCCCACCCTCCCAATTCCTTCCCAGTGTTCAACCTAAGCCCACCCTGTGTCAGTTGGAAGCCATTCCCCCTTGTCCTGTCACTCCATGCCCTTGTGATGGTGAGGATTACCTGCCCTGGGTTCCCATCTAGGCTGGGCAAACCATTTTCCGTGTTTCAGCGTAGAGAGGAGCCCAGAAAGCCTCAGTTTAACTACATAATAGAGCTGCAAAGCTTGAGGAAAGCCAGGAAAGCCATTTTAACACATAAAATACGTATTTAAAAATAAGATTGAGATATACATGTATATCTCTCCCTGGTCTTGCTTCCAAATCTCTCTTCCTGACAGGCCCAGAGGCTGACGAGGCCAAGCCTGAGCCTACACAGCCAACATCAGTGATTAAACACAAGCACAAACTTCCTCACCAGGCAGCTGCCCTAATCTAAGCATCACACAGCTTTCCCAGTTGTTTGTTCAGCTTCTTCCTTTACCGTGGAGCTTCTCTACAAAACTGCAGGGTAATGAGACACACACACACACAATATTACCTTTTTTTTTGACCTGCATTAGGAGTAAATCCAGCATTAATAGCCCAAAGCCTCAGGTATCTTCATGATTTGATAAACTTGCTTATCTAAGCAAAACCCTGCAGGGACCAGCCCCATTACTCACAGCAAAGCTCTTCCCCCACACCCTGATTAACTGTGTTTCTTTAAATTGCCAGCTCCAAAAAAACTCACTGATTAAAACAAAAAGATAAAAAAAAGGAGACATTTGTTTTCTCCATTTGAGTGCTCAAATGGCTTCCCAAGGAGAGCACCACGAGAGCTCTCCCCAGGCTGCTCAGGGCACCTCAGCCCTGGGGAACGGCCCCTGCAAAGAGCAGCAGGGTTCCTGGGAGACAGGAGTCACCTATGTCAAGGGCAAGGGGCAGCTCAGAGGGACAGGACAGGACAGGAGTGGGGCCATGACTGCCATGGTTCCCTCCTGGAGCAACCAAGAGCTCCCAGCCCTGTCCTCTGCTGGGACAGAGCCCAGCTCCCCAGCCCTCATGGGGACAGATGTGATCAAAGATAACGGGTTTGACAGGGCCCCAGCTCCACTACAGCAGCTCACAGGGGAAAAAAAAAATAGAGGAAAAGAGCTCATGACTGCAAACATCCTCCCCAGAGCCTGATTACCCCTGAGAGTAATGAGTTGCAATAACCAGCACTGGACCAGTAAAGCAGCCCAGACCTGAGCAATAAAGCAGCCTGGGAATACACACTGCAAAGTCTGCTGATAAAAATGCTGTTAATTCCCAAACCATCCACTTCTCGGATGCCAAGTTACACACTGTGTTTGCCTGGGTGGTTTTTCTCCCAGTAGAGCACTGACAGTGATCTGAGCTCAGGTGCAGCCTCCAGGGCGCTGCAGGATCCTCCTGCAGCTCAGCATGGCTGGATTAAGGGGAGTCTTCCCTCTCCAAACACAACTCAGTCCCCCAAAAGCCCAGCAGAACTCTATAGCTTCAGATGTAATGATTTACGAGTACCAGAGTATGAAGAATTGGTCATTACACCCATCATGTGTCAGGCAGGGACTCTGAGGGCTGGGCTGCCTCCACCAGCCCAGGCTGGCACCATCATCCTCCTCTCCCTGCGCCAGGGTGGCAGCCAGGCCCTGCAGCTTCAGACAACAAGCTCCAGCACAGAGAGAGAACTCAGAAGTGAACCTCCCTCCAGCCTCTGCCAGCATTCTTCTGATCTAACGGCTGGGTCCAGCACAGGAGGCCTCATTCTCCTCAGCCATCCAACCTCTCCCTCTTCCAGTGACACTGTGAGGCTGCACATCAGCTCTAGTGACCTGTCACCATTTCACACCATGCAAATAAAACCCAAATCAAATCCATGACGCAAGAAAAGAGAGAAAATAGCTTTGTTTCTTGTTAGTTCACCTATGAGGAAGAAAGCCAAGTCACACCAATAAAATCTGTGGGCAAGAGACAGCAGGATGTCTGACTGATGAGCTTCCAGCATCCTCTGCTGCAGCAGGACAACCCAGGACCCAGGAGGGGCTGAGATCCAGGCAGGCCACAAGTCCTGTGTGCCCAGAGACACCTGGACAGTCAACTCTCACCTCTGCCTGGCCTGGCACAGCACACCAAAATCCCAGAACCTGGGAAGCAATGCCAGGCACAGGGTCAGGGCCAAACTCAGCAGCAGCTGTGGCATGGTGGGACTGGCACCAAGACATGACCTGGATGTGCCTGTGCTGCTGCAAGTGCTGCATGGGATGTGCTGGCAGACAGGGCCAGGCTAAGAGCTGGCAGGGGCAGGGTTGTTAACCAGGACAGTTGAAGCAGATTGTGACCAAAGAAAAGCCACGTCCCTGTTAAAAACCAACCAGCAGCAGTGTGAAAGAACACCACTGTCCCTACAGGGCCCAGCTCTAAACTCTTTGGACATTCAGCTCACAGAGCTACGAGGATAAGCTGCAATGCATTGTTAATACATTGTTAATACATTGTAATTACAGGTGTATGGATTGATTTACTCAATGCACACTTCCTGGGAGCCCAGAGAATGTTCATCAGCTCCCACCTCAATCTGACTTACAGCCCGGAGCTGATCCAGACACAGAGAATTCTGTGGGAGTGCCTCCAGCAGGAGCCATAGGAAGATTTTGGCTTTCCTCTAGGCATCTTAATTCATTTCAGTGTGCTCCTGGTGCTGGCATTGCAGGCAAAATCAACAGTAAGAACTTGCCAAGGCTCTCAGCACTGCCGTGGCTCCCAGCAGTTGCCTGGAGCCAAGGCCAGGCCAGGGAGCCCCCCGGGCAGGGTGGGATGCTGGCAGTGCTCAGGCTGTGTCCTGCCAGCCTGGCATCTCCCACAGCCTCCAGCACCTCGTCCTGGGCCTTCTCTGGAGAAAGGGCCAACACCCAAACCCCCAGGCACAGGCACTGCTCTGCTCTGGGGAACACACACACCTCTGGACTGGGAAAGCTCCACAACCACTCCATGCAATGAGGCCATGTCCCTCTCAGCTGCTTTCCCACCCACCTCTCCTCATCCAGCTCCCCATGATGAGCCAAGAGCACAAGAACAGCCAGAGCTCCCACAGGACATCCACCACCCCTGGCAGCTGTCCCCTCTGAGAGCACAGCCTATTCTCTACCCACAGGCATGGGAGGAGTGGCTGCCTCAGGATCCACTGCACCCAGAGGCACCCCTCATCCACTCCTCACCCCCAGGACACGCTCAGCATGCCCTGGAAAATATCCCAGAAGAAAAAAAACCCAGTCCTCGCCCCTGCTGGCCCCTGCATCAAGCTCTGTGCAGTCAAGGAATGCCCCCAGGAGGGGGAATTAGGAGGATACCTGTCCCAGTTAATTATGACCAGGCCAGCTATCAGTGTTTCTCTCGGTCAAATTCAGGGAAAAAGGTAAAAGTGGTTTCCCACTTGCTGAGCCCCGGGCAGCCTGCCCAGCTCATTGTGGCCCCTCTGTGCACACCTAAGGGAGAGCAGAGCAGGGCTCCTGTCCTGAGGGAGTGGGGCACAGAGGGGTGACATAACCTGCCCAGGCAAGCAGGGTCGTGCTGCCTCTCCCAGGTGCCCTATCCACTGCTCCTCATCAGCTCCAGCCACACACAGGGCAGGCTGCATCAATGAAAAGCAGGACAGCTTTGCTAGGTTTGAGCCCCAGTGCCTCCAGCTGTTCTTTGCCACCACAGCTCATTTCAGCCTCTGAAGATCTCTCCTGGAGCACACTCACCTGCTCCTCTTCTCTTCCAACTCCACCTCCATGTGCTGCAAAGCCAAGCTGCACCAGTGCTGTGCCTGGCTCCAGGGATGGTCCCAGCAGGCTGCCTGGGGGTGTGCCAGCAGCAGAGACCTCCCTGGGGCTAAGAGGGCGGAGGAAGAGCCCAGCAAACCCGGCACTGAGAGGGCAGGGCTGGCTTTGACCTCCCCAGTTCTGCCAAATCTAACAGCACACCCCTGCTGTGGAGGAGGTGTCAGCTTGCAGAACAAAACCCCTTCAAACCCCCTTCAAATCTAGAAGTTATCTCTAAGGCATGTACAAGGGACAACACCACAGTCACAGGTCAACCCACAGATCTAAGAAGATCCTACTGCATTTTGCACCTCCACTGAAGCATTCCTAGAGAGCCAGCAATTAAAAGAAGTTGCAAATCTTATTTGCATCATCATTAAAGGGAGGAAAAGGAGATTAAGAAGATATGATAAGATCAAGTGCTGTGAACCTCAAGCAAACCTCAAAATTAAGTCCCGAGGTAAGAAGAGTAATGTAATTACCTCACTGAAAAGCCTGTGAACGTTCCCACTCAGGACTGGGTGTGTTCAGGGGAAATGCTCTGATGCAGTCAGAGGTACCAAGGCAGGGCAGAGAAAAGCCCACTGCAAACATTCCTCAGCCTCATGTTTTTGCATGATGCTCACAGTTCCAGCTGCCAGGACAGGGAAGGGATCCACGAGTGCTTTCCTTTCTGATAGCTGCACTTCCTGGGACCTGCTGAATGCAGGGTTCCCAGCAGCAGCCTGCCAGAGACCCTGGGCAAGGGTATAGAATCACCAGTTAGTGATGAGACTTTTAGGCCAGTTATGTCATAAATGCAGCCAAGTAATGTCTCTGCCTGGAGGGTAAATCCATCCAGTGACCTTATTGAGTCACTGCCTGCTGACTCACCCACTTGGGCAGCCTGAGTTGTAGGCAAGGAGATGTCATGGTGACAAGGACTCAGTGACTGTCCCCTAACACAAGAGTTTTACAGGTTCTCCAGGATGGTAGGAGCTTGTTTGCAAGCAGCCCCCCCTCTGTTCTTCTGCACTCACTCCCACCTCCTCATGCCACAGGCCATCATCACAGGGGAAGGAATTTCATCTGCTCTTGTGACAGGACAGCTCCCAGCTGAAGTGAGGGAAGTCTTGTCACTGTTCAACGTGCCAAGGAGTCAAGTGGACAGGAGGAAAAGGCCACAGTGCAGCACAAAGCAGAGAACTCAGAGCCAAAGCAGCAGCCAGCCCCCAGGCACCACCCCCTGACCTGCTGCATGGCAGCCTGGGCTCCAGCTGCCACACAGGTCACATCTCCCAGCCCCCTGCAGGGCACACACTGCTACCTGTGCTGCTCTGCCCTCTGCAATCCCTGCCTCAGCCCCCTGCAATCCCTGCCTCAGCTCCAGGGGACAGGGAAGAGGGATGCAAGGCTCGGCCAGCTCCTTCCCCCTCACAAACACAAAGATCTCTTCACAGGAGCCACGTGAAAGGGTTGGTGTCAGTGCTTGCTCTGGGAGCAACACACAGGGTCAGAGCTCTAATATTAGAGCACAGATGATGACAGGGAAGAAGGGAAGGAGCAAGAAAAGAACCACATAAATAGCAGCATTGTCCTTACTGGGTTTCACAGAGCATCTGATGTCAAATAGGATCGTTCACTCAGAGATGAAGTCTCTAATTGATTCCCATCTGACAGTTTCTTATCCAGCACTTGTTCACCGGCCAAACAAGCTGAGTAAATATGCTTTGTTCTATCATTAAAACCAGTGACAAATCATTGGCTTGCAACAAACCCAGTGTAAACAGCATCCTTCCTCCCGGGCCAGGTCTCCTCCTACTCCCCTGACACCCTCCCACTGCTGCTCTTGGATGCTCTGCCAACCCCAGTCCTGGCATGGGGTAAAGACCTACATGATGGGGACCAACACACACCTGGCTTTGGGAAGAGAAGTTGCTCTCTCAAGGGGGTTTGGGCTCCAAATCACCTTTGCAGAGCTCAAGTGAAACCTGCTGCATTCATTTAATAACAGAGACATCCAGTCTACAACCTAGAAATGAGTCCTTACAGGAGGCAGACCCTGATCTGAGTAGAGCCAGTTTAGCCTGGCAGTGCCACAGACACATTTTATGGCCAAGCAGAGTTCAAGACAGACTGAGGATGTTCTTGCCTCAGACATGTTTGTCTTGACCTTTGGAGTGTCCTCAGCAGATTTCAGCACCCTCAAAAACCAGTTTTTCTGCTCTTCTTCTCCAAAGAGGCTGCTTAGGGAGAACACAGGAGCGTGGGTGCTCCATGGCCCATTCCTGGCATGCACAACTATGGGATGAGGTGTGACAGTGGATATATCCCAGGTGAGTCCTTTCTGGATCCATCTATAAACCTGCTGGCCAAGAATGTGCCTAGTGCCTTTCAAATGAGCCACCTGCCTCCCCAGCCTACTGCAGCACCAAGGTCCAGGCTTGTTACCTTCTCGGGGAAGCAGCACATCCCTTCATCCTTTTTCCATTAACTACCCCTGAGTTTCACTGCCAACTTCTAGTTTTTGTATAGAGAGATGAGGTGAGTGATGGTTACACCTCCCTCTGACTCAGAGCCTTCATGATTCTGTAAGCCTGGATCAGGTTTTCATTTCCATTTTCATTCAATAAATGCACATTTCATTATTTCATTTTACTCCTGTTTCCAGGCTGCTGATGGAGCCCCCACACTAGTCCTGAAGTGTTACCGATCACTGACTTCTCCATCCTTAACACTCCAAAGGTGACACACAGCTGACCCTTTGCCTTCTATCACACAACTCCTTTCCAGCACCTGAAAGACCCTTCTTAGAAACAGAGTCATTAAGGTTGGAAAGGACCTTTAAGACCACCTAATCCAACCACCCACCCAGCACCACCACCATGTTCACCTCATCTTTGCGTGCTGGAGCACCTGCAATGACAAACAGCTGAGCTGAATCCTGCAGGGGCACATGGGGCCACGGCTGCTTCTCACCCAAAAGAGCACCCAAAAGTGCATCCCACCACCCAGCCAGCACCTGGACCCATCAGCACACACCAGACTCCATGGAAAAGCCAGCTGGTGGCACCTGAGGGAGTGGTAAACACATTGTGTACCTCCTGGTGTCCAGCTGCTGGCTGGATCAGGCTCAGACTCTCAATTATTCCATGCTGGGAGTGCAGCATCCTTCAATGCAAAGCTCCTGGCTCACTCTCCTGCTGCTGTGACCAACAGCAAAGCCACAGTTTGGGCAAACAGCCACAAAACAAACCCATCCCAACAGGAGAGCAGCCCAGCAAAGGAAACAAACCCTGCTGCCTCAGGTCATGCCTGAGCAGCTTCACCAGGAGGCTTTGCTTAAACACCCTGTGATCCCAGTGTAAGCTACATCTTTGCTTCTCGACCTTTGCTAAACCCCAGAGTGCTCAGCTTGGAGGAAATCCAAATAAAGGGGAAAAAAACCCTCAACATTTTTCAAACATATGATTGCTGAGAGCTAGGGAGACCTTGTGGTTTTGTGAAGCACCCACTCCAAGCATATATGGCTTTTCAAACCCAGATGAGAACCACTGCCAAAACAAGAGTCTTGTATAGATTTTGGCCCCAGTGAGGAGTAGGGAGCAGTGGGTGAGGGTAGAAATTCAGTCAAGATATTTGCTATGACAGCCAAAGTCCTTCCTTGACATGTGCCTGTCAAGGGACACATCTGAAAATGTGTGAGGAAGGACAAGTATAATCTTCTACCTGAGCCCTGCTCTAGGATGTTTCCTTAATGCTGACCTTAGTGCTGAAGTTTGGAATTTTCCTAAGCAAAGCTGGAATCACACTTTCACCACAAGATCCAGAGGAAGCAGCACTGAGAGCCCCAGCTCAGCCCAGTGGGAAGGGATGGCTCAAACAGGATGGATGGGACCCTTGGAGTCACACACAGAGCATCTGTTTTCTTCCCAAAGCCACTGACAAGTGCTCTGGCCAGGGCACCCCCAGGTGGTGCCAGGCCCATGCCCTCAGCAAAACCTCATGAGAGAGTGCCACAGCCACCACTCTGAAGGCAGCCACAAGGCCACCTTGCAGGAGTGACTCCCAGTCCCCTGCTCTGGAGGACTGCAGTGCTCTGTCACTTGAAAAACATTGTTGTCATCATCTGGGAAACAGAGGAATAATCACATGTTTCTGATATCTCTGTTTACAACTAAATTTCCAAGTCGTCCCAGAAAACATCTCTTGGGAACATTTCTGTAAGCATAGCTTAGCTGGAAAACCTTGGGCTCTGGCTCAGAGATTACAGCAAATCCATCTCACGTGGTTCACAGTGAACTGGGAACAAGTGACAGCTTGGGGCTCAGCTGAAAGCTCAAACAGGGGAAGGGGAGAGAAAGTGGGAACATCCTCAGATACACTTATCTGGTCACAGACTCCTGTTTTAGCACATCCTGAGCTCATCTCTGTACACACATGACAAGCATTCCTGGTCAAAAACCACTCAAGTCTATGGCAAGACATCCCCCCTCAACTCTGCTGCCACTGGACTTGGCCCCAGACAATCCCTCTGATTATGCCAAGCCAAGTTACTTAAGCTCTTATTCCAGGATCAGATCTGCTGCAATTGTCACTTCTGCAGAATTCCTAGTTATGTTTGAATTTTAATGTCCCAACAAAAAGGAGAGTTTGTGATCCTTTAAGCAGTGTTCCCTGCTCAAGGTTTGAAGGATATTCTTCATGTTTCCAGTACAGGTGGAGGTAAGATTTACAATGTCCTTAAACTGCCCACTTCCCTGTCTTTAAGTGTGTGGGATGTATGAATGATGCAGCACGTGACTGCAGCTGATACCACCATCCCTCAGAACCCTCACAGCTTGGGAACTTCCCATCTCACCCCACCTGCTTGGGCTACACTTGGAAACTTTTCTTCCAAGTTTCTAAAAGGTGGAATGGAAAGGCTACAGAGTTCACAGTAGCTGATGTGTCAGTGAACAGTGGCTGAAACCCAAAATCCTTGGGTTCCAACTTGAGGTGCTCCTAGGGGGCTGGAAACAGCACCCTTGTACCCATGGTGTGCCAGCACCTCACCTTCCCCTCCAGCCAACACTGTCAAGTATGGGCCTTTCTCCTGTGCTGTCCATGACAGAGAAGAAAACTTAAATTCCAAATACCTAATACCATCCCTGCCCTTGGGAATGGGTCTCTCCTGTACCACATCATGCCATCCTCTATATGGACATGCCTAACTCCTCAGTATTTCTATGCACCATTTCTCTCCAACCAGGCCCAAAGGATGGCCCAGAAGGACAGAAATCCCTGCACAAGGTCCCAAAGCACTTGGCCAGGTCATGGACTTCACACAGGGCTGCTGTATCAGCCCCTGCACAGAGGGTTTAGAGCCCATTGCCTGTGCCCACCTCCACCCCAGGCAGATCCTGGTGTCATGCAGACTGCAAGACAGTCACAGGTGTGAGGCACAGGACTGGCAGAGGTGACAGGGCCCTGCAATTCCCTGACTGTAGAAGATCAGCCTTGCCCCTCTGCCAAGCAGTTCAAAATCTAAACCTGAAAAGCAGAGCAATAAGGGACCACACATAACACGAAACCTCAAGTTTCACCCAGCTCTCTTCCCAGGGAACTGCAAATATTTGCAGTGTTTTATCCAATATCCCTCCGTGTTTGCCCAGTGCCCAAAGACAAACAGGTCACGTACACTCAAGATATAAAGATCTCATAAGACTTCAGCACAAACACCAGCGAGGCACTGTTGCCACAGGGAAACAATCTGCACCTGCGAGCAGCCAGGGATCCAAACCACAGCGGGCTCCACCTGCCACTCTCCCCTTGCCAGCCCCAGGGATGGGTGCTCAGATCACACACACCAGTTTGTCCCTGTCAATGCCCACTTGTGGGAGTGCATTTTTTAATTTTAATTTTAATTCGTAAGTTAATGTTCTTTTGTAAAATGGTTTGTTCTATGTACCCTTTCTGTTACCCACTTTTGGTTTCTCCCTGTCTGCTCCCCAGTGACAGTTCTGTGATTGGTTCTGTGTTCTCACTAAGTTTTCCCCCCCCAGAGACAGTTATCTGCCCATCACCTGGCAAGTAACCTCCTGCTCTTGTCCATCATTTTGGGGGTCTCTCCCTGCTTCTGGAAGATTCTAGGAGACGCGTTGAGCGATTGGACAGGGTCCAGACTGTCACCTCCTACTGTTCATTGTGTGGTTGTTTTATATATTTGTTATGATATGAGCCACCTCCCTGTTATACTTCATTGGTCCCTGGTTGAACCTCCCCCCTGTGTTACAACCCCCTTTAAAAAGTCCTCCCCGGGTTTTGTCAAGGTCTCTGGAGAGGCTGACACCGGAGGTGAGGGCTCCACGCTGGAGTTCCAATAAACTCGTTGTGACCCAACCTCTTGAGAGTTCCTCCTTTCATCCTCCTGCCTTTGTCATGCTGACGCTGCTGAGCAACAAGGACCCGTCGGAGTCCAGGGCATCCCTTTGGATGAGCTGGGACCCAAGGAAGGGAGTTTGAACCCTGGACAGGGGGTGTGAAGCCGGTCCAGGGAGCTTGGAGACCTTGGCACACAGCCCAGGAAGGCACCGAGTTTGATTTTAGTCCATGGGAGAGGCTTCCAACACTGAGAGAGGAATTACAAACCTCAAAGGTGTGAAAATAGTAGCTTAGCACAACACAGAGTGAAAAATTTTGTAGTTTTAGGATTCTTAGCATAGAGGCAAATGGGGGACAAAATGAAGGATTTAGGGTGTTGCCCTAAGTTTCTCTCCTTCTTCATCCTCCATCTTCTGAAGTGGTGATGACACAAAATAGTAAAAAGGGATTGGGTCAAGGTAGAAATTACCTTTCTAGTATAGGTACTAAACATTGGCACACAATAGTAAATAATGGACACGTGGTTCTCTGTGTAAGAGCAAAGCAAGGCCCCACAGGCAGGCAGTGGACTCGTGTCCCAGCCCTGTCCAGACCTCAGCTGGGTGCAGAGAGAATTCTGAGATATCAAATAATAAACCAACACCAGAAACCTGAAAACAAGGCCTTGGAGACTCCTTCTGAGATATTAAATAATAAACAACACCAGAAACCTGAAAACAAGGCCTTGGAGACTCTGCTTTTTTCTTGCAACGCAGCTCAGGGCTTTCAGAGGGCCAAGGACTCTTAACAGCCTGAATCTCAGCTGAGAAACCAAACCTGAGAAGGACCCACAGGTGTGACATTGGTGCTGAGGCCAGCCAGGCTTGAAAAACAGGCACAGTGTCACCCACTCTCCCCACAGCCCAGCAGGAGCCACCCCAGAGGACTGAGGGCACAGTCATGGCTGGAGGTGAGTGCACTTGTGTTGCCCTCATGCAAAAGTCTTTGGATTTTTTTTATGCTTGAACTAGACTTTCTCACGCAGTTTCACAAAAACAATATGTATTTTTAGAATTTATCTATTGTTTACATTTTTGTCC
>JBBMKD010000040.1:959588-996064 GCA_037834095.1 Argya squamiceps
TGTGTGGCCACCCCGTGTTCCTCCATGGCCGGGCGGGCCGGAGGGAGGCCCGGGCGCTGGTGCCGCAGCAGTGTCCGAGGCCCCGCGGGCCGGGGATGCTGGTCTCGTCCCGGTGCAGCAACGCCGGCCCCCGTCGCTGTTTGTTCCCTCCAGGGATGAAGAAGAAGAGGAGCGGCCACAGGCAGGCTCCAGCACTGAACATGGTGAGCGCTAACCCCCGGGCCTCATGTCACACAGTCCTCGGGCCACTTGCGGTGTTAGGAGTCATTTCAATGCTCTGCATTCACCTAAATATCCCCCTCTGCCGTTTTCCTCCTGCTCTCTTCCTTGGGGTTAGCTTGGAGTCGTGCCTCGTTAGCCAAGACTGGCAATGAAGCGACTGCGGGCCAGCACAAATGTGGGAATGTCACTTGTTGAGCTTGGCTCGGGAGAACTGTCCTCCTGTGGCTCACATCCATCCTGGGTCTTCAGATCTTCTGGCAATCCTGCCATATCCTCTGTGCAGTGGCTGTTCCCATAACTAAAACAATACCCTCTGCACTGTTCACTAGGTTTTGTTTCCCTCTGTGCCAGCTGGAAGAGCAAGTTAGTGGAGAGTCAAATGGGGAACATCCAGGTTTGAGCCTTCTTTTCTCTTTTTGCAGAGGACAGGCCTTCACCCAAGGAGCTAGAGGAGCTGGAACTGCTGAACAGGGCCTTAGAGAAGGCACTGAAAGTCAGGAAAAGCATCCTGAAAAATCCATTAGAGGCTCAGGGAGCTACAGGACAAAAATGGGCAGGTGAGGCACATGCTCCCAAGAAAGCTGAAGAGCAGCAGGTGCCTGTTGTACCTGTTGAGGATGTTCCTGAGTGCAGGAAGGTGAGAGCTGGAAGCAAAAAGCCTTTGTTGTTGAAGAAGTCCTCTCCATACCAGTTAAGAGCCCCTTACAGGACTGACCCAGATGTGAAGAAACTGCAAAGGAAGGTCCCAGTCAGATGTGTTCCTCAAGGCCCCAGGACAGCTGGGAAGATTTCCTCAAAAGGAGTGACTTCCAAACAAGGAAGGAGTCACAAGACAGCAACTGGTGCCAGTGCCAGAGAGGTCTGTGCTGCAGCTGAACCCCAGGAGACACCTGCCTTGTCTGAGTCTGCCCCAAATGAGCAGCAAAGCTTTTCTGGAGGGGATTCAGTGGGAAAGAATTCCATAGCTGCTGCCAAGCACTTACTTGATGCAGGGAAGGAAAGTTGTGGTTTCCTGGCAGAGTCCAGCAAAGAGGTGGACACTGCAGGTGCGTGGGGAAGGAGCACCTCACTGGGGACAGGCACCCTTCAGAAAAAGGGGTAAGTGTGGGAGGTGGGCACCTCTCCTCTGTTGCTCCACACTCACAGGCACATGTACAGATCCTGCTGCCTGTGGCTGCTCTGGGGGTCCCGGCCTGGCTTCATCCTCCTCACATTGCTCTCAAGAGGAAGGATCCTATACAGTTTAAAAGCTTTTATTGTGATTGAGTAAGTGTTTTCATTTTAAGGGCTTGTTCTTGGATGGCTGTGACTTTGAAAGCCTTTCAATTAAGACTTTTGATGTTTCCTAGTCCCCAGTGAGTGTTTTGGAAGGCTGTCTCTGTAGAGCTTTCTTGAGCCTTAGCTTTCCTCTGAGTGTACTCTCTATTATAGCATATTGATTTTTTTATTTATTCTGGTTTTTACACAGTGGTAATACATAATGCATGATTTTTCTCTCTCTCTCTCTTTAAAGCATGTGCCTGGTGCTGTTTGGAGTGATGGCATCTGGGTTTAATACTGTCCCTGTTAACCTGTAACATACTGCCCATGTAACTACACAAATCTAGAGTGCAGTTGTTTCAAGGGTTTGGTGTCAGAAGGATTATGAAGGGAATCTTACTGAGATTTTCTGTGGAAAAGTGGCAAAATTATACTTGGGAGATTGGCTTTGCATTCATGCCAGTCTGTCTTGTTTAAGTAATTTCTTTCCTCTTGTGCTTCAACAAAATATTGAAGCTCAACCTGCTGTCCCTGGAAAGTTTTGAGGAATACTGCTCTCTGCTGCCACAGCCTAGCTCTTGTGTTTGTGCTGGGAGGAAATTACCCTTTTCACTGGCATTGGAAGGGCCACAGAACACAGTAGTGACAGTTGCTGTGGGAACAGGGATCTGGGTTCAAACATTTACTTAAATTCCCAACTGTGGCCTTGCATTCCTGGTCTGCATGTGACTACCAGCTGCCAACCCTCCTGTTTCTGTAATAACAATTTAGGGATTATTCTGCTTCAGAATTAAGAATTGTATTCCCAGTGGAAGCTGGAATGTCCCTTCCCTATTTCTCTGAGTGTGATACAGTGCTAAGCAAAGCTGCCTTGTCCTGCTGAGGTAGGGCACCAGGGTGTGGCAGCCCAGCTTCCCTGAAGGTGTTGTTTCCATGTCTGTGCTCTGCTGTACCATGGCTTTGCTCCCAGCTGCCCACCCTGGATGAACCTCTCCTTGGTGGCAGGAGGCAGCAGCTCTCCCAGCTCATCTCCATGATGCCTGCAGAGTCAAATGAGCAACCTCATCTTCCTTCCTTGGGCATAGCCTGAAGATAGTGGTGGATGCATTCCCCAGAGTTGCTGACATCTTCCCCTTGCAGCCAAATTAATTTCAGATTTTGACCAAACACCATTTTCCCTGTTGGAAGCCAAGGCTCAGCTAATTGCTTTCCAGCTGCCAGGACTGATCCTTCTCCTGTTTTACAGATGCCAGCTGAAGCTCCCCCTTCCCTACAGGAAAGCCTATTCCAGGAACTCCAGGTAAGGCCAGTCCAGGACTGCCCTCAGCCTCAGGGCTGTGAGGAGGGGTCAGGTGTGGCTGTTCTCTGTGCCCCAGGGAGGGAGGGACCCCACAGGGTGTGGGGGCTGAACTGGGAGCAGGAAGGGCTCCCATACTGCAAGGCTGCTGCTGAACATGTGTTCTTGTCTTACTGTAGCCACTAGTGCTACTTTTGTTTTCCCAGTCCTAATGTTACAAATGGGCAGGAGACAACGTTTCCTCCTTTAATTGCCTGTATTATTTCAGCCCTTTTAAGAAAAGGGGGGGTTCGAGGGATGGCCTTTTGCTGCCACTGCTCCCGCTGAGCTACCCTGCTGAGAGGGAGTTGACCTTCATTCTGCCACCTGGGCTGCAGAGTGGGAGTTCCCAACTCGCAGGAGTTTCCCAGAACTCAGTTTTTTTGGCTTTTACTCAGCAGAGTGTCCTTCTTACTGTTTATTTCAAGTCACAGCGAGGTGGATTTGCAGAGTTCAGGCTTGTTGCAGTGCTTGTAAGCAGTGTCTACTTCATGGGTTTTATTGCACTTGTTAGTTTTTGTTCTCGCTCGTTGTCCAGTGGGGTAATTAGTGTTAATTGCAGTCATTATCTGAAGCGTTGTACTATGGGACTCTTCATTTGCATATTAGGTGGTACTTGTAGTGGACTCACTAGCAGTGGGCAGTGTGATGGGGGGAGAGCAGGCGTGGAGGGGTGGCTGGCAGCAGGAAAGGCGACGAAACAGACAAGTGGGGGGGGTAGGAGATACAGAGCAAACAAAAACAGCCTTCTGGTAATTAACAAACAGCATTATAACTCTCAACTAATTTTAACTAAACACTACAACTCTATAATCAACTACTCTTAACTTTAGCAGCTCAGAGTTGCTTGCACTTCATTTTCCACACTAATTACTGATAGTCCTGGGTCATGAAGCTCCTGGAATGTTTTAATGGTGGCTTTGGTGCAGCAGAATTCTCTTCATACACTTGTTGAAGGCAGGACACCCTGTGGGATGGGTGTCTGTATACATTGCCCAACAAGAGTTTCCCAAACCATCCCTGCCCTGCCTTTGCAGCCTGGAAGCACCACAACTGTGTGTGTTTGAGGCTGGTTCCTGCTGCTGAACTCTTACACAGGGCCAGCCACAGTGTTACTGCAGGGATGGGGCAGGTGGTTGGGGTTTGCATGCTCTAGTCCATTCTCCAGCCTTCTGGAAAGGTTTCCCACATTTCCTCTGAGAAATCTTGCCATACTTCAGCAGATTGCTCATTATGTGCTGTGCTCAGATAGTAAGCATAAACCTTTTCTTGAATCTAACTATAGCCCCTTGTGCTGCCCTCAAGAATTCCTCCTCTTCTTGGAAACTGTCATTTATCAGACATCAGTGTGTTAGTTGCCCTTCTGCAAGTTATAAAGACTTTATACCCTTAATTTTCACTTCTAAATTGAGCCTTTCAGCATTCTAATCACTTTGGTGTAATTTTATGCTTCTCGCTATTGCTTTCAACTCAGTAACAGATTGGGAATAACCTTTGCACTAAAGAGCCTTGTAAAGGTTTTGCATCTTGCC
Organism: Argya squamiceps; assembly: GCA_037834095.1. Classification (NCBI taxonomy): domain Eukaryota; kingdom Metazoa; phylum Chordata; class Aves; order Passeriformes; family Leiothrichidae; genus Argya; species Argya squamiceps. The sequence continues at coordinate 963,939 of JBBMKD010000040.1, forward strand.
TGGGAACTTCTGTTCTTTCCTGTTCCATTAACCTTGCCACTTCTTTGCATAATGTATTTCTGAAATCTGCAGATTCTAACATGATTTAAAGGACCCATTAGGCTAAAGAGAAGACACATGCACACTCGAGTTAGTCAGGCACTGCAGAACTATTTTAAGCTTCCTCCTGATGGCTCTCACTTACTGCAGCAGGTTTTGGGAGACAGTCCTTAAGGAAAGGATATTATGAGGACTGTGCATCCATGGGGATGTTGAACTCTGTGAGTGAAATGCATCTCTCTGGTAGTGCTGTTATTTGTGCAATGCTTTATCTAAAAAACTGGTGGACTGTGGTGTGAAGTCCTGGCCAGCTTCCTCATGATACTGTCCTTAAACCTCTGTCTTCCATCCCTGACATGCTGCTGTCATTCTGCTTGCCAAACATACCACTTTGTCGCCTGCAAAAAAAATGTATTAAAGAAGAATCTTGAAGAAGTTTGGAATATGTAGTAGTTATGGTGAGAGTTTGTCCTGTCTGCTTTATTTTTTGTACACCTCTACTAACAGAATAAATGTACAGAAATGCAAATGACTTACTCCTAAGAAAGGAAGGGAAAATTTGTTGTTTCCTGTGGGGTATAAACACAGGCCAGACAATACAATAGAGTGAGGGATGTGCTGCAGGTTTACATCCTGCTTATGGAAATGTGCTGTCTGTCTTCTGATCCTTCCCCTCAAAACAAGAGGAGAGACTAACAGGTGCTCTGCAGTGTCTGGTGCTTTCTGCAGGGTGCCCTTGTTGATCTGATGGCAGCCGTGGGAGTGAGTTGGGAATGGCTGGTAAATAACCTGTGAGAGACGGGGGGAGAGAAACACTTGCAATTAAAGCACTGATATGCCACACTGTGTCACAGCTCAGTGTGAGCACTGTCTGGTACAAAGGAGCATAACTTCCACCTCCTGTCCCTTTGGGATTTCAGGGCATGGGAGAGATGTCGTCAGTGCCAAACGAGTGCAGATGCAGCAGCTGCAAGGACCCGTTTTGTGGAGAGGATCCAGATGACTGTATCCTTTCCTAGCAGGCACAGGGTGCAGTTGCTCTGCAGTGAGCTCCCAGCTGGAGAGGGTTATGCCTCCAAAAACAGCAGTTCCAGTTGGGTCTCTAGGCAGTGGGTTTTCTCACAGTACAGCTGTTGAGCACTTATAAAACTTCTGATCCAGCCAAATGTGGCCACCAGGCAGGCATGCCCTCCACAGCTGTGCTGTGCTGTCCTCACCTTCCCCCTGCAGTGCCATTTCCCTCTGCTCCCCTCTGCCCTGATCCCAGCTGGCCTGGCTTGGGGCTTGGGGTGCTGCACAGAGCTGTGGAACCTTCCTTAAGCTGCTGCTGTTTGAGTTTTGCTCCCCAAAGTTGACCCCCAGTCCTGCAGAGATAGAGGAGGAATTAAGGGCCCTCCAGGATGTCCCCTCCCGACTGAGGCCGTATGTGGAAGCTGAGCCTGCAGGTAAGGAGGGAAAAAGGGGAGTGGGAGGGTTGAAGGTGGAATAAGGATGATTTGGGCTCCAGTTCCATGTGTTTTGTGTTCTTGGTGTGTGCTGGACATGAGGGACAGGAACATTCTCTGCCTGAAATGAGTGCTGGTGAACCCAAGGCCACTCTAGAAGCTGTTTGGGGAGGAAGGTTCCAGTGCTCACACCTTTTCTCTGCTTCTCTTGTAGACCCTCCCACTCTGCAAGGAGAGTATGAAAGCCTTCTGACTTTGGAGGGTTTGCAAAGCACAGTGTCCCAGTGCCTGCAGAAGCTGCAGCTGCTGCGAGCAGGTGAGACACTCTCTGTGTCTGTGAATGTGGCTCTTTGCCCTCTGTGTGCAGGATGCTGGACCAAGGTGATTTTTCTCCTGATTATGGTAATGGAGCACTTAATTCTCTGCTGGCAAACAAATCTGTGGTAGCTGTGTGCCACCCCTCTGTGTTCAGGAGAGACTTGGAGCTTTGAACTGCAGTTACAGTTGAAGAGGGCTGGGGAGGGGACAGTTCAGGCCACAGCTGAGGGTGTCCTGATTGTGCCATGTGTGAGGCACTTACCCTGATTAATGCAGTGCCTTTAGTCATTGGTTTCTGGGAACAGTAAGGAGATCATGAAGTCTGCAAGTGCAGATTTAACTCACATGTTTCTGTCTCCTGCTGTTTCTTGTACCCTGGCAGCCCTGGAGTCCCAGCTGAGGCTGTGCCCAGACTGCACTGGGGATGTGGGGAGCTGCTCTCCAGCCTGTGTCCCTGCCAGGGGACACACGTGTGACACTGCAGACATGCTGGCTGTGCCTCTCCTCTGCTACTCCAGTCTCCAGGAGCTGAGGGACCTATTTGCCTTGAAGCTGCAAGTGTCAATGCTGCACCAAGAGATTGCCTTACAAAAGGTGAGTCTGGACAAGTGTCAGTGCTCCTGCAGCAGGGAAAGACAAGAACACTTGTGGGCCAGCAGCTGCTGTACAAGGTATAGATGGGCAGCAGCAGCAGAGCAAGTCCCCCAGTGAAATTTCTGTGCCTTGTTCTCTTTGTTGGAGAGTGGGACTCTTTGTTGTTGTTGGTAGGGCCAGAGCAGAGGCCCTTACATGCCTGATCCTCTCCTGATAAGATTTTATTTACCTGTTCTGAAAGAATTTGGCAGTGGAGGATGTCGTTGGTAATGCCCCTTTGGTCAGACCTTTACAGCCCTATTAGGGCACTCATTCCCTCCTGTGGGACTTCCAACAGGAGAACTCCTCTGTTCTCTGTTGCTTTCCTTTTAAATCTCAAACCACAGTGCTGCTATTCTTGCTTTTGCCATTCTGAGCCTGTAAGAACAGGGTAGGAGGTGTCAGCTTCTTCAGCAGCCTGAGCAGAGAGTTTGCCACAAAGGGATTACTTGTTCTTCTCAGCCAGCAGCAAAGGGCAGAGAAGATCTGTGAAATCATACCTACTCCTTTGACCTATTCTTTGCCATTGACCTGAATGATAGAGGATTTGGAGATGTCATTTTTTGTAAGCCAGGGAGGCATTATTAATAACTGGCTGCAGCCCTGTGGCTGAAGACAGATTGTTACCTGACTTCAAATGGGATTTCAGCATCATAATCCTGAATTATGGGTTATGAAGGGTTTTGGTTTCTTTATCCACCTAAAATGAAGTGGTGACCAAAGGCTGATTCCTGCTGCTCTGTTGGCTGACTCAGTTTCTTCTGCACATGTACCCAAAGAGATGCTTTGTGCCAGGTGAGCCCTGAGGGTGTGAAGCAGCTCTGTGCAGTGTGCAGGATAAGTGAAATTCTTGGGACAGGTGAAGTAAGTGGAGATAAAACAAGATAAAAGGAAGTACCTATTTCTGGGCCAAGCCTGTCCACTGCCTTTCCATGGAGGAATGCCAAATATCATAGAAATTCCTGGTAGCTCTTAGCCTGTCTTTGATGGTGAAGATCTGTTTCTTCTTAGGTATGAGGAGCAGAGCAGGTGGATGGAAGTGGAGCAGTGCAGCACTCCTTCCTGTGCCAACTTTCCCCTTAGGTAGCTTTCATGCCTGTAGAAAGAGACTTCCCAGAGATGAGCAGCTGTGTCCTGCTCCCCTGTCCCTGTGCAGAGATTTGTGTAGAACAGGAGAGGGAACCTCCTGTAGATACCCTGTACTCTGTTCCCTTTGGGTCTTCCTCTGTATCCACCAGGGAACAATCATGAAATTACAGAATAACTTGATTTGGAAGAGACCCACAAGGATCACAAGTCCAACTCCTGGCCCTGCAGACAGCCCAGGAATCCCACTCTATGCCTGAGTGTTGTCCAAACACACCTGGAGCTGTGGCAGCCTTTAGGGAGGTGGCTGACACATGCACTTGTCCTCTCTCCTGGGCGGGCAGAGTGTGCAGCAGGCTGGGTGGGTTTTGGTGTGCAGGCTGCTCAGATTTCATAACCTCATGCCAGATGAAAAAAAGAAAAAAGGATAAAAATCCCAGGCAAAATGTCTGTGTGAGCATTAATTCAAGAGTGGGGGACCAAAGACCAGTTTTTGTCAGTGACTGAAGTGACCTGTGCTTGAGTTGTCAGTCAGTCCAAATCCCAGAGCTGATACTGGTGCTGCACTGGGTTGTTTGACAGCATGGGCTGAGATCCCAGCATAGGTTTAAGGGGGCAGCAGCCAGGCCAGGGAATGTTGGACAGTCTGAGCAGTCCCTGCAGCCTGTTTGGGCTGGAGCTGGCCACCTCTTACACCTCTGGCATAACTGGGAGGTGATGGAACAGTCCTGAGTGAAGGGCTGACCTTCACCCTTGGGTGAGTGAGCCCTTCACTGTGTGGCTGCAGAGCTCCTGAGCCATCACCAGCTTCAGTTTCCTGCAGGGTGCTGATCTCATCCCAGTGCTGGGCCTTCCCTGCAGCAGGGCAGCAGCAGTGCCACTTGTCTCACTGCTCTGGAAACGCTGGGTGGCTGCTGAAGTAGCTTCTGAGCAGAAAATGAACCTCTCTGCCTTCATCAAATATGACAAAAGGAACTATCCATCAATCAATTAGCCTGTTATTAGTCATACTACTCTGATTAGATTTCACTTGTCATACAGCCACTTCAAGGAATACTGGAGTGCTGCTGGCTCTGGTGACAGTGTCTCCTTTGCTCCTGGCCAGGTGATGATGGCAGAGCTGCTGCCTGTGCTGGAGCCCGGGCCATCCCTGGAGGGCTCTGCGGGGCTGCTGCGGGCCATCCACACCCAGCTCTGTGGGCGGGGCCGGCGCTTCCCTGTGCTGGTCAGAGACGAGCTGCAGGACTGAGCTGGGGAGCCTCCTGCAGGTCCTGCACAGAGCCAGAGACAGCTCTAAGCAATAAATCTTTCTGTGAACTTCTTTACTCTGCCTGTTTATTGAGCTAAATAATTCCAAGGGGTTGTTTCTGTTATGGTTTTTTGTGGGGGGGGGGGGAGTTGTGTTTTTTGTTTGTTTGTTTTTTGGTTTTGGGGTTTTTTTTGTGTCGGGAGGACTGGAGCCCCTGTGCTCTGGAGCCAGGCTGGGAGAGCTAGAGGTGTTCAGCCCCAAGAAGAGAAGGCTCCAGAGCGATCTTAGAGCCCTCTCCAGTGCTTAAAGGGGCTCCATGAGAGCTGGAGAGACTTTGGACAGGGGCCTGGATGGACAAGGACAAGGAGGGATGGCTTCCCAGTGCCAGAGAACAGGCTTAGATGGGATATTGGGGAGGAATTGTTCCCTGGGAGGGTGGGGAGCCCCTAGCACAGGCTGCCCTTGGATCCCTGGAAGTGTCCAAGGCCAGGCTGGATGGGGCTTGGAGCAAGGTGGGATAGTGGAAGGTGTCCCTCCCCATGGCAGGGGGTGGAATGAGATGAGTTTGAGGTCCTTTCCAACCCAAACTAGTCTGTGATTCTATTGTTCTATATCACTTTCCTGACCTGTTAACTTAGGTTTTGTAAAGCCCCTTCAAGGCTTCAGAGACTCTGATTTTGGCTTTTCTTCCAGGGCTATCTCTACCAAGCTCTGGCTTCTTGACTGCCTCAGGACAGCAGGCTCCTGGATGCAGACAGTGTAGCAGGGAATAAAAAATAAAACATGATTTATACTGATCAGATAGCCAAAGGATCGTGGGTCACGGCCTTCCAGCATCCAGAAATCCTGAGAACCTGCGTTGCTGCCTGCCTATACTCTGTTCACCAGCGGGCATAGAGGGTCATGTAGTATTCAATGACTAGTTTTGATGCAGGAGGGAAGAAAGGAGGCGAGGGAGCGGCCCGGGCTCGCCGCGGGTCCGGCTGTGCCCGGCAGGTGGCGGGCGGGCCCCGCTGGAGCCGGAGGGACCCGCGGGTGCCCAGCCCGGCCCTGCGGCAGCTCCCACCTTGTCACCGCGGGAAAAGGGCAGCTGCCGTGCCTCCTTCGGGCCGCCGTGCCTCCTTCGGGCTGCCGTTTTGCGTGCAATCTCCAAATTCCCTGGCGTTTCAGTCACAGGTAAAGCTTTGGAGTGAAGTGGAAAAGCTCTGCTTGTGAGTACTTAAAATTCCATTCAGGAAGTGTAGCACAGCCTAGTACAGTTTGACCCAGACCATATCTCAAAGCTGAACTCTGTTTGCTTGTGTGTGTGTGTCCGAGGGTGTGTGTTTGCAATTTAGCCCTTAGCAGTGCAAAGACATTCATTATTTTCTCCCCTTTTTTCAAGGCCAGGTTGCTGCCCGACTTCTGAATGTCTGGCTCTTTCTGACACTCAAAATTCAATAAAAATCATTCATATCATAGGTGAAAATCAGCATCTCTTACTTCCCCTTTGTATTTTTTCTCATAGAATCCCAGAATAGCTTGGGTTGGAAGGGGTCTCATCTCATCCCCTCCCTGCCATGGGCAGGGACACGTTCCACTAAACCAGGTTGCTCCAGGTCCTGTCCAGCCTGGCCTTGAGTGCTCCAAAGGAGTAGACACTGCTTCCTGAATTAGCGTGGTCATACACATGCACATGTCCATGTTTGAATGGGAGAGCTGACATTTGGTATTGTTAATTAGGGTGCTGTTATGGATAACTTGTGTCTGCAAGCCCTGCATGAGTCATGGAGCATCTGCTGCTGGTGCAGAGCAGGCCAGTATAAATTGGCAGCAACTTCAGCACCACAGCAAGGGCTGCAGAGGTGGGAAAGGGCTGGGGAAAGGAGATAGCCCACAAGAGAGGGTTCACAGGGGTTGCTGCAAACTCAGAAGGCAAGCTGACACTAAGGGGTGCAGAATGTCAGGCAGCTGGGTTGTTCTCTGCCTCTGGGTGCAGTGGGGTTTTGTTTCTCTTCCTACACCACATTTTAAATTTTTCAGAAATGTGTAAGACTTTAAATCATTTGAATGACTCACTCTTTCAAACCAGTCTTGTGCTATAGCAGAGGTAGAGAGATTCAATAGCAGTTGAACTCGGGGGCTGGGGGGGCTTTGTTAGAGAATGTGCCATTGTTATTGGAAGAAAGTACATCCATCTGAGATGAGGAAACAAAGACATAAGGTAGTGTTTGATGCCAGGGGATAGAATTACAGAAATACAGGAAATGAGCAGTATTTTTGGAAAGTGATAGATGATCCCAGTGTTGTGTAGACATGAGCTGAAAGCACAGTGAGGGTTAGAGAGGATTATCAGCTCTTATTCCTTCTTTGTCCCCTGCAGTAGCATTTAAGAGGTTTTTGGGGTTTTCCTACGGAAGGATGGGATCCTGAGGAGGAGGCAGGTTTATTCTTTTCTTTCCAGAATCTGTGACTTTAAGTATTTCCAACTGCTAGTTTGTCTTTTCCCCTGCCTCTCTTCTCTCCTTCCCTGCTGCAACTTCTCCAGGGATTGTGCTTGTTTTGCAAATGTGTTTGGCCAGTGGAGGGACAGCAACAGTGCTGCTGTCAGTGCACACTGCAAACAGCAGAGCCTCTTGGAGGGTTTCACATGCACCAGTTGTCTTTGCTTAACATTAGAGAATAATAGAATCACAGACTGATTTGGCTTGGAAGATCATTTAGTTCCACCCCTGCCATGGACAGGGACGCCTCGCACTATCCCAGTTGCTCCAAGCCCCATCCAACCTGATGGATTCTTTCCAGGGATCCAGGGGCAGTCCCAGCCTCAGTTGTGCTTAGTTCTGAAGCTCTGTTGAGCCCTCCAAGGGGTTTGTGCTGCATATGTTACCAGATCTGCCACCAAGTGCTGCTGAAGCCCCTCCTTGGGTGGTGCCACATGTAGAGACTCAACAGAAGGGCTTTAGGGGTGTTCCCCATCTAAAACAGAAATAACTAAACTCTTGGTAAGAGGGGTGACACCAGCAGTGGTGTGGAGGAGTGTCCTGCCTCTTCCAGTCCTTCTGAGGGGTCTGGCAGCATGTGAGTGGTGACAGAGCATGACAGCCTGTGCCTGTCTGCTGTGATGGTCCATGGCACACTCCCACCCCTGGGAAAAGGGCAGGAGGAGCTCCCTGGGCTAGGAGCATGCATTAGGGTTTGGAGAGGCAAACCCTGATGAGCTCTGTGAGGGATAAGGGAATTTCATCCAAGAGCAGTTTAAGATGGGAGATGTTGAAGTGGGAGGAAAACTTCCAGCCCCCTCTGAAGATGACAAATTTGCTGTTGATGTTATTCTCTAAATGAGCTCTCTGTGAGCTCCAGAGAGCAGGTTACTTGATTAAAACTGTGTGTGAGTCAAGCCTGAAGCATTAACACCTGACTCAGCAAGTTGTTGTGCCAGTCTAGAGTTCTAGAAAGAGCACTGGTGCTCCAAAATGCTGGGACAGAGCTCTTGGATTTTAGGGGTGCTACACGGGGGGAGCTGTATGTCCTCCACATGCCTTTTTTAGTTTTTATATTATTTTACCCAAATCAATCTCTCCCTGAGTTACAGAATTCAGTGTGAGCTTGTGATTTCCAGCTGAAGCTTTGCTGAGAAATTTTGTCCACTTCTGCTAAATCTGAAAGGGGTGTTTGTGGGTTCCATATGGGTGCAGAGCACACTGAAGATGCTGGATGTGGGAACTGCGGGAGGCAGAGAGCTCCTCCAACTGTCCCAGGGTGTCTAATTATCAGGATACTGTAAGCAGTGAGTGGGAAATGCTTTAATAGCCTTGTGAATGCCAGGAGAAGGAGCCAACAGGGATTTTTTGTGGGCAGGCAGCCAGTTCATGGTTGTGCATTTCCAGTCCTGAGTCCTGTCACCAGTGTGGAGTCACTAAGAGGCTGAAACAGATGATGGATCTGACACCAGGGCTTGTCACTTGTCATCTGTAAAGCAGAGGTTGATGTGATTTCACTTGCTCATGAGCCTGGTTTTGTATGTCTGTGCTCTCTGCAGCGAGGCCTCTTGTTCTGGTGGATTTTGGTTGATTTTTATAAGCATGTACATTGGAACTGGTGCAGTTGACATCTGGTTTCACTGGCAGCTTCCTAGTCCTCCTTCACATTCATTAATAACAACCTCACAAAAGAAAATCCCCAACCATTGCTCAGTCTGACACAAAAACAATTCATTAAATAGGTATTAAAGTTCCTACCATCCACCATGCAGATTGGGTATTATTTTTGCAACCACCACCCAGAAGAAAAGATCTATCATCTTGGTTTTAATTTGTGGAGAAAGAAGGGGTTTAGCATTGTAATAAAGAAACATCTATGGCTGGTTAATTACTCTGAGCTCAGTTAGAAAGAAGAGGGCAGGAAGCAGTGTGCCACCTGTGTGAGGGAACAAAGAGCTGGGAAGGGGAGGGGGAAAAAATTAAAAGGGAGTTTTGAACTATAATTTCAGAAGGCAAAAGTTTAAAGTAATGGGTTATTTAGGGACACAAATGAAAATGTTTGACTTATTTTTAGCCAGAACAATAAAGAGTCAGTGGATCAGGAGTTTGGATAAGAAAAATAACTAAAAGCAAGATGTGGGTCAGTGGAGGAGCCTGGCCTTGGAAAAAAGCTTCTCTGGAGTCTTCCCTCCTGGTTTAGATGTGCTCATGCTGCTGTTAGGTTTGTCCTCAGCCCTTACATGTTGTAGAGGGAAGTTATTTATTTATCTCATCTGCATTCCAGCTTAAAAGAAAGACTCAAGGGAGGTCTAACATGCATGTCCAGGTCAGCAGGACTCCAGTGGGGGCTCCTTCCTGCCCTGCAGATGACCTTGGGTTGTACATTGCCTTTCACCTTTCCCTTTCCCATTTCCCATTCATTTTCCCAGCTCTGCAGCACCTCAGCATCCTTTTCCCTCTCTGAAAACCACTGTGCCACAGCTGTTGGTTCAGCTGCCACAGCCTCGGAGCTTTGCAGTTTCCAGGTGTGTTCTCTGAGGATCTCACCCTTTGGGGTTTTGTTTTTCTGCTTCAGGCTCTGAATTTCAGAGCATAGAGCAGTTTTCTCTCGAGGTGAAGTCTATTAAAGGACATTTTAGCAGTAGATCTTGCATTTGGAATTTTTGGGCAGCTGAGTGCAAGGTGAGGGCATCTGCAGCTCTCACTGCCTCCAGGATGGGAGTTTTGGGTACCAACCAGGCACAGGAACACAAAGGAGAGAGCACAGGAATCAGAGAATCATTTAGGTTGAAAATACCTTTAAGAACTTCAAGTCCAAATGTTCCCTCACTGCCAAGACCACCACTAAACCACGTCTACACATCTTTTAAATCCCTTCAGGGACAATGACTCAACAGAAAAAAAAACCCTTAAAAACTTAGTGAAACCATAAATAGTGCTTTAATTATAATATTGTGCTGACTGCGTAATGGGATAGAATTCAAATGGTTGGATACTGGATGCAGGGATGAATCAGACAGTATTTTTTGTATTTAAGCAAGTTTGGGCATATAAATTTAAGCACAACCACATGTTTCTGTGACCATTCCAGGCTCACTTTTAGGGTCATTAGGAAATTCAGTGTGTTTGCCAATATCCTTTCAACCATTTTCAGTCCTAACTACCTGATATTGTCTCAGTTTAAAATGGTGTTTGTTGTGTTGTGCTGTTCTGGAGTCTTCTTGAGGGTGACAGAGCTCTCGGCAGAGATTCTGCTGGCCTTGCAAGAGCAAACTCACTGGAGTTAATGGAGTTGTTTGACTGAACAAAGCATTAGTGATTTGAATGGTGTGATTCCATCTCCCTTCCTCCTACCAGTGGGAGCACTGTGGTCTCCATTCACAGGGAGGAGTTCAGGGTTTTGCTTATGACAGTGCAAAAAGCATTATTTGGGGTTTGGGGCTTTTGATTAAATTGTTTTTTTGGTTTTGAGGGGTTTTTTAAGAACTAATTACAGTAAAATAACTCATTTCTATGTATTAGGTGCATTTCTTATCTTTAAACCAGTGTCCCTGGTGTATGAGTCACTCGGCTCCACTGGTGCCTTGCCCAGCTCCCTGGGCAGTGCCAGGAGTACCCACAGCTCCTTCTCCAAGGGCAGAGGATATCAACAAAGCTGCTGGGGATCTCTTCTCCCAGTCTGCAGTTTTTCCTGTCTCTGGATCATAGCTGGGTCTCAGTGTTGTTTGTGCCAGGGCCCGAGCTGGGCACTGAGGAGCAGCACAAGGTGGGAAGGTCTCTGTGAGCTCAGCCCCAACACTGGGAAGGAACGTGGCTGTGGCCAGGGGATGATGTAATGATTCTTTTCCATCTGCTCCCATCCATCTTTGAATCCACAAGAGAGCATCCTTCTTGTGAGACACACAAATTCCCTTATTTCAGGCCCCATCCCTGGTTTGGAAGTTCCTCTGGAATGCTGTGGCTGGCCCTGGTGTTCTCCCCGTGCCAATGGCCCAGAGGGGCTCCCCACCAAGTGTAAAGCCATGGGCCCAAAATAGCTCAGAGATGTCACCCAGCAACTTGTCACTGTTGCCAAAGTCTTTGTTGGAGTGGATCAAGGTGACACTTGGCTGCTATTTTCAGCCCCACACTTCCTGATGGCTGTTGGTGCTTTATTCCCCCGCTTTGATTATTTATTTATTTCCCTTTTGCTGAATCATAGACCTGGAAAATACTTCTTAGGTCACTGAGGATCCAAGAATGTGCCTCCTGATTTATTTTGCTGCCTGTTTTCCAGCTTTACTTGGCACAAGGCAGCTTAAAATGGACTATGAGATGCCACCTGTGCTTCTTTAATGATGCTTTCCTGCTGCGTGAGTTTCTTCCCTGCTCTTTATCTTTAAATTAATGGAGCTGCTCAAAGCTTAACACTGACTTTGCCAGGGTTTTTTCCACAGTCAGCTGTGGTTGTTGGTGCCATATTCACCTGCTCTCATTTCTCTGCAGCTCTTCATTGCAGTCAAAGTTTATTTATGGTGGGGGACAGTTATGCAATAAATGGTTATTCAGTATTTCCTACCCCAGTCTTAATCTATCATGTGGCTCTTTCATGAACTGTACCAGATTTTCATAATGAAAATGGGGTCAGGCACTGGCTCAGGCTGCCCAGAGCAATGGTGGAGCCATCATCCCCAGAGGAATTAAAAAAATGTGTGAATATGGCACCTGGGGACATGGTTTAGTGGTGATCGTGATGGTGCTGGGTTAGTGGTTGGGACTGATGTATTAGCCAAATAAAGGCAGAATTATTAATTTCCTCACAGAGCCAAAGGAAAAAAACCCTTGTGCGGATTTCTAAGTTATTACAAACTGGTGGGGGTCGTTGTTTCTTCCTGTTCCTGTGTGCAGTAAGTCAATGCCTGTGGTCTGTTGGCATTTAATTTTTAACTGAGTGCAGGTCGCTTTGTTGAGAGCACAGTTCTCTGTGAAAAGGCTTCAGGGCTGCCAGCTGCTGGATTTCTACAACCTAGACCCCAGTTTTGAGCTGTGTCCCCCAAAAATGAGCAGTGAGGTGGGCACAAGTGAGCATTACTTCTTTGACTCATGCAGGGACATATGTGAATTGTGTAACAGAGATTATCTTCAATTAACTTTGCCCACAGATGTTCCTGCCAGATATGTAGTTTTCTGTTCTTGTTCCCAGCTCCATTACCTTCTAGTTCAGGAGAAAATAAGGCATAATCTGTTCATATACAAAATTCCCCTGTGCAGTGGTTTAGCTCCAGCAGGGAGTGTGTTCACCCTGAGCACAGCAGGACCTGGAGCTGTAAGCAGAGCAAGTGGCACGAGGCTGTCTCTGCATCCTGGCCCTGCCTTTTTGTTGTAGCACTTCCACGTGGTCTCCAAATTATTTTGGCTCTAATGTCTGTTTGAGAAGGTGGTGTCAGTGTCTCTGGTCACTCACATAATTATGGACCACGGGACTCCTTCCTCCTGCCACAGTGCTGGGCAGTGCTAGAGAACATGAATCTCCTTCTGCAACTTCCTTCTTCTGGGATTCCCTAGTGCTGCTCAGCATAATATTTGATTCTGATCTTCCTTACTTCAAAACTGGAGAAATTCATCTGTTTTAGAGGGATCCTGGCTTCCTCATCCTTCCTTTCCTCCTCGTTCCCTTCTAGGAGTCTGGGTTCCTTGCTCAACCACCACCATTCTATCACTCACCCAAGCCATTCACCTTCTCTGCTCTTTCCTGTTCCTCTTCAACAGGAATTTCCCAGGTTTTTCCTTCCTTCCTGCAGCTCTTTGCCTGGCTTTGGAGCCTCTCCCCCAGGCAAGGGCACCAAGCCAGGCTCTGGGTTCTGACAGCAGGGAGAGCTCCTGTGCCCCATCCATCACCCCAGGGGTCCCTGGGGTGTCGGTGTGGAGAGGGTGCCATCCCTCTCTGCTCCTGCAAAGTGACTCATCCAGTCCCAGCTGCACTTTCATTTCCTGTGGGAAGAGGGAGGAGGATTCACAAGTCTCTATTTCTGCTGTGAAAATTACACCCTTAGGCTGGTTACAGGAGTGTGGAGGAAGGAGTGGAGCACCCAGGCAGAGGAGCCTGTCAGCCCCACCAAGGGTCCAAGATTCAGTGCCCAAAACTATGGACTCACACCATGCAGCCCATTGCACATTTGTGAGTTTATAGAAAACAGCCATGAGATCAGAAAAAGTTGCCTGAATTTGGCCTCTGAATGAAGGAGGGAAATTCCATCCAGCTGCCTTCCACACATGAGTAAGAGAAATTTCCTGGTGGTGAGCCTGTCCCAGCCCAAGCCCTGTGCAGGGTTGTCCTGGTCCTGCTTTTTCTTTCAAACCAGGAACAAAGCCAGCGTGGCTGTGTGATGTGCACTGGGCTCTCTGCAGATGATTTCTCTTAAAGCATCTGTGGAGCTGCAGAGGTCCTTGGTTGGACATTGCTGCTTTGGAAACCCTCTCTGGTGAGCTGTGTCTTGGTGGAAGCAGGGACCAGTTTGAGGCAGGCACATTTCCTGCAGCTGGGTGTGCCCCTGTGCTTTACTCCTGTGTCACTTCAGGCCGTGGTGGGTGTGAGGGTTGGCCCCAGGAGACACGGGGCTGCTACAACAGCATCACATCGGTGTTGCTGAGTCAAATACTCAAAGCCCTCCTGCATTAGAACTGAGACATGAAAATGGGCGTTTTTCTAACCAGCTGGGATTTGTTTTCTCACCTACTGCTTTTTCAAAGCCAGTCACTTCTCTTCAGCATCACTTAAAAACAGGTACAGCTGTCAATCCACAAATGCTGCCAGGTTTTGATGGAAGCCAAGAGTCCTTTTCAACCCTCTGAGTGGAGGCTGGAAGTGTGGGGATGCTGCAGGGGGGTGCAACCAGCACAAGGGGCTGAAGCTGTGTTTAGGGGTGGCACCACATCACCAGTTTCCTGAGAAGTTTGCTAAGTGGCCCATTGCCAGGCTAATTCTTGCAGTATTTTCTTCCAGTCCCCCACTGTCAGCAGCAGCTGAACTATTTTAGCTGATATTTTCTTCAAGGGTTCAACTCAGGGCAAATTTAAGCCTGAACATTTTCAAGTTTGACAAAGCTTCACAAAGCTGAAACTGGAGCTTGTGCTGGGCGGTCTCAGCCTTCTGCCCTCACTCAAAGGGCGTTGACTCATGGAGTTCTGCTGCTCTTCTTCCCCTAATGAGCAATCAGGAGAGTAAATAACAAAACTCGGTTTGCAGAGCACCGTGTGCTGCATGTCTGCCTTAGCTGGAGTTGTTTTTCCACTGCTATCTCTGTGCAGAGCCAGAGCCCCTGTGCTCAGATCCCTGGTGTCTGCAGCTGCCTGCCTCTAGCCCTGCCATGGGAACTTTGGGAATTCAGCTGATACCTGATCAACTTCCACTTTTGTTATTTCTGAATGTTATTGAAGAAACTGGGAGCAGGAAGAAATGCCAGGAGCCTTGCAGACCCAGCCCCTCTGTTTTGGTGCTCACAGGTTGCACACAGCTTTCCAGGCCAAACCTGAATAGGGGCAAAGTCTGATCCAAACCAGCTTTATTTTTCCCAGAGTGGCACAACTTCCCTGGGGATGCTGTAGGCAAGAGCAGTGCCCACAAAAAAAGGGAGGATAATACATCCCCTGTCCAGACTAATGCCCAAACGTCCCCTTTCCTGAGCCACTCCCATCAGCTCCTCTGATTCTTCATCTCAGCTTCCACAGACCCTCCCTCTCACTGCCCAGCTCTGCTTCTCCTGCAGTGTGGATTTTCTTCCTTGTTTTTGGCTTCCTCTCAGTTGATGCAGAAGCACAGCTGGGCCCCATCAGCTTGGGGGAAGCTCTGACCTGGGAAAGGCTCCAGGTCTTCAGGTTTGCTGCAATAGCTCATTCCGTTCCTCTCTCCTTCAGGAAGACCAATTAAAAACTAAAACAGTGCAGGAGAAGCCAGAGGAGATGGAACTGTTTGTGCCCTCTCCACCCTCGGTGCCTCTCTGATCCACTCATGGTAAAGATGGCATGAAAATCTTTTGTCCTCAGAAATAAATCTCTATTGATGCTCAGAGCTGGACAGGAGGATTTTGTACTTAAACTTCTCCAGGCTGTTTGTGTCTCTCTCCTCCCTGCCCTGGAGCCCTGGGTGGCATCACTGGGCTCTCCCAGATGCTGCAGATGTGTGGTTCTGTGCTGGAGCAGTGCAGAGCCAACATCACCTACCTGTGCTCAGCGTTGCTGTGTAAAAATGGTAAATGGTGATAGTCGGGATGTGGGCACTGCAGGGAGAGGAGGCAGTGCCTGGGGGCCCAGGGGGGTTCCCACAGCCCAGCCCTCCTTCCTGGGAGAGCTTCCTGTGGCTCTGCAGATGCCCTCCTGTTCACAGCTGCCTTTCAGCATCCTGCCCCCCTGGATCTGTCCCTGCTGCTGCCCTGCCTGCTCAGCAATCGTCTCAAATCCCAAATCCTCCCACACCGCAGCTCCAGCCCCTTTCCTTCCAGATCCCGTGACTGGTCACCCTCTGCTCCCCGCAGTGTCACCCGCAGCAGTGTCCCACCAACATCACCAGCCCATGGGCTCCCAGTGAGGCCACCCTGTGCCAGGGGACAAAGCTGGAGAGGGTGACACCGGGAGAAAAAGCAACTTGGAAGGAGGCGATCGTTTTGGCACTGCCCACGGAGAAGGCGAAGGGGCTCAGGGGAGTGGCTGGAAGTCCCGCTGCCCGTTCCCTTGGGATCCCCCTGCCCGTGGGGCTGCACCAGTGTGGCCTTGGGGACACTGGGCAGTCGGGACAGCGTCCCTGCCCCAGCGCTGCCCGGCCAGGGTTCGGGTTGGCGAAAACAGATGCAAGTTGCAAAAACACATCCCAAGAGCGATCCCAGCTGGGCTACAGGCAGCTCAAGCCCGAAACAGTTAACAGGCGGCGAGGACGAGCCGGTCCTCCCACCGTCATGAGATCAGCGCTGCCACCGCCAATCCCCGCTCCAATCCTCCTCCAGCCCTCGATCAGGCTGGCAGCAAAGCAGCCGGGAGCCAAAGCTGCGAGTGAGAGCAGCGGCAGACAAGATCCCGGCCCGTCCGCACCTTGAGCCGCCGGACAAAGTGACCATGTAGGATCCGGAATCTTCCCTCCATCACCGGCACAGCGACTCTCGTCCATCCAAGACGCGCTTTGTGCTGCTCCTTCCTGGCTTTTCTTGCCAACATGATGGGCTGCAAGTCCAACTCACTCACTTGCCTGCAGGGAGGAAAACCAGGGCTGCCGCTGGCCACGGCCACCGATTCCACGGCTACGCTCAACAAACTGGCCCTGGCCACGGGCGGGACCGAGAAATCCTGGTACCGCTGCATCTTCCCCTTCGGCATCGTCTCCGTGGTCATCGGCGTCGCAGCGACGTGCATCACCTTCACCATCAATGGTCCTCAAATGGACATCGCTAAGGTGGTCTCGGTGGCCACCTTGATCTTCGGGGTGGGCCTGCTGGTGGCTGCCTATGTGTGCTGGCGGGCCAAGCGGGCGCGGCAGCGCCAGCGGCAGCGCCAGGAGCCCGTCGCCTTAGAGCAGGGAGCCCTATGACCCGGGCTGGGGGCACAGGCTCAGCTCCGCCCGGAGCCCCCTGCTCACACACCCCCCTCCGCGAGCAGAGGGGTGACAGCACCGGCTTTGTCGCATCCGAGGAGGTCCGGAGCCTGCCCGAGGTCAGCTTGCCGTCATTCTCCACCCCGCCCGCGCCAGCGTCCGGCCATCCCCGCTCCCGGCATGGGGTAGGGGCAGCCCGGCCACGCGAGAGGCTCCCTCCTGCCTGCCTGCCTGGGACCAGCACGGAAAGCGCCCGGAGAGTGGCCAAGGAGCAGAGTCACCAGACAGGGACCCGCTGCCCGTCGCCGCCGTGCACCGCCGGGGAGCCGCAGCGAGCCCAGGGCGCTGCTCTGTGCCGGGGAAACTGAGGCAGCCCGGCAACCCCTGCTGGGTGTTGGAAGAGTCCAGCGTCACTTCTGTCCTCTTGCGGATTTTCCCTGTGGAGAGGACCCGTGTGGCGCAGGACAGAAGGAGTTTAGAAGGAAATTGGGTGCGGGGAGCAGCCGGAGGGCTGCGCGGCAGGATGGGCGTGGGGATGCGGGACGCAGCAGACAGCGATGCGGGAGCAGGGCCGGCCTGGCGGGGAGTCCCCGGGGACAGCACGGCGACAAGGGCAGCTCGGGAGCTGAGCCTGCCGGGGCGCAGCGGATCTTGGTAGCGGCAGGGGGGAAACGGGGAATGGAGGGGCTCAGCCTCGAGCGGGCGGCGGCTTTCAGGAGTTTTCTGTTGGTGGAGAAAGAACTCGGGCTGTTTCCGTCCCCTTGCGGGTGACCCAGCCCGGTTGTGTAGGGGTCCGTGTGTCTGGGATGCCCGTGGGTGAGGTGCTCGTGCTGTGAGCTCGCAGCAGCATCCCCCGGCTGTCGGAGTCTGACAGTAATGCTGTTGTGGAGAAGGAGCTGGAGGTTCATCCAAAAAGAGCAAATACACTTTTACCACTTTTTTTTCCTTTTTTTTTTTTTTTTTTTTAAAGTCCATGCTCCCATTCTTTGAATTTAGCTTTAAACTCATCATTCTAAAAATAAGTGTGAGACCTGGGCACGGGGATGCCTCTCTGGCTGCTCCCGTGCCCTTCCCCGGCTGACCCCGCACCCAGAGGGGCCTCCCAAAACCTGCCCCCCGCGCTCCTGCACCGCGGCCGTGCCAAGAGCCACAGAGAGTAGCCACGCTCCGGCAGCTGGAGCCCTTCCGAGCACAGCACAGCCCGTGAATGGAGCCAAGAGCCACGAGCGGGGCACGCCGGAGCAAAGCTGAGCCTGTGCCGAGTGACGGGACCCGGGGCACTCCCGCGTGTGCCGTGTCACATGCAGCCCCTCCCCGCCCGCAGCTCTGGTCCCGACCGTCTTCTCTTCATAATTATATTGTGTTCCACAGCCCCGGGAGCTGCTGCTTGTCACAGCATGCGTGGCCCGAGCCACCATCCTCAGGATAGTGAGATACTGGGGTACCCCAGTACAGGGGTACTGGGCTTGGAGGCCCAGTCCTACAAATCCGGGCTCAAATACCCACAGTTTGGAAGGCCTGGAGACACTTTCAGCCTCAGATCTGACCAAAGCTTTACATTTTTTTAGGATAGTGTCACAGAGCCCTGCTCCGTGGCAGGTGATGAGTTTAGCAGACATTGAACCCAGGCTGTTCTTTGTGAGCCTGGTCATTGTTTTGAGGTGTTTAAATAGTTTGTGGTTTCTGCCACGGGGCCTCAGTGGTCTTTGGTGTGAGGGATGCTTAGTGATAAGTTCATGTATTGAGGCTTTGAGGTGCCAGCTGAATTTTATTATCATTATTTTTTATTGCATTCTCCTTGCTATAATACTTCAGCAAATGCATTTGTGGCTGCCTGCAAACCCCTCTGCTCTAACCTTGCCCATCACCACCACCAGGACCAGGAGCACTGCTCCTAATCCTGCCCAAACTGAGCTCACTTTTCGAGGGCTCAGCCCTTCCCCACAATTCTGAACCTGTCTAAACAGGATGGTGGGATTGTTGTCCAGGTGCACCTGAGAAAAGCCTTGGAGCCAGCCCAAAATGCCTGGCATCAGGCCCTGTTACATCTCGCCCTTCTGTGATCTTGAAATCCAGTTCTCCAGAGCCAAATCACCTCTCCCCTGCTCCCTGTGAGCTCCCTCAAGGTGGCTCTCAGCAGGACCTGGAGCCCATCCCAGAGCCCCCCTGGGATGAGCTGGAATGCCAGCCCTTCACAGGCCAACATTTTGTTTTGTTTATGTTGAAAGCTTTAAGGGATTTGAGTTCTGCCATGAGAGGCACAGCCACAACCACCCCTCCTGCTGCCTCTGAGGGTTTATTTACATGGAGGAACTTTGGCAGTTTCCCCCCAGGACTGTGCTGGTTGAGAGCAAGTCCTGGGGAAATTCAGCCCCTTAAACAGCACTGAGTTGTGGCTGCAAGACAAGGTGGGAAAGTTACACCCAGGTCAGCAGAGAACTTGGAAGGAAGAAGATGAAAGGAGCCATGTGATGAGTCTGCACTCACAGAGCACCTGGGGATCCAGAGTTTGCTACAAACTGGAACCACCCCATGTTGCTCTTCCTTGGGCAGTGCAGGAGTGGAGCCAGGGTCTCTGTGCTTGCTGGCAAACACTGCCAACATCACACCCTCCTCCTCCTCCTCAAGTGGCATCTGGTGCCACTGGTGGCATCTTAAATGTGTAGGAGCTGCCTGGCCACACCTCTTCCCTTCCTTGTGCCAGCTGGAGAGGCTCCAGAGGACATCCCACCCCGGCACCCCACTGCAGCATCCCATCTGCACATGCCACCCAGCCTGCACGCTGGCACTGCTCCTGTCCAGTGCCAGCAGGCACCCTCTGCTCCAGGGGCCTCAGCCCTGCAGCATGGCAGAGCCAAGGGCCAGGTATCCCACCCCAACACTCTTCTGGGGGAAGGTGGCTCACTTGGATGCCCGTGAGTGTTGTCCAAAGGCAGCAGCTGAGGTGTTGGCACAGGAGCTGTTGGTGCACAGACAGATCTGTGTCTCCAGGTGTGGGGAAGTGCCCTGGGTAGGCAGTGCTGTGATTACCACAATCTGGGGCTGAGACACTCTTCACCCTTTCCAGGGGAACCAAAGCAAAATCTAATAAACCTGTCAAGCTCACTCAAACACCAGTTTTCATTTTGCTTTGCTTGGAGCTGCAGCCAAGCCCAGCTGTGCTGCCTCACTGTCCAGAGACCTGCACCCTTCAGAGGCCTCTGTGCCCCTGGTAGGAATTCCTGAGGGAGGAAAGATGGCTTAAAGGCTGTGCAAGGCACCTGCTTCTCAAAGGCATGCCTTGATATAACCTGCACCCTGCATTGCACCAAGAGCCCCCATTGGGCTGCTCTTCCAGTGTAGGGAGAACATTTCCTAGCCTAGGCACACTCACCCCCAGTGACAGCCTCCCCAAGGCTTTCTGCACACAACAACCCATGCCAGCAATGTATTCAGCTGCTCTGACAGCCCTGGGCCCTGTTTCTGACAGACCCACCCCAATCCCCTTTCAAATCTAAACAGGAATCAAGGGAAAAATGCAAGTTTCGTGGCACCAAAGGGAAGGGTTAAGAATTGTTGCTGCCAGATTAGGAACAGTTGCAAAAGGGAAACATAAAAATAAAAATATGCATCCCTAAAATAAACCTGACATTCATTTCTTATCTTGGCTGACACGTGGGGCTGCTCCCACTGCCTGGGTTTGGCTGCAGAGGGTGGAGCCCCTGCTGGAGCCCAGGTCTCCTCAGGATATCTCCAGTCCTCACCAGGACCATGGGCACCCCTATTCCCACTCCTTTTGTGGAGACTGAAGCCCTGAGCCCTTCAGAGGAGCAGTGACAGAGGGACAGCTGGAGAGGGACTGTTTTTTCCTGGCAGCTTCAGGATGCCAGCAGGGCTGATGGAGGAGTGGAGCCACCACATCACATGGGGGTGAGGTGGCTGGTGGCAGAGCGATGCCTGTAGGTGTCCCTGTGACAGGGGACATTCCCTGCTCTGCCCACTCTGCTCTCCCACTGCCATGGCTGGTGTGGCAGGGAAGGTCCTGTCCCAGGGGACAGGATTTAGGGCTGGGGCATGCACCTGAGGTCACACACTTCCCTCTCCAGGTGAGTGGAGGTGCCAGGGACCAGCTGTGGCCAGTGGAAGAAGTGACCCAAGCCCTGCACAATTGTGTCTGTGCTGCACCTGGGCCCCCTAAAAACACACACATTTCATCTTCCTACACAAACCCATACAGACTTAAAACCACATTTCGTTTTGCTGCTTTTTCAGGTGTCAGCTGGGTCTGGAAATTCCTGGGAAAGAGGAGCAAACTCTGCCAGCCACACGCAGAGTCCAGGGCAGCTCACAGCACTAGAGCAGCTCTCCTTATCCAGCCAGGAGCAGGGAAGCTGGCACAGCCTGGGACATCCATCCCTACCAAAAAATCACCATTCCCTGCACTTCAAAAACACATTCATATACCCAGGGAGGTGTGGGAACAGCCAAGCCCAGCTACTTGGCTCCATTCCAAAGCTGCCAGCAAAATAATGAGTAACTGAGTCAGCTGGGCTGGATTCCTGGCTAATCAACTAATTTATTTACTCCTCTGATAGTTATTTGTTGTGCAGGGACACAAATGGAAAATTTAACAGCTTTTTTCCCTATCTGTGCATGGAAACCTCTGTCTTCCCAGGGCAGGGACAAGGGACAGGATGCCAGGCAGAGGGTGGGCATTGGGAGCAGACCTTTGGGAATATGGAAATGACCAACAGACTGTCATACCCAGAACTCCCTCCCAGGGGGTTGCTCTAATCTTGGTTTAGGAAGCTCCAAATGGACAATTACGGAATATTTTTCCAAATAAATGCAGTTTCTGATGGTCTGTGTGCATGCAGGATTTATTGTCACAGAAACATCCTTGCAGCCTGCCTGTGTCCCTGCCGCAGGGCTGTCCCAGCCAGCTCCAGCTCCTCCTGGGAGCTCTGAACAACACTCAAAGTGGTCTCTCAAATGTGGCCATATCTTAAACTTGGACCCCCCTGGCAGAGAGAGCTGCAGCATTTGGTGGTGCCCCAGCACCAGGTAAAGGCCCCATCAGTGCTGAAGGGGCTGAGGGGACACCTGGGGTGAGTGAGGTCACTGCTCAAGATGAGATCAGCAGGTCACACCTCCATCAGATGCTCAGCTCCTCTCACTTGGTTTGGGTTTATATCATCTTCCCCCACGGTTTTACATGGGTTGGGGGCAATAAGATTCAGAAGGATTTTGCAAATTGTGCAGCATAAAATGTATCACAGAGAGATGGGGGCCCGGTGCAGCAGAGATACTGGTGGTGGTCAAAGGCCAAAGCTTGACAGGACACAGGGAATGGCTTCCCACTGCCAGAGGGCAGGGATGGATGGGATATTGGGAAGGAATTTTTCCCTGGGAGGGTGCTGAGGCCTTGGCACAGGGTGCCCAGAGAAGCTGTGGCTGCCCCTGGATCCCTGGAAGTGCCCAAGGTCAGATGGGGACTGGAGCAACCTGGGATCATGGAAGGTGTCCCTGCCCCTGGCAGGGATGGAAATGAGATGAGTTTAAGGTCCCTTTCAAGCCAAACCATTCCAAGAATCTATGTGCCTGCATCTCTGCTCCCCTGGCCTGGGGTGTTGTGACCCAAAACTATCCCCAGGCTCTCACATACTCCCACTGAAGTTTCTCAAGCACTGCTGATCCCTCCCCAGAGCCCTGCTGGGGGCTGGCAGCTCTCTCTCTGTGTCATCACATGCAGGCTCAGTTCAGAGGCCACTCCAGAGCCCTGGAAAAGTGCTCCCAGCTCAGGATATCTCCTGCATCAGCCTGAAATTTATTAACCTTGTTTGTTACCATGATGTCAGAGCACATCTTAAATGAACAGCTCATCCTTCTTGCAAAACATCATGGTGCTATGTGACATCTTCAGTGCCCAGGAGTAAAACTGTGGTGACACTGCATGGCAGGTGCCCCAAATGGGGAGCAGAAACAATGTGGGTTTACCACAAGGCTGAAAAGGAAGACTTTATATACATTTTTGCTGGCTGCAAGGTTTTGGAGCAGTGTCTGGAGCCTCATCCATGGGTAGTCATCCTTGGTCCAAGCAGCTGCCTGAAGATCATGGAACCCCAGAATGGTTTGGGTTGGAAGGGACCTTAAAACTCATCTCATTCTAACCCCTGCCACGGGACACCTTCCACTCGAGATGCTCATGCTGTGAAGAAAACCGGGAGATATTTTCTTCCCAAGCAAGAACGGATCTGAAGCACAGAAATTCTGTGATTTGATCCCATTTCCCACACGGAATTTTCCCAAGCTGAGGCTTGAGCTTAGCTCCCTGCGAGTGGAGCAGCTGGTGCCTGTGGAGGCTCCGAGCAGCCGGGCTCAGCCGGACACCACGTGCCTTGTCCGGGCAGGGGGTGGCTGTCCCTTGTCCCTGTCCCCAGACCTGTGCTGAGCTGGCGGCCGGCCCGTGCCCGAGCCGGGGCTGGCATCGGGCAGGGAGGAGCACGGGGGACTCGCCGTGCTCTGCACCTGCCAAGGACACCCTGGCACTGTGCCACACACAGAGCCCACAGGGACAAACCTCTCTGTCCTTCAGCGCGGGCATAGCCCCGGCCGCTCCCACCCGCGGCCCCGCCGGCGCCACGAGCAGATGGGCTGCGGTGGCCGCTGTCACACGCCACGGCGGGGACAGGTGGCTCCTGCCACCAGGCTGCCATCCTGCTGCCAGGGGAGGACGGGGAGATGGCTGTGAAACCCTCCTCGCTTCCTCCTGGGAAGGAGCAGAGGGCCCGCAGCCGAGGCATCTGCTCCCTGTCCTGGCTTTGGCTGGGATAGGGTTAATTTTCTTCCCTAGCTGGTCCAGGGCTGTGTTTTGGATTCAGGATGAGAACAATGTTGATAACACGCTGCTGGTTTGGTTGTTGCTGGGAAATGCTCTCCCCAAGTCAAGGACTTTTCCATTTCCCATGCTCTGCCATTGGGGAGGGGACAAGGACTGGGAGGGATCATGGCCAGGACAGCTGATCCCAACCAGCCAGGGGGATATTCCAGACCGTGGAACATCATGCCCAGTCTGGAAACTGGGAGGCTGGCTGGGAGCCAACTGGTGGGGACAGGCTGGGCCTTGGTTATGGGTGGGGAGCAACTGCATCACCTGTCTCTCTTGGGCTTTGTTCCTTTTTCCTTCCCTTTCATTGCATTGTCCTCACTATTAGTACTGTATTAGTATTGTTATGGTTTATTTTGTTTTAATCATTAAACTGCTCTTAATCTACCAAGTTTATCTTTTCTTTCTGGTTCTTCTCTCCCACAGGGGAAGGGGGAAGTGTCTGAGCCAGCTCTGTGTTGTTTCCTTGCTGGCTGAGGTTAAATCATGACCCTCCTCCATGGGCCTCTCTGCCCATTATGAAACACACTGTTTTCATTCAAGAATAAGACCCATGGGCTCCATCATCTTTAAAAATCTTTCCCATGACCTTTCTGCCCATGTCCCCTTTTTTTTTTTCCATTTTGGGTCTGTGTGTCAGTCACCCACCTTGTCCTGACAACCTCTGAGACCAGGGAGAAGCTGCCCACGGCTGTTCAGTACAGCAAGCAGCAATTCCATTTAAAGACCATCTAACAAATACAGGCTGTGCTATGCCAAGGGAAATAGGAAAGCACAGCACTTCAGACATTCAGGATGCACCCAAACCATCCATAGATTGCCAACTGCCAATCTTAAGACAAAATTCTGGTAGCTTTTATTTAAAATGAAAATATGTTGGTGCCCAGTGGGCAGTGCTGAGGTGAGAGCCTTCCCCAGCTCACTCCTACTCAGCAGGAGGAAGATGTTTCAATATGGGACTGAGATGTGACAGGACAAGAAACCTGCATGTTCCCCACTACCCTCCTTGGGATCAGGGAACAAGGGGCAGGACCAGAGGAAAGAGTCCCAGGTTGCACCAGGAAAGGTTTGGATTGGACATTGGTGTATCTGCCTCAAATGGATGGTCAGGCACTGGCACGGCTGCCCAGGGCAGTGGTGGAGTCCCCATCTCTGGAGGGATTTAAAGGACACATGAATGTGGCACTTGGGACATGTTTTAGAGGTGACCTTGGCAGCACTGGGGTAATGGCTGCCCTTGATGATCTCAGGCTTTTCCAACCTAAATGATCCCATGGCTCTCTGCACCACACTTGGTCTGTGTTTCCCATCTGGCAAGATGCAAACCCCATTTTTCCTAAATCCATGCACAGGGAACTTGTGGAGATGGTAGAAAACGACAGAAGGCATCATTCCCACTCACTGAACACCAGATACAAAGCAGCAGGATGTCACAAAGTGTATGAAAGGGCTGCAAATCCCATGACATCAGCAAGGTAAAATGCCAGGGACAGTTCCAGCGTCAGGGCTTCCTGCCAGGCTAAAATCAAGTCCTGTTAGAGGCACAGGCAGTGCAAGGCCTCCTCATCCCACTGAGCCCACAGAGGCTGTTCCTGCCCTCCCAGCTCAGGATAGGAAGTGAAATCTCACTTTTATATTTTAAAGGAAAAGTACATTCAACCCAGAGAAGCCTGGAGAGGAGACTGAGGGCAGAGCATGCCAGGGGTTGCAGCTCCTCCCAGGGGGCAGCTCCAATCTCTGTTCTGTGACAGGGACAGGACCCAAAGGAACGTCTGGAGCTGTATCAGGGGAGGGTTAGTTGGATATCAGGGAAAGGTTCTTCCCCCAGAGGGTGCTGGGCACTGCCCAGGCTCCCCAGGGAATGGGCACGGCCCCGAGGCTGCCAGAGCTCCAGGAGTGTTTGGACAGCACTGCCAGGGATGCCCAGGGTGGGATTGTTGGGGGATCTGGGCAGGGTCAGGAGTTGGGCTGGATGATTCTTGCAGCTGCCTTCCAACTCAGGTTGTTCTGTGATACATGAAGTAAGAAATGTGATCATTCTCCACTAAGCCACTGCACAGGATCAAGAACACTCTGAAATATACCAAAAATCCAGGCAAACCCCCAGCTATTTAATGGCAGCTAACCTGGAAATCATTAAAATTGAGGGTTAGATGGGCAATGAGGATGTTCTGGGGAACTCTGTAGCACCTGTTAGTCAGCAATAGGTTTGCATCCCTCTGAAAAAGGTGTCACACAGTAGCACTGCAAAGGAAGCAGCAAGATCCTCCAGGAGAGTAGGAGAAAAAAGAACAGTGAAAGCTGTTCTAGCAGGAGGCAGCACAGCAGAGGGTTTTTCAGGCTCTGGAGAGGTGATAATAACCAGGGAGTCAGGAAAAATAATAATAGCTGGCATAAAGAGAGACAATAATTAAGTTCTGTTGAAACTGAAGTGGTCTTTTCTTCCAGTGTCAGGGCTGGAGAGCTCTCACTGCAGATCTCACGGGTGAATTCTCTCTGAGTGAGTGAGATCAAGGCAGCAACATTTCTTTAAAAGCTCATCCTTAAGAGCATTTTTTGGATTATAGTTGTGAATTTTCTAAGTCTCCATTTTCCAACTTCCTATGTAGATACTCAAAAACATTATGCCTGTGAGTTTGTCCTTCTCTGCTGAGATGCCACAGAGGCTTTTGGAGACATTTCCCAGCCCCACACAGGCAATGTTCCACCCCCTGCACCACCCCTGGACGTCCCTGGATCCTCACTGTTTCCAAACCCTGTGAGAAAAACCACTGCAGCTTTTTGCACCAGAGAAGAGAACAGAGCTGGGGAAGGGGCTGGAGCACCAGGAGAGGCTGAGGGAGCTGGGAAAGGGGCTCAGCCTGGAGAAAAGGAGGCTCAGGGAGGACCTTCTGGCTCTGCACAACTCCCTGACAGGAGAGGACAGCTGGGGAGGTCAGGTTCTACTTCCAGGGAACAGGGACAGGATAAGGGGAAACAGCCTCAAGTTGCACCAGGGCAGGTTTAGGTTGGATATTGGGAAAATCTTTTCACTAAAAGGGTGGTCAGGCTCAGCTCAGGCTGCCCAGGGCAGTGGTGGTGTCACCATCCCTGGAAGTGTTCAAAAGGCACCTGTGGACTTGGGGACGTGGTTTAGTGCTGGTTTTGGCAGTGCTGGAGGAATGGTTGAACTCAATGATCCTGGAGGTCCTTTCCAAATTTAATGATTCCATGATTCTATGGCATTTTTAGGACTTTATAACTTCAGTGCTCTGTTCTCAGCAAAATCATGGGTTTATTCCGAGTCCTTTGTCCTGAGGATGTTTTCCTGAAGAGCTGCCTGGCAGAAATCCCACCGGGCTGGCTCAGGGATTTGATTTCCCACAGGGCACTCACCAATTGAGCTGTTTTCCCTTGTTTTTCATCACACTGAGCTGTTATGATGACTCTTCCCAGGGCACCCAGCAGACACTTTGGAGGAAGAAAAGCACAACACACAGAAAAATTCATCTCACCAGTCCCATGGCTCCAGCTCAGGCCCTGTGGGTCAGTTTTTGCTGCATGGTATTATTTGCAGTATCTGCCTCTGCTGGGCCTAAAAACTGCCCAATAAAGGCTGGGTTTGCAGAACTCCCAGGACAGAGCCCATGGTCCATGGCAGTGCTCCTGCCTGGTGGAGCAGTCCCATGGGATTTATTTTAAGCCTGTGTTCAAGACCATATGCTGGAATGTTTTCCCAGGGCTCAGAAGGATCTGAACTGGTGAGTTTTACACATCCTTAGCTGAATCCCTGAGTCTGAAGTGGCTTAGTTCACGGCCTGCTACACCAGACCCACATTCTGCTGGGATAAAGGGAACAAGAAATCATGCAAAATCTCTTCTTCCTCACAGGAAGTGCTGGCTTTCAGCTTTAAAAAAATGTTTGACATTATCAAACCTTTACATCAAGATTTTCAGTTTGACTAAAAATTTTGGGCTATATTAGGTGAACAAACACAAATAATTAGAAATTCCACAGCAACAGCATATCCCATCCTTGCTGTCCCTGTGTTCAACCACTCCTAGAGAGCTGGGCTGTCTGGTGACACTGGTCATGGCATGTGTGGTCCCACAGGGATGTAGTGATGAGAGAGGAGAGCAGAGGAATGGGGCACCAAGGGGATAGAGCTAAGAGGATCTGACTGGCATTTCTAAATCCTGAATCAACATTACTGCACTTTTATGTCTTTTGGGCTTTGACAGTTTACAGAACCATAGAATCACGGAATGGTTTGGGTTGGAAGAGACCTTACAGCTCATTTCATTCCACACCCTGCAGGGACACCTTCAACTATCCCAGGTTGCTCCAAGCCCTGTCCAGCCTTGTGACAGGGGGTTTGTTAATTTTAGGTCCCTTCAACCTATCTGTGAACCTATCTATATAGATCTGTGATGGGTGGCATTTTTCTAGGAAGGACCTGTTGAATCTACCAATGGCTTTCTTGTGATTTAAGATATATCACAGCTGTTAAATATAAGCCTTTAATTTTTGGATGAGACCATATCAGGGTAGGACAGGATCACAAGGAGGAGTCAAGAGCCTCAGCATTATGATTAAATCCTGCAGAACACCAGTGCAGGGCTGCCCTGTGCTGGGCTGGTTTATACTGTCCCCAAAGTCTGCTGGTGTGAGGGGAAACCTGGATGTGCTGAGCAGGAGTGGCTGGGCCTCTGCCTGCCTGGCTGGTGCTGAGCACGGGCCTGAGGGGTTCTGCTGCCCAGGACATGTGCAGTAATCATGGAAAATATCAGGGATGGGATCCAAGGGTCCCACTTCAGAAGCTCCCTGAAGCACCATGTGTGTGTCTGCCTTGGGCTCTGTGCCACACCCCAGGTGTCCCCAGGTGTCCTCAGGTGTCCCCCAGGTGCCAGCTTTGCTCTCTCTTAGGGTGCAGTGTCCAGGCAGCTCAGTCTGTGTTTGCACACATGTTTATCCTGTCCCTGGCTCTCCCAGCAAGCACTTCAGAGCCAGCATGGAGAAGTTCTCAAGTCAAACCAGCCACAAGATGCAGGAACCAAGCACAGGAGCTACACCCCAGCCTCTGAGAGTGTCTGCCAGGGGATTCTGATGCATTAAGAGGCATTTGAAGGTTTAATCCACTCAGATCTGGAGCCACACTCATGTTCACTCCCCCACCAATTGCTCTCCTGTGCCTCCTCCTCAGCCCGAGGCATTTTGCACTGAGAAAGAAATGAGAAAGTTGTACAATTTGCTGTTGACAGTAGAAGCCCCACAAGACCCCAGCAGCTCCCCATGTCAAGGTGGGGGGTTATTTTCGGGGGGGTTCTTCTGAATCTCCCCTCCTGCAGTAACCCGGGGCAGGGAATGGAATGAGCTGGCCAGGTGTTGGCAGATTGTTTTCATCACTTTTCCATTTCACGCCTTCCAGCCTCACTGATGTTTCTTCTGCTCTCTCATCAGCAAAACAATACTCTTACAACACTCTGTTGCCTGTAGCTTGATTGGCTCCTTTATTTGCAGACCTTCACAGCAGCAAAACAGCCTTCAGTGGCAGAATATACAGAAAGTGAATGTTGTTTCTCAAGGCTTTTTAGAACTGACCAGTGAAGATCTCCAAGTGCTGCGGCATTGCACAGACTTTAATCCAGTCTGTTTAGGCCAAATATCATCGTGCCATTACAGGAAACAGGAGTTTTCATATTTATTGCGAGAAGAACAGGAGAAATTCATTAACCTCATACACAGACTGGATTTAAGAGGGCTCCTATCTGAAGGCTCAACCCCTGTGCAGACTAACCTGGGTCTGAAGCGGCATCCACAGCCTGAGACACAACCTGAGTGGGAAGGGACCTACAGGGATCATCCAGTCCAACTCCAGGCCCTGCACAGACACCCCAACAATCCCACCCTGTGCATTCCTGAGAACTTTTTCCAAACACTCCTGGAGCTCTGGCAGCCTCGGGGCCGTGCCCATTCCCTGGGGAGCCTGGGCAGTGCCCAGCACCCTCTGGGGGAAGAACCTTTTTGGGGTATCCATCCTAAACCTCGCTCTCCTAGCTTAGGTCCTGTTGGTGATCACCAGAATCAGTTGGATTTATTGGGACTGGGTTTGGTGGGGCATTTGTCTGGGGTTTCTGGAAATCCAGAGGATGTTGCAAGAGTAACTCCAGTGAGGCCAGTTGATGTCTGGAAACTCCATGGAAGACACCTTGAAAACACCTTGGTTGGGTTGAGGGACAGAACCTTGCCATGTGCTGATGTGACACAGACAGTTGTCAGCTCATCCTCTAAGGATGCATTAGCCTTAATATTAAAGGACAGTCTTAACTACAGAGGAAACAGTGCTGAAAAGGTTAAGAAGGCAATGAACTCTATGACCAGCGTTCCAGCAGGGAATACAGGCTAAATTAAATTAAAATGGAGTAATAAGTCATGGAAAGTGGAAATGAGGGACAGAAGAACATGAAGCAATGAACAGCCTCTGGCCTGTAAACAGGAGATAAAAATAGGGCAAAGAGACAGCATCAATCTGAAGGCTGTTTCCAAAACATCACATCCCAAAAGGCCTCAGACTGACATTTTGGGGAGAGCTGGCAATTTGAAGAGGTCTCCTCCAAAGTCACTCCCCAGGGTGTGAGGCCTGCCTGCTGGGTCCTTGGAGGGCCTGGGGCACCGTGTCCCTTGGCTTGGGGACTTCAGAGCTATTGTCACTGCACATGGGGGTGGGACTCTTATTTTTGTGTCCAGGCTGCTTCTGAACAAACCCACCCATTCAAGCCTGGTGAGGCTCTGATGGAAATACTTTCTGGACTTTTTGTTCCCTTTTTTCTGGAGAACACCCCTGTAGAGAGCCACAAACTGACCCCTTTGTTCTTCAGACCTTTTCCCAGCACTTGCCTTTCTTGTGTCACCAACAAGTCATGGAGATGGGGACAGTTGCTCTCAGGTTGCATGTGCTGACCAGAACCAAATCCTGGCTGTTTCCTGCTCCCTCTGTCCACAGGCTGCACCTGCTGGGTGATTTGGATGGGAATATGTTGGAATGGGACCATTACCCTATTCTGTGGCTGCATCCTGAACATTTCAGACCCACTCCTGGGAAATACAACAGCAGCATTTCTTTTTTCTAAGTACAGTGATCTAGACCATCTCCTGTGGGAATGTTAGCAGGAAGAGGCTGTGCAGTGTCAAAAATCCTGTTCTTACTCAGTATTTCTCAGTGGGATTCTGGCAGTTGGTCTGTTGGGATAGAAGCTCCCAACAGGAGGAGTCTCTGGGGCATTAATGCTCTACATCCTCACTTGCAGCCACAGGCACTTCAGGAAAGCAGCACTGCAGCATTTTGGGGGTACACAGTAAAAATCCCTGGCTTGTTTTGCACCCAAAGTGGCTCTCTCCAAGGCCACATTTTCTGCTCTGCAGGGAACCTGGCTGAGATGCCTGTGAGATCCCATCCACAGAACACAGCATCCATGGCCAAAGAAACTGAGGCATGAGTAGGAGGGGTGCAAAATAGCCCTGACATGAGGAAGAGGAGAGCTGTGAAGGAGAAAGTGGTGGGAAAAAGGTATTTCCTTCCTGAAGGGGTCAGAGCAGTGTCCAGGAGAGAGAGCAGGGAAGTCCAGCACATCCATCAACTTGTCCCTGCATGGCTGAAGAGTGGCTCAGGAGGTGTCTCTGGGGAGAGGGAAGGGGCAAGCCAAAACCCAGGGCAAAAATATCAACCTCTACAGTCAGGAGCACTCAAAAAACATCTAGAAGAGACCACATGAATCTTTTTGTGAGGCTGGTGGTGCTCAGTGAAGGTGGCAGCATGTTCTCAGCTCAAACCCTCAAGGATATTCCAGCAGTGTGTTTCCAGTGTGCTGCTGTTCCTCACCTGGAGCAGAGCAGACCCAGCTGCAGATCTGAGATGGGGAGGGAGGGACGGGGCTCACAGAGGCACAAACCCAAGCTCAGTGGAGCCTGGATCTGTATTCATTTAATGGCATTTAAACCGTGCCTCTATCTCTGGCCTTTCAGCCTCGGCCAGCTGACGGGAGGCTCCCCAGCAGCCTTGGGCTGTGCCCGCAGCCTTCTTGTGACCCTGCTGCCGCCTCCCGCGGGCGGGTGATGGCCCTGACCCTGCGCTGGGGGTGGAAAAACGCCCTCCCAGCGGCCGGCCGGGATCTCATTCCAGCTCAGCCAGAGCGGGGAAGTGAGAGCTGAGTCACCGGCAGGTACAGACAGTGACTGTGAGTCACCGGCACAGCCCCGCTCATCAACCCCCGCCTGGCCCGGCCCCGCGCCCCGGCAGCGCTCCCGGGGTGCCAGGGCTCCTGGGGTGCCAATGTCCCTGCAGGGCCAGCGCTCCTGGGGTGCCAATGTCCCTGCAGGGCCAGTGCTCCTGGGGTACCAATGTCCCTGCTGTGCCAGTGCTCCCGGGGTGCCAGGGCTCCTGGGGTGCCAATGTCCCTGCAGGGCCAGCGCTCCTGGGGTGCCAATGTCCCTGCA
>JBBMKD010000040.1:997860-1008416 GCA_037834095.1 Argya squamiceps
CAGCGCTCCTGGGGTGCCAGTGCTCCTGGTATGACAATGTCCCTGCAGGGCCAGTGTTCCTGGGGTGCCAGTGCTCCTGGGGTGCCAATGTCCCTGCAGGGCCAGTGTTCCTGGGGTGCCAGTGCTCCTGGGGTGCCAGTGTTCCTGCTGTGCCAGTGTTCCTGGGGTGCCAGGGCTCCTGGGGTGCCAATGTCCCTGCAGTGCCAGTGTCCCTGCATTGTCAGTGCTCCTGCAATGTCAGTGCTCTGGGCAGTGCCAGTGTTCCTGCAGTGCCAGTGTTCCTGCAGTGCCAGCCCTGTGGGCAGTGCCAGTGCTCTGGGCAGTGTCTGCAGCCACTCTCACAGGTGCCCTCACTGCTCCAGTGCCCCTTGCCAGGCCCTGGCACTGTCCTTACAGCTCCTCTGCCCTGTGCTGGGGGGACACTGGGCACATCCCCCTGGCAGAGGTGGCTGCCCACACCGACCATGTGCATTGATGGCTTTAAGCTGGAACTCAGAGTAGGTTTGGGTTAGGTGTTTGGGGGCACTTCTTCCCCAGTACCTCTTCTTGAGGGTGCTGAGGCCCTGGCACAGGGTGCCCAGAGAAGCTGTATCTGCCCCATCCCTGAAACTGTCCAAGGCCAGCTTGGACAGAGCTTGGAGCAGCCTGGGATAGTGGGAGGTGTCCCTGCCCATGGCAGCAGGTAGGAAGGAGATGACCTTTAAGGTCCCTTCCAACCCAAACCACTCAGTGATTCTGTGGCTCTAAATCCACACAGAAATGTAAACTGGCATCTGTTCCCCTCTCAAACCCCAAAGGCCTGAGCTCTCACCTGCATGAGGGACCCTTTCTCTCCCCTGGTTCACCCCCCCAGCTGCAATTCACCCCTTCTCCCCAGCTGAACAGAAGAGGCTGTGAGGACATGTGGCCCTTTAGGGTATCTCAGCCTCAGAGCCAGCACCTCATCACAGAAGAAATGGAAACTTTTTTACTTGAGAACTTGAGATAAGATCTATTTCCCCTGTCAGGCACTGAGGGCAGCATGTCTGCAAGGAAAGGTTTGGCTGAGGTGGCACTTCATGTTTCTGATTCTTGTTTTAATGTGTTAATTTTAATTGATGAAATCAGGCTCAGGGAAGAAATGTGCTCTCACCTGCACTAGGTGCCTGGCTGAGGGAGCTCTGGCAGCCACACTGCCCAGACTGTGTTAGTGCAGAGGGTACCTTGTCCTCTGGCACTACTCTGTGCCCATGCTGGGAATAGATAGATGCTCTTTCATGCCAGTCACTCCTGAAAGCTTTACTTTTACAAGAACTAATGTTAAGCCAGACAAACAATAAACTTCTTGAAAAATTAAAGGAAAAGGGTAATTTAACACAGAGTTAATAAAGGTAATAAATAATCTGCTGAGTAGCTGGAGGACAGACATAGCTGGAGCTTTCGCTTGAAATTTTCACAGCCTTCTTTCCTCAGCCACCTTCTGTGAGCATTTCCCCCATCTTCTGCCCTCATCCTTTCACATCCAAGGTGCCCAAGCACTTCCCATTATTCTGTGTACAGCAATCACCTCACTGAGCCCCAAAATACATCTCTGAGGGTGGGAGGAGCATAGCAACACAGGCTACCTAACACTACACAACAGATCAGGCCTGGAAGCAAAGGATGAACTTGGGCTTGGCTTGAAAATAAACTGGGTTGTGTGGGATGAGCCAGCCAAGCTGGAATTCAGACACAAATTCCTCAGCTCTGGGTCTGTGAGTGAGCTGGCCCTTGTGGGTTTGACTGTGCTTTAGGAAGGCACAGTCCTGGCCTGGCAGCACCAGCCAATGCTGGACTGAGCAATGGGCTTGATCTTGGCTTGGCACCTCTGCCAGCAGCACCCTCTTGACATCTTCATATTTCCAGGAAACCTTGGAAGGGGGCCTAGCCTGCCAGACAGCTTTTTTGAAATTGGGAAACTAATCACAGTTTTAAAAAATGGCCTTGTTGCCTCCGTGCAGCACATTCTGTGCACACATGTGAGTCACTGCCAGCAGCCCAGAACTCAGACATCAGTGCTGCAGGGCTGGAACAGCCCCATGGGGCTGCACTGAAAGGGGACCCTAGAGACTGGCACCAGACTGTGCTGCTGATCTGTGATAGCACTGCACAAACAGGGACCTCAGCTCCACCTGGCTCATCCTGGGGTGACACAGGGGCTCAGGTGACACTGGGAAGACAAGCACCAGGAGAAGCTTATTGTACTGAGGCTGGTGAGGCCCTGGCACAGGTTGCCCAGAGAAGCTGTGGCTGCCCCATCCCTGAAAATGTTCAAGGATGGGACTGGATGAGGCTGGGACCAACCTGGGATAGTGAAAGGTTGGAGAGGGTAAAAAGAGGTGATCTTTAAGGTACTTTCCAACCCAAACCTTTCTGTGGTTTTATGATTCTGTGACCCTGTTTGGTGATGGGAATGGGCTGGCCTTCCCCAGAAGAGCTGGTCTGGGGACAGCCAGCATGGGCAAGCAGTCAGACCCCCATGCACCCAGAGATGTCACCATGAGCAGCACTTGCTGGTGTCTCCCTCCATTGCAGGGGTTTCATGTCCCAGCAGCCTGCCCAGCCCCACAGATGTGCTGCCAACCACATCAGCAGTGTGGGGAATGGGTTTGTGATATTGAGCCTGGGAATGTGTCCCCATGTCCATGTGGTGCTGCAGGCACAGGGTTGGGAACAGGGAGGCAGCAGCAGCAGCAGTGAGCCCCCAGACCCCCTTCCATCAGCACTGCTCCTTGCTGCCATGGCAAGGGTTACAGGCACACCAAGAGCCCTGCCCAGGACTAACAGCTCTGTGCTCAGCAGCCTCAGCAGCACCAATGATGCTCTGCTGCTCCCCAAGGATTATTCCTCCTGTTCCTCAACCACCATCAAAGCTCCTCAGCTAAGGACAGGCCTGACTGAAGCTGCTCTCCCGCAGGGAGGGAAGGAGGCGCTGGCCATGAAAGCTTTAAGCTCATTAGCTGCCAGTGGAACAGTAATTAGGTTGATTTGTGCAGGAAGCACAGTGGGAGCAGTCTTTCTTGTTCAGGCACCACCAACAGAGAAGGGAGAGCTCCCATCTCCCCTCTGGTGCAGCATAAAGGAAGAGTACTGAGGAAGAAGGAGCACGTTGAATACCAGCTCTGCCACAGAGATCTTCAGCAGGCTCTGGAGCTGCTGCCACATGGAAAGGGACAGGAGAGTAGGAGAGAGTAAAGGGCTGGCTCTGGGTGGTGCCCAGGTCAGGTAAGGAAGGAGGATGGTGCCTGAGTCAGGCTCACCTGCCCCAGCTCTGCACTGACTGTCCTGCATGGAGTTTTACTCAAGGCTTCTGCTCCTCACTCACAGTGCCATCAGCATAGAAAAATCCAACAGTGTGCCACAAGAGAGCCCCACTGCTGGAACAGTGGGCAGACAAGGGGCTGCAGCATCACTGCTCTGGCTGTGATCCTTGATCCTGTGGACCTTGATCCCCATTTTGACCCTCCAGCCCTGCTCCACATGGCACCAGGCAGGTGTGAGCTGGCATGGGGTGTCCTTCAGAGCAGGCAGCAACAAAGAATGGGGCACACAGCACCTGCTTTCTAACAGGCATTAAATATTCTCTGAGCTTCCTCAAGTGGGACCACACCCCAAAACACCTCCTCTGCAGTCCTCAAGACTCCAAGGTGGGACCAGACCTCAAACCTCATTCTTCTCCCCAGGGAAGAACATATTATCATATAATCATAGAGTAACAGAAGGATTTGGGTTGGAAGGGACCTTTAAGATCACCTAGTCCAACCTCCTGCCATGGTTAGGGACACCTTCCACTCGACCAGGTTGCTCCAAGCCCTGTCCAACCTGGCATGGAATGGGGAAATTTAACAGATTATCACAAGCAAAACCAGAGAGTGGCAATCTGGTCCTGGTCTGTGTCTTTACTCCTAATCCCAAAAGTTCATGGGGCTTGAGACAGAGGAATGTTTCCTGCCCATACCTCCAGCAAAACTTCTCTCCTGCTCATGCATAAGCTCCTGCCCGAGCTGTGGTTGGCAGTGCAAGTGCCACATGCCTTCTCCTGTGCCATCGTCCCTGTCCCCACAGGATATTCCCGGTACAGGCTGTTTTCCTCATGGCTCTAGGGGAGAACAATAGGGGCCCTGGGCTGTGCAGAGATGTTGTGGGGCTTTTTCTGGAAAGCTGTTAGCTGAGGGCTGTGAGGGAACATGGGGAGGTAATTGGGGAAGATGAGCCTAATCTCATTTTTTTGTTGTGAAAAGGGTGTGAAGAAGAAAAAAGGAGATGTACTGGTAAATTACCATCAGGGCTGCTATAGTAACACGGCTTTAAAGATTGCCTCCTTGGCCTCCTTGGGGCTATAGAAAGCTCTTCAGATTGTTGTTCTGTAGTTTTCCACTCTCTCCTGGTGCAGGCTGGCCTCGTGCCTGCCAACCATGCCAGCCCACGGTGCATCCACCACCACTGTCATCCCAGCCATGCCAGCCCTGGGTGCAGGGAAGGCTTAGAGAAAGGAAAGGACTCAGTCCCAGATAAGTTGGTTAAATTTCTCCCTTCAGGCTCTCAGAGAGTTTCAAGGAAGTACCTTTACTCACTTACTACTTTTTTTTCCTCCCCCCTTCATTACCCTGACTCATTTCCCTGTAGGGAGTCAGAGAGAGGCCCCAGACAAGGCAGCTGGTGCATCACAGACTCCCAGTGCAGCACCAGACGTGGGAGGATGGGAAGCAGAGTCCGAGGGGATGTGCAGCCAGAGCCTCCCTTGGCCAGCACAGTGGCCTGACCTGAGTCCTGTCCTGAGCCTGGACAGGAGTCCTGTCCTGAACCCTGACCTGAGTCCTATCCTGAGCCTGGACAGGAGTCCTGTCCTGAGCTCTGACCTGAGTCCTGTCCTGAACCATGACCTGAGTCCTGTCCTGAGCCTGGACAGGAATCCTGTCCTGAACAACTGACCTGAGTCCTGTCCTAAACCCTGACCTGAGTCCTGTCCTGAGCCCTGACCTGAGTCCTGACCTGAGCCCTGACCTGAGTCCTGTCCTAAACCCTGACCTGAGTCCTGTCCTGAGCCCTGACCTGAGTCCTGTCCTAAACCCTGACCTGAGTCCTGACCTGAGCCCTGACCTGAGCCTGGACCCGACCCTCACATGAGCCTGGACCTGAGCCCTGCCCTCAGCCTGTCTCAGCCCCCTTTGGCCCTGCCAGCAGGTGCTGGGGTGCACAGTCCCCACAAAGGGCTGAGCAAGCACAGAGCCATGTGAGACTTGAGTCAAGGGGGGCATCATCACTTGCCATAACTGTGCAGTTCCCTAAGAGTCACTTCCCACCTCTAAAGGGAACAGTTTCCCTCCTCTTGTTAAAGGAAAGCCCCCAAATGTCTGTGCAGCAGTGCAGTGGCCGCAGTCTGAAGTGCTACCAGATGCCTCAGCTGTGACCATGGGAAAGTTTTTTTCTCCAATCTCACATCCAGCTGCTGGAGTTTGTCCCTTACACATGGAGCATTTATATTTCTGAGCAGTTCCCCAGCCCTCATCCCTGCAGAGCTGCTGCTTCCCTCTGCATCCTTGACAGCTGCCCTTGTTTCCAGCACAGTCAGGCTCTGGGTCAGATGTGTTTGCTGGACAAATAGGATTTAACAGGATTTTTGGCTCTAGGAACTACTCATGAAGTCCTGTCCTCTCCTTCCACTCATAAATACATTTCATTTCTCTTCAACACCAGATTAACATTTGTGGAGGCGTCTGTGCTTTATGCCTTTGTTTCTCTGGAATTCACTGGGATGGAGAAATGCTAATGTGTCATTTCTGCAGGAGGGAGAATGTGTTAACAGCCAACCCCCTCGAAGGACCCCAGATTAATTTAGTAAAAACAAAAGGTTGTGTGAATTCTGGGATGAATTCAGTAAATTCTGCCATGAGGAACGGGAACTCAATAGGTGTGCTGGTCTGTAGCTTCATGCATTCAAGAGTTTTCAGTAATTTCACTGCAGATTCATAGAAATAATTGGTCTTATTCTTTATTAAAATAGCACCTAGGGTGAAATTTAATTTCAGTTGAGAGGTGTCCCCGTGCTGAAGAACTCAGGGTCTTCTAGATATGTTGCAATATATTGAAAACAAGTACAAGTGAATTAAGATTTGGCTCCCAGCACATGTGGTCATGCAGTCCCTCAGAGGCAGGGAGCACCAACATTTATTGTCCCCTGGGCACACAGAGGTAGCCCCAGCAAGGAGAGGAAAGCTCCTGCCTTCTGCAGGTGTAAATCTCAGCTGCAAGCAGCCCTGGACTGTCAGACACACATGTTCCCCAAGGGGATAACACCATCCCTCTGGGAGGCAGCCAGTGCTCTCAGACTTGTGTGCTGCAACTGGGGAAATTCCTGTTTGCCACAG
The DNA here is from genome assembly GCA_037834095.1 of Argya squamiceps. Lineage (NCBI taxonomy): Eukaryota > Metazoa > Chordata > Aves > Passeriformes > Leiothrichidae > Argya > Argya squamiceps. The sequence continues at coordinate 1,004,247 of JBBMKD010000040.1, forward strand.
AGCTGGCCCCGGTGCAGGAGGAGGAAGCAGCTCTCCCAGGCTGCCACTCCTCAGAGCACAGAGCATGAGCAGCCAGACTGGGGAAGGAGGACATTCCTAGTCTTACTAAAAAACACTATTTTTTTTCTTCATGTTTTAATGAAAGAGTGCCCAGAAGGTTCTCCTGTTTCTGTTATGAAATTTCTTGGAGCTTACCAGGATGTGGCTGTTATTCATCTGTTTTCAGGCTTGTGAGCTGAAGGGTAAAGTTTTATTAACATATTCTCAGAGGAAAGGACTCAGCCTTGGGGTTCCATGCATATTTACATTCAATGCTAAACATGCAGGCACATTCCTTTTGATATTTCCCTTGGTTTATTGCTGAGAACGGGAACCTTCCCATCCTCTTGTTTAAGCATTGTGCAATAACCAGATGGAAAATAACCCTTGGCTATGAGAGAGATGTGAAGATCTGACATGGAAGTTTTGCTCTCTAAGAAACTCTGCTGCTGGTTGCTAGCAGCTGATATTGGGTGCAAATTCTCCGTGATGATAATGCAGTAAATGTAAGGAACTTTCCTGCTGGAAACAAAAGATGGGTTCAAGGCAGATGCTTTGCCTTTAGAAGTGGACATCTAGAACTGGTTCCATTTTTGCTGCAGATCTCACATGTGACTTAACCAAAGCCTTTGCTTTTCATCTTGACATTTCCTGATGAAGCTCTGAGCACTAGGCCAGGGAGTGCAGTGCCTTGTGTCAGAAGATGATGATTTAAAAGACAGCCCTTGGATTCTGTGATAAGGTCTGGTGATGATTCATCCCAAATGGAAGCCATCCCTGTTTGGCAGGTGGCACAGCTGCTGCCCTTTGAAATGCACCTCTCCAACCTGTGCTCTCATGGGAGACAGGACTGACACTGAGGAAGATTTTGTGGCACAACCCTTACTTCCAATTTGTGAAGCTTTTCAATTGGCTGGGAAAGGATGAAAATAGCTCTCTGAAAGCTTCCCGTTGCTCCTGTCTCACTCTTCCCTGTCGTGTAAGAACAGGTGAATGCTTCTCTCCTGCTGGATCCCTTAAACTCCAGAGAAGTTCAGTAACAGGAGACTGGTAATCTGTGGGTCCTAACTTTTCCTGAAGTCTGGCAGACTTGAAGACAGCTCCATCTGGGAGAGAGGAGGGATGGGGCTGCACACACAGTTCTCTTCAGGGTAGGCTTGTAGCAGTCCAGCCCATCCTGCTACTCTGGAGGGTGCCTTCCTCCATGAAGCTCCAGCCTTACATCCAAATTAAACCACTTAATGCCCAATTCTTCAGCCTGTAGAGACAAAAAGCTCTAAATGTGGAATAGAGTGTAAAGGGATCCATCAGTGTCTGTCTCCAGGCTGCACAGTTGATGTGCCTCATGGTGCCTGGCTAGGCAGAGCAAATGCAGATGCTGGACAAGTGACTGACCCAAGTGCCCATCTGTTTATCCAAGGCCCTGCTGATCAAAGCACAGAAGGAAGGCGAGGTGTATGAGCTGGGAATGGCTGTTTTACCTCTCAAATGGCACCTGAGGGAACTTGAGTTGTGTCTAAAAAATATTATAGTATAAGCCCAGTGCACATCACAGGAGCTGTTGTATGTTATTCGTCTTCATCTTGATGCCCACATTGTCAGTATTTTTTATTTGCCACTTTTGCATGACAAGAAGATGTCAAGTTGGTATTTAATGCAGCCTTGAGAATGTTTATTGTATTATTGGGCCATCACTTTAATGTTCATGAAGTGCTGGGCTGCAGAGCAGTGCCATCAACCAAGGATGAGAGCAAACCCCAGCAGCACAGGCACAAACTGCAGCTTCGTGCCACATGTTTCTCACCACAAACTGCTTTGTGGTGGCAGCAAACTCAGGCTGGCCAGGCAGCACGGTGCCTATAAGCAATCCCTCCTAAAACACAGACTATATGGAGTTCTCCAGGGAGTGCCCATGGCCCTGCCCCTGCCCAGGTCACAGGTGCTGGTGCTGGAACTGGAGTTTCCAGCTGGATGGCTCAGGTGAATGCTTTTACTGGGTTCTAACACTTGCCTGAATTGGGGGCTACCTCTGCCAGATATTAAGCTGAAAGAGCACAAATTTTGGCCCAAGATTAAGTGAGAGATTCTCTAGGGGGGATCAGAAAGCTGCACTGGCAGTGCTCTGGCCCCAGCACAGGATGACCATGCCTCTGCTGGCAGAGGCCGTGGCCAGGGCTGTCCTCCTGCTGACTGAACTGAACAGAGAGGAGGCTCTGCCCACAGTCATGCTGAGTTCTCTTGGTACATTCCCAGGAGGAGTCTGTTAATCCCGTTGACCTGGCTTGATTTCAATCAACACAGGAACACTCTGCCTACGCAGGTTGTTCTGATACTGTAACTTGGCTGCAGCAGGAGGTCCCATCTTCTTTGATATTTTATATGTGTTTTATAAATGCAGTGTCACGGACACCTCCTGCCCTGGCAGCCCTGCATGCCTTGTTTCCAGTGTCCATCCCTGGCAATGCCCTGGCTTTTTTCTTCAATAACAGAATTTTTAGTCTTACAGATTTTGAGTATCTGACTCTCTCTGGAGACTTGGAGCCATTGATGAAGACACAACACCTTCCAGTTGGATGTCAGTAAAATGTCCCCAGGTGACTTCGAGCAAAGAGAAAGTGCTAACCATCAACCTTGTGGTGGTGCATGCACAGCTGCACTCAAAGGATGGTGGTGGGCCCATACCTCAGCGAGAAGTGTGCAGTTTTGGATACCAAAATAGAAGAAAGATACAAAGGAATTGGAGAGTGTCCACGGCAGGGCCATGAAGATGGTGAAGGGCCTCAAGTGGAAGCCATCTGAGCAGTGGTTGAGGGCACTTAGTCTGTTCAGCTGGAGAAGACTGAGGGGAGACCTCCTTGCAGTCCACAACTTCCTTATGAGGGGAAGAGAAGGAGCAGGGACTCATCTCTTCTCCTTGCCAGTGACCAGTGAAAGGACCTGAGGGAATGACCTGAAGTTGTGTCAAGGGAGATTTAGGTTGGGTATAAGAAAAGAGTTCCTTCCCCAGAGAGTGGTTGGGCACTGAACTGGCAGCCTAGGGAACTGGTCACAACACTCAGCCTGACAGAGATCAAGGAGTGTTTGCACAACACCCTAAGGCACATCATGATATGCTTGGGGCTATCCTGGGCAGGGCCAGCAGCTGGACTTCAATGATCCATGTGGGTCCCTTCCCCCCCTTGTTCCCTGGGAGCAGAACCTGACCCCCCACCCAGCTGCACACTCCTATCAGGGAGTTCAGGACAGTGAAAAGGTCCCCCAAGCCTCCTTTTCTCCAGGATGAGCCCCCCCAGCTGCTTCAGCCCCTCCACACAGGACATGAGCTCTACACCCTTCTCCCATTACACTACCCTGGAAATGCTCTAGCCCCTCAGTGTCCTCCCATAATTAAAGGACACACAACTGGACACAGCACTGGAGCTGTGGCCTCACCAGTGCCCAGCCCAAGCACTGCCCTGATCCTGCTCCTGCTGGCCACACCACGGCTGACACAGGGGCCATTGGCCTGCCTGCCCACCTGGGCACACCCGGCTCTGCTTCAGCCCCTGTGCACCAGCAGCCCCAGGGCCTTTCCTGCTGGGAGCCTTTCCACACACTCTGCCTCAGCTGGGAGCTGCAGGGGCTTCTTGTGCCCAAAGGGCAGCACCTGGCAGGCACTTGGGCCTCTGGAATCTCCAGCCACTGCTCTCACCCAGCCAGGCTGGCCGGGGCCCTCTGCAGAGTCTTTCCACCCCCCAGCACCCCACAACCCCACCCCACTCAGTGTCCCCGCCCCTGTGAGTGTCCTGGGACACTCCTCCTCCAGATTATCCAGACACACATTCAACAGGGCCACACTGCCACAATCCCTGGGGGACACAGCAGGGGTGGACACCAGCTGGCAGCAGCAGCAGCAGTGCCCGGCCCTGCCTGGGCCCAGCCATGAGCCACTTCTGAACCAGCCCAGAGAGAGGCTGTGGGAGCCCTGGCCAGGGACAGGGGCCTTGTCCCAGGGCCTTGGGTGAGCTGGGGTCCTACCCTGGGCCTCCACCCAGCCCCCACAGCCCTGGCCCAGCCCACGGGCTCTGCTCCATTTTCGGGCTGCCCCAGGACTCCCCACGGGCCTCGCCAGACACCCGGGCAGCCCCTGCA
>JBBMKD010000040.1:1009884-1026128 GCA_037834095.1 Argya squamiceps
GGCTCTGGCCACGGCCACGGCCTGGGGACACTCAGCAGCCACCGCGCTGGCCCCAAAGGCTGTGATGTCACAGAACCGTGGAATCCATTCAGCTGGAAGAGCCCTGTGAGATCACTGAGTCCAATCTGGGGCCCAGCTCCACCTTTTCAACCAGGCCAGAGCCATGGGTGCCTGCCCAGGCTTTTCTTCAACATCTCCTTCCACAGGCACTCCACCATCCACCTGGGCAGCCCATTACAATATCTGGTCACCCTTTCTGGGAAGGAAGTTTTCCTTATGTTGAACCCAAAATTCCCCTGGCAAAGCTTAGAACCCTTTTTTGCTTTTGCTGTCTTGTTGTTGTGCATCTCTGAAAAGTCTGGCACTGATTTGTTGGTCACTTCCCTGTAGGCAGAAGAGGCTGTGCCAATGAGTGCTGCTCAGCTGTTAGGCCATTGAATGGTTCTGCTTTCCTTATTATTTCTATATTTACATTAAATAAGGAAGCATCAGTTCAGGAAAGAGCTATATCATGTAATAGATAACGTGTACAATAATAAATGTCAATAAATATAGCAGGAGAAAAATCGAAGCTGGAAAATAGAATATAATTTGTGATGTTCATAGGTACTGGGTTCTGGAAGAACTTTTCAGTAAGCAGACTCAAGTTTTAAGATGGATTTGGAGCAGCACATGCAAGGCAGTTCTGTCATGTTATTAAATCTGTTCCCTTCACCCCAATGGCATCCCATGGCTTTGTCAGTCTTCTTCCACACAGGTGCTGCAATCTTCCAACAGGCTGCTTAGCACTATCCCAACCTCTGTCCTAATTCCACACATTCAAATGATCTTTCCTATCAGTTGTGAGCTCTGGAAATACAATTTTGCTCTGCAATCAAAGCAGTTCTTCTTTTCTACTGGGTTAGCATGGCAATAAGGGAGAAAATCTGGAGAGAAGTTGAGCCCAGGAAGAAGGTGGGGGAGGTGGGGGGCAGGGAAATGTTTTACGATTTAGTTTTAGTTCTCATTATCCTGCTCTGATTTGATTGGTAATAAATTAAACTAATTTGAAAAGTTGAGTCTGTTTTGCCTGTGACAATAATTGCTGGGTGATCTCTCCCTGCCCTTATCTCAACCCACCAGCCTGTCATTATATTTCCTCTCCCCTGTCCATCTGAGGAGGGGACTGATGGCTTTGTTGGCACCCGGCTCCCAGTCAGGGCCAGCTCTCTTAAACTCTGGGACTGCACAATTTGAGCAAAGCAAGTGCAAGACAGCAGCAACATCAATGAGCCTGAGGTCAGATAAGGCAGAAAAAGCAGGTGCCTACTGGCTCCTGGAACAGCTGTGCTGTGCATCTGAAGGTGCAGAGTGGTATAGAGAGCCTGGAAATACTGAAATCTGATGGTTCTCCTCATGTAAACACACACACAAACACCTTGTGCTCTGATGCAGAGAGGAGCTGTAGAGATCCAAGGAGTTGTTGCTCATGCTAAACATGTTCCTGGAAAGGAGAAAATAAAAACTGTTATCCACAAATGCAGGAGCAGGCAATCTTCTTGACACTGGATAAAAAATTGGTAGTCAAAAGAATTCTAATTAAAGCAATTACTATCTTCTCTGCATACACACCCCCTGCATGCTTCATAAAAGCTAATGGAGTGCAGTGCTGGGCCTTGATGGATATTCATGAGGGACTGGATAACTTCCTCACCCAATCTTCAGCTAATGACTTGAACACATTTTTTGAGCTCAGTTTGTAGTGGCTGTGGTTATGGAGAGACTATTCAGTGAAGGAAAGCTGGTTCACAAAGTTACTGCTCCCTGGGAGTACTCAAACCAGACTCTGAAGCACTGGATGTGAGATTTGGTTGTTTGGGTCAGCGTCATGCTCAAGGGAAGGCTCATGGGACACTGATGACTTCTGGGTCCTCTCACAGCCTGCAGTGGGGTCACTTGTGGCTCCCCAGCACAGCCCAGAGCACTGAAAGAGGCCACAGCTTCTTCACCCAACTTGTCCACTGGCAAAACCAAAGTTTCCAGAAATTTATTCTCTGGTTTTTTCTTCAAGCCTAGACCTAAGACTGCCTTGAACAGTTTGTAATTACAGTCCAGGAGTTCTACTGCCACAGCCTCATGGGGGTCCTGCCAGTCCAGTGCTCACTCCAGGGCATTTGAAGCTTTTCTTCTTAACTTTTTATTCTTCCACTGTTTCTCTTTTTTTCCCCTGCAATTTTCTTCTTGAAAATGGCTTCAGGTTGACATCTTGAAACCCCATCAGGAAAGCTTTATCCCTTGGATCACCTGCATTCCTGGCAACTTTGCTCTTATCTCACTTTGGAGAAGTCCAAGTCAAGCTGACTAACCATCATCAGAGATGAAGAGTGGAAAATCAAGCCATCAATCATCCACAAAGAGCATACAGCAGCATGAAGAAGCCCATTAGAGGCAAAGTGGACCTGTCAGAGACTCAGCATGAGGTGCCTCCTTGGCAGCAGAAACTCCCACACTTTAATGCTGTCTCTTCAGAGACAACTTAGTGTCATTTTCTACAGGCAACTCGTAAAACAATTAAAATAAATGTCTTCAGAATACACTTTTCTTTTCTCTCTGGGCATGTTTCCAGCTCACTCAGTTACAGCATCACCACAAAGAAAATGAAATTTTGTAATTATTGAGGACAGATACCAGCAGAGGGAAATAGTTTTGGACCTGCTGGAGTGTTGGGGCAATGCCAGGAAGGCACATTCAGAGGTCTTGGCCTGACTCTTTACCTTCCTGGTGCCACCAGGAAACATTCAGGATCACAGAGAGGTGCTGCTGTGCCAGCTGGGAACAGTACAGAGCTCTCCTAGTGTGCCACACCCAGCGTGGGCTGATGCTTGTAGGCCTTTGCACAGTGGTACATGCCCCAATCCACAATGACTAGTATTAAAAATTGAGTTTGAACTTATTTTCCTTCCCGCTGTTCATTCCTGTCTCTTCTTGCTGTCCTGCAGGCTGCCTCTTCTCCATCCTGTCTCCTGCTGTCCAGTCACTCCCTGTTTTCCAGTGTCTTTCACCAACCTTTTTGCTTCTCCAACTGTGTTTAATGCTCTTCTTTTCCTTCCTGTTGCAGACACACTCCTGTTCCTCCTTGCTGATGTCCCAGCTCCGAGGTTGCTGGTGTTGTGTTGCAGATTCCTGGGACAGAGCCTGGCCCTTGCACCGTGCTTGGTGTATTCCTGGCCAGCTGTCAGTGACACATTACTCAGGCAGAGCCCACAGCAGCTCTTTGAACACTTTCCCATGCTGGTCTCTTCCGATCTGCTTGTTCAAGCTTCTTCTGTTACATGCTCAGCCCACTTACAGAAATCGCTGGTAATTTTGGAGCTCATAAAGCCAGAAATGCAATTACAACAGTAACTTCCTTTTCCCACACCAAGGCTCCCTTGTAAATGTTTCACAGGATGTGAAAAAATATCTTGATTTACAGCAGAAACTGGAAAGTGTCATCTTCAAACTTGGTGTCTATGACTACCTGGACACAATGTTTTTTTGATTTATCACATTGCCATGAAGTGCCAAGATTCTGGAAGGAACCAATTCACAGTGCTTGTGCAGAGCCTGAAACATGAGGGGCTTCACACACAGCAACAACCACTCAGGGCTACTGTAATGCCAACCACAGAAGTACAGCAGGGGTGTGATATTGCAGGAGCAAAAATTTAACTTAAATTTAACTTACACCAGAGCAAGAGGAAAGGCAGTTCCACAGCTGAGTTGCCAGCCTGTGGTTGCCTGCTGCAGATCTTATTTCCAACAGCAAGGATGTCCTTTTTGCCTGATTTCACCCCACTTTATGCATTTTGAGCCTAAAAAATAGGGTCTGTCTTGGTGATACACCCACACAGTGTGTGATCCACATGCCATAGAAGCCCTGGCCCTTCACTGCTGGCTCCACCAGGACCAGTGGGCACCAATACCCAGATTAGGTGATTTAATTAAGGTCTGAATGGAGGCTGGATGAGTGTTAGTTCTTCATTCTCATCATGGTCATCACAGAACAAAGTGAACATTTCACTCATCTACTCAGGGGGGATTTGGAAGGTGGAAATTGGCCTCTTGCTGAGCCTTTGTGGCATATGAACAGGAGGGACTTGGCATGGCTTGATCTGCTGGAGGGAGAGTGAGGATCACTCAGCTAATTTCCTCAGTGTGACAGGACACATGCACAGAAAATACACCCAAAGCCTACTTTCCTGAGTACAAACAAGCAGCATGACAGATTTCTTGCTTAGAAATCCACATCTCCTTGCAGTGGAAGTACCTGATCCACAGGGAGTCTCCTGCAGGGCTCAGGCTCATGCAATCCATGCAGTCACTGCCCACCTTCCCCCTTGCTGCGCCCCTTCCCCGGCTTTGTGGGGCTGTGCAGGGAAAACTCACTTTTACAAAGCTGGTTTTCAAACCAGGGAGTTTTGGGACTTCTGCTCAGCCCTCCATACATTATCTGTGCCTTCTGTGGTGGCCTCCACTGCTTAGTTTGTGGCAGAAAGGAGATGCAATGGCTCCTGCCATTTAACTTGAGCATCTTTACCACCTCATGGGATTTTGCCAGGTTTGTGAGCAACACCTCAGCTGCACCACCAGAACCATGAGCTAATCCTGTGACCAACAATGGGCTGGAAAACCCAAAGCTGACTTGGGTGACTGACAAGCATCAACCAGCTCTGCTGGCTGTGTTTTCCTTCACAGATGAGTGTTCATCCACTCCTAAAGATCATAGTTGTTGAAGAAAGAATTGCTAAGAAGTTTTTCCTCCTTGGAGCTCTGCCTTCCCACCCGTCCATGCCAAGGAGTGAAAAAGGCTGGTTCCTCGAGAGGTGTCACTGGAAGCCAGAGCTCATGGAAGCCCCACCAGCCCTGGGGCTACTCATGTGTCAGAGAGGCTGTGCCAGGCAGGAGCTCCCACATGCTCTCTGCTCCTGGCTGAGGTTTGCTCTGCTGCATCCATTCAGGCAGGGCAAATCCAGAGCTTCCTCTGTGAGCACGGAAGCTCCAAGCCCATGGAATGTAGGAGATGTCATTACAACATGCAGGTCAGCTGTTTAAAAGCTAAAAAGCCTCAAAGGCAGAAGAACATCACCCTGCACCCATCCCCTCACCTCGTGGGGTCTCCCATCCTCACCAAAGGCTGCTCAGGTGTACACACCTTGTATTTTGAATCTACATGTGGGAAGCTCCACACTGATCCATTACAGAAGACTAAGAAATATCCATTGAGCACAGAACCAATTCTTCTGTTCTGTCCTAGATTCCAGCCACAGGTACAGAGTCAGTGGTGCCTCTCAATACAGGACACAGACATTTTGCTCCTACCGACTCATAGACAATTTAGGGGAAGCAAACTGAAACAAAGGCAATTGAGATGGAGAGAGAAATATTTTGAATTAATTCCAACTCTTTATGTTGTAATTAATCAATAGCAAAGAAACTGACACTGTCCCACAGTGGCACAGACTTTTTCCTGCCTTGTGGAATACAGGGGGAGTTGCAATTTCTTCCCCTGCTTACAGCTGTGCCTGAAAATTATTATATTCAAAAGAGCAAACCAGATAATTTGTCCCAAATTGGAAAAAAGACCAAGAAAACAAAACCCAAGCAATCGAAAATAATTTTGTCAGAGCTTGCCCAATTTGATTTTGCTTCACAATCGTTAACTTTCCATTGCAAAAGAATTCATATGGGAAACTTTTTCCAGCCTAATTCTTGAACCTTGCCCTTCTAATTATTCAGATGATGGTCTTACAGCTTGATTCTGTTTTCTGTTCTAGTTAAATTGTTTAGAAATGTGCTAATGATTCATTCTCATGCAATTAGATTCAGCAGCCAGAGTCTTTACTACAGTTCTGCAAACTTTGCTTTGCAGTAGAGGAGCACAGTACAAATAAACCAGTCATGGATCCATAAAGAAAATCAATGGCATTTGGGAAAATACATTTGAGGATCTGGACCTGTATTTAATGCATGTCATTAGCTATTTGCAAGAGACAAATGACATGAGGGAAAGCAGCTTCTTTCAGTCTGCAGAGAGCTGAGAAGATATTCTTCAACCTTTCTTATTCCACTTCTCTTTCATAGTAAGAATCCAAGTCTCTAAAGATCTACCTTGTAAAATTGCCACTGAGCTGTAACAGGAGACACCATGAAATTCTGGCACTGCAAAACTCAGGGAAATGAATTTCCATCGTGGCTCTGCATAAATTTGTTCTTTGCTGAAGCCGAGCCTGGGAAGTGACTGACGTTTTCATGCCATGTGTGCTCAGGGCTTTGAGGCTTAGATTTCACAAGAAGTGCAGATGCACCACTGGGAGCTCCCTGGAAGCTGCCTTGTTTACAGGGCTCAGCCTGGTGGGGCTGTGTGTAATCCAAATCAGGTCATGGGAGATTGTGCTCCAGCCTTCCCATCACGGTCCAGACTCCGTGTCGATAAATGCCACTGCAGAGAAAACCCTGCATGTTGGGGAGGGGAGAGCACAGCATCTCTTCATGCAGTAGGACTTGGTCCAGAAGTCCATCAGAGGCCAGGGACCAAACCAGGGAGACACATTGGAGTGTGGCCATGGCTGGGATGTGGCTCATGCCCTGAGGACAGGAGCTTGAGCTTAAAGGCAGCTCTGGAGACCCCACAAGGCTTCTCACTGCCCTGCCCTCACAGTACCCCAATCCCAGATTTGGCATATGCACACCCACACCAGAGTTGGCATTGGATCCAGGCAGGTAAGCCCTGAGGAAGGGAGGCAGCTCTCTTTGGAGACCCAAATCTGGAAAATGATCCATGTGTTATGAGAGCCATGGGTGCAGGCCAGGAGGGAAGGCCCCATGGGCAGCTCCAGAGCTCTGTGCACTTCAGGCATAGGCCACTCAGGCTTGGAGGACCATGGGGGTCTCTGAGGGATCATGGGGTCCCCAGGGCTGGGAGTCTGCTGGCTGGAAATGCCACATTTCCTAATGTGTGGCTTTTGGTCTTTATTAAGTGGTTGCTCTATGACAACAAAGCTTTTCTATGACCACAAGCAGCCAGTGCTTGTAGTCCACACCCGGGAGTTTCTGTCACCCATTTGTTGCCTGTCCTTTGATGAGGGGCCTGTTGGTAGCCAGGAGGAAGGAAACATTCAAGAACATTTGCAGCACTGGGTCTAAAGCTGGCAGAGATGGGTTTGCTGTGATAAATGAATACCAGTCCTGCTACTGAGCCGTCTGTGCTGGGACATAGGCAAGAAGAGAAACCCCTGGTGTAAGGGTAGCTGTGGGCAGGGCTTTAAAGGGATTTTGTGTGTTGCAGGAAAGAGATTTAATGTTGCTGGAGTTACAGAGAGCAAGCAGTTATCCCAAAAAATTTCTCCTTCAGAGACCTTGTTTCAGGTTGAGTGGAGGGAGACTCACACAGAACACAACACTGAGTCATGGCTGGAGAGGCTGGAATTGTAATGCCCCAACAGGTCATTCTTTTCCTCTGTTTCCAAACAGGAGCTTAGTTCTGTAGGAGGTCAGAGATGACAAGAGAGGGAACACTGACAAAGTTGCCCAGTACTTTTACTACCCCACAGTTCATCTCATGTCCTTCACATGCTGAATGCATGTTTCCAAAGGCAGTGCCTTGCAAGCTCTGCTTCTACCTAAGCAACAACACACTTGCCAAGCATCTTCATCACTGCAGCCTCCTTCCCTCCTTCCCACCTGAAACCTCTCGGGCCCCAGCTCTTGGGTCTGGCTTGTGCAGAGACACAACCTCATGATGCTCAGCCCCATGTAAACGCCTTTTCCACTCCAGATTAAGGACTTCACCTGCATGGATTCTGCCTGTCTCCCCCACCTGTACCTCCTTTCACTTCCCAAGCCCTTGAGATGCCTCTGACTTCACAAAATCTGCAAAATGTCTGTTTTACAGCTTTCTTCACTCAGCCTTAGTCCTCCAGAATTGCCAACATTTATCTCACTGTATCATCACCTCTCCACCCATTTCAAATTCAATTGAAAGCACATTTTCTCCCTTGCCTGTGGTTCCTAAATTATATACCCAGCTCATTTCAAAATATCAATTCTGAAACTTGGCAAGGTAATTATTAATAACACCTCTGTTCTTCTCTGGAGGAGAAATAATACTAGAAACATGTGAAATGTGTACACAGTTGTCATTCTCATTCTTCTCTTTTGCCAAACATTCTGTTCTTAACAGGAAATAAAAACAACTCTACTCCCAGTATTAAGTGGCTGAGGCACTGTAATTAGCACGGAACCATGGAATTAGGACAGTATTCCTTGACATGTCCCAAAACTTGGTGTGACACAGATGCCATGAATTAGTGTTTGGCTGTAAAGGGTCAGCAGCACAGGAGGGCTGAGCTTGAGGACCAGTGCACAGCAAGAGCTGGAGCTCAGCAGTTCCTAAAATCACTTGTGTGGAGCTCATCATGGCAAACTGCTTCACCTGTAATGATGTTATTCATTATTTGATTCCAAGATTTCATATGGGCCTCCCAAGGACCCAGAGCTGCTGGGAAGCACTGAGCTGTGGTGTTTTCTGCAAGCACCAGGCACAGAATCATGGAATGGTTTTGGGTTGGAAGGGGCCTTGAAATTCATCCCATCCCACCCCCTGCCATGAGCAGGGACACATCCCACTATCCCAGGTTACTCCAAGCCCCATCCAACCTGGCCTTGGACACTTCCAGGGATCCAAGGGATGCCACAGCTTCTCTGGACAACCTGTGCCAGGGCCTCATCACTTTCACAGCCAGGAATTCTTTCCCAATATCCCATCTAACCTTGCCCTCTGGCACTGGGAAGCCATTCCTCCTTGTTCTCTCCATCCATGCCCTCATTGAAAGTCCCTCTCCAGCTCTCTTGTGCATACTGGAGCTGAGTATGTGTTTTTTTCTTTCTAAGTTTTCATTTTCTACCTGTACCTATAAAACCTACAGTAATGTCCTGAAGACTTTTTCATTGCCCATAGTGCCACAGGATGTGCAGTGAAGAAGCACCAGGGTCTCTCCTGAAGATAACTTAGTATATGGGTGCTGTGTACTTTGGGATCTGAGCTCAGTGATCCAGGTGTCCCCCTTATTGTCATGTTCCCACACCATCCCAGCAGGAACCACAGTTGTGCTTCCCTAACTCTGGGAAAGAAGGCAAAAAGAAAAGAAGTTCCTTGGAGGATGAGGGGGAAATAGAAAGATGGGGTGCCTCCAACTCCTGTGGTGGAGGGACAAAGTGAGGGGCTCCCAAGGAAGGGAGGAGTAAGAAGTCCTCAAGGGATGGGTTTATGCAAGAAGGGAAGCTGTGCTTTCAGCCTTGCAAGATAAAGAAGACCCAGCTCACAATCACTCTGTTTTGAGAGGAGGATAGCATTCAAAAATGCTACAGAGGTATCAAGGGGCTGTTAATTCTGGGGACTTGTCCTGGAGTCATGAGGCAGATCCTCTGTAGTGGCGTTTAAGGACCTGCAGGAAAGAATTGCTCACACGGACAGAATCAACTTACTGCTCACCTCACCCAGTAGTGTCAGTGGCTTTGGCTATCATGGGCCAAACAACTCCTTCCTGGCACCTCAGCCTCTAGGGTGCTGAGGATCTGCCTCAAGTAAACATGGCACAAAAAGATATATAAATAAAAAATAAAAAGTTATAAACTGAATGTCTCATATCAGCAAGAGCTTGCGAGGAGAAAGTCTGGTGATAGTGAGAGCCTTTGGCTCTGTGCTATGACAGCCAGTGCTTGTCTGGCAGATATATCCCTGCTTCCTCTCCCTGCCTCCTGGAATCTTGTCTCTCAATACAGCTCCCTGGCTCTGCTCCAGGCACCTCACTCCCATAGAAGTATGGGCTATTTAAGAAGTAGTACTTCTCAAGTGTTTAAAGTGAAAGGGTTTAAAGATAATGAGATATTGTTTCGAAGTTGGCCAAATTTTGTGTTGTCTGGCTGGGAGGTGGGGATAAGCTTCCACTTGAATGGAAAGCAAGGAAAAGCTGCCTGGCTGAGAAACCCCCAAAGTGAAGACATGGAACCAGCTAGGGGATGGGAAAGGCCTGGGCTGACAGTGAAATCACTGAACCTCCAGAGCCTCCTTCAGAACCTTTGGAATTCACTTCAGAATCTCTGGAGTTAAATCACAGCTCTGCAGCCTTTCATGGGGCTGCCCACGCTGTGTCTGGCCATCACTGGACCTCAGCTGAGCCAAGGCACTGGTTTCACCCACACCACCACAGCCACAAAGCTGTCAGGCCCCACAGGCCATGAGCATTACTCCTTATGCTCCCTTTTCCATGGGTTTCCTGCAGCACCACTGCACTTTGCCCACCCCCCGTCCCCCCTTGCTGCTCATGGCTGAGTGTGCATTGAGTGTGCAGGGTGACCCTGGGTCCTGCAGCATCCCCAGGAGTCCTCCTGGCTGATCCATCACCTCCCACACGGTGCTGGGGCTCTACCCTGTCAAACACCCTGCCAGGACGAGGACTTCACAGGGGTCAGGCACTCAGCCGTGAGCTGGCTGTGAATTCAGGGTGCCACGTGCTGATTTCACCTTCTGGGCTGAGCCTTCAGGGGCAGGTGGCAGAGAGCACCAGCACAACACACAGCCCTCTTTTCGGGACAAAAGAAACTTGCTGCATGACACTTCTGCTAAATCATTTGTTCCTAAAATCCATGTTCAGCCTGCCTCTTCCTTGGTGGGGCCAGCCCTGGATTTTGGAAAGCACTGCATTAACCTACTTCATGCAGATTGTCTGATCCCTGTTCATGCACCACCATGGAGTACTACTGGTTGAAGGCAGTCAAATTACACACAGCAGTAGTAAGCATGAAGAAGACTCGTGAAACTAGAGCTTTTCTAAAATATCAATGCAGCCCTTTTGGATTAGGAATCCTGCCCTGAGATGTCCTAAAACTGGAAAAATGCCCCGAAACTGAAAGTTCGATGTCCCATCACATGGGTTTGATGCCACCTCGTGGTAGTTCTTTGTCCTCATTTGCAAGGCAGATCTCACTGGATGTTTCCCAAGCAGGTTCCTTCTGAGAGAGAAACAGTTGGGAAAAAGGATGAAGATAGATGTCCAGCTCTTCACTGCTGATTTGCAGCTCCACAGCACTGTCAATAAATGTTAGTATGAGTGTAAAACAGAGGGATTGCACATTATTCTGTAAGGTAATGTGGAAATACCTTCAGGATATGGATGTGGCCATCACAGAATATGCTGAGATGTCCTGACATTTAGCCATACTTGCCTCATCCTCCTGGGACCAAACAGCTCTACTGAATTCACAGTTAGATTTTCAAATTTGGAGGAGTTCTTTCCTCCTTTGAAGAGCAACTTCCCTCTCCAGCCCAGTTGTCACTATATTGTGCTAAGGGTGTAATAAAGAGCTGAATTATCTCACCCTTTTAAAAGGGGAACAGAAAATACTAGGACTGGTACAAATATGTCAACTGAGAATTGGCTCTTTCAAAAGAAAATTGTTCCTCCTCCCCTCTCACCACTGTAGCAGAGAGTGATTTGCCAGGTGCATTCATGGAGCTTTTGAGCCTTTCATGCAGCAAATGGCCCAGATTGCTTTTGTTTGCCCTCTGAACTGCAGGAAAGACACCACTTTACTACTGCCAGAATACATTCTTGGGCTGTTTTAATATAAAACTCTCATGTTCGTTGATTGGATAATCACAGACCATGTACAAATTGCAGTGAAATGACTCCCTGTTCCTGCTTTTTCCCCGAGCCTCAGGCACCATCATATCCATGACAGCATCATGTCAGGCCCTGCAGAAGTGCTGGATCCTGAAGGGAGCATAGCTGGGACGTTGCTGCAGCTGAGCTAATTACTCTTTGGTTTCAGCTTGACTGATTAACTTTTATGTAGCCCTGTAATATCACAGGCATTCTGTTTTCAGTTCTGGAGCTCTCTGGGACAGTGTTAATCTGGGGGAAAAACCTCTGTGAATGACGCAGCTCTGCCGTGCAATGAGACAGATGTCATTTCACTGTCCATATAAATGAAATCACTTTTGCAATGGTGTGTAATGCAATCTCCAGTGTTCAGGTGCTTGTTTGCAACTTTTTCGCCAGACTGAACACTCCAAATGTCTAAACACAGCTGTTTATTAAGCTGTTCACTATCCAAAGAGTTTAGAGGGGGTGTTACATTTATCTTTGTTTATATCACTGTCAAAAACCTATTGGACTGAAATTCTTCATCTTCGCTCTTTCCTTAAAATCTGCACATTTGAATCTGATCACAATATAGAAACTGAGTGGGAAAATAGGAGAGATTTTTACACATGCCCATCTGAAGAGGCGTTAAAGGCTGAAGTGGTGGAGGCAGTAAGTGAGCAATGATCTGTGTAGCAATGAACCTCATTCTCTCACACCTGGACTCGTGAAAGTGGGAGCTGATATTTCCTGGCTAAGAGATATTTTCAGCAAATTTTCCTAGGAGAATGTTGCTGTTGGATTCTTGCTTAGATGCCATGGTCTCAGGCCCTTGGATCTCTTCAGAAGAGGGATCAACACCTTGAGGGAAACCAGAGCTGCTAAAAACTCTTGCCCCAAGAGAATCCCAGGTTTGGCTTAACAGTGGGTAAGTGTTACACCTGTGTTTTGCATAAATCACAGCAATCAAGGCAAACAAAATGCCTTTGTTGTATTTACCTTCATTTTCAGAGCCAGCAGAAGAGAAGAAAGCAAGGAGCCATTCAGATTGAGGAGAAACACAACCCTCTGCAGGCTCTTCAGTGGAGGGAAAGACATAGAAGGGAAATCACAGAATCCCAGAATGGTTTGGGTTGAAAGGACCTTAAAGCTCATCCCATTCCATGGGCAGGAACACCTTCCACTATCCCAGGTGCCTCCAAGCTCTCTCCAGCCTGGCTTTGGACACTTCCAGGGATCCAGGGGCAGCCACAGCTGCTCTGGGCACCCTGTGCCAGGGCCTCCCCACACTCACAGGGAATGATGTGACAGGACAGTGCCATCACATTGGGATAAGGCTTAAGGATGGCTTAAGGCCATTCCCTGTTGTGAAAAGTCCCTCTCTAAACTGATCTGGAATCCAGCTCAAGGCTTGGCAATACAGATTAAAACATGCACAAATCTGGCTTCTCCTCTGCAGGGACTGACTCTTTGTTGTGTAATGGCTTCCCAATTGGTGCAGGTGAGTTTAGGATAGTATATCCCACCCAGCATCCAGCTGCCTGTTGGTGAAGGTGCAGGTCCACTCCTGTCCTGCCCGCCACCTCTGGGCAGGGGTTATGAACCACAGGCTTAGCAAAGTCAGATGGATGTGTGCAGGTAACACAAGTCCCACTTCACACCTGTCAGCCTCTGCTCTGGTTTGTCTGTCAGTGATAAAACCACCTGGATGTCCTGCCATCCTATTCTGGAGAGAACAAACCAGGCCAAGGTGTACTGCTGCTGAGAATCTCACCTCCCACCTCCCAGTGGCCACCCAGGTTTTGGTTATACCTGTCCCTCAAATATAACCCCCTCCTGCCCTGCTGCTGCCATGTTTGGCAAGAACGGGATCTGCCTGAGGGGACTCTGCACTGCAGATCACCCAGGGAGCATCTCTTGCTGGGATCTGAGCTCTCTGTAGGCAGCTGATTATTCATGTTTTGTTTGCTGCTTCAACTTATTTTTAGTTGATAGAAACAGCTGTGAGGGGGAGAAGAAATGAGGAACAGAAGCTGACAGCATGATTAACTTTTTAACTCAAATTGCTTCTCAATTAAAAGAAGCTAAATACTCCCTGTGCTCCTGGTGCCACTTTTCCGTGTTGGCAGCTGCTGTGCTCCCAGGAGCATAACACAGTTTTGCAGATGGAGGCAGAGGTGGGGCTGCACAGAAGGAAGGCTGTCCACAGCTGCTCCTCTCCCTGGGGTCACCTCACGGGACTGGGGGACAATGCACAAGGTGCCAGGCCCAGCATGGCCAACGCTGTGCGGGGGGCTCAGAGAAGCCATCAGGCTACCCAAGCTCAGCCTCTCCAACCATAAAATGAGATCTCTAGTGAGATTTCAAAGCTATTCCAACCCCGTGCAGGGTGGAAGGGTGTGGGTGCAAAGAAGCATCCAGAAGTTCATGTTCTAACAATGAAAAGCGCTTGTAAAATCCTCAGACAAATCTCATACTCACTACCAGGAAGAAACCTCAGCTCTGGTGGGATTGATGATGTTTATTCAAGGTACAACGCTGGGAAAGTTTCCAGCCACCACTAACTGGGGTGCAGTCATTTATTTCATGTCCTACAAAACAAGAGCTCCTCTTCTCACTGTTTTTAAGTCTTGTGAGTCATAAGACTCACAAAAGTCTTCAGCTGGGCAAACTAAATATCTGCTTTTCCCTACATTGCTTTGTTTGCCTGCCAGCCTTTTCAATACACCTCCTTATCCCACTCTGTCCTTTGCCTTGTGAGGATCAGGGCTTTCCTCTGAATCCTGTACTCAGGTTTGAACTTTGACTCCCAATTATCTGCCTAATTCCCCCTCTCCCCCACACAAGGCCAGGAAGGGGCAGGAACAGGGATGTGCTGGGGAGGGACGGCACAAGGTTGCAACTTAGGACATGAGAAACAGACTCTGTCCAGGCAGCCCCTGCCTCATTTGCCAAGCAGGAATCACAGAATGGTTCAGGCCAGAAAAGACCACAGTGGATCAAACGGTCCCACCTCCCTGCTCCAAAAGGATTTTTCGAGGTGGGTTTTGAATATCTCCACTGAGGGAGAGTCCATCCCTTCTCTGGGCAGCCTGTTCACTGCTCAGTCACACGCACAGGAAAGTTCTTCCTCACGTTCAGATGGAATATCCTGTATTTTACTTTTTGCCCATTGCCTCTTGTGCTGGGCCCCATGGGGCAGATCCTGGTCTTATGCTCTGACCTCTCTCTGCAGCCACTGACAGATACGGAGGAGGGACATTTTCAGCTGTGTGTCTTCTTGAGGCTGAATAGCCCCATCTCCCTCAGCTTTTCCTCATCAGGGAGATGCTCCAGTCTCCATCACCTTCCCTCTGTGGACCTGCTCCAGCAAGTCCAGAGGAAGAATGGGGATGTTGCAAAAGCAGGAACCCTCTGCTCTGGAGCCAGGCTGAGAGAGCTGGGGGTGTTCAGACTGGAGAAAACTCCAGGGAGACCTTAGAGCCCTTTCCAGAGCTTAAAGGGCCTTCAAGAGAACTGGAGAGGGGCTTGGGACATGGGCCTTGAGAGAGAGAACAAGAGGAGATGGCTTCACA
Source organism: Argya squamiceps (assembly GCA_037834095.1). NCBI lineage: Eukaryota > Metazoa > Chordata > Aves > Passeriformes > Leiothrichidae > Argya > Argya squamiceps. The sequence goes on from JBBMKD010000040.1 coordinate 1,025,123, forward strand.
CTGATTAGGGTTAGCTTATTAGCAAGAAATTCTTGGCTGTCAGGGAGGTGAGCCCCAGCACAGGTTGCCCAGAGAAGCTGTGGCCACCCCATCTCTGGAAGTGTTCAAGGCCAGGTTGGTCAGGGGTTCGAACAGCCTGGGATAGTGGAAGGTGTCCCAGCCCATGGCAGGGAGTGGAACTGGATGGTCCTTACAGGTCCCTTTCATTCTATGATTCTATACCCACTCCAGGAGCTTCATGTCCCTCCTGTCCTGAGGAGCCCAGAACTGGACACAGCATTCCAGATGTGCCTCACCAGGGCAGGACCCCCTCCCTGACCTGCTGGCAATGCCCTTCCCACCCCAGGATCCCCCACCTTGGCCCCAGGACTGGGCTGGTCAAGGACAGCTGTGACCCCCAGGGCCTTCTCTGCAGACCTGCTGTCCAGCAGGTCACCCCCAGCCCAGGCTGGGACATGCAGCGACCTCCCTGATGTTTTAGCTCCAGCGTGGACACCCTTAGGCGCTGGATGTTCAAGGTGGAAAACACCAGGCAGCACTAAGCCCCCACTGCTCCCCTCAACAGCTCCCTTGGCCAGGCAGCCTCGGCTGAGCATAGATGACTGTAAGAGAAACAGCACCTGCAGGGAGGGAGAGAGCAGAAGGGACTCCTGGCCCCCAGGACAGCCGGGGCCACCCCTGTGCCCAAAACCCGCCGCCGGCCGGGGGTAACGAGACGACGGGAACATGGCGGCTGCACCGTGAGGGGAAGCCCGGCGCCCCCACTTCACTGTACCGCCCCGCACGGCAGAGGGCGCCGTACCGCCCACGCATGCGCCGCTGCACCAGAGGTTCGAACCGCCAACTGCCCCAATTCGAATTCGCATCCTCGCTGACCAATCACAGCGCGCGGGGCGGGTACGGCCCCGCCCTACGGGCCTCCTGGCCAATGACAGAGTCTGCTGTGTTTAAAACAAGTGCGCGCGGGCGGTGGGCGGGGCGGAGGCGCGGCGGGGCGCGGACCCCG
>JBBMKD010000040.1:1026469-1046937 GCA_037834095.1 Argya squamiceps
GGGGCCGGGCCGGCGGCTGCGCGCCCAAATTCAACCGCGGGGGCGCGGTGCGGCCCCGTCCGGCGGAGGCTCGGGACCGGCTGTGGCCGTGCAGTGCGCCCCGCCGGGGCCGTGCCTCAGCCCGTCCGTGACAACGGGGTCCGTGGCTGTGGCTGGCGGCTGTTCCTGAGCGCTCCTGGCCTCAAAGCCAAGGGGTTAAGATGTGTATTGCGCCTGGGATAACAATTCGGGCGTCTGTGAGTTTGCAGGCTGCACAGGAATGTGCAGGAAACCCCCCGTTCAAAAGTAAGAGAAAGTGGGGTTTTTTTACTGTAAGGGTGGCTGGACGACGATACTTGATTGCCTAGAGTGGTTGTGGGATCCACATCCTTAGAGTTGTTCAAACCCATCTGGATGTGGTCCTGCCCCACTTGGCGGGACGGTTGAACAAGGTGACCCCCGGAGTTCTCTTCCAGCGTAAAGCACTCTGGTTTCATGAAGCAACACATTGGAAATTAACCTGTGCCACTTCCTGTCTATAGAAATGGAGTTTTCATTGAATTGCTCTTGTACCCCCTGGTCCCTATTTGGGTGCTCATATAGGCTGAACTGGCAGCCCAGTTTGGGTGTCCATTTCATTTTCATGGCAATAATACTGCTGAGGATAATCTCTTTTGTATATATATATGTGTGTGTGTGTGTATAAAATATTGCAATAATACTCCAGCAGATATAAGCAATGGATCTTCCATTAGCACCTCTGGCAGCAACTGTTTGGAAAGATAGGCTTGAGTGGGTTTGGTGGCCTCCCTAATAGCTCTGGTTGTGTTCCAGGGGCTGCTGTCAGTTGAGAAGGAAAAGTTGGGGCATGGGGAGGTAAATGAAGTGATAGTAGTGACAGCTAAACTATTTGTTACTACTGAACAGGGACAGCTAAATGGTTTGTCACTGCTAAACATGGTCACACGAGTCAGGGCTCAGAGGGGCTCTTGGTGAAGAGCACTGGAGCTTGAGCCACCCCTTCTGAGTCTCTTGGCTTCATTAAGCAATTTGAACAAGCCCTTTCTGCTCTGTGGCTTAGTCTTGTGGCATTATGAGGCATGAGCTGTATTTCTCTGGTTAATGTGTTTGCAGTGTCCTGTACTGCAAGAGGAAGAGGTACTCAAGTGAACACCTGTGTACATGTGTAATGCTGTGTAATACCTTTTTTCCTTGTGCTCTTCTATCACTAACTGAGGTGTCCTCTGTTTTTCTTTTCCAGTGGTTCACTGTAGATGTTCCAGATGTTTTTCTTTCCCCTCAAAGCGAAGGGTAATAAAACGGCCTCGAGTCCTGACGTTCTTGAACCTCCCCGAGGATGTTCTGTTTCACATCCTGAAGGGCCTCCCTGCTGCAGACATCCTCTCAGTCAGAGCTGTAAGTGCTGCAGCTTCCCCTCTGCCAGGCACCAGTGCTCAGCTCTGCCTCCAGGAGCCTGGACTGCACACAGAACAGGCTGCTCATGTCACAGAGTGCCTGCAGGGTTGAGATTTTTGCTATCCCAGGGACAGTTTTGTTTCTCACTGCTCAAGTTAAGAGCAGCAGCAGTATTTGACTGCTTTTTGCACCTATTCTGAGGTAATTGTCCTGCCAGATTACTGTGACTGAACCAATTTGGTTTGATTTGGCATCTCTTGCCTTACTAGTTATCAGGCAGGCAACAAGTTAAACATACCTTGTGATTAATTAATTACTTCCCTAAAATAAGATTGCAAAGACCTGTTTTTCTGTTGGTCTTCTTATTTTGATAATCATTATTTTGTGCTCTCTCCGTGCAGGTGCACTCACATCTTAAGTACCTTGTGGATAATCATTCCAGTGTTTGGGCACATGCAAGTTTCCAAGACCTGTGGCCATCTCCAAACCATCTGAGTATGTTTGAAAGGTAAGTTTTAAACATCAGATTTTTCTGGCCTTTTAGAAGAGGATGTTTGAAGGAATATTAGCTATTCTAATCAGTCCTCAGTGCAATTGGGGGATCCGAGTCATACAAAGAGGGGAAAAACTTGCTTTGGAAACGAAAAAATGGTGAATTTCAGGTCTAAGCAGCAGCTGGTCACTGCTGTCTCTTTAACCAGAGCAGGGCCTATTGCATATACCAAAGTTATTTCTCTTCACAGGCATTAATATTCCAGATTGGAACATAATATATTCCCTAAAACCTCTTTCTGGTGCTCCCATGTGAATGAACAAGTGAGGTCAGGGGCTCCAGAGAACAATCCTGTTTCTGACTTGGCTTGGTCCCTTCTTATGCAAACCAGTGTGTTGACAAACAGGTGAATTTCAGTAACAAAGTTTGAAAGGGTAATAATAAATCTGCTTTAAAAAGATGGGGGACATCTTTTTATCCATCTGATTTGTAGGGGTTCCATTGGTGTCAGTGATTTTTTTAACAGGTTTAAATGCCATGACAATAGTTTTGCTTCTGACTGTCACTTCTTTCTGAGGCAAACCACTATGTGCACATCAGTTTGGGAGGGAGGAACACAAGGGCTTGATGTTTTGATGCATGTCCTTGAGGGCACAAGGTCCAAACTGTGGATTCTGGTGCTAGGAAGGATTTCAACCTCAAGTGCTTTCTCTGTTTGTCCTTCAGGGCTGCTGAAAGTGGGAACTTTGAAGCTGCTGTGAAGCTGAGCTTGGCATACCTGTACAACGAAGGCTGTGAGTGTGGGAGCTTGTCCTGGGGCTTTGGTGAACATGGCAGAGCACAAGGAGGTTTCACATTGCTCTGCTCAGGCACTGCCCATGAAGCTGCCAGGGTTCAGTGATGGGGCAGGATGGAGCCTGGGAATTCAGGGGCAGGAGTTACCCTCTGCAAACTTGTGATCAAACTCAGCTACTTTGGGAGTGGGATAAATGTATCAAAAGGGCCCCACAAGTGACAGGAGGAGCCTCCTCACACAGGGTCCTGGCAAGGCAGTTGGTATTTGCAGAATGAACCCCCTACTTAGGTTATGTGTTCCTAAAGCCTGACTGTGGTAAGACTTTTTCTTCTTTAACAATCTCCATGATCTCTAAGGCTCTAAATAACAGAGGCAATTCATCCTTTTCCTGATGGTTTCCTCTTGTCTGTCTTGGCCTGATTGAATGCCAGGCAGGCACTGTGAACAAACCCTCCTTGATTCCTGGCTTTCTCTCTGGTTCAGTGTCCATCACGGGTCACGGGCGTGCAGAAGTGAATGGGATAAAGGCATCTCACTACTTCAGCTTGGCAGAGCACCTGAATGTGTGTGCAGTCCCCTTTATCTGGCTGTTCATCCGTCCTCCCTGGTCCTTCTCTGGAAGCTGCTGTAAAGCTGTGGTCTTTGAGAGTCTCAAGGCAGAGTGTCAGCTTGACAAGGTCAGGTTTCTTTCTGCCCTTGGCTTTACCCTACGTCAGTAACTGCATCTATTTTGGAAAAATACTTTTGTTTCCCCAAGGAGTCTCCTGTTGCTTCAATGACTGTGGCTCAGTCATTTTATTGAATTTATTTCCAAACTGTACATGATAGATCATGGGTGCTGGAGGCCTGTACTGTCTCTTCAGAGAGGTTCAGTGCCATCTCAGGGATAACAAAACATAGAGAAAAGGAATGACTGAAAGATAAACCAAAACTGTAGTCTGAAATTACTAGCAAGAATTGCTGTGGTTTAACAATGCTTTATTTTGATGCTTTCTTCAGGCACAGAAAGGATCTATTCTCCACAGCTTGGCTAAAGTTTTGAATTTCTTTGAGGTGAGCAGCGTTTCTGATGTGATGTGTTTGGATTTGGGTTTTTTTCTGGTGGTGCTGATGCTGTTTACCTTGATTAAAAACATAAATCAGCCAGATGTTCTTTTACTCCCCAAGTGGCCCGGGAGTTTCGGTTCTCATGAGTTTAATTTACTGGTTGTTTAAAGGAACATTATTAACTTACTTTATTGAATTGTACAAACAGTGAAATTAATTTTGGCTTAACCATGGGCTTGCAGTATGTTCAGGTCCTAAAGGAAGACTTCCAGTTGTAATGCCTAGCAAAACAAAAAATAAAATAAAAAGCCTACAGTGGCAAACAAGCCAAAAAGCATTTTTCTGGCTGAGGAAAAGCACTAACTAAGCCTGCATCTGCAAATGGCAGCACTGAGTGGATGTGGGAGCATTCCTCAGAGGGTGAAGGGCATTCCCAAGGAGTGGATTCTGCTCTGTAGCTTTAGTGTAGTGTTCTGTAGCTTCTGAAGTGTTGAGGCATCCACTTTTCTGGACAGAAAGAATACCAATATATGCCTTTTGTTTTTAGGATGAAGGAAAAAAGAAGGAATCCCTTGAAATGCTTGAAGAATCATCAAAACAGGGTTGTTTAATCAGCTCCTACCTCCTTTGGGAAAACAACAGAAAAGCTGCTGTAAGTAGTCATTTTTTATCTCCAACTTTTATACTAACTTCTGGATCTCTGTTATATGCAAGGAATGTCCTCAGAAAAGAATTGCTGTTCCTCAGAGTTTACCTGCTTCATAAACAAGGAGGGTGGTAGGAAGTGTCTGAAATGAGATCTGGTGTCTGCCTGGGTGTTTGAAGTGAGGCTTTGAGCAGTTGTAGCCAAGGTGCCACAGAAATTGTTTTACTCCAACTCTGCTGAAGGCCTGGGCACTGCTGGCCAGTGATCCCAGGGCTCTGGGGAACAGGGGGGGGAAGTTCCTGCCTTGTCATTAATAAATCTGCCAAAGCTGTCCTCTTGGAATCCCGAGTGACTGCTCTCATTTCCTGTGAGACCTTGGGCAAGAACTGAAAAAAGGTTCTTAAAAACAGTGAGAAACAGATTTGTTGCTGAAATAATAGATGTACCTCCAGGCAGTGTTTTTTCTCTGGATATTGGTGCTACAATTTTTCTGTTGTGTAAAGACCATGAGTTTTTACATCTGTTTGTGTTCCTCTCTGTAGATGTCAGATCCTGGCAGATACCTCCAAAGTCTCAGGAAGCTACGAGACTATGCAGCCAAGGGCTGCTGGGAAGCACAGGTAAGACTGAGTTTTCCCAGAAAAATAGTCTTTCTGTGCTGCCATTGTAGGTTTAGATTTCTCTTTTTAGAAGCAGGACCAGCATTGCTGAGTAATGTCTTTATGTGCACATCTGTATCTACTCTGCAGATTCTCTCCTTTGGGAAATTACTGCACACCTGTGGCAGAATGGAGTGAAGATGCATCTTTTGATGTGATTAAAAGACTGGCCCCAAATAATCTGTGTGCTCAACATTTAAACCAAACTAAGAACTACTGGTTCAAGTAGTTTGCCATGGTCACTGTTTTCAGCAACAAAAATAGAGGACCATCCTCTGCTGCCTTAGTTTGCATTTGCTAAAATAAGCATACTTTCTTTTGTGTTCTCTCTACTACAGATAGCTTTAGCCAAAGCTTGTGGGAATGGAAACCAACTAGGATTAGAAGCAAAATCTTCCAGGGAAATGGTTTCTCAAATCTTTCAAGCTTCCCTTCCTATCAGCAAGCAGAGCATCTTCACTGTGCAGAAAGGAATGAATGAAATAATGAGGTAGGAACTTGGATCCAGGAGTAGAAGCAGCTTCCCCACAGCAGAAAGCATTCCCTATTTCCCTCTACATCTCTACAATCCCTCTACAGTTGCTCTGGGCAACCTGTGCCAGAGCCTCATAGGGAAGAATTTCTTCCCAATATCCCATCTAGCCCTGCCATCAGTCAGTGTGAAGCCATTCTCCTTTGTTATGTCACTTCAGGCCTTGTCCAAAGTCCCTATTGACTCCCTTTTTCTGAATAAACACCCAAAGCAGTGTCACCTGTGCTAGCCTGCCCCTTAATCCTTATGGATCAGTTCCTTATCCTTCCCTAGGCAGACCTCAGTACATTCCAGTTGCTCTCTCACGTGTAGGGCAGCTCCACCATTTCCCCTTGCTGGTGTTGCTGCCCTAAAAAAGTGCATTACCATCCATGGCAGCATTGCAGCCACGTGGGTGTCCCACCATGGCTCTGTAATGGCAGTGGGATCATGGCCCTGTGACCACACACATCTCCAGCTCCTCCTGTTTATTCCCCACTCTGTGTGTGTTGGTGTGCAGGGAGGGGATGGAGCAGGCAGCTTTTCCAGGAGGGCTGCAAGAGGATCCACTGCAGCCACAACCCCACTTGAGGGAGTTGATTCTTCTCTTGGGAGGCACAAGTTCTCAGGAACACTTGTCACTGCTCTGCTTGGCCTGGTTCATTCCCCAGTTGGATGTCATGGTGTGGGACACCACTTCCCAAGTTCTTCCTTAAGTCTCTCTTCCTTTTCTAGGTATATCCTGGTGGATTGGCTGGTGGAGGTGGCCACCATGAAGGACTTTTCCAGCCTGTGCCTGCACATGACAGTGGGATGTGTGGACCGTTACTTGAAGCTGAGACCTGTGCCCCGTGCTCGGCTCCAGCTTTTGGGAATAGCCTGCATGGTCATTTGCACACGGTGAGGGTTCTGGCTGGTGAGCAGAGGTGCTCATTGTGGTCATCCAAATTCTTTCCTGCAGCTCAAACTTCTCCCCCATCCCCATCCTCTGACAGTTTCAGGGCACTGAGGAACAAGGCAGACACAGCAGGTCAAGGGAAGGTTCTGGTTCTTTATTCTTTTCTAATTATCTGACTCCATTCTTTATATACATTTGTACAGAGGTCCAGAGATTGGCTACACAGGTTGCCACCTCTCTGACCTGAATGGTGAACATCACTGTCCATCACATTTCTCCTCCCAGAGGACAAAAATGTAAACAATAGATAAATGCTAAAAATACATATTGTTTTTGTGAAGCTGCGTGAAAAACTCCAGTTCAAGAGTAAAAACAATCCAAAAACTTTTGCATCAAGGCGACACCATCCCTTGTTTGTAGCACTGGAAAGGCTCTTTAACTTCCCCCTACTTTGACTGCAGTTTAATTGTGTTTACATGCAAACACAGACTTCTGTAAATGAGGCAAAAGAGGTAGTTCCTTGCAGGTTTTTTTCTTATTTGAACACATGGTCATAGTTGTGGATTGCTGTAAATGCATTCCATCAAAACTGGGGTCTTTGACACCATATTGGCATGAGAAAGCTGGAAAGGAATAACAACAGCAGTGTTCCATGGTTGAGCCTGTTTACACTCAGATGAACTGCATGGTGTGGTGGAAGATTATCCTTCTGTGTTAATTTCCTTAATATCTTGAATCTTGACCTAGGAGAGGCTTCATAAATGAAGAATTAAGATCAGAGAATCATAGACTGGATTAGTTTAGAAGGGACCTTAAAGATCATGTCATTTTCCCCCTTGTTATGGGCAGGGACACCATTCCACTATCCCAGGGTGCTCCAAGCCCTGTCCAGCCTGGCCTTGGACACATGCAGGGATCCAGGGGCAGCCACAGCTTCTCTGGGCAACCTGTTCCAGGGTCTTCCCACCCTCACAGCCAAGATTTTCTTCTGTATTAGGAAGAACATTCCAAATTAGGATTGTTCTAGTAGGTGGTTCTATCTTACAGGTGAAATGAAGAGCTGCAATTCTTTCTTTGCTGTTCTACCTAGGAAAAGTACCTTGTGAAGTTGTTTGACCCTGGTCATTGTGGGTGTAGTTATCTGCCCTAAGTGCATAAATCCCCTTTCTGCTGGGGCTAACTCATTATTTAACATTACAGTTTCATCAGCAAAGAGATGCTGACGATTCGGGAAGCTGTGTGGCTGACAGACAACTCTTACAAATATGAAGAGTTGGTCAGAATGATGGGAGAGATCATTTCTGCCTTAGAAGGAAAGATAAGGGTGAGTTTGGAAAGTGGATGGAATATTTCCTCCCTTTGGGCTTCTGTTCAAGTCAGGCTGTAGTAGTTTTTCTCTAACAAGTTGGGGGTTTATGTCAGTGTTCTCAATTAACTGTGGGGCCTCTGCATGTCTCAGAGCATGCAGATTCAAAACCCTCTGCCTTCTGTAGAGATAATGTCAATGTAGTAGTTAAACAAAAAAGTCCCAAACAAACAAAAAAACAGCACCTGGAAACAGCTGTTCTGAACACTGTGCTGGTATTGTATTTCCAACCTCTGTTCTCCTTTTTGCACTAGATACCCACCATTTTGGACTACAAAGAAGTTCTGTCAAGCATCATCTCGCTGGAGAGAAGAACTCTTCACCTTTACAGCTTCATCTGTGAGCTGTCCCTCCTGAACACGAGCCTCAGTGTGTATTCCCCAGCCCAGCTGGCTGCTGCTGCACTGCTGCTGGCCAAGATGCTGCATGGGCAAGGTAACCAATCTTATCTGAAGCAGAGCTGCAGCACAGAGTGCCAGTCTGCCTTCTCTTCCTAGAGAGATTTTCTTGGGGGTTTTTGGGTGTTAGTTTGTCTTTAGGCAAGATGTCCCAGTCACTTGGCTGGGGGAGGTGGAGAGAAGGGTGGAGAAGAGGGGGACAGGTATAAGAATTCAGAATGAAGAGCTGAGTTCAGCCTGTTTGGCTGTATTGGGCAACCCAGATGATTAGAGGGCTGGGACAGCTCTGCTGTGAGGAAAGGCTGGGAGAATTGGGATTGTTCAACCTGGAGAAGAAAAGCTTCAGGGTGACCTAATTGTGGACTTCCAGTACCTGAATGGAGCTGACAGGAGATATGGACAGAGTCTATTTACAATGGCCTAGAGAGACAGGATAAAGGGGAATGGACTTCCCACTGCCAGAGGGCAGGGATAGATGGGATATTGGGAAGGATTTTTTTCCTGTGAGGGTGAGCAGGCCCTGGCACAGGGTGCCCAGAGAAGCTGTGGCTGCCCCTGGATCCCTGGAAGTGTCCAAGGCCAGGTTGGACAAGGTTTGGAGCAACCTGGGATGGTGGAAGGTGTCCCTGCCTATGGCAGGGAGTGGAATGAGATGGGCTTTGAAGTCCCTTCCAACCCAAACCATTCCATAATTCTCTGTTTTACCTCTTAATAGCAGTGACAAACTAGAGCATTAGCATCAGACTATGCAAGTTTTGTGTTTAGATGAGACTGAAGATTCCTATCATTAGGTATAACATCAGTTTGGCAGATAAACCTATCCCCAAAGCCAGTTGTGAACTTAAACAAACTATGAACAGATATAAGCTTGCAAATATCATGATCTTTATCCTATTAAAAAAAAAAAGCTGACTCACTACTGAACTACTGTACTTTATGAATATGTAATTCAGTACATGAGTATGTACTCTCTTCTCCAGCACACCCCTGGACCAGCCAGCTGTCTGAGTGCACTGGTTTCTCTCAAGAAGACCTCTTGCCCTGCGTGCTGAGCCTCCACCAAAAGTGGTAATGGTTTTGGGACTCTTTGGGGAGGGGGACACATAAGTACTTGGATTGCAGCTCTTGCAAATGTGCTGCACCTGTACAGTCAGCCCTCCCCAGTGAAGGAGGGCCTTTGGTTAACTGCCTTGCTCCCCTGCCACAAGGCACTGAGGTCCACTTCAGGGACCTTAGTTCTATTTCTGCCAGCTGGTCTGGCCCTGGGTCACAGAAAACAGGGACAGAAATGGAATTAGATGCTCACATGCTCAGAAGCCACCAGGTGTCCTGATGAAGCTGCTGAAACACCAACTCCCTTAGCACAGCACTGAGGGACAGAGGGAAATTGCCTAACTTGGCAGATTTTCTTAATATTATTTCATAGAATCCATTCTAAACTAGAGGTTTTAATCTTTCTTTCCAGCTTCCATGATGATGTCCCCAAGGATTACAGGCAGGTGTCCCTAATGGCAGTGAAACAGCGGTTTGAGGATGAGCGCTATGAAGAAATAGGCAAAGAACAGGTGGGTGAGCTCTGGCTGCATCTGCTGCTGGCTGGCACCCAGGGCACAGCTGCTGCCCCATGACAGGCTGTGTGAATAAAGTGGGAGTTAAAAATTGAATTGCAGGGACTCAACTGATGTTTGAGTGCCTGTGGGAAGAACTCACTGGGATAGATTTCTCCTAGAAAATAAATAATGTCCTTCTGGATATTATAAGTTCTTATAAGAATTATGAGTTCTTATAAGAATCTCATGGCCTAATTCTTACAGGTGCTTTTTCTATCAATTTATTTAATATTCCAGGTTATGAGTTACAGCCAGCTCTGCTCATTGTTGGGTGTGAAACAGGAGGACCCAGAGCCCAGTCCCTTGCACAGGAACGTAGTGGAAATTCAGACTTTCCTCAGCTCTCCCTCTGGAAAGAGAGCTAAAAGGTCAGTGTAGCTCATGGCTGTCAGCAGCTCTAAAGATCAGCCAGAACCTTTCCTCCTCTCTGGTACCCTGAAGTTTCATTCCTAAATACAATCAATTTTCCTGTCACTATCTTGACATACCTATTAAAAGAGCTGGAAAAGACTTGGCTTTTAACATATGATTTTTTGGGTGTTTTGCTACAGGAGGAGGGAAGACAGCATTCAGGATGACAGAGGCAGCTTTGTGACTACGCCCACAGCAGAGCTGTCCTCCCAGGAAGAAAGTCTGCTGGACAACTTCCTTGACTGGAGTTTAGATTCCTGCTCTGGTTATGAAGGTGATCAGGAAAGTGAAGGCGAGCGAGAAGGAGATGGTGAGCAGTTTGTTCTTATAAAAAGCAGCCAAGAGGATTAAACCTGTCTTTTCATTTTTGCTTAAAACTGTTTCTCAGGCACCAGATGCCTGAACTTTCAGCTGAAGACGTTGGAAAAACTCTTCCCCTTCCCCTGTGACTATAATTGTTAAACTCTTTCAGAGGTATCTATCTGTTCTTTCTCTGCACTGCTTCAGAACATGATGAGGGGTTTTGTATTTGCTGAGCATTTCAAAGTCAGGCTGTTTGCAGTGCACCAAATATGATGAATGAGCCACTGTCTTAGAAACACTAATTGGCTGTTGGGTCTGGCTGACCTTGGGCCTGGCTGCTCATTTTCTAACAGCTCTTAGTACCTGTTCAAATAGTCTGAGGGAAGAAAAGATGCTGTGTGAATAGAGGGTGAACTTAGTTCTGCCCTTCAGGTGTGAGCAGACAGAAGGTTGACTCTTGCTTGGCTTTTTTCTCCTTAACTGTGTGCTGAGTGCCTGCTTGGTTCTGGATTGGGACAAACTAAAGTTTCTCTTTTCCCACCCCACAGTGACGAGCCCCAGTGGGATCCTGGATGTGACAGTGCTGTACCTGGACCCTGCAGAGCACTGTGCCCAGGACTCCAGTGATGAGGACAGCCTGCCCGGGGAGTGGGATGGCTCTGGGGCACCCCACAGGAAGGGGGAGCTGCCAGGGGCATATCTCACCCCAAGGAATCCCAACCCAGAGGGGAGCTCGGGCTACTCTTCTGTCAACACTGCCAGCCCTACCTCTTCTGTTGAAGGCAGCCCTGGAGCTCCTCCCAAACCTACCTCAGCACTGCCCCATGGCAATTCCATGAAAAGGGAGCCGTGCCAGCCCCATTACCTGCACAGGAGGCAAGTAAAGAGAAAAAACATGGCAGAACACACTGAAGAAAGGCTGAACTTGGGCTTCTTAAGCCTTTGATTTCTTCATGCTTTTAACTTCTCCAGGATTCCTGGAAAATGTATTTCTGTTGCAGTCATACAGGGATGATAGTGAATAATTGTAAATACGTCCAGAATACCTTCCCTTCAGCTTTGTCTATCTTGTACATCTGGGCTATTTCCTCCCTTCACAGCTGCCTTTTTACATATCCCCTATTGTCTGATTGTCTGCTAAGGTTCTGCTCTCTCTATGAAATTCATAGCCCAGTTTTATCACCCCTCTTAGTGATAGAAAAGAACTGTCCTGTCCCTTGCTTCCTCTAAGGCCTGGCACTATGAATGGAATGAATTGACATTGGTTCTCAAGTTTCTGAATGTAACACTATGTTTGAATTCTTCCACTTGAAAGACCTATTTTGAGGTTGTGCTGCCTTTTTACTCTGTCCAGGTCTCCCTCACCTCTCCTCTTCTTGTCTATGGCATTTGCTGCACTGATACAAGGTTTTTATTGAAAAACCCAGAGGTAAATGAAGGCTCACTGCAGGTCTGAGCTGCTCTCTCACCTACCTCTCACATGGTTTAAACTCCGTTTGCCTCTTGTCTTGTTGCCATGTTTTCCTCACCTGAAAAATCCTTCAGTGCCTTAACACATAGAATTGGAATACCAAGGTACAAGACTTCAAAAAGATGTCACTGAAATAACACTGGAACTGGACTCCAGGACTGTTTAGAAGTTACTGTGGAATTGGCAACAGTTCAGATACACACAGTGTAGTGAGTGTTTATTGACTGTTTTTTATAAAATTGTTTTGTTAGTAGAGATGGGTCCCGGTCTTCCTTCCCCTCATTCCCTGGCCTGAGGCTTGGAGGTCAAGCCTCCTCATTCCCTTGGCTGGGCTGAGGTCAGGGTTTAGCTCTAAGCTGAGTTCTGATGGTTAAGTTGCAGTGGCACTGCCTGAAGGCTATTTACACAAATCTCACAAGGACCACAGGGGTCAAATCACCCTCACAACCCTGCAGCAGCTCCAGAAAGGCCTTGAATCTGCCAAATAACCAACAGCAGCCTTGGGTACTTGTCCACAAATTTTATTACAAAACCACGTACTGCCACTCTTGTTCAAAAGAGAAAATCCCTGATTTAGTTTCCCGGCTCATGGTGGCTCCACTGCAGTTCTCCAGCTGCTGCTTCCCCTGATCTGCCACGCAGGAATGTCTTCACATTAACATGGTACAGCAGCTGCTCAAACTTCAGCACTGGGTCACATTAACATGGGAAGAAAACACTTATAAAAAACCTCTCCCATTCTAAAACTGGTAAAAGTGAAAATATATCGCTTTTAGTAAAAGTGAAATGTATCACAGGAAAAGGCCTCCCTACAGAAAGTCCCGGGCTCTTCCTTGATCTGGAAAAATAAAGGCAGAGAAGGGGAAGATGAATCAGTTTAATTCGTTCCCAGGAAATTAGGTGAAGAGCTGGCTCTGTGTTCCTGCTGCTGGATGCAGAGCCTTGGCGGATGCAGCCCTGCACTAAACCCAGATCTGGCTCTGTATCAAGCCTCCCTCTTGGAGGTGCCTCATGGCTAAAATAGCACCTGGGCTTGACAGCCAGTGCCTCAGGGCTGAGGCACTAAAACCAGAACTACAGGCTGCTTTTGGAGAGAGGAAAGCAAAAAGTACAGCCCAGAGCTTCAGATTGAAAAAAAGAAAACATTACCAGATGGCCTGAGTCTGCATTTTGTTATCACCTCCACAGCCCTGCAGCCCCTTCAGCCTTTGCTTTATTAACCCTTGTTGTATTCTTCATGGGCAAGTATTCTGAGAAAGTTTTGAGGAAACACAGGCTAAGCCTGGCTTTGTGTAGCATGGACTGGTTTCAATGACATGGAATGACATGGCAAGAGGAGCAGGTTCGTCTCACCTGGAGAGATGCCACAGCCCAGGCTGCTCTGTCCTCACCTGCCTGTGGCAGCACAGGGCACAGGTGCCAGCACTCACCTCAGGGCACCACTCTGACATCCAGGGAGTCGTAAGCTGAAGCTTTCATCCTTTCCAGTGGCTTCCCAAAGAGCTGCCGCAGGGCTGTGTAGTCAGGCTTCTCCTCGTACCCCAGTGCCACCACCTGCTCCAGGTAGCTCTCCAGGGCCTCTGCAAACAAAGGGACAGAAATCCAGCTGCCAAATGGCCACTTCAGGCTGCTTGTCCTGCAGCCAGCTCACCCACCCCCTCAGGCAGCTGCAGAGAGGAAAACCAAACCAAGGCTAATACAAAGCTCAAAGAATCACAGAATTGTACAATAAAATAGAATCACCAACTGGTTTGGGTTGGAAGGGACCTTGCAGTCCATCTCCTTCCGCCCCCTTGCCATGGGCAAGGGACTCTTCCACTATCTTAGGTTGCTCCAAGCCCATCCAACCTGGCCTTGAACACTTTGCAGGCAGGAAACAGCCACAGCTTCTCTGAGCAAAAAAAATGGGATGGGGAAGTGACCTCTAGCCCCAGATATTTATTTCTAAACCCACCAGCCCAGCTGTCCCTTCTGCAAGGTTCATGAAAGCATATCATGGAAAGCAGCCCTTCTGTACAGAAAACAAGGGATGTGTTCCTAGCCTGCCAGACAGCCCATGCAATGCTTGGTCACCATCACCATTGGAAGCCATTCTGGACCAGCACAGAGGAAGTTCTGGCTTCAGATACTTCAGTCAATCTTTCATCCCTGAGTCCCACTGCCACTGAGCAAGCCCATACCTGGGATGGATCTCTGCCTGAAGCACAGTCGGAGGAGGCATCTCACATCCTTTCTGTACCTGCAAGAGTCAGCACAGAGTCCTGTCAGGTGAGAGGCAATGGAGCAGGCACCTGGCTTTGACAACAGGGACAAAAAATCCCCAAATTCAGCTGGCTGTGTTCTGTAGGAGAACCTGGGATTCACCAAACAGCCTGGAGCCAGGCTCAGCCTTGGCTGTGGGATTTACCACATCCCAACAGTGTATTGGGACCTGGGGATTGCAGTCACAAACCCCCTTGCTACTTTCTGCTGAGCATTTCCTAGAAGAATAGATGATTTCTCCTACCTTTCTTTCTGTTCCATCACAGTTTTTACTTTGGCCAGCTCATCAGACCAAGGCAAAATGCCACAGAGCCATTTCAGAAGACAGTAGCCCAGAGATTCCAGGTCACTCCGTCGAGATGGTCCTAATGGGAAGCATGAGACATTCACATGTCACTCATGAAGGGGCAAAAGTAAAGAAATTCAAAAGCTTCATGAGGATGTGCTCTGGGATATCAATACTCCTGAGAGCCTGCTAATTCATAGTTCAGGAATCACCACCCACCCTCTGGAGGAAGATTTCCTGAACACTGTAAAGGAGCAGTCACATCCCAAGCAGGAGAAGGACGGAATTTGGCACAGGCTGCCCAGGACAGCACAAAGTCCCCAGCCCTGGAGGGATTTAAAAGTCATGTAGATGTGGCACTTGGAAACTTGGGTTAGCAGTGACTTTGGCAGTGCTGGGTTTACAGCTGGACTCAATGATCTTAAAGGTCTTTTCCAACCAAAGTAATTCTATGACTTAAATGCCTTTCCAGCTCTCATTGCTTCAAGGTCAGAGCAGAGCCTGCTGCAAATCTGTTTTGGGCAGGGATCCAGTCTGGCTTGAAACAGATCCCTGCTAAGCCAGCACGAAGGGCCCTGTTTTCTATTCCCCACACGCCTGCAGCAGCCAAGGCTCCAGATGGAGCAGGAACATCCCTGCTGCAGTCACTGAATGACCTGGCAAGCCCCAACACAGCAGCCATCAAGAGGCATGAGTGAACAGCCCAAATAGGAACCTGGTTCCTGGTGCATATGAATGCCTGGAAAGCAGCAGCACCAGCAACGCCAGCAGGGAGCCCCAGCTCCAGGGAGCACCACCACAGGAGCAGCTCCAGCATGTGTCACAAACCCAGACCCACCTGTGCCCTTGTGGCTGTCCAGGCTGATGAACTCCACCGTGCCCTCGTGAGGGGTCCTGCTGCCCTCGCGCCACGCCACGTGCTTCCCCCCGGGGCAGTACCGGAATGCGAAGCCATAGCCAGCAAGGGTCACCTGCAGGGCAGCACAGAGCACCCACCCTAGTGCACAGCAGCCTCCAGTGCTGCTCCACAGGCCCTGCTTGAGCACTGGCCAAGGCAGGGACCTGGAGGCTGCCTTATTCCACGTCACAATCCCACCTCTAGTGCTCTTTCCTGGCAGCACTGCTCCTGCTCCCTACCTGTGTGAGGTCAGCTGGGTTCAAATAGATGTTCTCAGCAGTGATGTCCCCATGCACATACTCATTCTCATGAATGTACTCCAGACAGTCTAGCTGGGAATAAACGGGGGAGCATATCAGATCCAAGCAGGCTCCTGCAGCACCCTGGCTATCACTGGACTTTCCCCAGCTCCCTGCAGCCACGTGGAGGAGCACTAAAAAAACCACGTCTCACAGCCTCCAAGTTCAAAGGTCAGGTTTACCTCATTCTTATCCCAAATTCCTTCAAGGTGACACAGTGTTCAAAAGACGCTACTGAAGTTTATAGTAGGCTTGAAAGATGCTACTCAGAGACCCCACCCAAGCCCCTGGAGCAGCTTTAAAACACCTCTGGGAGATCCAGAAGGAAGTTAAAAGTCCTTTCTGAAAAAGTCTTTTGGGAAGGATTGGTTCTCCACATACCACACGAATTGCAATCTGAAAAGCTGCCTTGTCCCTCAGCAGGTGCAGGCCGTCACTCAGGACTGACTGAAGAGATCTCCCCAAGTCAGAGAACACCAAAAACCTGCAGGAGAAAAGGGCTTTGCACATGGCAGTACCTACCTGGTCTGGAGACCCTGCAACAGACACTTGTCAAGTGATCCACTGGACCACACTTCGACTCCAAGCTGACCTGGGCAAACACTTCCTTGACTTTTGATAAGAGAAAACTTCTTATAAAGGAGACAGGTGTGCTCATTGTGTGTTGCAGACACACAGCCTGAGTCTCCCCTTTGTGTTAAGTGTCAAGGACCAGAATAAGGTGTCCCCTGGCCTGAAGGGCAGCAGCAGCAAAAGCAGTAACTTCACCAGCAACACAAGGACTGAAGGAAACAAAGTAATGAGAGGAAGGAAACAAAACTGAAGGAAACAAAGCATTTAATATATGGTAGGAGTAGTGCATAAAGTCAGGAGCCCAGGGGACAATGACAAAAGGACTAGCAGACAGCAAACAGAGGAGAGGGAAAGCCAGAGATGCTCAGCCAGCCCAAGGGCTCAGTCACCTCACCTGTAGCTGTCTGCATGCAGTCCAAAGCCAACGCAGTTGGGGATGCCCAGCAGAGGCACGGAATGCCGCTTCTTCCACTTCTCCACTGCAAGAGAAGAGGACAGGGCAGCAGATGCTGCTGAGGAGCTCCAAGAGGAAGGAGGTAGAGATGCTCCTCCTCTGAAGGTCTTGTCTGCCCTGGACAGCTGACAGTGGCCTCTCATCCTGACTCTGTCCCCAGAATTCCAGTCTGATCTGTGCACTGGCATGTCAATGCAAATAGCACTGTAGAGCAGGAATGGAACAGGGAAGATTCTGGGAATACCAGAGCAGGCTGTGACATGGGATTGCTTACAGGGCTGGGGAAAACAAGGAGAGGGGAGAGAAAGGGGGAAGGACAAGCACATTTTTACACTTCTCCCAGAAGTGTAGATTTGACATAAATTCTCCCATCTCCCCTGCCTACATTCGCTGGGCAGCTTTGTTCTTGCTCAAGTTTTGGGGTCAATGGAGTTGATACCAGAGAGCAGCTGACAGAACCACCCATGGAAGAGGAACAGGAGAGGGAGCCAAGGTGAGTCAGGCTTCAGAGCTGGACAGCTCCCAGACACATCAAGACAGCGTGAGGAGCACAAGAAAGCTGTGCTCATACTGCACTGTCCTACAGCACACAGACTGCCAGGAGAAATGGCACTGACCAAACTCCTCAGCAGTCTGGCACTAACCGAGCAGGGGATTAATTTATCCCAGCCTGGCCTTCCAAGAGATTCACAGAACTGATGAGAGAGGAATACCAGTTATCCTTAGTCCTTGCCCTCCCAAGAAGCACCAACCTGTGCCTGCCTTCGCAGCTCGCTGAAAGAAATTCTGTTCATTGTAGATCCTCCCATCTTTGGCATCCTAATGGGAACAGGAAGGAGTGTTACTTCAGCCACACACATCCTGCTGGAAAGGGAAACTTGGGTAAGATTGCTATAAGACCTTCACTACTCATTTTAAAGAAAGCAAAGATCAACTAGCAGAGCTGAGAGCAGAGCTCGGGTGTCTTGGTTCCCCATTTAATGCTGCCCCTAACAACCACATAAACTCCAAGCATCAGCACAGAACAGGAGAGGGGCCACCTCAGGTTGGGCCTTTCCAGCAGCCCATTTACAGCTGTCTGAGGGTTAACAACAGCCAGGCAGTGCAGCCCAGGCACAGCATGGAGAGAACTCTGGTCCCACGGCTGTTACATGAAAGGGAGCCAGAGGTGACCTTGTTAGCCACAGCAGAGGTAAGGGCACTTCTACAAACAACTCTCAACAGAGAGCTGTAACATTTATTCTAGCTGTCAGAAAATGATACAAGAAAGTCTGTATTAGTAACATTTGAGGTGTTGCTGTCATTGAATGACCTCAGCTGCACATAGTTCACCCTCAGAATGTCTGTGTTTGCCTACACACACGTATCTATTCAACACTAACTCAGGACAGCTGCTACCATGCGTGGGAGAAAGCAGCAGTGTTATATTCCACCTGCTTTGATACAAAACTGGTATCAAAGATAGCTGGAGGAACGGGAGGCTGCAGACAACACAGACCATGTCCCTCACTCTGCATCTTGCCTGTGAGCCCACCTGGGCCATCAAACTCCAGAGCCAAAATGCTGTCACGTGCCATATCACACTCCATAGGACTCAGCAGACCACCAAGCAGCCAAAAGGTGCAAAACAGAGAAGCTGGGAGTGTTATCTACAGAAGTGATTACGGTTTCCCACTACTGGTTCTAGTTTTGTGGCACTTAGCAGATTTTTCTCATCCACACTGTATTCCTTCTCCATCCTCTTACTGGTCTCCTCTGACAAAAGGCAGAGGGATTATCCAAGTGCCTGCAAGAACCCCACAGAGCCATCAGTCAGCACTGGCTCTCCTACAGACCAGCAACCCCCGAGAGCCACAGCAGACAAGAAAAGAGTCTTTCAGCTCTGGTTTGTGAGCTACTGAAAATCAATTGACTGAATTACCACCAGAGAACAGCTGTTACTGGAAATAACACATTTCTGGAGAACCCAAGATACTGACAAGTACCTGGAAAGCTGGCTTGGAACTCCAGCTATAATTCCTATTTGATTTCAAAGTATGCTCTAGCTTTACCCAGTGTCTCCATGCTGGCTCTCAGTCTCAGCACAGCACCAAATTCTAACCTCTCCAGTCTCCCCAGACTTCAGCAGGGTGTGTGAACACCTGCCACAGGAGAAAAGTTGGTCTGACATTCCTGAATCAAGATCTCCACCTCACACCACCAAGTTCAGTTCTGCAGGTTTCTGAGCCTGGTCAATCAAAGCAGCAGCCTTCTGTGATTATGGCTTCAGGGTTTTTTTAAACCTCATATCCACTTTCTTCACACTTTTAGCAGAAAAGCCAACTGAAATTCCAGCACAACACCCTCAGGAGGCTAGATCCATCTCCTGAGTTAGCAGGGGCCTCTCTGACCACTCTTTCCAAATTCCTCAGATAGTCTCAGCCAAACAGGTCAGGACCCAGTACTCTATGCACTATTCCTTATCCAAACAGATCAAAACTCACAAGTTTGAGGGAGTAGCTTTGCTTTTGAGGACAGGTTCCAGATGCTGACTGCGCTGTGGAAGGATGGAACAGATGTGGTTACAGGAGCATGGAAAAGAGGTTGTGCATCATTAAATGCAGCCTGTGCAGCTGGGTTAACTCATCCTCTGCTTCTTTCCCTTGAGCTTTGCAAAGCAACCTCTGTGACAGTGCCTTCCCAGACCACTACAAAATAATTCTTACCTTGCTCCATGTCAGCCCCCTGACATGCTGCGAGTGCAGCTCCATTTAAGTCACAGAAGCATCTGGGCATGGCTACAGTATGGGGGCCAGGGGGGCTTTGAGGGGTATGTAAAGAATAGATCATTAGCAGAACCTCAAAGGCATCCCCAAAGTCATTTGCTGAGCACTCCCCCCAGCTCACTCCATGGTTTGACAAGTCTGTAAGGGATGCCAAGTCCCTCTGCTCTGTATGGATGTTAGAGTTGTATGTGGCTTCCATTCTCCAAAAGGATTTGTACCCATGACTTGGCCTCGGGGCAGTTCCTCTTCTCTTGCTCTTAGACCAAGTGCTATCCACAGGTAACCTGCTGCTCAGCACCTAAACCTATTTCTATAAAGGCACCCTCCACTATTGATTTTCCTTTTTATCACATTTTTTTAAAAAACATAGATGGATGCTCAGACTTCATTATGCAACAGCTTGAACAATGAAAAAGAAAATAAAGCCAAATATCAGGCAAAGCTTGGTAATGGGAAAATTCCTCCCGGACAGTTTCCAAATTAACAAGAGAGATCAAAAACTCCCCTCTGGAAGTTTACAACTAGACTGAAAAAGATCAGCTCTTACTAAATGGCTGAGATGCAGCCTATGTGGTGTAGTTGTTTTCTCTGGCCCCAACACAGGATGAGAATTGACATTTAGTGGGTACTGACACCACTTAGAGCACAGGAACTCCTGTACAGTGCCAGCAAATAGTTTTTGGACATAAAAGAACAGAAAGAGGAAGTGTGGCCCCAACAACGGACACTTCATAATAACAGAGCAGCCTGGCCTCGGCTTGATGTGCTGGTGGCAGAGTGGCTGACAGGCAGATGCCCAGTGAGGAACGGCTGAAGCTGTGCCAGGAGAGGTTTAGGTTGTATATCAGGAAAAGGTTCTTCCCCCAGAGGGTGCTGGGCACTGCCCAGGCTCCCCAGGGAATGGGCACGGCCCTGAGGCTGCCAGAG
>JBBMKD010000040.1:1065279-1083790 GCA_037834095.1 Argya squamiceps
CTGAAAGGGTGATTAAACACTGGAATGGTTTGCCCGGGGAGGTGGTGGAGTCACCATCCCTGGATGTGTTTAAAAAGAGATTAGATGTGGCACTTGATACCATGATCTAGTTGAGGTGTTAGGGCTGGGTTGGATTCGATGATCTTGAAGGTCTCTTTTAACCTCCACATTCTGTGACTCTGTGGTGTCACTGGCATCCATCCCACCCATCCCTGACCTTCCTCATGCTCCTTGCAGGTGGAGTATGAGCTGCGCTTCAAGTACAGCCCCAGGAATGCCCCGCGGAGCGAGCAGACGGGGCTGAACCCCAACCTGGACCGGGACTGGCACACCAGTTACCTCTTCCCGCTCTTCCAGCTGCCCGGGCCCCGCGAGGCCAAGTTTGCTGATGGGGGGACACCAGGTGAGCACGGCTGAGGGCACAGGGTCACCTTCCTACAGCACCTGGCAGGCTCCGAGCTTTTAAATAAATAGGTTCGTTAAAAAAAATAATTAAATTCAGTTAATTGTAATGAAGTATTGATTTATATTTATACCAGCATTGAATTTATATCTGTATAAGGCAAACAATTAAATATTGGTTTATTAGAAACATATATTTATTTTATATAAATACAGGGAACTGATTAAATATTTATATAGATATTAAAAATTATATATTTACTTATAAATCTTTATGAATATGTAAATACTTAAATGGCTATGTGTTTGTAAAGATGTTTATATTCAGTTTTATGCATATATAATCAATTCATCAAATAATGGCAAAATTTTAAATTAATATTTAAATATTAATTATTAGCTATATAGCTTCTAATATTTATTTATATATTAAATCATATGTTTTTATTTTGTTGAATTATTGTTTATTACTTAGATATAATTGGACTATATTTACAATTTTGTTATATTCCTTATAGCTATCCTTTATTTAAATTTTATCCTGTGATTTCATGGGCACTGCTCGGCCTCTGGGCACCTCTGCTGAGCAGGGTTGGATAAGAATAAATTTTAATGTGCATGAATAATTTTAAAATTTAATTTTTTTCCCATTTCAATTTTTAATGGAAATTTCATTTCACGATCCAAACTGCCCAGTGTTTAGTGTACTGCTTAAGTACTTGAAAAGTAAATAGAGCAGTTCTGTGGTTTGAGGTATTTAAGGGCAGCCAAACCACTGGCAGAGCAGGAGCCAGCAGGGACGTTGCTGGAGCTGGTGCTGGCTTAGGACTGGATTTTTGGGAACTTCTGTGGTGGCAAAGGGAATATTTCCCGCAGTGGGATTTCTCCCTCTGTGTTCCATTGCAGTGTCCAGGGAGAGTGAGGGCGAGGAAGTGGGCAAACTGGTTTTGCTCACGGTGTGTAAATAAAGCAGAGTCCCAGGAGTGTTTGCTCAGTACATGAGTTAATATCAAACAAAGTTCCCAAACTCATAATTCCACTTTTATCTTCTCTCTCTGTGGGTCATTTTAGCTGACTGACGTTCAAAATGTTCATTTGGGATTTTGTAAGAGAACTTAAGTTCCTGTTCAGGTAACACTTGGCAGCAATTCCACTTAAAAATAAACTATTTTAAGTTTATTTTGTTACCTAAAGCTGTGCCAAGAGAGGTTTAGATTGGATATTAGGAGAAGGTCCTTTCCCTAGAGGGTGCTGGGGCACTACCCAGACTCCCCAGAGAATGGGCATGGCCCCACGGCTGCCAGAGCTTCAAAAGCCTTTGGACAACGCTCTCAGGAATGCACAGGGTGGGATTGTTGGGGTGTCTGTGCAGAGACAGGGTTGGACTCATGATCCTTGTGGGTCCCTTCCCACTTGGGAGATGCTGTAGGGAAATTAAAATATTTTCAGTGTTTTCCAATGCACAAAAAATTAAGCCACAATTGTGAGTCACAGGATATACTTCTTCTCAGTGCAACCTGTGTAGTATTGTTTATTCTTTTGGTTTACAAAGAAAAAGGGGTGAAACACAAGCCCAGTGACTTGTGGTGGTTGATGGTGACAGAGAATCTCCCCATTACAAAGTCACAGCCATGCTGCAGAACAGCTATCATGAACAGAGTTTTCCTGGCAGCTCCTTCTAAATGATGGTTATGCAAGATACTGGTTTGGTCTAGTGGAAGGTGTTCCTACCCATGGCAGGATGTGGAACAAGACAAACTTTAGGTCCCTTCCAACCCAAACCAGCAATTCTGTGAATTCGCTATGGTTATCAATCCTTCCCCAGTCCCCTGTGTCACAGTGATGCTTATAAGGCTTTTCCTCTGCACTCCAATTTTAGTCCCTGTTCTTCTTCCCTGCAATCCTTCCCACAGAGGCTGTTTGTCCCTCCAAAGCCCAGACCCGTCTCTATCCCCGCTGGTTCTTGCCGTGCAGGTTATCTCCGGGAGGGCTTCCTGGCGGTGCAGCACGCAGTGGACAGGGCCATCATGCAGTACCACGCCAGTGCCAGCTCTGCCAGCCTGCTGGAGAACATCACTGTGGTGGTGCAGCGTTTCCCCTTCCCAGCCTACGTCAACGACCTCTTCCTGCTGGCCATCCAGAACCAGCTGCCGCTGCTGCTCATGCTCAGCTTCACCTACACCTCGCTCAACATCGTCCGCGCCGTCGTCCACGAGAAGGAGAAGAAGCTGAAGGTGAGTGCTGGGATGTGCTCCCCTCCCTCTGCAGCCTTTGCCAATGGATGATGTCTTTAGATTAGGAGCAAAATCCCTGCTGGATGTAGAGCCAGTGAGCAGGAGGTGAGGATGGCAGCGGATTAGCGTGTCCCAGGGAAGAATCTTGCTAATCCTGCTGCCATGAGGAGGCTGGGCTCTCCTGGCTGTGCATCCCGAGGGTGCATCACAGGGATGGTGTTTCTCCTGGGCTGGTAGAGAGGGCAACGTGTGTGGGTTTCTGAGTTTGTGTATTCAAGAGTTCAGCCTGTTGGAAGGAGGATTTTTGCCTTGTGCATGCGCTGTGGGAGTGCCTGGAGCTCGGCTGCATGGTTACAACAGGGCTTGGCTTTTCCCACATGTTGGGTGTCCTGCCCTGTGCTGGGTGGCCCCAGTGGCACCACTGGCACCCTGCTCTGGGCTCAGCTCAACTCTGTGGGGGCTCCTGCAGTGGTGGCAGCCCTTGTTTGGGGAGGTGGGGGACACCATGCCATGCTGGTGGCTGTGCAGGACCACTCTGGCAGTCCCTGAGGCTGCCACCTCTCTGCTTGTGCCACGAGGCAAAGCCACCTCCACCTTGCCCCAGCCGTGCCTGGGGAGTGGAGGTGCAGCCCTGGGTGACACCGTGACCTCCCACAGGAATACATGCACATGATGGGCCTCAGCAACTGGTTGCACTGGAGTGCCTGGTTCCTCATGTTCTTCCTCTTCCTCCTGGTGTCCGTGTTCTTCGTCACTGTGCTCTTCTGTGTCAAGGTGAGCGTCTGTCCCCAGGCCACAGGCTGTGGGGAAAGGCACAGGGATGACAGGGCCACTCTACCATGGGGCTGTCCTGGTGTCCCAGGGCTCCTCCAAAGACTGGAGTTTGGGTTTCCCAGACTGAGATGGGTAGAGCTGCCCCACAGTTGCATTCATGGCTGGGGTGACTCCCCAGGGAGGGAGGTGGGGATTGGTGGCCCAGGGACACTGCATGCAGAGCAGGACCACCCTGCTCCCACAGCCTCTGGAGAGCCTCAAGCTCTCCCCTCTGGATGTGCCCACACCAGGGGAAGCAGGAGGGGGCTGTCTGGGTGCTGGCCAGGGTGCCCCTTGCCCCTTAGACCCTGCATCACACGAGGACAGTCTGTATTTCCTCCCCCTGGAGTGGTCTGGGTGTTCTCACCCATCTCAGTTTGTCTCCAACACTTGGAGAACATCAGGTCTGTGCTGCTAAAGCCACAGCTGGCTCCAGCAGCTCTGGGCTTCACAAGATTTTCTTGGCAGGTGAGCGAACAGGGAGCAGTGCTCACCAACAGTGACCCCACCCTGGTGTTCGCCTTCCTCGCCATCTTCTCCATCTCCTCCATCTCCTTCAACTTCATGGTGAGCACCTTCTTCTCAAGAGGTAAGTCCCCCCACGCTGCCTCCTTTTGTTATTGACCACTTAGACTTGGGCATTTCTTCCCATTTTTGGCTGCATTTTCCACACAATGTGTAGAAAGGGATGTGGGTGTTGTTGCTTCCCAAACTAGAGCAGGTCCAAGGGCTGGAGCCTCTCTACTGTGGATTCAGGCTGGAAGAGCTGGGGGTGCTCACCTGGAGAAGAGAAGGCTCCAGGGAGACCTCAGAGCCCCTTCCAGGGCCTAAAGGGGCTCCAGGAGAGCTGGAGAGAGACTTGAGACAAGGCTCATGTGGTGGTCTCAGGTTCGACAGTTTCTGAATCTGAGTCACGACACCAATTGGTGTAGTGGTTTGAGTGCCCACTAGAGTTATTTACTCTTTTCCTGCTGTGAGATAGGATTGGGAGAAAAAGGAAAGCAGGCTCAAACTTCAAAGAGTATAAAGAAAGAGCCTGGAGGGACAGGACAAGGGGAAATGGCTTCCCACTGCCAGAGGGCAGGGATAAGTGGGATATTGGGAAGGAATTCTTAGCTGTGAGGATGGAGAGACCTTGGCACAGGGTGCCCAGAGAAGCTGTGGCTGCCTCATCTCTGGCAATGCTCAAGACCAGGCTGGATGGGGTTTGGAGCAGCCTGGTCTAGTGGAAGGTGTCCTTCTCATGGCAGGGCATGGGACAAGGTGGTCTTTAGTGTCCTTTCCAATCCAGACCATTCCCTGTTACTATGACCCACTCTTGTCTTAGTGCCTTATCTGGCAGGCTTGGCCCCAGACTCTGCTCTGGGATGGGCAGGGGGCTTCTGCAGCTGCCCACCATGGGGTTGGGGTCAGGCTCCTGCCTTGCTGTGGGATGTTGGCATGTCCTGCCCCCACATAACCATGCTTTGTGTACAAATCTAGAATGTCCCTGGACGGGAAGCTGGTGAGGGGTGCTGGGTGGCATCACCCTGACATTTTCCCTCCTGCTTTTCCCTGTGCTGGCAGCAAACGTCGCGGCTGCTGCTGGCGGCTTCCTCTACTTCTTCTCCTACATCCCCTACTTCTTCATCTCGCCCCGCTACGACCTGATGTCCCACAGCCAGAAGCTGGCATCCTGCCTCATCTCCAACGTGGCCATGGCCATGGGGGCACAGCTCATTGGCATGTTTGAAGGGAAAGGTGAGCAGGGCCATCTGTTCCTGGGAGAGGAGCATCCTCGTCCTGTCAGCCTGATGTGGTGGGGTGGGACTGGCTTGGTGGAAAGACATCAGGAAGAAGAAGCACTTTTCTTCTTACTAGAGCTGATTGCTCCCATACCAGGGCTCTCCTGACTTGTGCCTGTGCCCCTGGGCTGTGCAAAATGCCATCCACACTTTCATTACCAAAGGAATTCTGTTCTAATGGATGGGAACCATTGCATTTCCTCCTTCACAATATATATCTTTAATTTCTTTAATTTAAAAGAGTCTGCTGTTGGGTCCAGCAGAGCCATGCATTTACTAAGTGTGGCAGTAGCTTGGTAGCTGTAGTGATGGAGGGATGATGCTGGAGAAGGGATCATTTCTTCCCAGGCAGTGGCAGAGAGTGGCATGGAAGGAGCATGGTGAGGTGGGGAACCTTGAGGTGTCAGTGCCTCTTTTCCCTCCATCTGCAGAGGATCCTGGAACTGTGCAAGTGCTCCTGGTTATGGAGCAGTGAACTGGCAGAGGGGCTGCTCTCTGCCAGTCCTGGAGAAGATGGATCCCTCCTGGGGATGCAGAAGTAGCACTGTTTCATGTGCCTCACAGGGACTGGCATCCAGTGGAGGGACCTGATGAAGCCTGTCAGTGTGGATGACAACTTCACCTTGGCCCAGGTGCTGGGGATGCTGCTCCTGGACTCGGTGCTCTATGGCATGGTGGCCTGGTATGTGGAGGCTGTGTTCCCCGGGGAGTATGGTGTGCCACAGCCCTGGTACTTCTTCCTCACGGTGAGCTCTGCTTACACGCCTTCCCTGGGCTTGAGGGGTGTCACTTGGGACAGTCACCACTTCTGTGCCATGCAGCAGGCCAGTCTGATGGGCTAGGGTGGCACCATCTGGCCACCAAAATCACAGGGTCTGCAGGATGTCCTCTCTGAAGGCTGATGTAGGTTTTTACTGTGGATGAAGGTCGTCTTGGCTTTAAATCTCCCTCCCAGCACTTGCTGGCATCCGGGGCATTCTTAAATGTCTCCAGGTCCAAACAAAGGCATTGGAGAGAAACCCCAGGTGGGAGCAACCAGATCCAGCTATTTGACACCCCCGAGTGCTGCCATGCAGGCAGGCATGATGACCTGTGTCCCACTGCCAGCTGCCACGTGCCAGGGGGTGGGTGACAACTGTCACCCCGTCAGCTGAGTCACCCTCCCTCTGCCAAGCCAAGCACTTGGCATCACCCTCAGCAGCTGCAGCTGCAGTGGGCACTGTGGCTCCATGGCTGCAGAGAGGATATGTTCTGTTTGGATACTGGAGATGTACCCTTTGTTATTTGATAGAGAGGCTTTTCCTTCTCCCTTCCAAATTCTCATCCCAGAGTGGTTTCACTTCAGCATCTCACTCCTTCTTGCAGTCAGACCAGGCAAACACATGCATCCATTGACAAAAGATGATTTTGCATCCAGGAGTTACTGAATTGTTATTCCCACCAGGATTTAAGGTTCCAAACCCTTAGTTTCATTCCTGGAGAGCCAGGTCAAAAAAAAGGAGCTGTAACTGCAGCAGCTGGACCCCAGGCTGTATTTAGAGTTTTTCAGGGGTTTTGGAGGGGGTGGTCGGTCATCCATTGGCTCTCCTGGGCAGGATGATTCTGCCTGAGTGATTTTACTTCTCAGTGGAATTTTTTTCTGTGGAGATGAAAATGAGGAAAAGCTGCTGTGTAATCACAGGCAGCCCTGCTGTAAGGGAGATGGGGGAAGGCAGGAGGGCAGGAGGAGTGTTCCATCATGTCAGCCCTGCCTGCTGAAGGTGTTCTGGTTGGTAATTCCCAGGCCAAGGAGAGCAGTCTAAGAGATCCTTGGGAGGTGTCCGTGGGAGGAGGAGGGTGGCCAAGGCTGGGAAGAAGAGATGGGCTCTGCCTGTGCCTGATTTCGGCCTCTCCCTTCCTCCACCAGCCCTCATACTGGTGTGGGCGGCCCAGGACTGTTGTGGGGAAAGAGAAAGAGGAGGAGGAGGACCCTGAGAAAGCCCTGAAGAGTCAGTACATTGAGGAGGAACCAGCTGACCTCGTGTCAGGCATCAAAATAAAGCACCTATCCAAGGTACTGACTGCCCAGCAGGGCACAAACACATCATAATGTTGGTTTTGTAAAATCTGTTGCCTGCAGACGTCTTCTGTATCCCTGCGCTGCCCTAGGGTTGGGTATGGCTCTTCCCCAGAGCTGGCTGCATTTTGTGGTGGGATGAAGTGCTGGGTACTTAGAGGTGCAGTGACATCTGTATTTAACTTGTTGACATCTGAATTTAACCTGAATTAGACCCATTGTCACTGCTAACACCCTGTGAGCATCCCAGGCTTTGCCTGCTGGATGGAGCTGAGGCATTTGCCTGAAATGCAGCACCAACTCATGGATGTGATCTCCACAGGTCTTCAAAGTGGGAAACAAGACAAAAGAGGCAGTGAAGGACCTAACAGTGAACATGTATGAAGGGCAGATCACTGTCCTGCTGGGACACAATGGTGCTGGGAAGACCACCACTCTGTCCATGCTCACAGGTAGGAGCATCTTGCTGGGGGAACTGATGGCTTGGACCCTCAAAGAAGAGCCAGACCCTGTCTCTGAGGGCATGGAGGGGGTTTTGATCTTCCTTGGAGCACCTTCAGTTTGCTGAGCTATTGGCCAGGAGTGCCAGGGTAGCGAGAGGGAGATGGAAGGAGCATGGGGGGTCCGTGCTCAGCCTTCCACAAGAGTGGGGTCAGCCAGTGGGTGAAATGACAGCTAGGTTTTGTGCTGGAGAGCTGTGAGAAAAGACTGGACCTGCTGTAGGATTGCTCTCTGTAGGCTTTGCCATGATAAGGCAGATAAGATAGAACTGGTGTTTGTCATTCTTGAGCTGCTGGGCTCCAGGATACCTATTTTGGCACGATGGACACAGTGACCTTTGACGGTCCTTTTCTGTTCTCTATTGCTCTGAGCTGCTCCTGGCAACTCAGGGGGCTCACGGGACCTTCCTGGAGCTCTGCCCTGGCCCCGCCTGGCTCTCTGCATGGCTCAGAACCATGTTTGACCTGCTTGTTCCTTTCCTTTCTGCACTGGCAGGCTCAGTTCCAACTTGTGGGTGCCCTGCAGCCCATCCTGCAGACAGGAGGAAGCTGTTGTACCCCAGCCTGAGCACGAGACAGACTTGCTCTGTTTTTTGGCAGAAAGCTGGTGGCAAGGGGGGATTCTCATCACGACCCTCCACGTTTCCACTGGCTCTTTGCCACTGGAGTCACCCTGAGCTGCTGTGTCCTGCTCCCCACAGGTCTGCACTCCCCGACGGGCGGGCAGGCCTACATCAATGGCTACGAGATCTCCCAGGACATGGTCCTGATCCGCCGGAGCCTGGGGCTGTGTCCCCAGCACGACGTCCTCTTCGACAACATGACAGTGGAAGAGCACCTCCACTTCTATGCAGGGGTGAGCCTGCCATGAGCAGGGGGGCAGCCCTGGGGGGAGGCAGCTGGAGGTGAGGAAGTATGGTGAGATCAAGTGGGTCCAAAAATGATCAGAGGGTGGAACATCTCTGCTCCGGAGCTGGGAGAGCTGTTCATCCAGAGAAGGCTCCAGGGTGACATTGGAGTCCCTTGCAATGACTACAGGGGTTCCAAGAGAGAGATTTTGGACAGGGGGCTGGAATGACAAGACAATGGGGAATGTTTCACACAGAGAGGGCAGGGTTAAATGGAATATACAGAAGAAATTCTTCCCTGTGAGGGTGATGAGGCCCTGGCACAGGGTGCCCAGAGAAGCTGTAGCTGCCCCTGGATCCCTGGAAGTGTCCAAGGCCAGGTTGGACGGGGCTTGGAGCAGCCTGGGACAGTGGAAGGTGTCCTTGCCCATGACAGGGCAATTTGCCTAGATGATCTTAAAGGAGCCTTCCAACCCAAACCATTCCATGATTTCATGATAAGCAGAACAGCCCTTGCATCCTCTTCCCACCTCATTTACAGGCTGGTGGAGGAGTGGAGGATCTCAGATGGCACAGCTCCATGAAACCACCCCGGGCAACTGTGCCAGCTCCTGCAGGGATGGGCAGGAGTCTGTCTCTGCTTCCCTGCTTCCCTGTCCTTGTATGGAGGAGGCAGTGTGGTGGGGTTTGGCAGCCCTGCAGGTGGGCTCATCCCTCCCTTTCCCTGTCTGGCAGCTGAAGGGATACCCAGCCTCCAAGTGTCCTGAGGAGATCAGCCACATCCTGAGGATCCTCAACCTGGAGGACAAGCGCCGCTCCCTGTCCAAGGCCCTCTCCGGGGGCATGAAGCGCAAGCTGTCCATCGGCATTGCCCTCATCGGGGACTCCAAGGCAGGTGGCTTTGGTGGGCTCCCCTCGCACCTGGGGCCAGTGCAGCTCCTTGGGGAGCATAGATGAGCATAGATCATCCTCATAGATGAGGCTGTTCCTCATCTATGGTGAGCCAGAGGGAGAAGCAAGGACAGCAGGGAACGGGCAGGAGCACCCCACGCTCTGAGGGCCATGCCCTAAGGCTCTGCTGTCTTGTAGCTGCTCCCTGAGATCATTGCTGTAAAGCCAAGGCTCCTCCTGGGCCCTAAAGTTGTCCCCTCCTGTGCTGCTGGGCCTCTCCCAGCCCTTTCTGACCTGCACTCATCTCCTGTGTGCAGGTGGTGATGCTGGATGAGCCGACGTCGGGGATGGACCCAGCCTCTCGCAGAGCCACGTGGGATCTCCTGCAGCAGCAGAGGAGCAACAGAACCATCCTGCTGACCACTCACTTCATGGATGAGGCAGACCTGCTGGGGGACCGCATAGCCATCATGGCCAAGGGCGAACTGCAGTGCTGCGGCTCCTCGCTCTTCCTCAAGCGCAAATACGGTACGGCAGCAGCAGCAGGCAGGGCTCCGTGTCTTCTGCAGGCCAGGGAGGAGCAGCAGGGGGATGGAGAACAGGGAGGGGATCCACTGCTCCTTGCCTGATGGCTGGCTGCTCCCCATCCTGGTGTTCAGCCTCTCCTGAGGCCC
Organism: Argya squamiceps; assembly: GCA_037834095.1. Classification (NCBI taxonomy): domain Eukaryota; kingdom Metazoa; phylum Chordata; class Aves; order Passeriformes; family Leiothrichidae; genus Argya; species Argya squamiceps. The sequence continues at coordinate 1,075,482 of JBBMKD010000040.1, forward strand.
GTCTCCACATTTGCTCTTGCATCGTGTCCGTGTCTGGTGCAAAGCAGTGCCTGTGCATCCCTCTCTGTTCCAGCCCCACCTCCAGGCTGGGCTGGGATTGACCCTCCTCTCCCTTCTCTTGTGGCTCCCCAGGGGCAGGATATCACATGGTGATGGTGAAGGAGCCCTACTGCAACCTGGGGGAGATCTCCCGCCTCATCTGCCAGTACGTGCCCAACGCCACCATGGAGAGCAATGCCGGGGCAGAGCTGTCCTTCATCCTGCCCAAGGAGAGCACACACAGGTAATGGCATTGTCCTCTGCTGCCTCTCCCTGAGGGGGTCCCCTTGTCTTCACACACTGTCTCACAGGCTTGCTGGAGAGGGGAACTGCCCCTGCATCAGCGCTGGTCATGGAGAATGGGATTCAGTTCCTCCTGTAGTGCTGAGGGTGGCACAGATGAGGCAGGGTGTTCTGGCTCTGAAATCAGATCTGTGGACCCAGGAGGTCAGGGGAGCTGATTGTCTCCATCTGCTCTGTTCTTGGGAGACTCCTCCTGCAGTGCTCCCTCCTGGTCTGAAGGCAGCAGCAGCAGGATGTGGAACTCCTAGAACAAGTCCAGGGAGACCACAGAGGTGCTCCAAGGACTGGAACCTCTCTGTTCTGGAGCCAGGCTGGGAGAGCTGGGGGTGTTCACCTGGAGAAGAAGAGACTCCAGGGAGAGCTCAGAGCCCCTTCCAGGGCCTGAAGGGGCTCCAGAAGAGCTGCAGAGGGACTTGGGACAAGGGATGGAGGGACAGGACACAGGGAATGGCTTCCCACTGCCAGAGGGCAGGATTCGATGGGATATTGGGAAAGAATTGTTCCCTGTGAGGGTGGGGAGGCCCTGGCACAGGGTGCCCAGAGAAGCTGTGGCTGCCCCTGGATCCCTGGAAGTGTCCCAGGCCAGGCTGGATGAAGCTTGGAGCAACCTGGGACAGTGGAAGGTGTCTCTGCCCATGGCAGGGGTTGGGATGAGATGGTCAGTAAGGTCCATTCCAACTCAAACCGTTTTGTGTTTCCATGATTCTGTGGTAACTGATGCATGAACAAACAGCCAGTGGATCCCAAAATCTACCCTCAGGGACAGGGGTGTGCTCAATGCCACATGTTGCCCTGGGGTTGGATTCCAGCCAGCTGCAGGACTGATGCCCAGAGGGTCTTTACCCCTGAGTGCCCCCACCCATAAGTGTTGGTGTCTGACATCTCCCTTCTCCACTCAGGTTTGAGGCCCTGTTCACGGAGCTGGAGCAGAGGCGGGAGGAGCTGGGCATTGCCAGCTACGGCGCCTCGGTCACCACCATGGAGGAGGTGTTCCTCAGGTAGGTGGAGGGATGACCAGTGCCTGTGTGCTTTGGTGATGTCCAGCACAGCTCTCTGGGGCACTTTATTGGTCTCTTGGCTTTAGCTTCCCCAGCTCAGAACAGCTGTATCGTGTCTGGATCTCTGTTTCATCACCCGCTTTCCCTCCTGGCACAGGGTTGGGAAGCTGGTGGACTCCAGCATGGATATCCAGGCCATCCAGCTGCCTGCCCTGCAGTACCAGCATGAGAGACGCTCCAACGACTGGGCCATGGATGACTCCAGCAGCCTCAGTGGCATGACAGACATGACAGATGACAGCGGGGCGCTCATTACTGAGGACTGCTCCAGCATCAAGCTCAACACCGGGGTGAGTGCTGGGGGCTGGTGCAGCACCAACGGGGAGGGGGAGGTTTGAAGTAGGGTTACCAGGTGGAACCTCCCCCATGGTTGCTTGCGGTTTGGAACATCGAATTGAAAGATCGAGCTGGAATCTGCAAATGATTTTTAGGGTTGGTCACTTCCACCCTCTTCGTGTTAATCTTGAGGTCTGAGTTGCTCTTCACAGTGATCTAATGTGGTTTTCCGGAAGGAAAATGAGAAAATCCATCTTCCTTCCCTCACTAGGCTTGTGTTCCAGTTTTCTGGCAGCCCTTCATGCCTCGCTGCCTCAGCGCCTGTGATCAATAACCCTTGTCTTCTCAAGGGCATATCTCAAAGGCAGAGGGGGAGAAGGATGTTGCTGGGTTTGAAAGGCACAGAAGGTGTTTGCAGGGGGTGAGCTGGGCACTCGCAGATGTCTCACCCGGTCGTTCCGGCCGACAGCCGCCCTGCAGTAATCCTGTTTGGGAGCCTCAGCTGCTGGGAGGTGGAGGAAGCTAAAGGTCATGGCTAAAGCTTCTTTTAACACCTGAGATCTCAAAGTGACAGTGACTTGTTCAGAAGCTACAGAGTTGCAAGTGCTGGAGCTAGGCAGCTGCCCTGCTAATCCATTTACAGGCTTAGCTGGGGAGCAGACTCTGCTGCGGGCTGGCAGATGCGTACAGGATAGGGGTGGTTTGGGGTCATCTCCCACATCAGCTGCATGGGGTGATGTATCCACAGCTGGCAGGGCTCACCATGAACCTTTCCCCTCGCAGTTCTACCTGTGCTGCCAGCAGTTCTACGCCATGTTCATGAAGCGGGCCATGTACAGCTGGCGCAACTGGAAGATGGTGGCGGCGCAGTTCCTCGTGCCTCTGATCTTCACTGCCTTTGCCCTCATCGTGGCCAAGACCTTCCCGGGCCCACGGGACTCGTCCCTGCTGCGGCTGACCCTGGAGCCCTACGGCCAGACCATCGTGCCTTTCTCGGTGTCGGGCCCTGCGGGGCTGCCGCACAAGCTGGCGGAGCAGTACGTGGAGCTGCTGGATGCCCAGCGTCAGTCGCCGCTGGAGGTGCTGGGTGAGGGCACAGGGAGCACCCCTGGAGCAGGTGGTGCCTGGTGGGGTGTCCAGGGGCCACTGGTGTGGGTGGTTTAGGACCCAGCTGTGGCGTATCTGATGCTTTTCTTTCCTGCGTGGGAGTGTCGCATCACTGGCAGGACCTCTCCACCTGAGCAGAGCTGTCCTCTCCATAACCCCATGTTTGTGGCCACTGGAACAGGCTCCCCAGGGAATGGTCATGGCCCCAATGCTCCCAGAGCTCAAAGAGCTTTGGACGATGCTCTCAGACACAGGGTGGGATTGTTGGGGTGTCCTCTACAGGGCCAGGAGTTGGACTCGATGATTCTTATGGGTCCTTTCCAACTCAGGAGATTCTATGGATGTGTGTTTCTGTGATCAGGGCTAGGGTGGGCCACCAGGGCTGAGTCTGCTTGGGGTCCTTTCCCGTTGGCCTCAGTTAGCTCTGGTGTGATGGAATCCCACCCGTAACAGCAGTGGTGTTCAGCAGGTGGGCTGGAGGAGTACCTCATCTCCCGAGCCTCTGAGGAAGGAGGAGCCTTCAACGAGCACTACATTGCAGCTGCCTCCTTCGAGGGCGTGGGGAACCGCACGCTGGTCACGGCTCTCTTCAACAACCAGGCCTACCACTCCCCAGCCACCGCCCTCATGCTGGCCGACAGCGCCATCCTCAGGCTGCTAGCAGGCCCCAACGCCTCCATCACTGTCACCAACTACCCCCAGCCCCGCAACATCACCGAGAAGGCCAAGGACCAGCTCATGGAGTATGTGTGATGGTGGCATGCTTTCCTGCTAGGGCTCAGGTCTCCCGTGGGTGCAGATTGGCTTGGTTGTACTGGGGTCAGTGGAGAAGCCAGGCTGGAGCTTCTCAGATCCAAATGTAGCTGTGATTGCACTCAGGAGGTCAGGGGAGCAAAGCTGTGGAGGTGACTTTCGTGCTGAGCCTGGCAGTCACTCCACCCCATGCACATCTCAGAGGTTGGCTGTTCCCCTCAAGATACTGGCTGGGGTTAGTTTTTCCTGGATGCTTAGAGAAGGCCATGTGGCTGTGCTCCTCACAAAACCCCACATCCAGGGCCTCTGAACCTCACCTAGACCAGAGGGGCCATGTCTGGGACCTCACCAAGGCAGGGTGAGGTTTTTGTGTGCAGGGTTGTTTATTGTCTCCCTTGAGTGTTTCTTCAGCATGTTGGCAGAACGTAGCCTCTTCAAGAAGCCCAGTGTGGGTGTGCTGGCCACAGCTTCCTCAAGAGGGGCAGTAGAGGGGCATGTGCTGATCTCTGCTCTCTGTGACCAGAGCCTGGACCTGAAGGAATGGCTGAAGCTATATCAGGGGAGGGTTAGGCTGGAAATCAAGAAAAGGTTCTTCCCCCAGGGAGTGCTGGGCCCTGACCAGGCTCCCCAGGAAATGGTCATGGTCTCAAGGCTGCCAGAGCTCCAGGAGTGTTTGGACAATGCTCTTAGGGATGCACAGGGTGGGATTGTTGGGGTGTCTGTGCAGGGCCAGGGCTTGGACTGGATGATCCCTGTGGGTCCCATCTGAGACTATTCTATGATTCTATGCTGTCTGTGTGTACCCTCAGCATTCGTTTGCTGAGGTGTCCCTGCCCTAAGGTGTCCCTCTGTCCCCACAGAGGCCAGACTGGGTTTGCCATTGCCATCAACCTGCTGTATGGGATGGCCTCACTCGCCAGCACCTTCGCGCTGCTGCTGGTCAGCGAACGCGCCATCAAGGCCAAGCACGTCCAGTTTGTCAGCGGCGTTTACGTGGTCAACTTCTGGCTTTCTGCCCTGCTGTGGGACATCATCAACTTCCTCATCCCCTGTGCTCTGATGTTGGTGAGTCACCCCTGGCACCCCAGTGCCCTCCCATTGGTGGGAGTGCTGGGTGCTGCTCCTCTGGGATGAAGAAGGACAAGGCCACTGGCATTGTCTGTGTAGAAAGGACGAGCAAGAAAGCTGTCCCTTGGTCCTCCTGGGAGCTGGACCATGGCCAACCAGCTGGGACAGTTGCCTCTGGGAGCTGAACACTTTGCTGTTGGGACTAGAAAATGTTAAATCCATGGGATCTTGGAGAGGAATTCCCCAGATCTGCCCTTCTGCATTCCAGTCTGCACAAAGGGCCTCCCTTGGGGACAGCCATGGGCTGCTGGTAGGACCCATCCATGAGGGGTTGTCTGGGTCAGTGCAGTGCTAATATTACCTTGGGCCACTGGGGCAAGAAAACATTACCTGAGGTCAAGCCAAATGTGCCTTCTCCCCACATTGCTGTGCCCCAGGTGATATTCCAAGCCTTCAACGTGCAAGCCTTCACCCAAGACAGCCATCTCGTTGATGTGATGCTGATCTTCCTCCTTTATGGCTGGGCCATCATCCCCCTCATGTACCTCCTCAGCTTCTTCTTCTCGGTGGCAGCCACAGCCTACACCCGTCTCACCATCTTCAACATCCTCTCCGGCACTGCCACCTTCCTCGCCGTCACCATCATGAGCATCCCAGGTGGGTCACTGCCCTCTGCACCTGCCCAGCCACCACCACCAAGGTCAAGCCCCCAAGGGGGCTCTCTCACCCAAGGCTATTCCCACAATAGCCATAAAATCCTACCACAGTCTATTCTCACCCATTAAACGTGACAAAATATGTTTGGTTTCCCTCTAAACTTGGCAGTATCAGGCTTTTTTCTCCCAAACCAGCAGTCTCTAATCCATTGATCCACCTGTTCTCTTTCAGAGCTGGGCTTGGTGGACCTCTCCAAAACCCTGGATAAAGTTTTTCTCGTCCTACCCAATTACTGCTTGGGCCAGTGCATCAGTGACTTCTACCAGAACTATGAGTTCATTCAGTTCTGCACCTCCTCTGTTGAAGCCATCTTCATCTGCAAGGCCTTCAGTGAGTCTCTGCATCCTCACCTGGCCAAGCCCCACAGCATCACTGAGGGATTGTGTGGGGTGGTGGAACTGGGCAGTATCATGGGGCCTCTGTCTGGGCAGTAGCTGCAGGAACATTTTGGAGCAAAAACTGGGCACCATATTAGGACATACATAGGAAAAAGTTCCTTAACTGGATCACCTTGCTCGTGATTTGGAGGAAAATGTGGGCATGGGGAAGTTTCACAGATGAGTAAGGAAATCCTGATCACAAGATTGGTGTCCTCTGCCTGCTTCCACTGGGTATCTTCTGCCAGACCCCCTCCAGACCCAAATCCTCTTGTGGGAAGCATTGGAAAGAGCTGTGGGCAGGGAGCTAGTGTGGGATGGAGATGAGCCTGGCAAAGCTTTGGGCTCACAGCTTCCTCTGGAGTTTATCTGCCCCTCCCCAAAGTGTGGATTGATCCAGGAGTTGATTTTGTTCCATCTCTCCTCAGATATCAGTTATCAGATGAACTACTTCTCCTGGGAGACCCCTGGGATCGGGCGGTACCTGACCTCCTTGGCTGTCCAGGGTTTCTCCTTCCTCTTCCTCCTCTTCCTCATTGAGACAAACCTTCTCTGGAGACTGAAAACTCTGGTCTGTGGCATCTGCAGGCGGCGGAAATGGGTGAGTGAAGCACGTGGGAGGGAGCTGTTCCAGACCAGCCCAGGAGTCCCTGGGAGCTGGAGACAGGCCCTCATCACCTAAATCATCTTCCCAGGGAGCATCCCTGGAGCTTGGAGGAGCCAATCCTGTTAAGTGTATGGATTGGCAAACGGAGTGAGGCATTCCCAGAGGTGGCTGATGGAAGGGGTGGATCCTGCCAGGGTTGGGGACACTGGAGGAACCCATTCACCCCCCAGCAGCCATATGACACAGAGTGTGTCTTCCCCCTGTGTTCAGGTGGCCCTGCTGAACAGGGTGTCTGTGCTGCCAGAGGACAGGGACGTGGCAGACGAGAGGAAGAAGGTTTTGGAGTCACCACCAGAACTGCTGTCATCTCTCAGCAGCCCTCTGGTCATCAAGGAGCTCACTAAGGTGAGGCAAGATGGCCTGAGCATCCTGCTGCCATCTGAGCCGTGTCCTCTCGGGGCTGGCAAAGCCACTGCCTGCCTTGCCGTGCCATGGGGCAGTGACACATGGCTCATGTGTGGTGTCCTCCAGGTCTATGACAGCCGGGAGTCCCTGCTGGCAGTGGACAGGATCTCCTTGGCTGTCAGCAAAGGGGAATGCTTTGGTCTCCTTGGCTTCAACGGAGCAGGCAAAACCACCACCTTCAAGATGCTGACGGGTGACGAGAGCATCACATCGGGGGACGCCTTTGTGGATGGCCACAGCATCCTGGCCAACATCAAAAAGGTACCCAAGGCTGCATGGGCAAGGGTTGTGTTGCAGACTGTCCTGTGTTTGGCTGGGCTGAGCCACCTTGCAGGTGCCTCCAAGAGAACATGGTTGCAATTCCAGAGATGGAGACTATCCCAGGGACGTTGTGTCCTTGGCTGGCCCAGCTGTCCATTATCTGACCATGGGGAAGCAGTCTCCTCTCCACTGGGATTACAGATGTGATACAAATTGAGGCCAAATGGTGAGGGTAGCAAACCCTTCATCAAGGGATTTACCTCCATAGTTAGAATGTGGAGAATATTGGAGGATGGTCTCTAAAATGAGTATATCAAACCTTTCCAGACCCCTGCTAGGGGTCTCCTTGCTGTCAATTGCCCACTCCCTTTGGAAGAGGAAGAGATGAGCAGGAGTTAGGCTTTCGGTCCAGTCCTTCCTTTGCCACTGTCCCAGATTTCACAGAATATTCTGATTTAGAAGGGACCCACAAGGACCATCAAGTCCAACCCTTAAGTGAATGGGGATACCAGACAAGGTCAGATATGAAGAACCTTCCTTGAAAGCATACTGCAGATTGCTTCCTTCGCCAGAACTGCCTTCTCTCATGCTCTTGTCCCTGGAAATGACCAGGACATGGGGGAGGTACCAGCCCTCCAGCTCTTTCTTTCACCTGAGAGCCTGACCACCCCAAAGTGGTTCCTCACAGTGAGGAACCAGCTTGGCAGAGGCACTGTGAGCCTATCCAGTTGCTGTCCAGAGACACATCTGTCCATCCCCGTCAGCCCGGCTGCTCCAGGGGGCATTTCCTTCTCATTCCACCCATGGTTTCAGAGCCGCGGCTCAGTTCCCATCACTCTGAGCAAGACCTCAGAGAGGAGCAGCAAAGTCTGCGGGTGCCCAGGCACCTCCGGCTCGGAGACCTGCCCGTGATCTGAGTGCCGTGTGCTCCTCTGGGCCCCAGGTGCAGCAGAGGATCGGGTACTGCCCGCAGTTCGACGCGCTGCTGGAGCACATGACGGGCCGCGAGACGCTGAGCATGTACGCGCGGCTGCGCGGCATCCCCGAGCGCTACATCGGCAGCTGCGTGGAGAACATGCTGCGGGGGCTGCTCCTGGAGCCCCACGCCGACAAGCTGGTCAGGACCTACAGGTGAGAGCAGGCTGCTGTCCCTCCTCTTGCATGATGCTCCCTGTGCTCGTATTGGGTCTCTGTCCCCATTCACAGAATCACAGAATGTGGAGGTTGGAAGAGACTTTCAAGATCATCGGGTCCAACCCAGCCCTAACCCTCAACTAG
>JBBMKD010000040.1:1095297-1109863 GCA_037834095.1 Argya squamiceps
TCCACGCCGCGCACTTCGCTCGGGCGCTGCCGCGGGCGCTCTGGCAGCCCTCGGACATCGACCCCCGGGCGCTGCGCAGGTGAGCGGGGCCGGGGGAGACGGGGAACCCCGGGGGGTACTGCCTGCAGCCCCCTCCCACGGCCCCGCGGCCCCGGTTCCCTGCTCCTCATTTCATTTATTTATTTATTTATTTATTTATTTATTTGTTTATTTATTTATTTATTTATTTATTTAATCTCGTTTGGGGATTTTGGGAAAACCCCAATATCCAACTCTCCTGCAGCCCGGGGTCTCCTGCTTAGTACTTTGTTTCCTCCAGGAAAACCCCAATATCCCACTCTTGGATGAGCTGGATACATATTTTTTCCCAGAAAAGACCCACTCAACTGTGGGCCCAGGCTTCACTTTTTTTTTTTTTTTTTTTTTTTTTTCAGGAAAAACCCAATAGCCAACTCTCCAGCAGCGCAGGCTCCCTCACTCAGTGCTGTATTCTTTTCAGGAAAACCCTGGTATCCTGCTCTCAGATGAGCTTATGTGTGTTTTTTCCCAGCAAAGACCCTCTTGGACAGCCCAGGCTCTTTGGCTTGACGCTTTATTTTTTTCCAGGCAAACCACAATAATTCAACTCTTGCCCAGCCCAGGCTCCCCACGTCAATACTCACTATATTTTTTTCAATAAATCCCCAATATCCAACTCCCAAACAACCCATACTCCCTAACCCAGTCCTGTGTTCTTCCCAGAAAACTCACAAAATCCAGCTTTCCACCGTAGAAAAAAAAAAGCCTGGTGGGGAGGTGCTGGAACCAGTACCTGTCCAGGGAGAGTTCTGTGCTGCCCCCCCAGCAGCACCCACCACCCTGGGTAAAAATAATCCCCATGCTGGGACACTGCAGGAGCTGAGACCTGGGTGGTGAATGTGCCAAAAAGGGTGCAAATAACACCAAAATCAGGAGGGGCTGGTGCACTGGTGCCAAGTGGGGTGCTCCACAAGGGGAGCATTCTCCAAAATTGGGGAGTTTAGGCCCTGGGGCCTCTCCATCCACATGCTGCTGGTTGTCCAGGTGCTTCCAGTTCTCCGTTTGCCAGCTGGAAGCAAAGGGCTGGGCAGAGCCCCCAGGCTGTGCTGCACCCACATCCTTGTTATTCCACATCTGGGAGTCCAGCCAGGGATTTGTCCCTGCCTGCAGCAGGGGCTGCACGGGGAGGACCCGGCTGGGCTTGAGCTGGGGTTTGGTGCCCACAGCATCGCTGCCTACGTGGAGGCCACAGGGCTGCCCAACCTGCTGCCCCCCATCCTGCTGGACGTGTCACAGGGCTGGGAGACCTGGGGGGGCACCCAGCCCGCCACCCTCGACCTCCTGGTCAGCATCAACATGATGCACATCGCAGAGCTGCGCTGCACCGAGGTGAGCAGCCCTCCACAGCCCCTGTCCCCTGCCAGGGCCCAGGGGGGGCTCCTGGGGGGTGTCCCCGGCCCCCTGAGCTGGTCCCCACCTCTCTCGTTCCCCAGGGCCTGTTCAAGGGTGCCGGGGTGCTGTTGAAGCCCGGAGGTGTGCTCTTCACCTATGGGGTGGGTCACCTGTCCTGCTGCAGGAGCATCCTGGGGGTGTCAGAGCTGATACTGGGGCAGGGGGGAGGGCAGCTCCAGTCGTGGCTTAGGGAGGGAACTGGGAAATGCAGGGGCTTGGGTTTTGGCGGGGGTCTCTGCCTTTTGGGGCACATGCTGAGCCCTGAAAGGGGCAGTTTTGGATGAGAGAGATGCTGTGTTCCCTCACCTTACCCAAGGCAGGGTCTGGGGGGGCCTGCAGAGGGTGACAGGACTCCGAGGGGGTAATTGGACTCCTTGGGGGTCGTGTCTCTTCCTGCTTGGCTTCTGTGCTTGGTGGGGACAGCAGCCCATGGAAGGGGGGCTGGGGGGACACAGGGTGGTGGCTCATGCCGGCATCTCCAGCTGTGTCCCACCAGCCCTACGCCATGGACGGCCGGATCACCCCCCAGAGCAACGTCGACTTTGACCGCAGCCTGAGGCAGAGGTAGGAGGAGGTTCCTGGGGGCCCATCCCGTCCTCTCCGTCCTGCCCCCACTCCTGCTGCCGCAGGAAGCTCCCTCCCAGCGTGGTCCTTCAAGATAAGCCAGGCCTGAGGACAATCCCCCAGCCGGGGGTGGCCCGGGAGATGGGGCTGCTTTGGGGCGGGGTGTCCCCGGGTGTGACCCACGCCTCCTCCCCGCAGCAATCCCGCCTGGGGGCTGCGGGACACGGCGCTGCTGCGGGAGCTGGCCGAGGCCAACGGGCTGTGCCTGGAGAGGATGGTAGGTGACGGGCCCTGGGCTGCTCCCCGTGCCCGTGTGCACCCCTGAGCCCCGGCCCTGTGCTTCCAGGTGGACATGCCGGCCAACAACAAGAGCCTGATCTTCCGCAAGCTGTAACCTGCCCGGAGAGCTCTCCCAGCGCCTCCCGGCACTGCTGTCCCCACTGATGCCTCCTGCAGGAGTGTCATTGTCCCGCCATGGCTGCCAGTGGGGCTGGGGACAGCAGTGATGGGACACAGACCCACTCACCCCAACTGGGGCTGGCTTGGCTGGGAGGGTTCGTCTCCCCCTGCACTTTTGGGGCTCCCTTTGCAGTGGGGTGCCCCAGCCTGGACCACAGTAGCCACGGGGGGCACGGGTGTGGGAGAGGGGACACAACATTCCTGGGCATGGGGGAGACTCCCTGCTCCATTTCCTTGGAGGATGCTGTGCTGACGGTGTCCCCCTTGCCAGGATTGTGCTGCTGCTCCCACAATAAACTCTGTGGCTTTGCCTTTCACATGCCAGCAGCTCCCTGATGTTTTCAGCACAAACACTGGGTGTGAGGGTGCCCCCAGTTCCACCTCCAGCACCAGTGAAAGGGTTAAGTCCAGCACCAGGGGTGTTACACTGGGCCCAGAGGCTTTGGTGAGGTGGGAAGATTTTATGAGTGAGGTGGTCCTGGCAGATCTCCCACCGCTCTGCAACCCAACCCAGTTCTCTATTGCTCCTGGACAGGCTGGGGGGTGTCACATGAGGGGGGAAGATGTGGCAGATAAATTACAGTGGAAGTGGGAGCTGGTCTGGGGCTGAGCATGGGGTTGGGGGGAACTACATGACAGTGAATACCTCTAGACACAGGCCCTGTTGCGGGGGCTCCCTCAGGCTGCCCCCTCAGTTGTACGTCTGCAGCTCCCCCTGCCAGCACATCCTGGCTCTCCCCTAGTCCTGGAAGCGGTTCAGGAGGTCGCAGGTTTTCTTCTCCATCAGCTCGTAGATCTTCTTCACCCGTTTGTCGTTGGCGGCCCGGACGTAGCTGCTGGGGTCCAGCGTGGCCATTCCGTCGTGCACCTCGCCCATGATGATCAGGGGCCCGTCCTCCGCCGTCATGTTGGGGCAGGGGCAGCTCCAGTCCATGTCGGTCAAGGTCACCTCCAGGTATTTGATGTTGAAGAACTTGAGGCCCATCTTCTCGTCCTTGAGGACGTCCTCGAGGGCGAAGCGGGCGATGCCGGAGTCCTGGTCCTCCACGATCTCCATGAGCCGCCCCACGATGGCGAAGTCGCTGCGGCAGAGGCTCAGCACCATCTTGCTCTTGAGGCGGCAGGCCTTGCACTGCAGGCTCTTGGGGAAGGGGCACACGTCCTCGCAGGTCTCCTTGCTCTCAAAGTTGTTGGTGTTGCCCTCGCAGCCGCCGTAGACGAAGGAGTGGCACTGCTTCAGCAGGTGGTTGTACGCCCAGCGCGGCTCCCAGTTCTGGCAGGGCCCCTGCACCATGGGCAGGAGGCAGGTGGGGCGGGCGCTGCCCAGGCAGGCGGCTTGGCACTCCTCGTACGTCTCGAAGTGGTTCCTGTTGGCGCCGCAGCCGCCGTAGCGGAAGGTGAGGCAGGAGCCCTGCTTGGCGTCAAAATGCCAGCGCACCTCCGTGGCCTCGCAGAGCCGCCGGTCCGGCTCCTTCAAGCACTCGGCGCTGGGGAAGGGCTGGGGGCTGCCGCTCCGCGCGGTCCCCCCCGGCTCCCGCCTGACCACCGACAGCGGGAAGTCGGCGCGGAGCAGCCCGGCGGCGTTGCGGGCCGTGCAGGTGTAGATGCCGGCGTCCTCGTGGCGGGCGTTGTAGATGACCAGCTGGCCGATGTTGGTGACCACCACGTTGCCGTACATCTGGTCCGGCCGCATGATGAAGTTCTCCTCCCGCTCGCTCTGCTTCTCCCAGGTGATGTCGGGCTGCGGGCGCCCGCTCACGTCGCAGCGGAAGCTGACGGTGCCTCCGGCGCGCACGGACTGGTGGAAGGGGTTGGTGTAGAGGGCGGGGGGCACCGGCACCTCGGGGCCGGCGCCCGGCGTGGGTCGCGCCGTGGTCTCCTGCGGCACGGGGCTGGTGTCGGGCCAGGTGAAGATGTGCTTGCAGGGCACGGTGGTGAGGCGGGTGCCGCGCAGACACGCCTCGGCGTCCATGTAGCACTTGTTGTAGTAGGTGAGGCCGTCGGAGGCGCAAGTGAAGTTGGGCTCCTTCTCGCAGCGGTCCTTGCACTTGCAGACGGGCTGCCCGTCCCAGATGTCGCAGTCGGAGCCCTGCTGCGCGCACACGAAGCTCTCGCAGGAGGCGGCGGGCGCCAAAGCCAGCGCCGGGACGCTGCCGTCGGCAAAACGCGCGGCCACGCAGCTCCGCAGCCCACACACGTTGGTGCAGCACTTCTCAAAGTCTTCACAGTCCTGGTCGGGGAGGGAGGAGAGTTTGCGGGGGCGGGACGTGGAGGTCACCGCTGTGCAGGGGCTGCGGGTGCTCTTCCCACCCCTTTGGGACTTTCGGGTGGGCAGGTGTCCCCTGCTCAGCCCTGTGCACTTTCAGCATCGCTGGGCTCCGGGGACGCGCCAGACCTCCCCGGCATAACTGCACCAGCCCCAGCCCACCCTCAGCACCCCTAGGATGTTTGGGGGTGCACCGCAGTGATGACGGTCCCTTCTCCCTTACAGCAAAGAGCAACTTGCCCTTCTCAGCCTTTGCTGGCCGAGTGCAAGCAGAACTCATACAGATGGATTGTGAAGGAATCTCCCCTCTGGGTTCACACAGCCCCAACCGGGGTGGGGTTGCCCCTGCTCAGCCTAGTGGAGCTCAGAGCCAAGGCTCCCTGGGATGGACAGCCCGGTGCGTGGGTGGGCTCCGGCCCTCAGGGAAAAATTGGGAGAGGACTCTGTGCTCGGCTTGATGGGGTCCACGTCCCAGCACACCCATTCCCTTCATCCCAGCCAGCCCTTTGACAGAGTGGAAGCATCCTGGGGCTGCACGAGGAGGGTGTTCTGACCATGGAACACGGTCTGAGAGGGTGACATGAGGGGGCAACAAGCAGTTTCTCTCTCTGGGGGACTGGGGAGCCCAGCAGACAGGTGGGGCTTAGGCAGCAAAGCTGCAGCAGGGCTGAGCCCGTTGCATTGAAACGACTGAACCAGCCGTGCCACCCGGCACAGGACCCGCACCCCAAAGCATCTCCTTCGGGGACCTGGGGATGGCCCCAAACCCCATTACCGCCCGCCGCCCCCGCAGCGCCCTCGCTCACCTGGTCAGCCTGGCACTCCCGCTCGCAGGTGCTCTGCGCGTCCACCCACAGGTTGGGGTTCAGCTGGTTGGGGCAGACGCCCAGGTGCCGCATCCTTCCCGGCTGCAGGCTCAGCCCGGCCGCCGCCGCCAGCACGGGCAGGAGCAGCGCGACGCCCACGGGGACCCGCTGCCGCCCTCCCGCACTCTGGCCCCGGGCCCCGCGCCCGCCTCTCCCACGAGGAGCCATCGGGCCACCCCGCGCCGCCGGCCTGGCTCGCTGGCGAGGGCTCGGGATAAATCACATTCAGGACGGACGGGATGAGAGAGAAGGCGGGCGGGCGGGGGGACAAAGAGGAGGAGGAGGAGAGGTCCAAACCTCTGTCCCTCAGCACACCCGGCGCCCGCCGGACCACCGGCGATGCCGCCCGCCGCCTCCATCCATCGCCGCCGCTCGGCTCTCGGGGCGCCGGGGACACGGCGGCAGTGGCGGATGTCGCTCGGGGCTCAGTCCATCCCCGGCACGGCCAGCGGGGCGAGTGGGGTGGAAGGGGAGGACGGGAAGGTTGTAATCTGAATCCCCTCCCTTCCCACTGATGTTTCTGGGTGTTTGGAATGGGAAAGGCGCTGACCTCAGCCTCTAACCCCGGCGAGCCCGGCGATCCCTGGGCAAACACGGGGGGAGATCAAAGGCAGAATGCAGAAAGTCTCCAAAGAGGGAGAGTGAAAGGGGGGGTGGGGGGGGACACAAAAACCCGTCCGGCCCACGGAGCCGAATTCCTGCAGGATGAGAAAACAGCCGGAGCCTGCGGTCCCCTCGGACGGGGCGGCCGGCGGGAGGTACGCGGAGCCCACGGAGCCCACGCTGCGGGCGGCCGAGACCCGGCTGCTCCGGGAGTCCCACACCCCGCACCGCATCTCTGGGCACCCACCGACACCACAGCCGAAGGTGCCCGGGAGCGGGACACCGGCACGGATCCATCCCCGCTTTCCAGCCCGCATCCCACCAGTGCCGTGCTGCGGGCACAGGACCGTGTCTCGCCTGGCGGGGTGGGTGCCCACCCAGCCCCCCTAGAGGGGCTCCCCCAGCCCCTTGGGGCTCCCAGCCCTCCCTCCCCGATGATTTACAGCCAGGATGTCGCCTGAGCAACACCAGACCCCGGCACATTGTGCTTGGGCTCAACCAGCACCTCCCGCACCAGCCCCGAGCCGGCCCCGGCTCCCCGGCCAGATCCCCCTAATCCCCGATGGAGACTGACCTGCAGCAGGAACATTTCATGGCATTTTGGGAGCATTAACTCTTCCGGCTCTGGTGAGAGCCTCAGCCCTGAGGGGGGTCTCCAGCCCCTGTGAAACAGCAAACCCGAAGGCATTTTGCCCCGGGAAGCAGCTCAGCACCTCAGCCCCTCCTGGGCTGTAAGTGGTGAAGGGGACAAAAAAAAACCCCAAACCGGTGGGAACTCTTTCCTTATTTTGTTGGGGTTTTTTGGGGTGGAAGGGAATCCACCCCCACCCCAGAGCTGCTTTCACATGTAATGGTTTGGTGCTCCCCCAGTCTGTGGCTCCTTGGGGAAGCCCTTTTGCACCAGACCATTTTTGGTGGTCCCACCAGACCAGATTTGGGGGAGCCCCAGCACGCCCAGGCTGGTGTGAGCAGGGTGCAGCCACAGTGCTCTGGCACAGTGACCACGGACACAGTGCTGTGACTGGCCACCCCTGCTGGGGCCAGCACACGGCTGCACTGCTGCTGCCTCTGGGCTGCCCGTGGCTTTTCTGGGGCCCAAACCCCCACAGCACAGTCAGGTCCATCACCAGCTGGCCATGACCATCCATGGAAGGCTGGAGCACGTCCCATGGCTGTGCCCTGAATCCTGTTCCACAGCCAAGGAGCCACCCAAGGGTCCATCCAGCTGCAGATG
The DNA here is from genome assembly GCA_037834095.1 of Argya squamiceps. Lineage (NCBI taxonomy): Eukaryota > Metazoa > Chordata > Aves > Passeriformes > Leiothrichidae > Argya > Argya squamiceps. Next base: position 1,102,760 of record JBBMKD010000040.1, read on the forward strand.
CTGAGGGAAGGTTACGCTGCCCTGGGACACTCATGGGGGAGGCTGATGTTTCACAAACAGGGAATTGCATCAGGACAGCCCAGCCAGGAGCTGCCAGGGCCTGTATCCTGCATGCCCTGGCAGTCTAAAACCCCCAGATCCACCCAGGTGGCCCCAGGCACCCACTGCCTGGAGATCCCCAATGCACAAACACACAGACTCCAGCTGGGAAGCAACGTGGCAGATGCATGACACCTTGGTCCCCAGGGATGCAGCCCAGAGGCACAGGGCCACTTTGGGGTGTCCCAGGGTCCTTCCAGGGGGGCTGGTGGAGGAGGGAAGGCAAAACAAGATCTGCAGCCCAACTCCTGCCCATACCCATGGCTGGGCTCCGTGTGGCTGCAGCACAATGCCAGTGCCAGGCTCTGGGTTGGTTCTTGCCCCTTTCCAGAGCCAGAGAAGCAGCCCCGTGTCTCACATCAGAGCCCGAGTTGCCTCGTGCCTGTGTTCTCAAGATTAGAAGCTGCAAGGACAAGCCAGGAACCTTCACCTCAGTGGTGCAAGGCTGGATGGAAGAATGGCAGCTGCTGCATGGCTAGAAAAGCAGCTCCCAAGAACTGGAAATTCTCACCCACACCTTGGGACCCAGCCTCTTCTAGTGCTTCTTCAGCTCAAGGTGAACGACAAAGCATCTTTTCCCACCCTGACCAAGCCCACAGTAACTCCACCAACTCAACAGCTCCAAATTGTTCACCTCCATCTGTCCAGGCACCAACTGCACCCCAGAACAGGTATTTTTGGGCTCACTTTCAAAGATCCCAGACACAGATGAGGGTTTTATGGTTCATCTTCTCCCTCCAAGACAAGCAATCAGCTCAGCACCATGTCCTGGAGGGAAGGATGCCATGCCATGTGTCCCTGGTCCCAGAACCTGCTGCACCCAGTGGGCTCCTGCCTTTCCAATGCACCCGTGGGTAGCTGCACCCTAATTTTCAAGCATCTTGCAGTTGCACAAAGGTCACCAAAACTTCCCAGCCTGCATGGGACAATGGGAGCAACACAAGAAACTTCACACCAGAAAGGTGGGTGTGGAGAAACACACTCAGTGACCAAAGACCAGAATCATCCCAGAGCAACCTGCTCCCTCCTCCTTTCTCCACGGAGCAGAGAGCCTAGAAGCTGTCGCAGCCTTCCCAGCCGGCTCAGGCTGTGCAGTGTTTTCCTGCCCTGCTCTTCCCAAGCAGACAGCTGCGGCCCCGCAGCCCCCGCTGCTCCGCCCTAATGGGCTCCGGCTGTCCCGACCCCACCTGAAACCACACACAGCCTTTGTTTCGGCCCCGGGAGAGGGAACAGACACTTCCAGAACCCCCCGAAGAAAAAGGGGAAAAAAAGGGCTGTGTGCCTCTTCCCTGACCAGGCTTTCACCTTAGCTCCAGGGTTTTCCAGGCTGCAGACACGATCTCATTTCCCCCTGCCCCCTCCCAGCCCCAGCAATTACTACTTAAGCTGTTAAAACAAGCATGGCCAGTCTGGTACGAAGTGGAAAATCTGATCCTAGGGAAGTGAGAAGGCAGGGGAAAAGGGAGGTCAAGGGGAGGTGGGCTGGGAGAAGGGGATCAGACAAGAAGTCTCCCTCCACCCCAGGATCAAATCCCTTCTCTGGGGCTGCTGGTGCCTCGGAAGGCCACCCTGGTGTGACACTGGGGCTCCGAGCTCCCTGCAGCATCCTGTCCCTTTCAGTCCCATTTGTCCCAGGATTGCTCCAGTCTGGGCAGGATGGGTGAGTGCTGCCACAGCACTCACTGCTCCCCCAGCATCACCCCGAGCCAAAGAAGGGATTTAGGCTTTGACGTACTTGTCCTGTCTCCGTGGAGCAGGGACTGGGCACAATTCCTGGCAAACTTCCTCCAGCCACCTACAGGACCGGCCCCGTTGGAGATGAGTTTGTGTTTTCTTAGGGCTCTACTACCCCAGATCAGTGATTCTGTGAGAATCAAGAACAGATTTATCTTCTGCATCTACAGAAAAAGAATCATGGCTCCCCAGAAAATGTAATTCAAATTATTTTGTGGATGACCTGGAAATGGGAATACACACCTGTGCCACAAACAGTCCCAAATCCCCAGGCATGGGCAAAACCTTTTTCCTTTCAACTTCTTCCCAGCCCACACAAAAACAGATACAACTTCTCCTCTTTTCAGTTGGTAGTTCAAAACAAACAAAAAGACTTTAATTTATACAAAACAAAACCATGTAGAATCAGTTAAACAACACTGACTGTACAAAGGAATAAAAAAATAAAAGGATAGTCCAAAAAAACCCAACTCAGGAATGGTACAAGTGTTGGAGAGCAGCTACAGACTAGTGTTGACATCAGATGCAAGAATCTTTTCCTTTTAAATTAAAAAATAAAAAAAGTTTGTTGCTGGGCAATCACTCCAGGGAAATCTTCCATCCCCACTCCAGACAGGATCCGTGAGACTTTACAGGGCGACAAAACCTAAACCAGCCACAGGGAAACAGCGTGGGGAGGCGGCACACGTGGCACAGCCAAACCAAAGCAGAGGTACAGCGAGTTTGGAGACATGCAGCAGCTTGGTGATTTCAGGAAGGATCCCTTTATCCCTCTCAGTCCCACACACCGGGCCGTGGTGCCCGGGGGCGATTCCCGGGAGGAGCCACCGCTGGCGGTGCCGGTCACCTGTTGGCCGTATATCCCTGTGCTGCTGAGCCAGCGATTGTCTTCGGCTGCCTGTTAAGTGATGGGAAACAGGTGCCAGCCATCCCAGACAGGTCCTCCAAATCCCCCGGCCTTCGTGCCACCGGGACGGCCCGGCTGCGGCTTTGCTCTCGAGCCAAAGCACCCCTTCAAAGGATTCCTCTCCCCCTCCACCTGCCTGGGGTTTAATTCTGTCCTCGCTCACTTGAGCTGGGTGATAAAGCACGAGAGAGCCGAGCCAAGAGACCTGCCCGTGCTGTGCTCTGCAGGGAGGGGAGGGGGAAGCCTCTGGCACCTCCCAGGTTGGCTTGGGAGCAAGGGAAGCCATGTCCCCACAGGGGGACGTGTCCTCCTGTCCCTGCTGCCCGGACACAGCGGGTCCATCGGCCACGCACGAGCTGCAGCGGCTTCATTCTGCCCACGCAGTGCCCCAGGCTGCCTGGACAGGGGGAGCAGAGCCAGCTGACCCCAGGATGAGATGGCAGCACTGTACACTTCACTTGCTACCATGCCACTCACAAATCTACACACCCTGGCCACCTATGAGAACCTGCCACCATAGCCCAGCCCCGCTGCCAGGCTCCCTTAGCTTTTGGGATAAGGGCTGGGTGCTATTTCTCAGTTTCCTGGTGAATTTCCAGCACAGGTCAGCTGTGGAACAAAGCCAGGGAGGCAGGTGCACTTGCTTGACAGAAGATCCATCCCAAGCTCTCGCCCCTCCAAGATCCAGGAGCCATCTCATGGAGCAAAGCAGTTTGCTCTCCCAGTCCTCTGGGATTGCCCCAAGAACCAAGTGATTTTGCCACTGAGGGACCTGGAGATTGCTGTTTCCCCACCCCAATCTTCCACCTTCCCAGTCCCTGCTCCTTCATGCTCCAGTGGGAAAAGCTGCTTCTGCCCTTTCCCACTTTCATCCAGGAGGAGCCACAGCAGCATGAGCTCAGGCAGCATCTATGGGAAAGCAAAGCTGGAAGCAGCCAGGACCCAGGGTCTGTCCCATGGCGTGCTGTCATGGATGGAGGGCACTAGAAGCAATGGCTGAGGCTTTGCAGCAATAAGGGACACAATTCAGCATTTTTCCTCTGCTTTAGGCACAATGCTTTCACCCCCTGCTCCTAAATCCCTGACAAGAAAGCACAAACAGAGCCAGGCATCAGTCTGATCCCAGAGCTGCCTCTTCCTCCTGCCTGCCAAAACACTCCAAGCCCCCAGGACCCTGGCCTCGCTGCTCTGCTTCTCCATGCACTGCCATCCCACCCTGCCCTGAGCACTCACAGGTTCTAGGGAATGACAGGAATAGAGCAGCTTGGGGCATGTTCCACACCAATCGTCCTTTCCTTCTGCACATGTAGTATTTAAAAATGCCAGCATGAGCCCAGAGGTGAGGGAAAAGTCTCTTAAAGCATTTATGTGTTTTCATTGGAAAATCCTCCACTTGTCCGCTTTGCTGACACTGGGAAAGTCAATCCAGTGCTTGTATTTACATGGCTGCATAAAATTTTCCCTGACTGCTTCTTAAAAAAACCCTTAAAAAACAAGTGATATTTATATATATGTATAATATTTACATAAATAAGTGAAGGCGGCCAACGGAGCGCTGCCTTCCCCTTTCCAATTGGCCAACTCTTGCCTTGTTCTCTGGTTTTTTTGGCAACAGCAGGTTAACATCCCGGTGAAAACTGTCATTAGTTCCCTGTCCCTGTTTCTTTTTGTCTACATCCAACAATCACTATTGCACCAGCAATCTGTTCAGGAGGCCAAGAGTTAAAGTTGCAGCACAGACTCTCCTTGCCTACTCCCTTAAGCCTCTCAATCTTCCATTAAATCCATTGCTCCATTGAGACTGGATGAGCTTTTTTCCCCCTTCCCCCCTCCCCAACCCGGCAGCTGCTGAATTTTCCACCCCAGGCCAAGAGGCAAAGCCCAAAGCATTCTTGGAGGGTCACTTGGCAGATCCTCTCCCCGCCAGCGCCGTGGGATCCGGCCGGCACCATGCTTCTTCCTATGCCAAGCCAAAACGTGAGCACATTCCTAACGCTCGTGCGTGCCATTGGAAAAGCAACCGTGGCCCATCCCAGAAGGATCCAGTGGGAAAGGGTTCTGTGTGCAGCCAGCTGTACATCGGCGGGCGGGCGCGGGTCCGACACAGGCTCGGGGTGCCCACGCCCTGCTAAGAGATCTTGCAGTTGCTGCGTGAGCAGTTCTGTGGGGGGCTCTGGGGAGGCCGGATGGATTTGGATCTCTTCAGGCTGTTCCCTTTGCTGCTGCTCCCGCCCCCGCTGCTGGCCAGGGAGTAGGAGCGGCCGTGCATCATCACGGCGTTCATCCCGTTGGCCATGGAGAAGGACTTGAGGTGGCTCTTGATGGTGACGGGCAGCGGCAGCTTGTCGATGAGGTGCACCGGGGTGCACGACACGATGGCTCGGCAGCACAGGTCCTGTAAGCTGAACACTGCGGGGAGAAAGGACCACAAGGTCAAGGGCCAGGAGATCCCCTGGGCTGCCATTCCCCCACAGCTATTCCTCATGCTGCACAGCTCCAGCTCCTCAAGGAGATATGTCAGTATTGACTGCACAGGAGGCAGGAATAGGGAGCAGGATATGTAGGACAAAAGGTTGGGGAATCAAGGTGAAATCACCTTGAAAGCTTGGGAAATCAAGAAATTCTCTGCTGTTGGAGGTTTGAGCTTTGCCAGACACCAGCTTTGGTGTGAGTACAGAGTTAGGCACTGCCAGCCCTGCTCTGCTCAGCACTTGGGGCCTGGCTCACATTCCTGACAGACACTTGGCTTCTCAACCCACCCTCTGGCAACCAGGATGTGCCTGGGAAAGAGGCAACAAGGTCAGCAAGTCCTGAAGCAGGACAGTGTCACCTGGGACCTGCTCAGGGGGCAGCTCTCTGCAGAACGCCCAGACCACAGAGACCCCAACAAGCCAGAACACCCAGAGCACCACTGTGCCCCTTCCAGCTTCCCAGCATCCTCCCAGCCCAGCGTGCACCATGGGAGCCTGCCTCGGGAAGTCCCTCTCCTTGCCGGGGAATTCCCAGCCAGGGGCCACACGAGGGCACTCCTCATCCTCCTGCCAAAGCCACGCTGCCATTCCCGAGCAGGCAGGCCCCCATTCCCTGCGAGGGAGCTCCTTGAACGAGGAATCACAGAATCATTTGGGTTACAAAGGCCTTCTAAGACCATCGAGTCCAACCATTCCCTCAGCACTGCCAATGCCTTCATTAAACCATGTCCCCAAGTGCCACATCTGCATCTTTTTTGAACACTTCCAGGGATGATAACTCCACCGCTGCCCTGGGCAGCCTGTTTAAATGCCTGCCCACCCTTTTTGTGAGGAAATTTCCCCTAATGTCTAATCTAAGCCTCCTCTGGCACAATTTGTGGCCTTTTCCTTTTGCCCTTTCCATTCTCAAGCAGGCAGCCTGCAGTTACAAATCCTCTGGAAAAGATTCAGCAAAGCTCTGTGCACTCAGCCCAGCCCAGCCCACCATCCTTCTGTGACCTGCAGACCATGGCACAGCAGCCAGGCTGGGGACAGGAGTCCAGGCAGAAAATTTGGTGACTGGGGCTGGCAAACAGCATTTTCTCACCCTGGTGAGCAGGAGCTGAAAGTCCACATGAGAGCAGGTCACCCCAGAACACAGATCTGCTGCTGCTCAGACTGCAGTGGGACACACTGCTACCTCCAGCCAGGAATAATGTGGGAACTGAGATTATTCTGCTTCAAACTCAACAGGCTGAGATGTAACATGGAATCTGCTTGTGGTTTCCCTCCCTGTGGCACACATGCCTGGATATATGGAATAACCCAGCCCACTGCTGCAGGCTGACAGCAGGGATTTAGTCCCTTTCAGCTCCTTGGGTGCACTCTGCTTCCCTCCAAAACGAGGAAGACAGGCTCAGGCAAGGGCAAGGAGTAGGGTGCTTACACTGGGATTTATCCCACACAGCTGTTTGATTGAAGTACTTTCAAGCTGGGAGCTTAATTGCCCTCAGCCCATCCAGAGTAAATGGAAAGGTGGAGGATGCCCCAGAGCACTTCAGGTCCCAGACATGCTGAACTGCCCTCTGGAGCTGCCCATCCCTATGCCAGCACAGGCTGCTCTGGCTCAGCTTCAGCTTGTCTGGCCCCAGGCATTTCTCCACGTCAGGTGGATGCAGCTCCCACAGCCCCACGTGAGCCCAACCTTCCCCTGGAGCCCCCCGACCTCGGTTGGGTCTCCAGATCTTCTCCATACCCAACAGAATCACAGAATGTGGAGGTTGGAAGAGACCTTCAAGATCATCGAGTCCAATCCAGCCCTAACCCTCAACTAGATCATGGCACCAAGTGCCACATCCAGGCTCTTTTTAAACACATCCAGGGATGGTGACTCCACCACCTCCCCGGGCAAAC
>JBBMKD010000040.1:1143130-1162698 GCA_037834095.1 Argya squamiceps
CGTCCGCCCGAGCACAGGCGGTGCCGCGGCCCCGCTCTCGCCACTCCCATAGGCTGAGCAGGGCGTCAATCAGAGGTGGCCCCGCCTCCTCTACATTTCTGCTGCTTCCATAGGCTTAGTCACACGTCAATCAGAAGCGCCCCGCCCCGACTCGCCCCTCAGCGCTCAGGGGGCAGGGCCAGCGGACTGCTGGATCGATGCGGACTACAGCTCCCGGCGTGCCTTGCGGGAAGCAGGGCACGATGGGATAGCGAGTCGGGCGGGGTAGCACTCGACGCGGGGAGAGGCACCCGGGGTTGGGGACCGGGACTGGGGGACCGGGACTGGGGACCGGGATTGGGGACCAGGATTGGGGACCGGGACTGGGGAGCGGGATTGGGGACCGGGACTGGAGACCGGGATTGGGGGACCTGGATTGGGGACAGGGACTGGGGGACCGGGATTGGGGACCACCAGTGTGTGCGGGGCACCCAGGTGTCATCCAGGAACGGGGGGCATCCAGATGTGTGCTGAGCATCCAGATGCGAGGGGAATGTAAATGGGGGGGATCCAGATGTGTGGGGCATCCAAGAAAAGGCGGCAGCCAGGTTTTGGAGGCATCCAGGTGTAAGAGGTGTCCAGGTGTGTGGGTACGTGGGAGAGAGAGAGGGAGGGCATAGAAGTGTCCTCCTCCAGATGTGGGGTGGGCATCCAGAAAGAGAGGCACCCATGATTTGGGGGCAGCCAGGTGGGTGAGCATCCATTTTATGGCAGGCAGCGGGTTCTTGGGGTGGGAGGTGTGTGCAGCCCATTGTCGGTGGGGCTGGGGGCAGCCATGGTGACATCCAGCATGTCCCCAGGGAATGGGGATGGCAGTGGGGCTGCGGGGCCTAGGCTGAGCCTGTACCCGGGACTCCTGCATGTTCTCCACTGGAATCCCTTGGCACTGGCCTGGCATCCCTTAGGAACCACTCCCAAACCCAATCCCAGGGGATTCCCAATGGGAAGGTGTGGAGGATCCTCTCCCTGCCGTCATTGCTGACAAATCCCTGTGCTGAACAAAGCATCCTGCTAATCTTTCCAGAGCTGGGCATTTCACCATCGATGGTCCCAGCCTGGCTGCTTCCAGTGAATTCCATTTCAATGACCCATGTTCCCCAGCCCAGCAAGCACCACAGATGCCACTCAGCCTGCAAGGATCCTGTGGCTCCCTGGCTCCTTGGGGAGTTCCTGGTGGCTGCTCATGCCAGAGAGCCCTGGGAAGGATTGGAGAGCATGGCAGGGTCACTCATGGATGGAAAGAGAGAGGGGATGGATTGAGGAGTGATGTTTTTATAGAATCACAGGATGGTTTGTGTTGGAGGGGACCTCACAGACAACCCAGTCCCACCTCCCTGCCATGGGCAGGGACACCTCCCACCATCCCAGGCTGCTCCAAGCCCCATCCAGCCTGGCCTTGGACACAGCCAGGGATCCAGGGGCAGCCACAGCTGCTCTGGGCACCCTGTGCCAGGGCCTGCCCACCCTCCCAGGGAACAATTCCTGCCCAATGTCCCATCCAGCCCTGCCCTCTGGCAGTGGGAAGCCATTCCCTGTGTCCTGTCCCTCCATCCCTTGTCCCCACTCCCTCTCCAGCTCTCCTGGAGCCCCTTCAGGCCTTGGCAGGGGCTCTGAGCTCTCCCTGGAGCCTTCTTTTCTCCAGGTGAACAGCCCCAGCTCTCCCAGCCTGGCTCCAGAGCAGAGGGGCTCCAGCACTTGGGGCATCTCCGTGGCCTCCCTGGACTGGCTCCAGAGTCATTCCCTCCACACTCACAGGGAGGGGGGGCTGCCCCCTCTTTGGTGGTCTCAGCCTGGCTTCCCTCCCTCTCCCACAGCCTGAGGGCTTGAGCTGCTGTGCTGCCCTGGAGCCACAAGCTGAGTCCCTTTGGGGGGGCCTGTTCTGGTGAGGGGTTTGTGTCCTGTGGGCCAAGGGGATCCTCACCCTCAACTGCTCAGTTTGGCTTCTCCACTGGCAGGGGCCAAACACAGCCCCCTCTGTGCCCTCTCCCAGCTCCCACAGCTGCTGCCAAAGCACTGACAGAGGGAAATGAAGTAACAGCTAAAGCAAACCCAAAGAGCAGCTAAAGCAAACCCAAAGAGCAGATGTCCTCCTGCAGCCACTGCCATTCCTGGCCACTGCATTCCCCGGGTAAAGGGGCTTGGAGGGTGAGGCCTGTGGAGAAACATCCCCCCCAGGGCACAGCCTGCTGAGAGGAGCAGGGGAGAGGGGGGACTGTGGATGTTTGTTTTCCCCAGGAGGAGAGAAAAGCCTCATTTCTGTCCAACAGTCCATTGGATCCAAAGCAGTGGAAGTGGACAGGAGGAGGCTGGGCAGGAATCTCCTCTATTGTATTTTTTTCTCAGCCTCTGGGTCTCAGTCCTGCTGCTCCACAGGGCCACCAAAGCCCTGGGTATGGCTCACTCATTCAAGGGATTTCTCTTGTCTTTGGTGGGATGGTGGAAACCAAACAGAGCCCAGATGGGTGGGAACTGTGGCAAGAGGTGGGAGCCAGAGGGAGAGGGGCAGCCCTGGCAGTGGGGTGACCTTGGCAGGGGTTTGCTGCAATGTGGGGACCTTGTCACAGCCGTGCATTCAGCTGGCAGAGGGAAAAAGAGAAAGGAATGGAATTCAAGGGAGGGAGTGCTCTGGTGTGAAGAGGGAAGGAGTGGCCAGAAGGAGCCATCATCCCCAGCCCAGTTTAGGCTCCTGCTGGGATTGTGCTGTGCTGCAGAGGATTGTCCCCTGTCCTCCTCCTCACAGTGAACACACCACATGGGCAGGCTCATGGGAAACCCTCTCTGAATCACAGGAACACCCAGAGCTGGAGGAGCATCACCTCAACCATCTCCCAGCCTGAGGTGGCATTCATTGGATCCTCCTTGCACAAGCTTTGGCCCTGGCAGAACAATTAGAGCTGGACAAGTGCTGAAATACCCGTGTGTGTGAGAGCAGAGGTGGAGGAACTGCCCAGCCAGGCCCTGGGATGGGGAGGAACAGCCTGCCTGAGCCTCCAGCAGCCACCCTGCCCCATCCCTGTGCTGCTGACAGCCACACTGTGCTCAGCAGCAAGTCAAACTAGAGGGCTGGATCTTCCTCCCAACATCTTTATTCTGGTGTAATCAAAATCCATTTCAGTTCTGATTAAAAGGTTGAATTAACCAATAAAACCTATCAGTAGAACAAAGCTCTCCATCCCTAAACTCCCACACAAGCACTGGTATGTACAGCATCCCTCATCTCTGGCACTGCTGGCATTGTCCCTGTCCTGCTGGCATTGTCCCTGTCCTGCTGGCTGCCATTGCTCTGCCCAGCACTCCTGCCTGCAGAACTGGAGCTGCCTGAGCCTGAAGCCAGTGTGGTTCCTGAGCCAGGGCTTGTTCCTGGACTGGTGCATGGGACTGGTCTGTGTTTCACATCACCAGGCTGCATTTCACATCAGGGCTGCAGTGGGAAGGAAGTCACCTTCAGCTGGGGTTAGTGGTGACATTTGAAACAAACACTGTCACTGCTGCAGGAGCACTTTGCTCCTGCTCAACGCCTGGTGCTTCACGTGAGGGAAGGAGAAATGCACAGTGGGTTTTAACTTCCTTGCCAAACCTCACTCACAAACACTCACACACTTTTAATGAAACTCTCAATGAGTCAGTGCTCTTTTATAATACTTTACTTAAACCCAGAAAACACTGTGAGGAGGATTGATCACCAAACTGTGGAGTTCTCATGAACTTCTCCAGTGCCAGATGTTAAACAACACAGTGGGATGGGAGAGGAGCTGCAGCCCATCCCTGCCCCGAGCTGGGCCTGGGTTCTGCAGCTTCCCCCCAACACCTCCAGTGCTGCCAGCCCCAGCACATGCCTGGGAATGCAGGGGGGTGTTCTGTTACCTGCAGCACCCATCAGTGCAGGAACACTCCTCCTGCTTAGCTTGCTGAGATGGTAAATGGGGATTCTGAGCATTCCTGCTTTGAGGCCCAGGCGTGGATAAGGCCTGGAACCAAAGGTGACAGACTCTTGCAGCAATTCCTAATGCAAAATGGTGAGCCAGAGGCAAAGGTGGTGGGCACTGTGTTCTCACCCAGAAGGGCAGATCAGCTGCCCACGTGGGGCTTGGATTGCTCTGAACATGTTTATCCTGCACACAGAACTCCTGAACCAGCTGGGAATCCTGTGGCCTCCTGTCATGTGGAGCATCAGCTGAGATCCAGACCCATCCCCTGTGTGTGCACAGCACACTCACCCTGCAGAGCCCCAGGCTGTTCCCTGACCCTGCAGACCTGGGCACTGCCAGGTTTGGGGTCCTGCTGCCCAAGCCCCCAGAGCTCCCCCTGAGAGCTCAGCACAGGCATGAGTGTGGCTGGAGAGAAAGTGCTCTCTGCTACCAAGCCCAGAAAAGGACCAAGGAGCAAGTCAGGGATCTGAATCAAGGCACAGGCACCCCCCTAAGCAAGGCTTTAGCCCCCAAAAGGCAAAAGGGCTGCTGAGCAGTCCCTGAAGAGGGGGAAGAGGAGCAGAGATGACACAGGTCTGCTAATGTTCAACTCACTGAGGCAATCTGAGTTAGGGTGTCACCGAGCTCTGCACAACACAAGGGCAAAGGACACAAACTGAAACACATCAAACCCTGCCTGAGAGCAGGGAACACCTTTTCACGGTGGGGATGACCAAGCACTGGCACAGGCTGTCCAGGGAGGTGTTGGAGTTGCCATCCTTGGAGATACCCCAAAGCCATCTGGCCACAGTCCTGGGCAACCCTTGGGTGGCCCTGCAGGAGCAGGGGCTGGAGCAGAGGATCACAACCTCCACCAGTTTCCTGTGATGGTGTAACCAGCAGGTCTAAGCAGAAAGGGTAAATCACTGAGGGCTGGAGTTGAGCAAGAAGATGGTGTTGTAGCAGCAGGAAGAGACAGCACAGGGCAGAAGGAAAGGAGCTCGTTTTCTGCAGGGTGAAATGCAGATTTTTGTGCCTTACACTACTGAAAGTCAACATATGGATTGTATATTTGTGCAAGAGTCTTTGTGTGGGCCTGAACAGGGCACAGTCCAGCTGCAGCATCAGGGAAAACTCCCAAACCCATAACCAGCCTGCAGTGCAGTGTAATTACTGAGGTTTCCTTTCAGCATTGTCACATGCTGGCCTGTTTAGTGGAAGAAAATATTTCTCCAAGACAGAATTTCTCTCTAGGATACAGTTTTTCACACAGTGAATCACATTTTCCTTCACAAACCCCCTGCCTAAGTAAAGAGGGGGTTTGTGGCAGCACTGGGAACCAAAAGGTAGGAGAAATAATAATAAGGAAATGCATTATTTCAAAAAGTCTGTAACATGAGAGTCTTTGACTGATGGCTGGCAAAGCCTGCTTGCTGCCTGCCATAAGGGGTGTGTGGTAGGAATGGGAGATCTGGAATTTTTAACTACTTCTCATCCAAGGGCTGCTCTGGATAATATGGATCTGAGGATAAATCAGAGCCAGAGCCTCTTCCCTGAGGAAATGCCAGTGCTGGGCCAGTCTGTGCTGCTGTGGAAGATGAGGCTGATCCTAACTTCTAATTAGAGAGATGACATAAGGTCAAGTGCTCTTGAGCAGGATGTCTGCTATGTTGTTGTCATGTCTCTGCACAGAGTCGGAAAAGGGTGGGGGAAGACTCAGAGCAGAGAATGGAAAGGAAGAGGAGAAACATGGCAAACATCCAGCAGAAGCAACTCAGATGCTCAGATACCATCGAGGACAAGGAGAACACTCAGTGTGAGGAGCAGAGAGGCAGCTCAGGCACCAGCTCTGGGTGACACAGGAGAACTGCACCCACGAGGAGCTGCCACTGCCCAGCCAGGCTGCTCAAGGTTCTCTGTTGCAGAAGACCCAGGATCTCAGGTTTGAGGAAGGGCTTTTCCTCAGTTTGGTATTTCCTCACCCCAGAGTCAGTATCAGCCTTTAGTAAACAAACCCAACACTGGAACATCTGATATATCTGGCAGGTTACCAATAGGAAGGTCACAGTTGCTGGTTTTCATGGCTCTGTGCTGTCTCTGGGGCTTTCATGGCATTTGATCCCAAAGGACCATGATTAGGACCATAATGAACTGTCTTGTCTCACAGAAAGATTTTAAAAACCAGGGTATTAGAAACATTAATTTCACAAGACCAAAAATAACAAAGTTTCTCACAGCAGTCAGCAAACTGAACTGTGCAGGCGTGGGAGGAACCAGGGGATATCATTTAGGAGCTCCAGGAGAAAGATGAGAGAGAGGTAAGGTGTAAACCTGCTCTGCTCAGTGCCAGGTGAGGATGGCTCATGACTGACTTCAGCTGAAGTGAAAATGTTATTTAGACCATTCATCCACTAAATGCATCACAGCCTGCAGTTCTTCCCACCTGGAGAGCAGAGAATTACTCAGGCAGTGATCATTCCAAGCCAAGAAGATGCAGCACAGGAGTTTAAAGCAGGGATCATCACAGAACAAGCTCTCTCCAGTTCCTGCAGACAGGGATGTCCCAGCCAGAGCCTGCAGTGGCAGGTGGTGAGTGGGGTTTGCCACACTGATGTGCCCTGGCTCAAGGTGACAGGGCACCATGTAGTGCCCATGAAGTCCTGCCTCCCTCACATGTCCCTGAGAAACCTGCAAGGCCTTGGGGCTTTGCCTGCTAAGGAATGTCTGGACCATGCACCTGCCTGCAGAGCTTCCTCTTCTCCTGCTCAGGCTGTGCCTGCAGAGGCACTGACTGCACCATGAGGGGCTTTTAGCAGCTCCAGACAACCCAAATACATCTGGCCAGGGATGTCTGAAAGCAGGGAGGGCATAACCCCTCTGTTCTGTGACAGCTGCCAGCACATGGATGAGACACAGGGCTGGGGCAGGAAACTCTGAGCCTGGCCCTGGCAGTGCTGACTGAAGGATCCTAAAGCCCCAGGGCACCTTGCCCTGCCAACACCCCCTGCAATCCAGAGACAGCCATCAGAGAAGGGCTGGGCACTGCAGCCACAGCACCTTCTCCTCTTCCTCCTCCATTCTTGGTTCCTTGGCCAGCCAGGGGAAAGGGGCAGGATCCAGCACAGCCCTCACCTGGCAGTGCAAAAAGCAGGGTACAGTGACACTGAGTCCTGTTTGAGCTGGGGCAGAGGAACAAGCAGAGCTGGAGGAAGTGTATTTTGGGTAAGGACTGTATTTAAATTTGACACAACCACAGCATGCCCAGTGGGACATCACCCTCCAGTGCACAGACACTTTTTCTGAGAGAGAGAATAGGAGACACATCAGAATGAGCCCAGGCCATGGAAAGTCAAGCACTGATGCACTTTGGAAATGTATCCAAAGCAAAAAACTCCCCTAAGAGAAATCACAGAATCATGATACAACAGTCTGTGCTTCTGGGCCTCCAGCCCCACCCTTTCAACACCTTCTCTGGTGGAGGGTGAGTGCAAGCCCTCCTCAAAAGAAATTAATAAATATCCCATGAACTCAGACACCCAGCTGTTCAGTTTTCAGTGTAGGACTCCACAAGCTGGTTCTCCACATGGTTTTGATCAGCTGGCTTGAAGGCTGAAGCATAAAAGGTCCAAAACACACTCTGGCTGAAGGCATCACAGCATTGTGGCTCTGAACCACCCAAGGGGCTGCTTTGCTGTGGCCCTGTGAGCTGACGTGGAAGGAGAAATTCATCACCAAACCATTTGGGAGCTGCTTCCTCCATGACACTGAGTGCTGGTTTCATGAGGCACTGAGAGGTTTAAGCTTTTGCTTCCAAAAGAATCATTAGCATAATATACAAACATAGTGTAGGGGAAGAGAAAGTTGAAAAACAATGTTTAAAAATACTTGCCTTTAAAAATTCAGCCCTTCCTATGTTACCAAAATCTATTTAAAGGGATGGAGCAGTTGCTGGCTCTGAGCAGCCTTTGGTCCCAAAGCATCAGGAGTCAGGAGGTTTTTCAGGTCAAGTTCCTAAGTTCTTCCACTGTCTTTAGTTCTGCTTGTCTCCTTTGTGTTTCCAAGGGTAGATGAGCTCTCCAAGGAACAGCTTCTTGCAGAGAGATGCCCAGGAGTCCCTGGGATAGCAGCTGTAGGTGGGCAGTCTGTATGTCTGCACCACACCTCCATAGGAGAGGGGGTTGATCTGTGTGGAGAAAGAGGGACAGCAGCAAGGGAAGCATCAGTCCTGCTCCTCACACAGCATCAGAACCCCTCCCTGGCCTGCTAAGGCTGTTTATCCTTCTCCAGTATCCCCCAGCATTAACAAATGGAGCTTGGCAAGGGGTGTCACTGGAATCATTCCCAAGCAGAGGGGCAGACAAGCAGCAGCATGAGGGCAGGGGAAATGAGAGGGGGGTGTGTTACACACCAGAGTGGAGGGGACAGTGGCTCCAGAGACAGCAAACAGCAACAGAATCACAGAGTTATGGAATTTTTTAATTTGGAAAAGACCTTTAAGATCACTGAGTCCAACTCTTAACCCAGCACTGCCAAAGCCACCACTGACCCATGTCCCCAAATGCCACACCCACACTGTTTTGAGCATCTCCAGGGATGGTGACTCCACCACTGCCCTGGGCAGCTGTAGCAGTGTCTCACCACCTTTCCAGTGAAGAAATGTTTCCTAATATCTAATTTAAACCTACATCTAGTACTGCACTGGGGATGCACTGGGACTCCAGGAACTCCTCTGGAATAAACCAGTTCAGCTGTGTGTTAAGTTAAACCTGGTATCACCCAAAACCACCCAGCAGAACCAAGTCCCAGCACGACAGGATCACATCACAGAGCTCCTCATTACCATTTTCAATTAAGTCTCCTTGGCTGAGTTAATCTTTTTTAACTTGACTTCAATCACCAGCCCAAGTCTGTGGCCTACAAAAGTTCTGCCCATGGTCCCCAGTTGCTGTGTTGACCTTTTGAAGACAGGGATGTGAACAGACACATCACCTATACAAGGGCTGACAGAAGCATGTCAGACCTTGGAAATGCTCATCCCAGTGGAGCATTCAGGGCAGGGAGACAGGTGAAGCCCACAGGATGGGTCCAGCGTGGCCAAGACCTGATGCATGTAAAGGATGCACAGCACAGTCTCCAAAGGACCAAAAAGATGGCACAGAAATGGGGGGGCTCAGAGCACAGACCATGAGAGGTGCCCAGGGCATCTGCCCAGGGGTGAGGATTTACAGAGGCAGGGAAAGCTTGGCCAGTGGAGAGAAAAGGAAGGACATCCTTCTCCAGTAAAAGGGTTTAGCTCTGCTGGAACCAACCAAGCAGCTCTGGGAAAGGAGACTGTAATTCACAGCACAGACTGTAATTCACAGCACAGAATCCAGCCACAAAAGGAAAGAGAGACAGCAAAACCCATGCACAGAGTCACTACTTAATCAAAGTTGAATATTTTTTTGTCCACTAAAAAGTATCTGGGTTTCTGGGAGTCTGCCTGTTCCACCAGCTTGCTTCAGCTGCCTGGAGCTCATGGAGTGGTGAGGGGTGAACCCCCAGTGCCTAAAGAGATGGAGCACTTGGAAAGCAGGGTTGAGCTAAGGATTCATTAGAATTAATCCTGGAGATCTTTGTCAAGTTAGTTTCAAAGTACAAGACTGCTCAAGCAGAAGGGGGAAATGCCTGTACACAAAAGCATCCATAGGAAGTTTAGGAAAAAGGCCAGGACAGCTGCTTGCAGAGAAAATTACAAGAAAAGAATAAACAGGGAGGGAAAAAAGGCCAAAGAAACCTGTCCCCAGCACTAACAGCTGTAAAACCCAATAACTACTTCTGCCCATTTCCTCAGCTGCAGGCAAAGCAGAGTGTCTGAAGTGCAAACATGCTGGGGGAGGAGGACAGGAACTGCTGGTCTGCAAGGCAGAGACACAGCCTGTGTTCCTCTGGCTATTAGCTGTGTGGGCTGGAAGGTCTGCACACTCCTCTTGTTGAGAAGCATCCCTGGGCAGAGGGCTGACACCCAGGGGTAACACTGTAATAACCAGGGCTTTTTGCACCCTGAGCAAGTCACATCTCTGCCTCCTCTCCTGCTACAAATGGAAGCAAACAGGCAAAACTCATTACCAGTGAAGAGGCAATATTTGCTCCCCCTATGAAAGTTCTGTAGGTCAAAGCTATAATAAACCCTGCTAGAATATCCACCCTAATGGAGATGTTCCCTTTTCCCTTCCTCTGTGGTTTAACTCTTTCCAAAGCAATTGCTGGAGAAGATGAGACTTTCAGCAGAAGGTACATGAATGGATCAGACTCATTGTGTCCTAGAATCCCACAAATCTCAGACTGTTTGGACTGGAAGGAACCTTAAAGCCCATCTTGTTCCCTGCCATGGGCAGGGACACCTCCCACTCTCCCAGGTTGCTCCAAGCCCTGTCCAACCTGGCCTTGGACACTTCCAGGGATCCAGGGGCAGCCACAGCTTCTCTGGGGAACCTGTGCCAGGGGCTTACCACCTTCAAAGAGAAGATTTTTTTCCTAATATCTACTCCAGACCTGCCCTCCTTCAGCTTAAAGCCATTTTTCTCCCTGGGCTACCAGTTCAGTTGAGCCACACTGCCAGAAATATTTCTTCTTGTGCACCACAAGAAATTACTTGAAACACTAATGAAAACACTGACCTGTGTAAGAGTTGCTGAAGAATATTAAGTAGCATTTGGAATGGAAATATCATCCCCCATCCTCTGCCCTGCTCCAGGGTCTGGAGTTTGCATTCCAGAGACACTATCTTAAAAATCAAAAATAATCCCTTGGTGGAACCAGGAGCTGGTTTGGAATACTCAAAGTCAGCATTATTGATTTCTAATCCATTACCAGTGCCCCACAGGACAGCTCAGACTATCACCTACAGCTGCAATTATTTTGGGCATAGGTCCATGCATCCAGCCTGACTCCCACCAGGCACTGCTCCAAGAGGGTTCCACACAGACAGGAGGCAAAGCCACTGCAGATTCTCAAGAAAGGCACATCACCACGTACAATAAATAAGAATTTCACTTAAAAATAGGTTTTTTAGATTACCCTCTCCAAAGGCTTATCAGAAAGTGGGATATTCAGCAGGATTTCTGACACAAGCCCATTTTTCATTTCTGCCAGCACAAAGAGAGCAAAAAAAAGTGTCTTTTCTGACTGTCTGCTCATTATTATTGGAACAGAAGGCCAGGACAGACATCTACTGCAGCACTTCCACCTCTAGAGGTGATGACTTGTGCTATATTCCAGATAGAAAATGGATCTTCCTGCAGTGGTCCAAGGAAAATTCATCACAGTCATATGACTCACTGTCTCTGCTCTTTAAGTCGTGGTCTTTTCCCTCTGCAGACTCCATCCACCTCATCTCTCACACACCAATGCCAAAGCCTCTGCTCAGCAGCTCCTGTGCCTCATCTCTGGTGTCTGGTTTCCTTTTCCTGGAATCTCCTGGCCACAGAGGATGGCAGATTTTGGTTCTTACACCACTATCCTACTGAAAGGCAGGAGCTGGGAGCTTGCTGAGAGAATGCAAGTTTTGCCCTAGAAGACATATGTAGAAGGGATTCCCTCTGGAATTGCTACTAGCTGGTTTGCTGGTTCCCTGCTAGCCTGACCTTTGCTGAAATAGGGTGGGACTGGTGATGGAAAAAGCAAAACTACTGGGAAGCTGCAGTTAAATCCTTCCCACACACTCTCCCAGTGTCCAAGTGCTTTTACAAGTGCTGTACACTATTGGCAGTCTCTCCTCTTCAGGATGCAGAGAGCAAGAAAAGCCACCCTGGGTCATGGCTGTGCTCCTGCTGGGTCAGGAGATGGAAATTTCACTCCTGAAAGTGAAAGGAGAACTTCCCTGCTGGAAACACCTCATTTCTTTTCAGAAGATAATTTTCTTTAGTATCTTTGATGCCAGAGCGTGGGAATGGGGGGTTACAAAGGCACAGGTAAGCTTTGCCTGTACCCCTCACCAGGGCAGCTCAGGAGAAAAGCAGGAGGCCCTTTCCCTCTCATTTTGCCCATCCTGCTGGCCTCACAGAGCAGCCAAGGCTTTCCAGCACCTCTGGAGGGGAAGAGCTTTTCCTTCTGCTTCATTCTGGATGGTTTAACTGCCTTCTTTTGCTTCTCCCAGAGTTCAGCAATTATCACATGAAACTGCTCAGAGCCAGGAGGTGATAATGGCACGAGGTCTTAATCCCAGAAGTGACACAGCTCTGTGTTTCTCCCACCTCCCCTTCTTCTGCATTTCCCTTCACACCATCCAGGGCACTGCATTTCCTCCAAACACAGGACACAAGCAGGGCAGCAAAAAGCACAGAAAGCAGCAGCCAGCCACAGCAACATGAGATCATTTCCCTTGTTTCAGCATTTGACAGCTGATAATTTTGAAGTGGAGCCTTTCAGTGGGAGCAGCACGGAGGGACTGGGGTCACTCTGGGGGAAAGAATTGCCCTGGAAAAGGCACAGCAGCCTCACCTGCATAAGGAGCCGCAGAGGTTTTCCATCCTGCTGCTCAAGGACTCTGAACTTCACTCCAGCTGCAAAGACACAAAACAAGAAAGAAAATCTCTGGGGGGATTGTTGGGGTGTCCTGTGCAGGGTCAGGAGTTGAACTAGATGATCCCTGTGGTCCTTTCCCACTCAGGACATTCCAGGGTTCAATGCCTGGAGCACAGACCATGCATTTGCTGCCCAGAAATTGTCTTCAGCCTTTCTGGATTTGGGAACATTCTCCACTTCCAACAGGAAGCATGGATTGTCTCTACAATGCCTTAAGCCTAATGACACAGCTCCATTAAAAGTAATCCCTCTCACCTCCAGCTTGAAAACTCAGTCCAAGAGCAAACACAAAGCAGAGAAATCAGCCAGACAGACTTGAGGATGACAGAGGGACTGGAAAAACCTCCCACTTTTTCCAAACTTCCATCAGAATGGGAATTCCATGTTAGCAGCAGGCAGAGAGCCTGCCTTTAATTTGTGCTCATCTGTCCCTCTTTCAGGCTGAGGGAGGGAAGTGGCTGACCTGGAGGCATTAAAACATTTCAAAGCAATCCCTGCCCATTCAGCCCAGCATCCACATGTTTTTAACAGGCTAACCCCATCAAACCTGCCACTTTCCTATTTCCTCTTGGATTTGCCTCATTGCCAATACTGTAAAGATAAACAGGAAAGATTTTGTATTCCAAGGGTGACACAGTGCACACATAGATTAAATAGAATGTTTCAAAGGTAACAGCTTGGACCAGAGAGGCATTTTTCTTACAAAGATGTCAAGTTACTTCACAGAAATAAAACCACCAATTCATCTCTGCAAACCTGTTCCAGCCAAGCATGCCCTGTTTATTCTTCCCTGCAGGTAAAAAGATGAGAGAAGACTAAGGCACAGATCAAACACTGACAGGAGAACAAACAGAAATAAAACCCTTTACCATTGTAAGTGTAAGTGCCATTGCTGTGGTATCTCTATGTCTCCTACACACTGAAAAACCAAAATGTCTTCTCCTTTTCCTCAAGCTTTAAATTAATTAAAATCACACAGTTCACTCCTGGGATAGAATGCTTTTCTCTAGTACACAGCTCTGGTTTAAACACTCTCCCCAAATCACAAAGCTTTTTCTCTCTAGGACAGGAGGGATTTATCTACATTTTGCTGGATTATATTGATAGAGGGGCTTCCCCAGTGGCTTGAAATAGATGTTTGAGTACCCTGGGCCTCAACAAGCAAATGTGCTGGATGACCAAAGTGCTCCATGTGATTCACAGAGCTTTGGCTATGAGGAAGTGTCTAAGGCATTCCAGGAACTACTTTTCTGGCAGATTTGTCAGAGAGGGACAGAAACAAGCAGGCACTGAAGGGTCAGATATGTGGCTGAGCACTCTGGAGCCTTACCCCAGGAACAGTCCATTATCCCAGCAAATGCTGGTTCTCTAGGTCCTGGCCACATACCTCCCTTCTAAAGCTGCAAGCCAACACTTTCTTAATTAGATTATTTATTTGCTCAAGAGTCTTAAACTTCTAATAAAATACAAGCACAAGAAGGCAATAAACTCATTTTAGAAGGACCTGCAGATGACTGCAGTGCTCAGGACTCTGAGCAGTTCCCTTCTCACAGGAAGAGTGGGAAGGCTCAGGCTCCTGCAGATCACTCCAGCACAGAGGAACCTGAACTATTCTGTGACTTCCAGCCAACTCCAGAGCTCAGGGCTCTGCTTTTCCTGTACAAAGGCATCAGCAGTGGCACAGGAGAGGTCAGGACATGAACTCATTTGCTTTTTTTCACATGACAGCACACTCAAGTGAGGACACTGCTGGTTTGTACTCCAGCAATTGTGGCAGGTCCTACAGAACTATGACAAAACCTGTCCCAACCTTTCCACTGTGCATACTGGGAAAGGGAAATACAAGGAAAATGAGCTGGCCTGTTCACAATCAAACAATGCTGGTAACCTGTGTGTGGGCAGTCTGAGAGCCCTGAAACCCCTGCTGTTCCTTTCTTCATGCCGTGAATCCACAACCCAGCCAAGGTGGCACCCCTCAAGCTGGCACTGGGTGCACAGAACTCTTGCACAGAGGACATCAGCTGTGATCTAGATAAAAAAGGCCTTTGGAGTCATAAATATTTCACTTTGGATGTGCAGAAAGAAAAAAATGCATTTACTTTCTGGTGTGTGGATGGATCATTCACCTACCCCTGGCCTGGGCTTCACCAATGGACTATTTTGTTAATTCAGACACTGAGTCAAAGAACTTAGAGGCCACATGTCACAACTGAAGCGAGTTGAACTCAATCCCCTTCCTACCAGCAAAAACTATCCATTCATGTTGGCAGAACCATCTGGATGGTGCCCTGCAAAATCAGCTGCCCTAACAGCTGCCAGAGGATGCCTTCTCCAAGTTCTGAGTCTGACAAGGGAGGCAGCACCTCAGCAGTGAGGATACCACGTGATGGGTACTCTCTGAAGTCCTTAGCACTGGATTCAATTGCTCCATCTGTTCCTGTTGCCATGCCATGGTTTTGTGCTGGGGCAGGAACACAGGCTGCAGAAATGCTCAGAGATGCCTCTTCCTCTCACAGGCACCAGGGCACTGCAGTGCCAGTTAAGGAACTCAGCTGAGAAGTCAATCCCCTGCTCAGGTGGGGGTTTGTTTCCTGCAGCAGAGACCTGGCTGAACAGGAATGACGAGAAGTAACCTGTGGCCTTACATAACCTAAAGGAATTCATGGTCTTGCACCTCTCAGTGGCACCAAGATTTCCTCCTGCCCTACATCCTGCTCCTTACTGGGTCAGTTCTCTTCAGCAGCATCTCCTGCTCCCCAAAGACAAGCCCTGAAGGGTTTGAGACATTTCTGCCAGGAATTTCATAGGAACCTGCTGAAGGCTTCCATGGAAAAGCAACACAGCTCAGCTCTATCTTCCCAAAACTGAGCCTGGCAGCACTCCAGCAGACAAAGCTGCTGAGGTTGCCTCGAGCTTCCCCTGCCTTTGATGACTGGCCTTGGTTTACTGATGATCAAGCTCTTTCTCCTATGCTAAATTCCTGCTGCATGCTCTTTAAAAGGATGGGAGATAATAATTTAGATGGGCTTGACTGTAACTAGATCAACCATAGCTGTGGACAGTCAAAGGCATTCCAAAATGAATCCTTACTCTAGTGCCAGCCATGGTTTATGGTTACCCAAAGTGGAAAAACAATGAATGGTTTCAAAATGGTGACAGATTAGTCTCAAAAAGGGAATGATTATCTGAACTCTGTCCAGAGCTTTGAAATTCATCCAAACACCTCAGCTCAGGGCTTCAGCCAGTCAAAGTCAGCACAGAACTGAAACAGCTCCATTGATTTGCAACCACTGTATATCCAACCCTTTGGAACAGCTGACATTCCAAGTATTTTTGTGATTTGGCTTGTTTCAGAGATCAAACACCCAAAGTTAAGAGCTCATTTCATAGAATTATGGAATATCATGATTTGGAAGGGACAAGGACCATCCAGTCCAACCCCTGGCCCTGCACAGACACCCCAACAATCCCACCCTGTGCACCCCTGGCACTGTTGTCCAAACACTCCTGGAGCTCTGGCAGCCTCAGGGCTGTGACCATTCCCTGGGGAGCCTGGGCAGTGCCCAGCACCCTCTGGGGGAAGGACCTTTTCATAATATCCAACCTAACTCTCCCCTGACACAGCTCCAACCATGTCTGACTTGCAGAAGTTTTACCTGGCCTGTCTAGAACTGGAATAAAAGATGACCTTGTTTATATCGTGTTTGTTTGGATGTCATTTTTAGTGGCCAAGGGCTTTCTAAAGGTGCTCCTGATTTTGTTTCAGGTTCAGATTTCTTTCCACTGACATCCTTAACCTGCTCCTTGCAGCAACTGGTTCACAGTAGGGACACCTGCACAACTCCAGGCTCGGGTTCTTTCCTACCCCCACTGCCCTGTATCCTCAATTCAGGAGTGATCCAGTGCACCAAAATCAAGCACAAAATGCAAAATGCTTGAAGTGCTGCAGGGACAGAGCTGAGGGACTCACCTGCAAGCCTGTAGGATCTGCAGAGGCGAAGGATGAGGGAATAAAGAGGCAGGGAGTCAATCAGGTCCACCAGCAAGTGTATAAGGCCCTGCACAATCACCACCAGCAACCGCAGCTACAAAAACCAGTTTAACAGAACATCTCAGGAAACAGGAGATTAAACACTTGTAAATTCCCCAGCTGAGCTGGGATCTAACACTGCTGTGGGCTAAGATAAAGTCTCCCAAAGTGGGTGTGATGTCTGGAAGTGCTGAGCATGCAGACCCTGTGTGAGGGTCCTCAGCAATGTGGGTTTAAGGTGTAACTGGAACGAAGCTCCTACAGGGGGAGATGCTGTGACCAGCAAGGACATGAGAATTATTCCACTTTCAACAGCCACAGCTGAAAAGGAAGCCCAAATTCTCCCACTTTGAGTCAACTCCATCACTGTGTACCAGTGAACGTAAATTTTCCTCTCTCCAACAGTGAGATGTAACAGCTCTTTGCAGCCTGAAGAAACCCCACGTAGAGTTTAAGCAAGAGCAGAGCAGGCAGAAAGGAGCTTCCTGCTCTGTGTTTTCTGTCCTGACTAAAGCACCTCCTCTTGTCACACTGCAGTTATTTTCTGCTGCCAAGTTCATCTGAAAAGAGAGGGATCAAAAAAGATGCTGAAAGCATGTGATGGCCACTGTCTGTGGAAAATTTGGCTCTGGGCAGACCGTGTAGAGGACTGGTCATATTGGGGGAACAAAAGAAAAATAAAGAAGTTCCAGCCTCTGAGGAAAGCTTGGCTGAAAACATTTACAGTTTTTAATACAGCAAGTTAATTCCCTGAAAAAAAAAAGTTCTGGATCAGACTAGAGAGGCCATCACTGCAGATGTGGATGGAAACACAAAAAAACAACTTCTGAGAGAAAGAAAGAGAGGGGAAGCTTGTCCTGCCAGCCAGGATTTGCTGGGAATTCTCTTTGGAAAAACACAACCATGAGCTGTGTGACAATCCTTCCTAAGACACCCACATTTTTATTTTCTTTATGGATGATCATAAAATGTCTAGGAAACCATTTTTTACTACCTCAGAAGAGAATGGTTAACTTGTTTCAAGGGTTAAATCTTACCAGGGTAAACACCAAATAATACAGTGCAGTTGTAGGCAGGAGGAACAGCAGGATGGTGAACAGCAAAGTGCCAATAAATAACTAGGGAAAAAGGAAACACAATCATGAGCAGAGCAGTGGCAAAATAAAATACATTACAAATATAAAATAGGAGACTCTGAGGCAATGGAAGTTTGCAGGACTCCTTAATGTGTTTTTATCTTGCCTATGTGAATAATGCTGTTACCTTGGATATTTTCAGTATTTCTCCTCTCACTGGGCCTTCTTCAAACTCCTTATTATGGGAGTACATTTGGAAAGATAAATAAAAGCTGGATTCTGACAGAACTTTTCATTTACAGACAACATTCAAGATTTCCCATTTCAGGTCAGCTTCCTTAGGAAACAAGACTTGTGTGATCTTGCATTTTTTCCACTCCCTGTCCCCAAAAGTTTTAGAGCCATTGATCAGATTTTAACAGAAAAATGTGGAAAAGAACAAAGAAGTGGTTATTTGAAAGGGAATACTGTAAAGAATTGAGAAGTACTTTTGTTCCTCCTTGTTTTAGCAGTGCAGGCACCTGGTGCAAACCTGACAGAATTTGGGTGATAAACATTCCCCAAGGCAGCAACCAGCTGAGTTGTCCAGCCACAGGAATTCTGCCTCTTGATCAGTGGGAAGGTGGCAGAGAGGAAGAAGCTGGAGTCAGGGAGCAATATTTAGAGGAGGAAGGAGAAAAATCCCCAAGGAAGCAGGTGTCATTAGCTCCACTGCCCACAGAAAAAGTTATTTTTATTCTGGGCCAACCCAGTTGGCGTAGGTCTAAATAATTCCAAGTGGGAGAAATTCAGATTTATACCAAACAGGGCCCTGACTCTTCTATTTCCAGTCACCACTTCCAGACCAAAGAGGCCAAAGGAGCACAGGGCACTGCAACCTCTGCAAAAAGGGACCACAGCTGCAGGACATCATGAAAGAAAACAACCCAGCAGCCACAGCACGGAGGTGGATCAGCATTGCAGCTTTAGGGATGTAACCAGGAATAGATCACAACCCAATCCATTCTCCTCACAGCAGTTGTTTCTCCCTTCTGTCACTCCACTGCAGTTGTTTAAACCTCAAGAAGTCTTTTAAGGTCTGCTTTGAATGTCTCTTCCTACCCAGCCAGTGACACAATTCCCACTGGTCTCCAGAGCAGCAGGATGAAGCCTGAAGTGCCAAACCAATTCTCCTCAAAGTCCACAGGGAGTGAGCCCTGATGCAAACCTGGCATGGAGGCTTTTAATCACCAAAGAAGCACAAAACCAGCTCTCAGCTGTGGTGCAAGAAGCTCAAGGTGATCTGTTGTCACAGAGAGAGGGGCAGTGGCCCTGCAAGTTTCCAAATATTATTGTATTATTTCAGTGATGTTTGCAGCTGCTGGCCTGGAGCAGTTCAGGCTCTGCTGGACTTTTGCATGGCATTTCAGAAATTAAAAAGAGCTTACAGCACTCCACAAAAAAACTGCCTCTGCCTGAGTGAGAGTGTGTGGGCCAGGCTCCAGCACAACGTGAATGAAACGGGGCCTTTTAATAGAAACGCTGCCACGGCTGTTACTGTGGCAACACTGCTGGGCACCACATTTCCAACTGCCTCCAGCCCTCCCCCATCCCCACTCCAGGCTCTGGGAGCTGCCAGCATCTGCAGCACCCACCCACCACAGCTTGCTGAGGGCCTGGCAGGTGCTCAGGCAGCTCTGCACTTGCCAGAATTTGGCCCTCTGAGCAAGGGAAGGGGTGCTGGAGGGCAGGGAAAGGGAGAGGGAGAGGGAAAGGGGAAGGAAAAGGGAAAGGGAAAGGATGCTGGAGATCAGCAACCAGGGTAGGGAAGGGGTGCAAGGAAGGGGTGCAGAGCAGGGAAGAGGCATGGACAGGAAGGGGAGGGGTGCAGGGAATGGAGGAAGGGAAGGGAAGGGAAGGGAAGGGAAGGGAAGGGAAGGGAAGGGAAGGGAAGGGAAGGGAAGGGAAGGG
>JBBMKD010000040.1:1169118-1181675 GCA_037834095.1 Argya squamiceps
TGTGAGCTTGGATTGCCCCCTGAGCAGTTCTCAAGCAGTTTCTCTGCAGGAGAGGCTGGCTGGGATCTAGAAGGGCCCTGGCTGCCCTCTGCAAAGACACACTGTTACAGGTGGGGAAAATACTTGGAAGAAGTGACCTCTTATACTGTCCCTCCCAATGGACAGAGATTGTGAGGAAAAGCCCTCTTTCTCCAAAAATCCCACTCACAGCCCATGCAAGTGAAGGGCTCTGAAAATTGCCCACGTGTAGAACCACCAAGCCACGCTTCCTAAAGCTGATGCACTGCAGCCTACTTTCCTTATCATTCACATGTATAATTTCCCTAAGGAAAAATTATTTCCAAGGAATGATTCCATTTTCTTCATTAACCAACACATCCTGGCAAAATGAGTTTGTAAACATTTACTTTTAGTGCAGTGGCAAAATTAATGGTTCCATTTTCGACTTCTCCAAAAGGCTTGTCTCTCCCCTTCCTTTTCCCTCTGTCTCACTGCAAGCCAGGACTGATTGGATCCCATGGAGCTCACCTCTGTGGCTGAGAAGCCTTTGCTGCTTTATAAATAGACTGCTTTTAATATTTAAAGTGTTGGACTGGTAACTTAGAAAAAGCATTTGGGGATTTTAATGAAATATTTAAATGCTTGAAAGCAGTCCTTCAGCAAGGCTGGGTTTTAGCAGTGAGTATTTCTGGAGGCTGCCAGTCCCAGAGGTGCTGCTAAAACTCTGACAGGGGCAAGGAGCCCTGGGAAGGTGCCCTACCTTGGTGTCACTTAGCTGGGCAAGGCATCTCAACACAGAGTCCTGAAGCATAACCTTGCAGGTTGTTTCCCAGACAGATATTTTAGGACTGATCAATAGCAAGTAGAACCAAGAAAGGTGACTGTAGTCTGAATCTCCTCCTGCAGTCATGAATACTGAATGTGGGTATATTAATAAATCAGATACAGTGGTTTGGAAGTGTTTCATAACAGGGTGCTGGGACATGACCAAACTGGAGAGAGACTGGAGCTAATGAGGGTTAGATGAGCTCACTGTGGAAATATTCCCTTTACTGTCATGCTCTTCTCTTCCCAGTTCCCATGTGCAGAGGACTAATGCTGATGTGACACGGATGGAGAAGGACACACAGGGTGCTGTGATGCTCCAGGGAAGGAAACAGAGCTGGGGAAGGGGCTGGAGCATCAGGAGAGGCTGAGGGAGCTGGGAAAGGGGCTCAGCCTGGAGAAAAGGAGGATCAGGGGGGACCTTGTGGCTCTGCACAACTCCCTGACAGGAGGGGACAGCCGGGGGGGTCAGGCTCTGCTCCCAGGGAACAGGACAAGGGGAAACAGCCTCAAGTTGCACCAGCAGAGGTTTAGACTGGATAAAGAGGAAAGCTCTTCACTGGAAGGGTGGTCAGGCACTGGCACAGCTGCCCAGGGCAGTGGTGGAGTCCCCACCCCAGGGGCACTTGCAGACAGGGGTTAGTGGTGAACACAGCAGTGCTGGGCTGATGGGTGTCCTTGCTGATCCTGAAGGTCTTTTCCAGCTTTAAGGGCTCACTCTGGTGCAAGCCAGAGCAAGCCAAAGCTCTCCCTGTCAGACACACCTGCCCTGTGTCTGTTGCAGGTGGTTGGGGCTCTAAGATACACTATTTTATAAATGAACATCTAAAAACAATTTTCAGGAAGTGCTCTCTCTGCTGGCTTTGTTTATGGATCAGTGGAACAAGACTGAGTAGGAACACACATCCAATTATCTCCAAGCCCCAGTGAAGCTTTTGCAGGCACAATCTATGATAAATATGTAACTGTTTCAAACAGATTGCAACTTAGGAAAAAGAGACATCGGCAAGGATAAAAGAGATGAAGGGGAAAAAAAGGAGATGGTTTATAAGCAGTTCTGTTTAAAAACCAGTGCAGAGCTTTGAGTCAGGTATTTTTGAAAGAAGCTGTCTTGTGGAAGGCAGAAGCAAGGACAACCATTGGGAAGCCTGGTGGGATCAAGAGAAGGAGGAAGGTAGGAGTTGTGAGGGCACCTACAGAGAGAAGATTATTCAAGTTTTCCATTTTTGGATTTGAAAGCCTGCTTCAAAAATCAGTCCTTCCTAAATGCTCCTTGCCACTTACTCCCTGGGTGTCTCTGAATCACATCTGCCTCACTGAGTGACAAAAGTAACTTGTTATTACAGCCAGCACAGCACAGCTCACCACGCTGGGAAAGTGGGAGCTGCGCTCAGTGATGTCTTGTGCAGCATCAACAATTGCCACCCAAGTGCTGATTTGAGATCCATTTTATCAGAGCATGACAAGGGATGGCCAGGGAGCACAGCCTGAACTCCTGACAGCAGCCTGAGCTTTTGACCCTGGCAGTGCTGAGGGTCAAAATAACCCACCTGCACTGCTTCCTTCCAGAGGGAAGTTGGTTGGAAAAAAACCTGAGCACAGTATCCAGTGCTGGGATTTTGTCAATGTTAAAATCAATCAATCAAACCAATAAGGTTATGTGTTATGTAAGGGTAGCCTGTCAATAGCAAAATCAATACGGTTAAAGTGAGGTTATGTATATAGCTTTATTATACATAAAAATCTTATTATAATAGCAACATAGAATACCCTGAGTGGGAAGGGACCCACAGGGATCATCCAGTCCAACCCTGGCCCTGCACAGGCACCCCAACAATCCCACCCTGTGCCCTGACCATTGTCCAAACCCTCCTGGAGCTCTGGCAGCCTCGGGGCTGTGCCCATTCCCTGGGGAGCCTGGGCAGTGCCCAGCACCCTCTGGGGCAAATAAGATATCCAATGTTCTGTTCACCAACAGACACAGAGGTGTAGGGTCACTGCTGGCAGCATATCTGGGCACAGCTCAGACCAGAGGAGTGTTAGGGAAGGAACAGGAGCTCTCTGCACACAGGGAATGCTGAGTTACTGAACCTGGCAACACACAAGCACTTCTGAAAGCCCAGTGCTGGGAACAATGCAGACCAGATGGACACTCAGCAGCAGAGAGGAAACCTACTGCTGAATGGCTGAGGGGAGATTTTGCTGTCATACTGGAAAAGAAGTGGTGCTGGCTTGCACACCACATGCTGAAGTCATTGGTATATTTTGGGATCACTCAGATCTGCATTTTTTAAGGCCCTGCACATAATGCATATAAATCAATGCCCAGCAAAGGGAGTAAAAGGACTCCAAATGATTTTATGTCCACAATTTCACATGCCTGGAAGAAGAAAGTAAGGCTGGAAAAAAGAAGAGTTGTGAGTGGCCTGAACTGATAAGCCTGGAAAAACAGGGAAGAAAGGCACTGACTGGCTATCAGCTCCCCCAGACATGGAGGAGTCAGCACTTCCAGGAAAGAAAGCAAACAGCTCCTGGTGATAGGCAGGTGAGAGTCCACACATGGAGGAGACTTGGTGAAGATAGCTGTCACTGTGATGCAAAAGTTGAGTGACAGGTGAGCTAAATTACTGAAAGAGGAACAAACAACAATCCCTCCCAAGAAAGGCTGTCCAGGCCAGGTGCTGGGCTTGGACACACCTCGAGCATGGTGAATCTCCATCTGCCCAAGACACTGGGCAGATGGAATCCCTCCCAGGGCCACCTGTGCACCAGGAATGCAGCCAAAGACACTTCCCTGCAGGCTTGTTAAGGAATCAGATTTCTGAGAGCTGGGCACTTCCAGTAATCCCAAAGGGAAAGCTCTAGACAACTTAAACTTCTCCAACTGAGATATCTGTAAGGGAAAAGATGTAGGAATAAGGCCTAGAAGAATATTTGCAGTGTACAGCTCAAACATAAGAGCAAGTGTCCTGCAACAGATGTGGTTTTTCCTACCTACCACCACTGCTGAGTAGTGTCTACAACAAACATGCTGTCCTTAGAAGTTTGACTATGAAAGGTAAGAAAACCAGCAGTAATCCTGATCCACAGCCATGCTGGACACTCCATACATGCTTTCTGAAAGTCCAGCATGTACAAGAATGATCAGAGACCTTGTAGTAATTAGGGAGTTAGACATGGACCAAGAAGATCATCATCAAGGGCAAGGTGAGCTCTTCCCAGGAAATGCAGCATAGGAAGGAAAAATAAACCACTGCTGGAATTCTCTGATCAAAATCAAATTCTTCCCAAACAAGAAGCTGGAGAAAGAGCAGAGAGAAGACATTCTCCAGCTGCTAGAAAGAAACCAATTCACAAATGAAAGAAAAGTGGGCAGAGAAAGGATCAGGCTGTGCAGCTGCATGGCAGGGCTCAAAATTGGCTGCACATGTATTCCCAAGACACAGAAGCTCTTAAAACAGAGCTGACCTCAGATTAGCGGTCTGGTCTCCAGCTTCTGAAGTACATTATATGTTCTCTACTGCCACTAAACAGATCTACTGGAGCTCTGCACCTAAAATGAACCACCAGAAGAGCAGGACAGTGTGAGTCATGCTCCCATCCGTGAATTTCTGCTGATGTTGAGGGATCTCAGTGGGCAAGGGGAGTTATGTTTAAGAAAATCACAAGACACAGCAAGTTTTCCTAGTTTACCATCCATACCCCAGAGCTCTTAGGCAGGATTTCAGGTGTTTGTACCCTGACCAGCAAAGCCTTTGGACTCCCCCATGAAACTCCTTTCACAAGCACAGCTGCCCTGCTTATCATGTTTGACTTTCCAACAGTTTATCAGATCCAACCCAGGTTACAGCTTTTTCTTCACCACAAACAACCCATAAGGCAACACCTCGAGGACACTTTTGGTTGACTACAGAAAAAAATAAAAGCACTGTGGCTCCATAACCACCCAACCTGCAGCTGCAGAGCTCTGTCCAAGCCACAATTGTTCCCTTAGAAGCTGGAGGAGCCCTCCCATAAACATCTAATTACTATTCCCAGCACATGCAAAGCAGAGCTAAGTTTCTTTTGAGCAGCCCCAACAGGCTTGATTTGAAGATTTCACTGTTCTTGAGGAGACCTAATTTGCATGACTTCAGACAGGTTTCTCTGAAAGCCTTGTGTGTGAGGCATTGCCCCTTTACAGGCACGGCAGGCAGGAGCTGGGCAGTGCCCAGAGCAGCTGAAAGGGGATCAGATTTGGGCAGACTTACATCAGCCACAGGGATGAGAGTGTCAGCAAGGTGACCAATGCGGTTCTTCCTGTACAGCCACGACATCAGCAGCATCCCCAGGGCCACATCAACCAGCAGGGACACAAAGATGTTGGCCTTCCTGCAGGCAGGGGAGAGAGAAACAGAGTTAGAGAAAAAGGAAGGACAGTGTTTAATGTTTCAATGACAGTTGTTGGCTTTGCTTATGTAGCACCAGGGACACCAGGACAACTCACTGAAGAGGAACAAATTTGGAAATTTTTCACTTCCACTGGTGTGCTGCTCCTTCTGTAGCCATACACAGGACAGGTTTGTTCAGCCTGGAGAAGGGAAGACTGAGGGAAGACCTCACAGCTGTTTACAGCCTCCTCCTGAGGAGCAGCTCCAATCTGTGACCAAGGACAGGACCCAAATGAATGGCTGGAGCTGTGTCAGGAGAGGTTTAGGTTGAACAGCAGGAAAAGGTTCTTCTCCCAGAGGGTGCTGGGCACTGCCCAGGCTCCCCAGGGAATGGGCACGGCCCCGAGGCTGCCAGAGCTCCAGGAGGGTTTGGACAGCACTGCCAGGGATGCCCAGGGTGGGATTGTTGGGGTGTCTGTGCAGGGCTGGGAGTTGGGCTGGATGACCCCTGTGGGTCCCTTCCCACTCAGGACATTCTGTGATTCCATGATTCTAAACTCAAAGCCACTCAGAGCCTGCCACACCACGAAACCTTTCATGGTAGGGAGCAAAAAGGGGGTTGAAGCTACAAAGAGGAATGTTAGACAGAAAGGTTTATACACACTCAGGGGGGATTTACCAATTACCAGTACCGAGGGCACCAGCACTTGGCACATCCACACCGAGATCAGATGGGAATAAATAGTGGTTTTGGGTTCATACCCAAACCCAGAGGGGCTGCTGAGCTGCCCCTTCCTCACTAGAGTTTCTGAATGGAATACCATGACGTGAGTTATTCAGGAGATCAGACTGAACAACCACAGTTACTTTTGGACTTCAAATCTGCTAATCTATTTTAAGTGTTCCCTGGGAGTCTATTACTGCAGATCAGAGAACCACACAGAACAAGACTGGCTGTGGAAGAGCCTTAGGGCATCCAATCTCTGTCTCAGATCTCTGCTCTGTTCCTCTCACTGTGCTGCATGTTTGCTTTTTCTCTTACACTTTGTTACTGTTCTAACAGCCTAAGTGGAGTCTCTGGTCTGCAGTTTCTGCACAAAAAGCATCCCCAAAAGAGTGGGTGAAAGAAGGGAGTATTTAAACCTTCCTGCTCTTATGGAAAGTGCCACTGAACACTGATGGATGGCTGTGGTTGGCAGCACCACATGTAAAAGCAATGAGCCTGTGGGAGTAGTGACAGCAAAGCACTCACACATGGGTGCAGTACAAGTTTTTGGGGTGCAATATCCCAGCTGCCTTTCCTGGGCTAGGGAAAAAGGCAGGGATCTGGCAAAAGGCATAATTAACATATAAAGATACAGATATATATGAATATGAATTCAGTGCAGAGTAAAGATGTGCAAACTAGCAGGGAGTAGAGCAACATGATAGGGTTCAGTAGGACTTAGTGCTGTCCAGGCATGAGATCCATGGTTTGGGTTCCACACAGGAGACAGGAATAGAGCCAAGACACACCTAACTTTGCACGTACTCCATACCTCATCAGCTGATTGTGGTTTTGAGCCTTCTTGTTGCTGCTGATGACCTGGAGGTGCTGCAGGCGATGTCCCAGCTGCTCACAAGTTGAGAGTTTGCTCCACAAGAAAGACAAAGGCCAAAAATTCAGCACCCTGCAGAAACACATGGGAATGTCTCCTCTTGCCTTTGCCATGCAGCAGGCAGGCCAGCATCCAACATCCATGCAAAACAGTCAGTGTTGAAGTTAAGGTTGTGCAACCATAGCTGGTGATTAGATGTTAATGACTCTCTGAAAGGTTAACAAAATTAAGGCAGCCTTGCCAGACCAAGACATGAACACAACTCTAGCTCTCATTTGCACTCTGTCAAACCACGTCTCACTCTTCCAAGAAAGCCACAAGGCAATCCTGATTCCAGCCTCTGCTTTTGGATACATCACTGGGCTTGCACAATGCCAGGAGAGCATCCAATTTCCAGGAGAGCAGAGTCAAGTTGTGCTCAGTGCAACAATACAGCATTGTAACTGCTGCACAAACCCCAGTGTTACTCATCATGGATCATGGAATGGTTTGGGTTGGAAGGGATCCTAAAGCTCATCTCAACTCCACCCCCCCTGCCACAGGCAGGGACACCTTCCACTCTCCCAGGCTGCTCCAAGCCCCATCCAGACTGGCCTTGGGCACTGCCAGGGATCCAGGGGCAGCCACAGCTTCTCTGGGCACCCTGTGCCACAGCCTCAGCACCCTTTATTGGGAACAATTCCTTCCCAATATCCCATCTATCCCTCCCCTCTGGCAGTGGGAAGCCATTCCCTGTGTCCTGTCCCTCCATTTCTTGTCCCCAGTCCCTCTCCAGCTCTCCTGGGGCTCCAAGGTCCCCCAGGAAGGGACTGGTCTCCAAGGAAGGGGCTCCAAGGTCCCCCAGGAGCCTTCTCCTCTCCAGGTGAACAACCCCAGCTCTCCCAGCCTGGCTCCAGAGGTGATCACAAGTCTCCTGTGTGGTCTCTGTGTGGTGTGAGCCTGGTATAACAAACAGCTGTGTCCTCCATGCACTTTATGCCCCTTTCCCCCTACTCTTTTCGTTTTTCTTCCACTTGATCCTTCTCTTCTTTTTTTTTTTTTTCTTTATTACTTCCAAATTCCTTTTTCAGGGTCTTCACTTCTACCTTCTCTCCCCTGCCTTGTCATGACCAGCATTATGTAGATAACACAACATTCAGCATTTAATTAGGTTTCAAAGTTAACATCCACATTAAGCTTGTAGGGGAGGAAACAGTCACAAGGTTCTTTTCTCATGACTCAGAAGCAAAGTACTAAATGATGCTCAATTATTTTGGGGAGTTACTTTTATTACCACACAACCTATAAAGCAAGGCCAGATGGTGATTTGTGCAGGCTGAAGTGACACAGTACTGGGTGCAGGCTGGTCACAAAAACCACAGCAACACATGGCATCAGGGTTGGTTTGGGGGATAAATTCTGATGTGGACATAATCTGGATCACTTCTCCCCTGTACACAGAAATACACTACACCAGCCAGTGCAGTTGTTGCACTATTTTCACAGTATTTCATTGTTTTTTATTACAGGTCCAGGAATCCACAGTCACCTTTAGTCACTTCACCTCCTCTCCTGTGCTGCTTTGGCACAGTCTTTCAGGTTACATCCACTCCACACACTACCATTATTCCTTGTATTCTGCTTCACTTTGGAAATTGCCCAGCTGCTTGGTTCATGACTGAGCATGGCCTGGAGATGGATTGTCCCTGCAATCTGTGTGTGCCTTCCATGCATTGCACCTGGAGCATGCCAGCCCGTGCCCAGCAGGAGATGCCTCCAGGGCTGGCCAGGATGGCACCCTGGGCTGCCCACTGCTATTTATACAATTCACACCCATCACAAGGGTTGCATTCCTCCAAACCCTGCTCATTTCCCTGGGGCTGCTGTCCCCTTCCTCCCCCACATCCTCCTGAGCCCTTTGAACCCCATTTTGTGCACAGTTTGTCAGCTTAAGGCCCAGAGTGCTGCAGTGCCCCCTTCCCCCTCCCTCACCATTCAAATTTCAGACACACTGGGTTTGAAACACACGCACTGTGCTGTGAATCATTCTTAATTTGAGGTCTCCAAGTTACTCAGCTCTGTGCTGCAGCCTCCCACCTTGGAGACAAATGAATGTTCCTCAGCTGACTCGTCAGGGGGAGGGACCCGAGGCGCTGGAGGAAAGAGCACCGTGCAGGGGAGGGAGAGGGGCTGGCTGCTCTGGCCACTGAGCACACACACCTGGGCTCACAGATTCACCCAGACACAGGAGCAGACCAGTTTTCCCTTCCAATTATGCCCCAGCTCAGTGGTTACAAACTCTGCTGTGGCAAAACTTGACTGGAGCAGAGAATTGCACTTGAAGTGTGAAGGAGGGGAAGGAGGAACGCTCTACCTGTGGGATTAAGTACAGATGGCTGAAGGTGAAGAATTAGGGTCAAACACCAGCTGCCAGCCCCTGTCAGCTCAGGCAGAAAGCAGCAGCTCCAGGGCCCTGTGCTGCACTGCACACTCACTGGGTGATAGCCCCAGCCTCTCTCAGCACTGGGTGTCTCCCACCAGCTCCTCAGGCTGGAGGCAGCCAGCCCCTGGCTCACCCCCAGCCAAGGGAAAGGACAGGCTGCTGGTGTCTGCTTGGGGAATGTCTTGCACAAGTGGGAATGATTCCCAAAGCAGCCTCATCCCCAGAGCACCACAACACTGTGCAGCCTGCAATGGTTCAGCTGCTCAACAGGACACCATGGGCCCAAAAAAAACATCAGAAATGTCCTTGTCTGTGCTACAACTGACTTCTCTTTTCATTCACCTCCACAAGCACAACCTCTATTCCACTCACATATTTTCTTTGGAAAGGAAATACCTACACATCCTTATTGAAATAAAAATACAAACATACTGCAAAAAGCTCAATAGAGCAGCTGCAAGATGTGCTATGGGAACTCTCCTCTCTGTGAGGACTGAAGAAGAAAGCAAAAAATATTCCTTGCGTGGTCTCCTACCCCTTTGCACATCGACTGTGCATTGCCAGAAATACTCCCACTTGTTTACCACACATTATATAGAACAATTTTCAGAAGTTCAATGGAAAACCATCTAGATTAAAAAAAAACAAACAACCAACAAAAATCCAGTGACGTTGTGTCATTGCATTATTTAAGCAGCAGGAGATCTTTGGGGTATTTCCAAATATATGGAATTACAGCAATAAATTAACATAGCCTCCATGACTAAATCTTGATTTTCCAATTCAGTTTTCTCCCCAAGAGTGAGAGGGGAATTTTCAGATATCAGATGAGAAGCAATATTTCCAAATCTGGATCACATGCAAATATTAAGCTCCATTAACCAGTACTCCTGTGTGTTTTCTTGCTCCTTGCTAGAAACAGCAGGAGCAATTGGATGAGGAACTGGAGGTACTTTTTTTAAAAGGAGCACATGGAATTTATTGCCTCAAGACTAAAACATCCTAATGTCCCCAAGAGCAGAGACCTTCAGGGATAACAGGAATGCTGTCCCACAAGTTCCTGTGAAGCAGAATGGCAATCTCAGCACATGGTGGTGCTGAAGAAATGCCTTAATTTGAGACCTGCAGGACTTGGGAGCACTGGGGGAGCTTGGAGGGATGGCAGCAACTCATTTCCTGAGATTCCCAACACTGCTGCCCTGCTTCTCCTGTGCAAACACACAGCAGGGGCATATCCAACAATCCCCCAGCCTCCCCAGCCTGAGGGGACACTGCTGATCTCTTTCTTTAGCCTTTCAAAGCTGACTATGGCAAAAAATGAAAAAAAAAGAAGTCCTGTGATCTGAAGGAGAGAAAAGCCAGTGAATGTTATTTTATGGAATGTCCTGTCCTAGCATGGGGAGGAGGGGACTGGAAGGACACCTACACATGACATATTGAACCCTTCCTGCCAGGAGTATGTTGGCAGGAAGGAGGTTGTACCACACATCATGTGCAGAATGAAACCAAATTCCTTTAAATGACTCAGAAAAGGTCAAGCACGAGACTTGTTATAAAGCCAGGTACTAAACTCTGCTCTCCAAGACTGATGTTTTAAAACAGCTATGAGATAAGTAAATATAAAGCTGATACTGTGGGTGAATAAAACAAAGGAGAGAGAAAGCTCTGCCTCCCAAGGCTAAGGCAGGCTCAGTGCAGGTTAATGCACAGCAAGCCTTGCATTCTGCCTGCTGCCAGGTACAGCTGGCTGCTGCTCCACCTCCAAACACCCATCCTGGCCCTAGCAAAGGCTGAAGTCACAATTCCTGACAAGATGGGTAGCAGCTATCTGGGCCCAACCTGCCAGCTGAGCTTGAGCTCCCAACTTATGTTTAGACTGCAGCCTTCTGAAGGCCAGCAAGGCTTGGGCTTAACCTGACTCCAAGCCTGGCCTGAATCCTGGCACCAGCTGATCTGGGACCAAGTGCCTGTGCAGAAAAGAATAATCCTGTTTGTAAAAGAATAATCCTGTTTGGTGGTGGTGGCACACAGACAGAAAAAGGACCTGTGGAGCTGACTCCAAGTCTTCTGCCCAACCACAAAGTTGTGACTTAATCACCATTAAGGACCAGTAATACACAGCATCTACAGAGCAGTCCCAGGACACAGGGGTCCTCAATGATATCAGGTTTGAATCTCAATCTCTTGCAATAATCCAAAACTGGACAGTTTTCCCTTTGTGTACCAAATTGTGTAACCCAACTGCTCAGGAAGTCTTTGCCAGGGAAGAGCTTCACTGTAATCCTTTCACAACCACACAATTGGAAATCTATTAAAAACCTCCATTCCCTTAGGCTGTACATAAAAAGATGTATCCATGAATACAGTATTAGCTCTTATCAAAATTTCATCAATTACAGTGTCCTGTAGCAGCTTAGAGCCAGAACTCCACTCCCCTCTCTGTCACAACCTCTCCAGGCAGCTGCAGTGCTGGAATCACCACCCCTGCAAGCAAAAACCATGTGGCACAGGGAAACACAGGTTAGTGGTGGCCTTGGCACTGCTGGGTTAATGGTTGGACTTGATGATCTTAGAGGGCCTTTCCACGGCAAATCATTCCATGATTCTAAGTTTCATCCCTTCAAATCTGCTCAGAATCAGTTTTCAGTCCAAGCAGTTGCCACGTGTTACGTTTGGAGCATCCTATTCAGGCTCATGGTTGTGAGAACAGGATTTCACCAAGGATTCAGGCTGAGCAGCAATCCCTCTAAACTTCTGTAAGGTGCCAAGGTTGCAGCACCACAGTCTCTTGGAGAGAGGATGGATTTAGAGACAGTATTTGCTGATGTTTCACAGCTGCAGAGGGACTCACAGCAAACAGGGAGGAAAACAGTCCCCAGCCATCGAGCCATTAAGGAGCCTCATGTCGTTCTGTCAGCCCAAATAGCTGGAAATGCACTGTTTCAGCTGTGATGAAACTGAAGCAGGGCTGAACTATCCCTGCTGCAAACAGGGAGGATGTGAATGGCTCCCCAGAAAACCTCCCAGCACCACGAGGAGCTCTGAGGGAGCCTTTGGCACAGAACAATTCTGTATCACATTTCCAGCTGGGGTTGAGCAGTAGTCCTGCAATGCCTCAACACGAATGACATTGCCAGGAAAAACAAACTGGATTGATGTCACATTGTAGGAGCATTTGTGGATGGCAGGGAGAGGGAACTGTGCAGAGCTGAGACATTCTAGAACACGTGGGTTTATTGCAAGGGTTGTGGGTAAAAAGGGCCTCTTGCCTTCAGCCACCAGCCTGGGCTGAGGGGAAGTCCCAAAGAGAGAGAGAGAGAGAGAGAACAAGAGGGTGAGAGG
>JBBMKD010000040.1:1199444-1230315 GCA_037834095.1 Argya squamiceps
CTGCTGAGCCAGCCTTGTAACGAGTGTGGCTGTGTGAGCTTGGATTGCCCCCTGAGCAGTTCTCAAGCAGTTTCTCTACAGGAGAGGCTGGCTGGGATCTAGAAGGGCCCTGGCTGCTCTCTGCAAAGACACACTGTTACAGGCAGAGAGACCTACATGACTTGTTGTTCCTCAGAGGAGGTAAAGGCAGGGTGGCAGGGAAGGATGTAACGGGAAAAAGGGACTCCAACTTCCTGGCTGTGCCTGTGAGTTTCCTGCTGTGATTGGGGTGAAGGTTCAGGCATGGAAGAAGAGATGGTGAGGGGGGAGAGTAAGGAGCCCTGAGATATGGGAACAGGAAGGTGCTGGCAGGGGGGTATGGGCTGCCAGGGCAGTTGGGGAGGTGGGGAGAAGAAGTGGCAGCAGGGCATGGGGTGACAGAGGGGCACAGGATG
Source organism: Argya squamiceps (assembly GCA_037834095.1). Taxonomy (NCBI): domain Eukaryota; kingdom Metazoa; phylum Chordata; class Aves; order Passeriformes; family Leiothrichidae; genus Argya; species Argya squamiceps. The sequence continues at coordinate 1,199,879 of JBBMKD010000040.1, forward strand.
GCAGAAGAGGCTGGAGGGAGACTGGGAGGCTGTTGAGGGAGGGTGATGTGAGCAAGGTGCTTGATGTGGAGGGTCTGCTGTGCTGATGGTGTTCTGTCATCCAGAGATGACAGCACAATTCACACCCAGAAAGGCTGGGCAATGCCACCTCCCCAGGCTCTGGGATTGAGGAACTTCCACCCAGGTTCTGGGGTCTGTTCTGGTGGAGCCTTCCCACCTTCCCCTGTGGGACCAAGGCCATGCTGGGAGGCAGCAGGACATGGCCCATCAGGAAGATCTGAGGCTGACTCAAAAGAGCTACACTGCTGAGCTGAGCATCTCTCCTTCTGAATGTCCCCCTCTCCCCCACCCCACACCCTCCTCCAGAGAGAACAGACCAATAACCCCACAGGGCCCTGTGCCCTAAGCAAATCCTTGCAATGAGAAATAAACCCCTTTGATGATGTGGAAGCTTTGTCCAGAGAGCAATCAGGTGAGAAGAGCCTTCATATTGTCTGGGTCCACCAAAGCACCTGGGAGTCCCAGGTCCCACATGGGCCTTGCCTCCTTCAGCCACCACAGTGGAATTGTCCTCTTTGTGCCCAGAGTGTGTAAAGCTCCTGGGATGTGTTGTGTACATCCCTTGTTTGTGGCTTTGTCACTGTCTTCTTTGTCCTGCCTTCCTGCCCCCAGCTCAGCATTTCCCATTTCAAGGAATAAGCCACCAAGCTAATGAAGGCTCTGGGTGCTAACAGAACACCCCATCATGTCCTGAATACAAAGTGTGGATGGGAGAGGAAATGCTTTTCCAGGAAACCACTACAGGGAGGGACTCCAAGAGTTCCTGGCCCAACAGGATCATCCTGAGCCTTAACAGATGTTTCTCAGAAGGGTGGTGGGGACAGGGACGTGTGATTGCCCTGCAGTGGGTCCCAGTCTGCACAACAGAATCAGGAGCCCCCAGTGAATACAGGGAGAATGTGGCCTTTTGGGAAGGCCAGTGCTGATCCCACGAGCAGCAGGCACCTGCCTGGGTGGTTTTATCTCCAGTGCTGTAGCTCAGGGGTGGTGGCTTGGCATTGTTCCAGCTTGGGTCAGGCCAAGTTTGTCCCTTCACAGTTGTTTTGGGGTTTGTGTCCTTTGAGCTCTGTGACTCACAGCAGCATCCTCTCCCCCATTTTGCTGTCCCATGTGTCAGCATTTGGGGGATTAGGACTAGTGGACAGGAGCTCCTGGGAGCTGAACTCTGCAGGATAGGGGCCTTGGTGAGGAACATGCATCATGTCTGCATGGGGAGAGAAGGAGGGAAAGTCCTTTCTGTGTGAAGGCAAAAGGAGGACCAGGACACTGGATGGTCAGTGAACAGGAACAAATTCCCACAGCCCAGCATTCCCTACACATGGCAAACAACCCAGGCAAGTGAGCTCAGGACCCAGGTATGGAGATGGCGAGGTGGCTCCTGTGTTTCACTTGTCATGTGCCTGGCAGGATGTTCTTGTCTCCACAGTACAGAAAACTCTTGGCCTCTGGGTCAACCCAGCTGGGCATCTGGTTCCTGGCTGTGACTCTCCAACCTCTGTGGGACAAAGCCACTGTGTCTTTGCTGTGTACAAGGTGACAGACATGGTCTGTTTGAGCACAACTTGGAGCAAGGCTTGGCCCTCTGTAGTCCCTCCCCTGTGCACAGATTATGGGAACTGGTTTGCCAATGTCCCTGAGTGTCCCTGATGAGAGGGCTGGGTGAGCCTTTTGATGAAAGCTTAGTGCTTTTAGCAGTTTTCTCTTGGTGCCTGCTGGTGACTCCCCTTTCGAAGGGAGTTCCAGGAGTGGGTGCTGGGACTGGGAGCATGCAGAGCCCAGCAGCACTGTCCATGAGTGATCGGGGAGCACAGGGAATGGGTTTTTACACCTGGTGGATTCAGCTGGGGGAGCTACTGCAACCCCTCACAACGTGGTCCCAGCCAGGCAATGGTGGAGCTTTCATCTGTGGCAAAGAGGAGGAGTAGAGAGGTGGGACACTGGGAAGGTGAAGCATGAGGTGCTCAGTGAGATCCAGGAGCTTTTGAGCAAATCTCCTGCGATTTTGAGGACTTAGGGGTCAGCATGCAGAGGGCTGTGCACACACACGGCGTCGGTGTCGCCGGGGAGGCCGCAGGACAGGGAGCGCTGCACGGCGCGGCAGCCCCGGGGTCCTTCCTCGGCGCCGGCGGGGAGCTGCGGGCCCTGCGTGCTGCCGGACCTGCCGTCGGAGCAGAGCAGGACGCTGGAGTCCGCCTCGCACTTGGTGGTGCGGCTGTAGTAGGGCTCCATGACGTGGCGCAGCTCCAGGGGCACGCTGAGGGGCAGCACGTCCGCTTTGATCACGGCGCCCAGGGGCGCCTCGGAGGAGGCCGCCCGCAGGCCCTCGGAGCGGCTCATCTTGATCAGCAGGTCGATGGTTTTGTTCTCGGCCTCCAGGAGGCAGTCGGGCAGCCCCTCCCTGTCTTCAGCCTCCCCGCTGGATGGACATTTGCTGAGGGGCCCTTGGTCTTTGCCGTGAAGCTTCTCACTTCCCACATTGCAGGGCTCCTTCTTGGCCTGCTGGACCTTCTCCAGACCTTCCGAGGGTCTCTTCACCGACAGGTCCAGCGGCCCCTCGTGGGGTTTGCTGGCTTTCTCCAGCGCCTGGTGGATGTGGTACAGCTCCCTTCGGATTTTGACCAGCTGGTCCCTCAGCTCTTTTTGCCCAGGGTTGTCCTCTTTTGCCAGATCTGACAGTTTCTTCTCCACCTCTTGGTACTCCTCCAAGGTTTTGGACAGGTCCCCGATAAGCACAGTGGTGGCCTCAGAGGCTGTCGTGGCAGAAGTCTCTTGGGGTCTGCTCTGCTTGCAGAGGCCATGTTCCAGGGCAGCACCCACAGAGGGAAGGACTTCGGTGTCACTGCCCCTCTCTGGTTCCTCAGGCTGGCCTGTGAGGACATCCGAGTGCCAGTGGTCCAGGGCTGTGGAGATGTGGCCAGAGTTGGCCCTTGAACCACTGCAGAGAAGAAGTGGATACAATCAGTAGGGAAAAGGACAGGAAAATCCTCACGCTGATGTCCAGGGCCAGCATTACCAGATTTAGCCAGGTTTCCTCCACTGGCTGCTGCCAGCATGGGACCCTTCCAGGAAGGGCTTTGGTAAGAGCAAGCAGAGCCTGGCTGGACCTGCCCCTGGTGCTGTTCTCCAAGAGGAGGATGAATACTGACACAAATATTTCATGGCACCGGCAAAGGGAGAGGCCAGTCTAGGGAGATGGTGCTGATCCCACCTCATCTAGCCAAGTCTGGATTCCCCCTCTTCTTGGAGCACTGGAGAATGTTAATGGAAATGACCATCCCACAGGCCTGAAGGCTCAATTGCAGGGAATCTGTCCAGCCAGCCTGGGACCATGGAAAGGGCAGATGGAGATAGAAAACCATAGAGATCTTCTCCAGAGAAAGCTCCTCTGAGTGTCAAAGCAGTGGGTTTACTGTGACATTTTTCTTGGAGCCACAGCTGGACTTGCACAACCAGGGGAGGAACTGAAATTCTGTTTAAAGGAGCTGTGCACATTTCTAGCCCCAGGTAAAAGGAAATGTTTGGGAACGTGACCCTCCTTCTGGGCTTTGAAACCAGAAGGTGAATCAAAGGAATGCAAATGTGTATGTTTAAAAATAGACAATGATTGTTCCAGCAAACCTGGGATATCTGGGGACACAAGAGGTACTTTCCTGGTGCCTGGGGAGCACAGGTCCACCCCACACAGACACCACATCACCTCTGGCTCCATATAGATCAGGGGAAGGCAAGGGACAGCAAGTGTGACATAGCCCAGGTGCATCTGGGGACTTTTGAGGCCCTGGAAGGCAGAGAGCTCTGCTTGGGTGGGCACTGGTGTGGACCACCAGCCTGAAGAGTGCTCAGCTCCCTGGGGCTCATCCCGTGGATTAGTGGAGGGAACAGAGAAACAACAGGATATGGAGATAAACAATGTCTACCTAAAGTGAGGAAGGGGCAGAGAGATCTCAGGCACCTTACCTGCTCTGGTAGCTGAGCTTCCCAGGCATCATCCTTTCAGGTCCTATCAAATCCAACCCATTGGCAGGGAACTTCCTCTTCAGTGGGTTTCCTGGAGGGCTGCTGGTCTCCAGACAGGTCACCACTGGCAGCTCTGCCTTCCTGACACTGCTGTGAGTGAAAGCACCATCCTTCATCCCCACCACAGTCTGGTAGATGTCAGTGGCTGACTTCTTGCGCAGGTTGCTGAGGCCCAAAGCTGGGCTGCTCTCCTTCTCCTGGGACAACCATTTCTCCTCTTCTTCCTGCCCCAGCATGGCAGAGTGGCCGAGCTCTGAGCCTGGCTCCTCCCGGACACCTTTGGACCAAGGAAAACCTGTCTTCAGCAGGGGAACTTTGAGCAGCCCGGGTTTGTTTGGCTCACTGGAAGGTTTGGTTTGGGGTGGCGTGGGCAGGACTGAGCCCACCAGCTGCTGGGGGTCTGGCTTGCTGGAGGACATCTTGCTGTCCATGGAGCTGAAGGTGTGCTCGAAGAGCAGGGGGTAGTAGAAGCGGGGGAGGAAGGCTGAGCGCTCGGGGCTCTGCAGGGGCTGGAAGTGGGAGGCATGGGGGTGCATCAGCTGGGCTGTGGAGGCCAGGAAGGGCAGCTGAGCCAAGTGAGGGTGTGTTGTCGTGCTGTTGGCCATGGTGGGGCTCAGGTAGGAGAAGAGACTGGGGTTCAAAGGGTAGTTAATACCCAGCAGTGAGAGGTTCAGGCCCTGAGGTTCATGGTAGTCACTGTAGGCTGGAGGGGGGTAGCACGGGATGATGTTGCTGTCAGTACAAGGTGGGGAGACCTCGGGTGTGCTCCTCCTTTGCCCATTTGCCACCAGTTTCCACTGCTCCATCAAGATCCCACCGCTGGCCAGGCATTTCTTTGGCACTTTGCAATGCTTTGGCTTTGCATCTAGGTCAGGGGAGGCCATTTCCCTGCTCTTCATGACATGGTTCTTGAGGGAGAAGACATCCGTGATGATGAAGTCAGGCTCCACCTCCTTGCAAGGCTTGTTGTCCCTCTTGTTCTTGAAACCGAAGACCAAAGTGTTCACTTCTGGTTCAGCTGGGTCACCTTGGCAACCTGGCTCTTCGTTTCTCTCTTTCTTCTCCCCCGCATCCATCTCCCTCAGCAGGCCAGCAACATCCTCCTCCTCCTCCTGGAACTGCCCACCTTCCTCAGCAGCCCCTTCAGCAGGCAGGATCTCCACCCCTGTCATCGGCTTCTCCTGGTGGCCGTCCCTGGGGACGCCGTGCTTGGCGCGGGCGGAGCCTCCCGGGGCGGCCGAGGTGTCGCCGGTGTCCTGCTCATCGCGGCGCCCCCGCAGGCGGGAGCTCTCCGGGTGCAGCAGCCGCAGCTCCGGGTGCAGCAGGTTCCCCTTCTTGTAGGGCCAGTCGGACTCGATGAGGAGGGACAGGGAGTTCTTGCACAGGCTGTACTTCATGTGGTTGTAGAGGTGGGACTTCTCCATGCAGGTGAAGGGACACTGGAAGCATTTGTAGTTGTAGGGTTTGCCCCATGGCCTCGGGATGTAGTGAGGCTTCTTTGGCTTCCTCTCCTTGTGCTTGTAGACTGAGGTCAGCTTGCAGCCCCCGTCGTCCTTGGACATGGTGGAGGCTGCCTGGAGATGGCTCCTGGTGGGAGTGGAGGGGCACGGCAGGTGAGTCTTCCCACGCCTCTCTGGGAAGCACAGTGTGCCCTGGAAGAGGGACAGCATGGAGGTGGTGAGCTGTGCCTGCAGCTCCCAGGGAGATGGCTCTGCTCCTCCTCGCTCCAGAGAGTGGAGCTTCTGGGACCTCAGTATGGAGATCCCAGGTTTGAGATTTAAACCCAGGCCAGTGATGGAATTCTTGCCCAAACCCTGCAGGTATGCCTGTATACACTGATTATTGGCCCTCTTCTCTCAAACCATCCCAGAGGAAAAGGAAAACAAACACTATTAAAGGCGTTGGAGCTAAACCACCTCCAACTGACATTGAGGTGCCCAGGTGACCTGCCTGGCCAGGCAGAGCCTCTCTGGGGCAGCCCAGCCCAGCTCAGGGACCATTTCCCTGCTGAGGGCAGGGGATAAAAGAGAAAAGATTCAGCAGCCCCACAATACCACGCTGGGCATGGACTCATTTGGCTTTGCTCATTTGGACTCATTTGGGGTACAGCAGTGCCAGAGCCTACCAAGGTATTCCAAAGGCCTGGCACCAAAATTGCTGCAGAGCTGGGCTAAATTTGATAGCTGCAACCTGCATGTGGATGTGTGATCGAGGTGCAGGAGGGCAGTGGGGTGGATGGACTGCATGGGAGAGGCTGCAGACTGACTGCCTGTAACCTGCTGTTACTGCTGCAAAAGCAGTCCAGCCTCCATGGCCCCTGGGACTGACACTGTCCTGTGACAGAACAGGAATAATCCAGGCTAAACTACACCTCCCCCACTTCCAGGTGATGCCAAGATCAAAATGTCCAGGCAATATCTCCTGCAGGACTCTGACACTGGGCTGCCCCCTCTGTGCTTCCCACCACAACCTCCCTGGGGACAGCAGTGTATGCCTGTCCTACAGCCTGGCCCCCACCAGGTCAGAGATGGGCAGAGGGCACAGCCCCGTCCCCTCATCCTCATCTCACAGAGGAGCCAGACCTACACAGGCACCATGGTCATGAAACTGGGCTCCTTCACAGATGGCCAAGCAGTCACAGGGCACCCAACACTGATGCAAACATTTGTGTCACCCCTCTAGACACTGCTTTGCTCTGGAGGGACTTGCTAACTTCTCCTGGGGAGAGCAGTGAATTTGAGGGCTCATTCCGTGTGTCTAGGGCTCATTTCTCAGGGCCCAAACCCTTCCCCCATCATGTATCAGGTCCCAGGGCAGAGCTCTGCCCCAGAGACCCTGCAGCCAGGCTGGTGTGGGAATGCAGAGCCCAGAAAGGAGAAGGCCAGAAGCAGCTCCAGATTGGCACCAATGTGGCAGCTGGAGCCATTTGGGGAAAAAATCTGCTCCCTGGCTTCTGGGAAGAAGGAGACAAGATTTGGAGGATTGGAAGGAAAACAGTTTGTGTCTCTGCAGCTTTGGGCAGCTGGGGCAGGGAGTTGCCTGGGGGCAGGCCCAGGCAGTGGCTCAAGATCCTGACAGCCCCTGCAACGGGCCCTGCTCCCCAGTGGCCTGGAGTGTGCCTAGACACAGCCCACATCCCTCTGCACACAGTCTGGGGGCTTCCCTGCAGGCCTGGGGGAGATCATTGCAGCTCCCAGGGCAGGGTGATCTGCACAGCAGTGCCAAGGTCTGGGATCAGAGTGGGATGGGCAGGGAAGGGGCTCCTGCAGCAGCACCACACCAGAGGATGCATTGCCATGTGGCCCCATGAGAGTGCCCACCTCCCACAGCTGGATGGCATTCCTGCTGCACACCTTGGGGCTGGCCTCTCACCCACAGCCCCACAGCCCGTGCATTTTTCCCTGATCATTTTGCTCCAGGTACACAGGAATGCTCTGGCTGCAGCCTGCAACACCAGTGGCCCTGGGGACAGTCCCACCAGACCCGTGCAGTGGCTGTGCTGGGCTGAAGGATGCTCCCATGCTCTGGTACCCACTCTCCTCACCACGGGCACCTAAGGGCATCCCTTTCCCCTGGGAGCACAGCATTTTGTGTGACAGAATTACCTGCATAAAACCCTTTCAAATTCCTGTCTGAAGTTTGACATCAAACAGCAGAGTATCTCCCACCTGCCATGGGGACAGCAAATGAGCCATACCGTGCCTTTCCCAGGGGCAGGCTGAGCTGCAGGCAGGGCTGGGGGACAACCTCCCTGCATGTTGTGGGCTGAGCTGGTAGTCGACCCTGCCACTAAGATCTGCTCCTGCAGAAAACCGGCACAAACGTCCCCTTGTAACGAACCCGTGTCCCCTGGGATGGGGAGGGGAGCCCCGGGGGTGCAGCCCTGACCTGCAGCAGCCCAGGCTGATTTCTCCCATCACAGTGGGATGTGTGGGCAGAGCCTGGGGCCTCCCACCTGCAGGTTCACCTGAACACTCACAGCCTGCCCGCGGGGACACGCTTGTCCCCCAGCCATCAGCCGCGCTGTGTGTGCGTCACGCCTGTGAGTGTGAGAGCTCCACACACGCTGCACTGCCCAGGGGAGCAGACGGGATGCAGCAGCTGCTGGGCAGGATGGGGCCCCTCTGAGCATCACTCTGGCTCCAGCCACTGAGCCTGGGGTGCCTTGAGCATCCTGGACCTGCTTGTCCCTGGTCCCCTGCCCCATGTCACCCTGCTAGAGGGCAAGGAACCAAGAGTGGCGCAGCAGGAGTTGGGCGCCTTGGCCCCGCTGCGATGCACGTCGCCTGTTTGCAGGTCAGCTGAACAAACATTTGCTGTTTATATGCCAGAGGCAGATTAAATCTTTGCTGGAAGACTGGAACTGGTTGTTCCATTCCTGCACACCTGATCCTCCTCCTCCAAGGCTGCTGCGAGAGCCGTTTGCTCCCCTCCTGTGCCCGGTGGTGCAGAGGGTGGCAAAGAGCTGTCCCGTGTAGGGACAGGCAGCTTGGCTGCTTCCACGTCCTTAACGCTGCAGAGAGGAACAGCAAGGGAGGAAAAGAGGAAAGAGCAAAGAGAAGGAACGGGAGAGAATGGGGAAGTGCCCTGCGTGTGAGGCAGGCAGGCTCCGGCGGAGCGGAGGCATCCCCAGAGCCGGCTCAGGCCCCGCGGAGCCGGGAGACAGGCGTTGTGGCTCCTGGTTGCTGAGCAGTTCCCGCACCAGCAGATCTTCGTGGTCTGCTGAGTCTCTCTCTGCCACAACGCATTATTTCCAGTGGGCTGTCAGCTGCGGCGGTAGGGGCCGTGCCCGGGGGCAGCGCGCGGCGGGGACCGCGCACCTGTGCCTGGGAATTGCCGCATCCCCGCTCTCCTCCCCGGGACTGCCGGCGGGAGAGGGGCACGCTCCGATGTAGGGAGCCGACGGCAAGGGGAGAAGAAAGAGGAGAGACAAAGGGAAGGAAGAAGAGAGGGGTGCCCACGAAAGAGATCTCTGCTCCAGTACTTAAAAAATCCCAGCCTGGTCTCCAGGCACAGGGATGCAGGGAAGGGCACACAGCCACTGGGGTTGCTGAGCTCAGTTGTCCATCCAGGACCTCAGTTGTCCATCCAGCTCATGTCTCAAATAACTCCATTTCCATGTCTCCAAAACTCCATTTTCAGGACATAGGACAAGCATCTATGGTACTGCTCCAATTATCCTAACCCATCAGCCATCCCTGCAGACCAGGTACCACTGGATGCAGCACAAAGAGTGCACATCCCCACTCTGAATATGCAGGAGCTTCTCTGGAAGCTGTGGAAATATTTAGCCCCTGAAGCATGCTGCTGCAGGGAGTTCTTGGCACACCACCCAGAGCTTCATCCTCCACCTTGTCCTCACAAGCCTCATTTGATGCCCCCCAATTCTCTGACTGGTAAGAAGCAGCAACCACAGTCCCTGTCCACCCTTCAGACACATGGTTCACCACCACACCCCTGCTTCACCATCTCCTTTCCAGGCTGAAGCTGGACACAGGGCCAAACCCTTCCAGGTGCCATCCCCTTCCCTGAGCCTGCTCCTGGCTGTGTGGCAGCCACTTGCAGGGAGGGGCTCAGTCTGGTGGGTTTCCTGTACCAATACAAACTCTCTCAGCCCATAGGTGGGCATGGGAACTTGCCCTATCTGCTTTTGCAGACTCCCAAGAGCTTTTCTGACTGGAACAAAGACTCCATCTCACAAACTGATGTCCTTTCTTTGCTGCTGACCTCCAAGTGCTCCAGTTGCTGACTGGGAGGCTGCCAGGGAGCTGCAACGCTCCCATGGAAATTGGCTGCCCTCAACCTTTCCCAGATGGCTGTAGGACATGGCGTGGAGGAATGGGCTCGAGAAAGGCACTGAAGTTCTTCTCCAGTCAGTGTTGTTGTGATGAGCCTCCTGCCTTGCACCTCGTCCTGCAGCTGAGGCTTCCTGTGGTCTCTTACAAGCTGGTCCTACCCTCCACAGGTGAGATTTCATTGGTGGTGCCCTGCACATCCAACACCAACCACAAGACAACTCTTCCCTGCTCCTACATCCACCAGTTGCTTCCTTCCAGGCTGTCCAGGCCACTCATTTCCCAGGGCTCAGCATCATTCCAGGCTGTGTGGCCCTGGCATTGCTGTTTGTCATGCAGGGATGCATTGCCCTGGTCATTATGCTAGGACAGGACAGTGTGGAGCAGAAGGATTGCCCTTTGATGGGATCTCACACCAACTCCCCAAACCTTCCTGCCCCTGTCATTAGCCGGGCTCTGCCTTTCTGGAAGTTCCCGTGGGGTTTTATCCCGTTTCCCCCCCGTGCCGTGGCTGGAGCAGCCGGACAGCGCGGCGGGAGGGAGCGGCTGGGGCGGGAGCCGCTGATCAATGCAAACCACTTTCCCTACACTACAGCTTTTGCCGCAGGGGCTGCTCGGCTATTAGCGGCTATCGGGTCCCTTTTCGTTTTCATAGCCTGCAGTTGTGTGATTTGAGCTTTTAAGCGTTTATCGGAGCTGGGATGAAGGCAATTTGCCATGGCAAAGCAGCAGGCACTGGGCAGGAGGAGGGAAGCGGGGCTGGTGGAGCTGGGAGCTCTGCACCTCCCCAGCCTGGCCCTGTACAGCTGCTGTGTGAGTGCCTGTGTGCCGCCGTCCCACCACCTCTGCCTCTGCGTCCTTACATCAGCACCTATTCCCACCTCGAGCTGTGCCTTCCTCCAGCTTGATCTCCATTGTTGCACCAAAATCTCTTCCCAAAACCACATCTTCAGAAGAACTGGGCTTTCCTGTCTCCTCCAGACAGTCAATCCTTCCATGTCTGCCCACCCACCACCTCTTGGTGTCCGAGGCCAGAGGCTGTGGCCCGTGTCCTGTAGCTCAGTGTGGCTCTGCTGCTCGGAGGGTTCTTCATCACCATTTCTGTGTCTCCATATGTGGGCTCACCAAACCATGTGCTTCACATCCCAGGGGCAAGACAAAGTCAGAGCCATGGTCTATAAATCTGACAGCATTTGATTTCCCAGCCTTTGGGTTTCCACCGTTTGGAGGGATCTGGAGTTTCTGGTTGGGGAAGCTTAGCTCTCCTCACAGGTGGATTTTGGTGAGACCCAAACCCCAGCCCAGACATGGTTTTGAGCATTGCTGCCTTTGGATGTGCAGCTTGTCTGGCATCTCCTGCCTGGCCTTGGGGTGTCCTTCAGCCAGATGATGAATGTACTCCCTGTAGTCACAGCCCCTCCACATGTAAAGTTTTCCCTCATTTTGGGTCAAATCTTCTCCCATTTGTGCACTTGCTCGAGAAGTGTTGCTATGTCTCTGACCTCTCCTCTAGCCTCCACCCACAAAAAGTTGGCCTGAAGGCTCCCTGTGGCAACCCCAACACCCCGTGAAAAGCATTCATCCAAGTGGCAATGGGCTGGAGTCATCATCGTCTGCCTGTGACACTCACAGCACAACTCACAGCTCCCTGAGAGATGAGATCAGGCCGTCACAGCCTCCAGGCTACTCTCCAGAGACGTGAGGGTCCTCCACCACAAAAGGCTTTCCTCCCACAGCCTTTCCTGCTGCAAACCCTTCGGGGGAAGAGGCAGGTCCTGGTGAGGAGATATAAGACTGTCTCTCCTCATTATATCAACCACCCGCAAAGCTTCTGCCTCGGCCCCACTGTGGGAGCTTCCTACAGCTTCCTCCACCTCCCTCTACCTGCTAATGGAGCCTCAGGAGACCACAGGCTCCCAGCCATGGAGTCAAGCAGCTCACTGGCAAAATGATCTTCACATTTTTTAAGACATCATCAGTGTCCAAATGAAAATGTGCAGCTGGGTAGAGGGGAAGGTGTCTGTGCAACTCAAGAGGATCAACAGTGTGGTTGGCACGAAGGGCTGTGCAGAGGAGGTGGTGTCCAGGCTGGCATGGTGAGCATGGGAAGATGATGGACAGCTGGAGAGAACTTGGGGGGCTTAAGAAGTGTGTGCAGCTGGAAGAGGAATGTAGGTCTGCCATCCTTTGTGCTAAAGCCTGTGTCATGCTTGTAATGTGCAGGGCTTTCTGTTTCCAGAAAAAAATTCCCTAGCTTCTTCCAGTTTCTGTGACCTCTGAAATTCCTTTCCCCACTTACAAGTTTCTCTTTTTCCTGCTGGTGTGACAGCCAGCAGGGATGGATCCCACTGCCTGTGACCACCTGCACTGGGAGCTTCCCTTTCAGCCTTCCATCTGGAGGACCTCTGGGGACACTGGTAATCTCCAGAACCCCTTTCTGCTCACTGGCACCTTCCCCTCTGTGTGCTGTGGCACACCAGCAGCAGTTCAAGACTGGCAATATGGGGCTCAACTCTGCTCTGATTACCAAAATCCCCTTCTCCAAACCACATGGGTGTCCCCAGTGTGGACACAGAGGTTAGATCATCTCTCTGCCCACACCAGCACAGATCCCCAGTCTGGGTATGGACAAGATTCCACCTCCTCTGCCACCTCCCCTGCAAAGCAATGAGCTCTGTTGTACACTGAAGTGCATTTAGTCACCCCTTGACCAACTCAAAGGCTCCCTGAGACTCCCCAAACTTCCAAAGCCCAGTTCCTCATACTAGAAATGTTCTCCTCCACTTTACATTTATCCTTGCACAGTTCATGTTCCATAAATGCCCTGGGGATGGGAATGATAAGAAAGGAAGGAGATCTCCTTTGCTTTGCTTTTCCTGGCTTGGCAGAGCCCAGCTCTTTTTGTGTCTCCTAGACACAAGAATGGCCACAGGTTTCCATATTGATATAACCTTGTTCACACCTTGAGCTCTCTCCCACATGCTGTTCTTGTATTTTCTGCTCAGGTGTCCTGCTCCACCAAATCACTCTCCATCTTCCCACCAGAAGATGCACCTTCTTGCAGTTCAAATTCACCTGATATCCTCTGGGGACAGGAACAGGGAGTCTTCACCCCTCCTCTGCCTGCCCCCCTCCTGCCTTGCAGCCCAGCCCTCTCCTGCTCCTGCATGTGTCCATTGCTGTGTCCTCACTTATCCTTTGCTACAGGAGAGGAGCTTTGCACAAGGAAATCTCAAGCATTTCCCTCACCCTTCCCTGTCTCTATTCTTCCTGCTATCTTCAGAGCCTTTCCCATCCTCTCCTCTCTTGGTCCAGCTCCTGGCAGTCAGGACTCTGGCTCTGCTCCTGTCTTGGATGTAGCTCCTTTTCTGCAAAGCTGCTTTTTAGCCCATTTGCCAGGACATGCCCTGCTGCAGGGGATTGCTGCATCCCAAATGCAGGATTTTGCCATTCCCTTTCTCCAGCTGGGAGCTGCACCTTGCACAGCCCATTGAGCCTGGCAGTCCAGCCAGTTTTTGACCCACCTTGGCTTTACATTTCCAGTTTGGCCATGAGGACACTGCAGGAGACTGTGTCAGGGGCCATGCTAAGGTCATTTAAACAGGATCCCTTTCTCTCCCTCCCCTGTTCTGGCAGCCAGTCCTCTCCTCACACTGGGCAGTTGTGCTGCTCTGGCAAGATTTGCCCCCCGGAAATTCACCCTGGCACCTTCTTGCCATCCTTGAAGATGGAAAGGATTTCAAGGAGGGCTCACAGCTGTCCCAGAGACCAAGACTATGTCTGGCTCACTCTGGGTGGTCCCTGATGGGTCTGAGCTGTGTGTGCTGCAGGGCCAGGGGCTGTTGTGTCCCTGCAGAGACCTCTGCACATCTCAGCAGAGACTGGGATGGAGCTAGCAGTGCCCACAGCTGGCCCTCTGGGGCCTTTCTCACTTGGCTCAGTGTCCCCAGGGCCTTGCAAAGCAGAGCATTGCTGGTGGCAGCCACCCAGCCCTCGTTTGGGATCACCCCACACAGCTAAAAAACTTTGCTCAGTACACCCTCAGGATCCAGACCTGCCAGCAGACACAGTCACTGCCTCCCTCCTCATGGACTCTCCTGCCAGCTCAGGGGGGCAGGGGAGGGCAGGGAAGGGGACCACAGGTCACAGGGAACAGACCTTTCTTCACGCACAGTACACCCCTTCATTTTCTTGGCTGGGATGTTGTTCTCACAGGATAATCCCCAAAGATCCCCCCTCCCCTAAATTGAAGGACAAGTCTCTTTCATGGCCAAGACTGGGCCATGATTTCAACCACTCCTAGAAAAGGGGGGCTGTTGCAATGCTGGGGCCCCACCCAGGAGGACATGGGCTCATCCCTGCTCCTGCCCGCCAGCTCCCAGCACTGGCTCCAGCCAGCAGTTTTGGGATGGAGACATTTAAATCATGACAAGGTCTAACCAGCCACCAAGGAACTGCCACCTGCTAAAGGACTCAGTATGTTTAAGGTTAAGGCCAATGAAATAAGCTTATTTTGAGAGCTTATTTTGAGAGGGGAGGGGGGGCTTGATACGCTGATCCGGCAGTGACACTGGTGCAGTTCCGTGACCACGTCCATGAAATCCAGCCCAGTGTAAAACCCATTTCAAAATGGTCCTAAGTAGGAACATCCCCTGCTTCTCCCTCCCCATCCTTAGAGGAGCACAAACAATTCCACCTGCTAAATAAAAATCTAAAGGGGAAATGGTCCAGCACTGGTTGGGAGAGGTTGGGAACAGCAGGGAAATTGCAGGGCAGAAAAGCTGGTTGGGATGGACTCCAGGGAACGTGGAGGAGCTCTGCCAGGCAGAACTCCTTCTCACAAGGGTGGGACACCCTGGCATAGTGCCAGCACACGAGGACACCCATAAACCCTTCAGGAGAGGAACTCAGATTGTTCCTGGGGGATACCCTGCTCCCAGCAGAGAGGAGGGAGGAGGCTGTTCCGCAGGGACACAGAGCACATCAGGCAGCACATCACACCCTGAGCACATTACACCTCTTTGCAGCCTCTTTGCAGGCAGATTTCTCTCCAAAACACGTTTTAATTCGTCGTTATTGTTATTATTATTATTATTATTCTACTTATTTATTCTTGGGCAGGAATCTGCAGTGCTGTGGGCTGACCCGTGGACAGCAGGCACCTCTCTACCTTCTGCCTGGTACTTGGTGGTGATGTTTGGTTGGGCTTTTAATGCAGATCAAGGGTGGTGCTGCCTCCTGGGATCCTCGCTGTGTTTCCAGCTCCACTACACCCCAAACTGGGCTGAGCTGCTCAGCCCCTGGCCCCGCACCGTGGGCAGTGCCTGGTGCAGCGTGGGGACGGGAGCCGAGGGATGTTGCTGTGACTGGAGGCAGGAACGCTGGGCGGGCAGGTAGCACTTGGCTCTCAAATTGCCCAGCGAGGTCTGTGCTGGCCGAGGGATGACCAGGAGGAGTAACAAGGGCCCGAGGCACAGCCACCGGGAGGAGGCAGGGATGTTATTAGCTGGTGCAGGAAGCGGGAATGCAGCTCGTTAACCGGTGCTGTGCCGCAGGACGGGGTGGAATGGCCGTGCAGCCGCATTCCTGCGGGTCCGGGTGCCCGCACGGGGCCGGGAGCAGCCGCTGTGACAGTCCCCGGGATGCCTGTGCAGGAAGGGGGTCTGTCTGCATCCCCCTTCCAAACCGGGGCCCACCCACTGCCTCTGGGTGGGACAGCGCTCCGAAATTCCTTGGGATCTCCAGGGAAGAGTGAGAAGGGAATGAGCAGTGACACATCCACAACTTCCCATCCCAGATTTTCACGGAGGGGAACCCAAATCCTTGCCATGGAGGAGGAGTGTGAGCAGGGCAGCAGCATCCAGTGAGTGCCAGAAACTTCTCCCTGTGCCAGTCCCAGGATTTGCCACCACCCTGATACACAGCTGGGCCTGATTTCCTTACCTTTTTTCAAGAAGCCCCTGACTGCTGTGAACTGTTCCTTGTTATGTGACCTTTTGATTTAATTGCCAAAATTCCTACAAACACGCATTCCCTGGCGTGAGGAAGTATATTCCTAGTTGACACCATTAAGCATCTCAGTAACTCACCTCCTCTGGCAATTCAACAGCTCAGTTTAGTTTTCACTTCCTTTAAGAAGGATTTAGAGGGGAAAAAAATACGGATAACAAGGATAATACTGTCTTACTGTTAAATTTCCCCCTTCCCCTGGTTTGTATTTTTTCACAATTGCAAATACTCATCACATTTCCAAACACTCATCACATTTCCAAACCTGCAGAAAACCATTGATCATTTTGATTATTACCCAAACACGAAGAGGTAAATACGTTAAAATTAACCTGCCCTCTGTCTCCTCTGAGGCTGATTCCCTTTTCCCGACGTATCCTTTTATTTTTCAGTGAGGAAACCAGTCAGACCTCTGCAACCACCACATGGTCACGGGGAAAGCATCCAAAACCCTCCACAAACTTTCTATTGTCAGGGACTCGCGTGAGCAGATCCCCGGTGAAGGCAGTCGGACGTGTCATTAGGAGAGCAACCCAAGCAGAAAGGCCCCATATGACCTCCCCGGTGCCGAGTGCCTTTAATAATCAGGAGTTACACGGCTTGCAAAGAGACCGGAGAGCGGGATCAAAGAGCATCACTTGGGAACAGTCGGCTCCCTGTTCCCAGCGGGTTTGCACATCCCCGCTCAGAGTACTGGCTGCTGCTCCCTGCACAGGCATTCCCTGGGCACTGCCAGATGCCTGGAAATTTATTTGGGAGACTGGAAAACTGGCAGGAGCAGGCAGCTTTTAACAGGGGATTGTTTTCCGCTCCAGGTCCGTGGTGGGTTTTGTTCCCTGCTCAGACCCGCAGGGAGTCCCTCTGCTGCCTCCAGCACCTTCCACCCTCCATCCATCCCATCCCTCCCCAAAACAGATTGAAATGTCAGGACTTACAGCTCGGCCCCCGTCCCGGCTGGGTCCCTGCTCAGGGCCGGGAGGCTGCGGGGAGGCTGTGGGAGCGGGGCGAGGGCTGTCCCCCCCGTCTGGGACCCAGCGGCCCCAAACCCCGCCGAGGCGGGGGGCAGGTGATGTCCGAAGCCACTCCGGAGCATTTACAGGGTTGTTTGCAGGAAACATCAAACTCGGGAACAGAAGCGCCAACCCAGGAGTCATCGCCCCCCCTCGCCGTCCCTCCCCACCCTCTTGCTTGGTCTCATTTGTACCGATTTGCCCCGCAGGCTTCGCGCTGATTTGCCATGTCCCTGGCAGGGCTTCGACCGGGGAGGGGGAGCGGGAGCCAGACGGGGAGCGGATCGGGGGGAGCAGCCATGGGGAGGGTGGTGGGGACCAACAGGAGCCCGGCTTGCCAAAAGCAGTTCAGACCTAGAAAAAGCTTTAATGTGCACAGACGGAGCAGGCTGGGAGCAAAACCAGCTGGGCTGGAAGAGAACGTGCTCGGCAAGAGGCTGGTTTGGGGCTGGGTGCGTGCGTGGCTCCGGGCTGGCTCCTTGCTCCAGCCCTCTGGCCCCGGAGGGAAGGCAGAGAAGGGAGGGGAAGGTTACACGTGAAAATTCCCCTTCCAACATCAACTTTTCCTATCGATGAGTGATGGGCAGGATGCCAGCCTGGTTTTCTCCGGCATTAATGATTTACCTGCTCCAGCCACCACCCTTGCCCTGACAGCTCCTGCACCACATCTCCGCCTCAAGATCCCCCTCTATGCCACGGGATGGGTCCCCTCGGGCTGGGACAGTCCCACCATCATCCCCACCCTGTGCCCACCCTGGAGCCCACACCATCACTGCCTGTCGTGCCCACCCTGGCGCTCGTGCCCTGCGTGGGCTGAGCACCATCACCCATGGAGAGAGACAGAAGCTGCACGTGGGGGTGATTCTGAGCCTGGGTGCTTCCCTTCTCCCCTTGCAGGTTCTTTTCTCCTAGAAGTGAGTCCCAGACCATCCAGTTGGGGTGTCTGGCACCTACCTGGGTGTTTGCCCTGGCTGGAAGGACTGTGGGAAGCTGTGCCCCCATAATCTCCTCACAAGACATTGGATCTGATCCAGACATCTGCATCGGGCTGTCCCTGCATGGCATTGTTTAATGCAATTCCTTAAAATCGGACCCTCCCAAAACCTCCTGATACTCTGGGCGAGCTTATCTCTTTGGGGCCAAGAGAGGACACCCCATGCCCCCCTCACACTTGACCCACCAGCTCCCTGTCACCCATCCATGTCCTCACTTTATTATTTTACGTGGCTCTGGTGTCGGTGCTGAAGGGCTGGATCCAGCACTGGGCACAGCACTGCGGAGACCCCCTCGGCTCTGCCCCCCGTGTGCCGTGAGAGGGCCCAGGCTGTGCCCTGGTCCCCGAAGCGTGGCAGGGACTCAGCCCTTCCCGGGCGCTCCGCAGGCAGCCGGCCCCAATCTGCCGTGGCGCTGGGCCACCTGTGCTGGCTGCCCTCGCCATCTGCGAGGGGCGGGCCGGGGGGGCGGCTGCCATCCCCCCGCCCGGGTCAGCAAGCAGGGGGACAACTGGGCTGGGAGCAGCGCGGCTGCCTCCCTCCGTCCGGGTGGGTGCCACCGCATCCCGGAGGGGGGAAGAGAAGGGGATGGGAGCGGCCCCTCTGGAGGTTCCTCCAGGGATCTGATGCCGAGGGGACATTTCTGAGCCCTTTAGTGGGGACAGTGTGCAGCCCGGCCGCCCTGGTTGGCTGCAGCATCCACTCCCTGCTACCTCTGGGTGTCCCCTGGCGCAGGGACGCCGAGGTGAATCCCGGGTGGGTCTTCGGGGGTGTTTTGAATCCGGACGCCCTTGCGCTGAGCATGGGGACATCTCATCCCCTCCTGTCCCAGGGTGTCCCAATGGGAGCAGCCAAAGAACCCCTGGGAGCCTGTCGGCAGAGAGATGTCTCTGCCCTCCTGCTCGCGCTGGTGGCAGCCACCATCCTCTCCTCCCTCCCTGCTCAGCCGCAGGAGCATCCTGAGAGCTCCCGGCCGCGGCCGTAGCGCTGCGTGTGTCTGCAGCCCCACACCCGCTGGAGTCAGACACCGGCAGGCTCATCCCAGGAATCCCCCCGGGCGCCGTGGCTGTGCCTGTCCTGCTCACAGGGGACGTCGTCCTTTGATGAGCCGATAACGGAGCCTGCCCTGCGCCTTCCTACAGGTAGCCGGAAAGTTTTATTTGTCACCGGCTGCTGGAAAGGTCACGGCGTCCTCCTCCCCCTTCTATTTCTGGCCCGTGCCCTTTCGCCGTCAGACGGGAAGCGCTCCGTGCGCTGGACCCCGGACAAGCCGTCTCGGTGCGGCCGCGTCCCCGGCGCCCGGCCCCGGGGGCGGTGGGAGCGCTACGGGGAGGATGCTCTGTGCCTGCCCACGCCGCCCGGGCTCTTCACGGACCCGAGAAACCGCCGCAGGGCGGGGGGAGCCGTGTGCCATCGGCTTCACGGGGAAATAATGGAAATTTGGGGATGCTACAGGAATCACCGCGGTCCAAACCCGGAGGAGGTGGGTCTGGCCCCGGGTGTCACCGGCACTGGCGCTCCCGAGGTCCCGCGGCTGCAGCACTGTGCTGTGCCCGGAGCGGGGTGCCCGGGGTGCAGGGGGAGTGTGGGTGTGGAGGGATCCCGGGAACCTCGCCCAGGGTCGGTCCTTCAGCACACACACACGGTCAGCTCTCAGCTTCCCTGCGCAGGCTGGGCAGGCGCCGCTGATGGGAAGGAGAGTCACGGGAGCATTCCAGCACTGCGGAAACATGGGCTGTGCAGTGCTCCCAGCTCTTACTGCTGCCACCCAAAAGTGGGGAGCAAAAAGGGAACATCCCTCACTGACAACAGGAGAGCGAAAAAGGGGATTCACCCTGAAAACTGCCCTTTGCTCAAACCCTGCAGGTTTCTTCCTAACTCTGAGAAATACCCAGAGAAATACCCAATACCAAACCTTCATCTGAGCTCTTCCTGGGGGCCAGGCAGGATCAGCCCAGGGACCCACCAGCTTTCCCAGCCGCTGTGGTCTGGGATCACCCTGGACTCAGCTCTGCATGTGTGGGTGGACTTTCAGCTGTACAAGGAGCCCTGGAGACCCTTTGTACCCCAGGGAAGGACCCCTGTTACTCCTCACGGCATCTCAACATATCCTGGGAGGGCTGTGAACCCAGGAGGAGTTGCAGAGGAGCCCAGCTTCCCTTTCCAGCCTCCCCAGTCTGCCCATGCAGAGTTGCACCCCTCACAGTACAGAGCCTTTCCCAGCTCTGGGCCAACCTGGAGAAGGTTGAGAAAAGCCCCGGGGAGCTTTTTCATCCCTCTTTGTTCATGGAGCAAAGATATTCCCAGCCCTGAATCTATAGATTGGCCCTTAAACTACAACAATCTCCGGGGAGAAGAGAAACAAACGCAGGTTTTGGTTGCTGTTTGTTGTGTTTTGTGGTTTTTTTCTGTTTCTTTTCCTACACAGACAGCCTTTGCCCAGGAGGGGTTAGCATGAAAAATGCATGTGGGGATTGGGGGAGCGGGGGGAGTGGGAGGAAGGAGCTATCGATCAAGTATCTCTGAAAGCCACACAGCTGTGCCAGCCCCGCTGCCTCTGCCAGCCATCCCCGGCGCTCCCGGTGCCGGGCTCGGCGCCTGCCCTGGGTTTGGGATGGGCCGCCTGATGCTGTGCCCAGAAAACCCCCTGGATCCCGGAGAGGAGCCCGTGCTGCCGTGATCCGATGCCTCCGCCAGCCTTTTCCAGCAGTGCCAGTGCCAGGCTCGGTGTCTGCCCCGGCTTTGGGATTCAATGTCAGGAAACCGCCCTGGATCCCGCAGAGCGATCGGATCCTCCGCAATCCCTGCCCCGTGCGCGGCTCCCTGCCTCTGGGCTCTCAGCCCGCTCCTTGCCTACGGCAGGTCAGAAATGGGGCCGCTCCCTTTTCCCCCACATCCAGAGGATTCTCCTCCCGGGCTCCACAGGACCATAAGGAGAATCTGTGGAACAGCAAGAGCTCTTTCCGCTGTGCCTATCAACTCTTCTGGCTGCCCCACACCTCTGTACCACTCTAATCAGTAATAATAATAATAATAATAATAATAATAATAATAATCCTGAGCCTGATGCAAACACGGACACAGTCCAGGTTCGAGGGTAGGCTTCAAGGCAGGCAGCCAAGCACGAAGATGGGCAACCCAGCACACCTCCCGGACCAAGAAGAGCAAGCTGAGGCATCTCCAGGTCTAGCAAGAGTTGCTGCTGGCAGGAGATCAGGGACACAAGTCCTGCTCTCAGCTTAGGAGCTGTGCTTTGTCTGGTCCCGGCAGAGCTGGTGCTCCTAGCAGGGTTGGTGGTTCCTACAGGCAGTGCCCTCACAGCTGTGTCACAGAAACCCAGGGTACAACCCCTGGATCAGGGTAAGGCACTGCAGGGGTAAAACCTTCTCCAGATGGTGCTCATCGAGATGGGAACATCAAGAAATGGCGCTGGAGTGGATGCTTCATGCTATCAATATCTCCCCCACCAAACTCAGCACTGCTAGCAAAAACCAGTCTGGAGCCTGGGAGAACCAGAAGGGCTGATTTTAGGCATCACCTTGGCTGAAAGTGCCCTGAAATTTGTCCCAGATTTGAGATTTGGGAAGGGTGGGAGAGGAGAAGGACAGCAAGGAGAAAAGCGGTGGGGAAAAAGGGATTATTTTAGCCCGTGAGGGGGGAAAAACCCCTGACATCTTTGCTTCTCCCTCTGGCTGGGCACTAGTGTGTGGCACTGGGGACCTCCTGTTTTACCAGTGGCACCAGGATGCAGCACCCAGCAGTTCCAGGCTTGATTTAGCCGAGATTTTGCTCAGTTCTTGCCATGCTCGTTTCCTGTGCACACGGGGGGAGCAGCTTGGTGCCCTGCTCACAGCTGGGATTTTGGGGTGTGAACACAACAAAGGGGGATCAAAAAAGCTGGAGAGGGGTTGAGCTGTCCTCATTTCAGTACAAAAATCTGAGAGCATTTGCCACCAGGAAGGATTTTCAAGGTCCAGTGCCAGGGGGATGAGGTGTTCTCTTGTCTGCTGTGGTCCGAGCCAAGGGCAGGGGACTCCCCGAGCCCCTGCCAGCTCTTCCTGTGCTGCCTACTAGCCGTGCTGAGCTACTGAGAGCCCTCACATTTCCACCCCTCACGCAGGAAAAGCTCATGGCAGCAGGGAGAGAGCTTGGCCCGAATCACGGACCTCACTCAGGGTGCCCGGCACAGACCCTCGACCCCCTGCCAACCCCCGGTACACCCCTGGCAGACCCTGGGTCCAAAACCCAACTTGATCACACCTGGTTCCCTCCAGGATGGGCATCTCCAGCCGTGCCCGCAGCCCCGGTGCCCAGAGCAGGGGGCGGGGTGGTGCCGGGGTGAGCCCTGCCTGTCCCAGTGTGGGCGGTGGGGACACAGCCGTCCCCCTCCCGCCCGTGGCAGCCGCAGGGTCACAGAGGTGCCTCTGACTGTTGCAGGTTCTCTGAGTCCCCTTATCTAAATACAATCTTAATTACACTCAGAGGCTGAGTTCTGATGCTTCCCTGGCTTGACCCTTCCTACGTGTACTGGGGCACTGCATCGAGCACTGCCCGGGCACGGGGCTGACCCAGGGAGCCAGGGAAGAGCAGAGATAGGGAAACTGAGGCACAGAGCAAGGGAACATCCTCAGCCTTGCACCCACAGAGAATTTTTATCATCTCTGCACTTGCTAGGGGTGTATAATGCCCAAATGCTCCAAAATATTAATTTTAATTATTTTGTCCATCTTTTTGCCGATTGCAGTTATGGAGACTCTTTTGACTGGGACTGCCAGGGCTTGTCCAAGACTCTGGCAATTCGGGGAGGTTCCCCAGCCCCAAACGCAGTCATGTCTCCTCAACCCCCACATCACCAGCAGGCGCAGTGGATACCCCAGAGCAAACCAACCCCTCCCTGCCATAAACTCGGCGAGGCCCCGCGGAGCACGGAGCTGTTGCTAGGATGATTTTCCATTCAGCGGGACACAAACTATCCCCGGCACGGAGCCTGGTCCCCTCCGCGGGGCCGGCTGTGTGGTACAGGGACGCCGCAGCAGCTGGGCTGCACAGACCCCCCCACATACCCACATAAACCCTCCCCTGCACACTTTGGTTTGTGTTTTGCCACCGCGTTGCCTCCAGCCCACGTCCCCTTTTCAGTCCCAGCTGGAACAGTTTGTCTTGCAAAGGAAATTCCATTGCAGGAAGGTGAAGGCAGCCGGGCAGGCGCTGGAGACGGCGGGCTGAGCAAAAGTGCTTTTCAAAGTTATTTGATGATTCCTTTCTCTGCTTTGTCAAATGCAAAGGGACCCCCACCGGGGTCGGGTGGGATTGGGACAGTGATGGGCGGGAGATGCCGGAGAGCAGCCGGGCTGGAGCCAGGCGCTTCCCACAGCCCAAGCGGACCTCGACAGCAATTAATGAGAGTAAAGGAACGTCGGCTGGCCCGGGATGCTCTCCCACTCGTGGTGTCCGTGTTTGCAGGGACAGAGCTGAGGCTGGGCTCTGCCAGATTCCATCTCCCACTCTCTCCACCACTGTCCTGAACTCCGCTGGCACCAAAAAGACTTTAAAAATCCCCACTGATAACAGCAACAACTGCCCCATCCCACCTGCCTGCACGGCAGCCGGGCACGGAGCAGGTCCCTCGCACCTTCCCCCTCCCTGGGACACCCTCCGGGAGGAGGAGACGAGGGGCACTTACCTGCACGCAGGACTTTTCTGCCCTCGCCGCAGCTCCGCTCTGCCTGATGTTCGCTCTGTGGAAGTGGGAAGCGTTTTAGATCATGCAGTAGGTTATATATTGTCTGCAAGTCTGGCCCTAGGGCGTCCATCAGTTGGTCTTGCTTTGCTCCTGCCCCTATATGGAAGATGCATCACATGCTCCGCGGCTCCCAGCTATCCGCCTGGTGAAAGAGGAAAAGAAGAAGGAGAGGAGAAAGGGGAAAGAAAAAAAAAAAAATTAAAAGGATCTTCATCACCATGAAAGAGGCAGGGAGGATTTCTCAGTGGAAAACCCACCAGCCAGAAATCCCTGCCTGACCTGAACTTTCCCTGCTCTCCTTTTGTTATCCCTGGCTCCCAGTGCCCCTTTCATCTGCTGCTCAAGGCCAGGGAGATGAGAAGGCGCCTTCACCTTGATCACTCTCCTGCCTCACCTCCGAGCAGGTGAGGGGCTGCAGCTTCTGCCGGGTGCTGCTGTCCACCTGCAGCTCTCCAGCACTAAATATATATATATATCCCTGCCCAGCAATGCCCCTGGTGCTGCCAGGCAGGGTGGGCATGGGGCACTCCCAGGGCTTCCCAACCATCCTGCCCCAAACCTGGGGGTATCACAGGGGTGCAGAGTTACTGAGATGGCATCTCCTGGAGTGGGGTGCTGGCCAGGAAAACTCCGTGTGGTGCTTGGAATGGGGCTGCTCCCCTCACCCATCCCAGGGAAAGGGGATGATGTGGAGCTCCTGGCACAGCCAGGCACGAGTGGTGGGGACAGGAGCCTGCTGCACCTACTGTCCTGCCAGCTGTCCTGATGGTTTGAGGACATTTCTCCAGAAGAAGCAGGAGTTCCTCCCTTTTCCCTATCTCACCTCCCCAGCAGGGGTGCACAGCCAGTTGTGCAGAGCAGAGGCTGCAAAAATCCCAGTTTCACCATCTTCTGCACCAAATTCTACCTGGTGGCTTCTTAATCCTTGGCACCACTGTCACCACCCAGCAGCTCCCCAGGGCAATGTGCAGGTCCTGTTCTCCCATTCTCCTCCTGTGTCTCTTGGCTGGGAGCCAAGCAGGGCTCATCACTCTCCTGTTTTGGGTAGGGCATTCCTGGCTGGAGCTTCTCTGGGAAAGCCTTGGCCTCCCCTGAAAGGGGACACGAGGGGATGACGTCCCTCCCAAACCCAGAGTCATCCTTGGAGCCTGATGTCTTCTGGTGCACTTGGTCACATACAGCACAGATGGGTCATTCCTCTGTCCACAATGATGGGTTCCTGTTTTAATTATGAATATGGTGAGGGTTTTACATAATGTTGTCATTTGTATTTTGTTAAGGTTCAAAACCTAAAAATTCTTCATCAGAAGTATAATTTGTTCCCTTTCCAAACATCTCAACCTTGGCTGAGCTGACAATGTGCTCCCAAAGTCCCAGACTCTGCCCACAAACCTGCACCTTCTTCTGAACTGCATTTCTACCTTTTCAGAAATACTGGGGAAAAAATAACTTTGTGTTACACCACTTGATTGAAGCAATTCTGGAACCTTGGGTACACTCACAGCTGAACCTGGGTGAGGGATTCTCATCTTCAGGTGGCAAAAACTTGGGGAATTTGAGGTGGCATCTGACAGGACCATCTAAACAGGGCATCTGGAGCTGAGCCCTGTGAGGTCATGATCAAAGATTTCCTTAGAACACCTCAGGAGCTGAAGGGCCAAGGGTCAGGCTGGTGATGTGTCTGCATTGAAGGGTCTTTCTGGGCAGAAGGCATCTGGAGTCATGGAACCGTGGAATGTCCTGAGCTGGAAGGGACCAAAAATAATCATGTGTTCAACTCCTGAGCCTGCACAGACCCCCCAACAATCCCACCCTGGGCATCCCTGGCAGTGCTGTCCAAACACTCCTGGAGCTCTGGCAGCCTCAGGGCTGTGCCCATTCCCTGGGGAGCCTGGGTAGTGCCCAGCACCCTCTGGGGGGAGGACCTCCTCTTATATCCAACCTAAACCTCCCCTGCCACAGCTCCACCATTCCCTCAGGTCCTGTCCCTGGTCACAGAGCAGAGACCAGAGCTGCCCCTCAGGAGGAGTGAGTCTTCCCCAGTCTCTTCTTTTCAAACCATGTGACTTCAGCCACTCCTCACCTGGCTTTATGTCCCTCTGTACTATCCTCGTGGCCTCCTTCTGGTGGCTCTTTGATGGGTTTAGATCTTTTTTATGTTGTGATCCCAAAAAACTGCCCCCAGAACTCCAGCTGGGGTTGTGGCTACTGCCTTTAGTTCATCAGAGCTGGGCTGAGCTGAACTCTCCTCCCTTGGAGCTCACACCTCCATCCTGCTAAAGCTCAGCCTCACCTGTTCTCATTGTTCTGAGGATCTCTGAGGAAATCCTGGTCCATCTGGACAAGGCATGCTCAGACCAGGCATTGGCCTCTCCAGGACTTCTCCTCTGAGTGCCATAATCCCACAGCATAATTTCTTCTGGTGTCTCTGTGTGCTCTGCACCAAATTTTGTGCAGATTTTGGAGCTTTGTGGTGTTGCTGTAGAGGGGCCCGTGGCAATGCCAGGAGGTCTGGTCTTCCCAGTCTCAGATAAAATAGTTGTGTCAGAGCAAAGGATGTTTCCCTGGATCTCCATCTCTGGGTATACTCTGCTGTGTGTCACACCAGAACCTGCTGAGGCTTTATGAGAGCTCACAGTTCTTCCCAGCTGAGGAGCACAGTCCCCTGTTGGGACTCTTCCTCTCAGGCACAGCTGTGATCTTCAGAGCAGGGCAGTCCCACCTTCTTTAGGGATGGCCTGATGGAACAGTGCAGGGAAATCATTCCAGAGACAGAGCAGTGCTCTCTCTTTCCAAGTGCTCTCATCAGGAGGGAAATGGCACTGCTCCTTTCTCTTTAGTTTGAGCTTCATTTGGGTTCCACTTCAGCCTCTTCCTGAGGTTCTCAGTGACTTTCAGCAATCTTGAACTCATGGTTCTGATTGTGGAATTTCTCACTGAATCCACACTTATCCTAGTATTTTATACACGAACACACTTTCCCAGCTTTGGGGCTGGGTAAGGGCCCCATCCCCCCTGCCAGGATCCCCATCCCACTGAACACCTTCCTCTCATGCTGATGCCACTTTGACATGACCTCCCACCAGGCTGGAGGTGTCTCTGCTCAGATAACAGGGCTGCATCCAGCTCAAAGGCAACACAGCTCAGACCCTGGTGGGTGATGCTGTTCCTGTTGCTGCAGGATCCAGGGAATCTGAGTCCTGGTGCAAATCACACCTTCTCCTTGCTGGGCAGGCTCCTGCTAACAGGCTCAGCCTGCTCCCAGGGGATGGGGACAGGAGTCAAGGGATGAAAGCAGCCAGGATAACTGATGTCCTTGTGGTTCTGCACTTGTGAATGTTCAGGAACTGAATGGCTCACAAGGACTTTGGAGTAGGAGGGATGGGCAGACCTAGCCAGGCACTCACTGCTGAGGTGGGAGCTCCAGCAGGAGTCGCTGAATGTGGAGAAATCACACCTGGTTCATGAAGTTCCCCAGCTTTGACCAGCAGGAAACTTGGAGAAGGCCCAAGGGAAGTCTCCTGTGAGTTTGCTCTTCCTGTGTCCTCTCCCCTTTCCACTGTTGAGTACCACCAAAGACCTTGCTAGAAGGACTTCTTTCATGACCTTGTGCAGCCACCAGCTTCTTGTGTTCCCTGTGGTGGGTTCAGACAGTGAAGAAGATGGAGAAGTCTCAGGCCAGCTTCAGAGTCTCCAGATGATATTCTCCAGAATTACTTCAAGTTTTCCCTCTTAGGAAGACCTATTCCCTTGATTATAATCTTTCACAAATCAAATGGACAATTAGCAGCTGTGCATATCTGTTTTCTGGAAGGATTTTTTGCCCCTAAGGACCAAAGGAAGGACCAGTTCACATTTCCATGGAGTCTTGAATCTGGAGGGTTTTGTTCCTCTGCTCAGAACTAAAGACAGTTTCCTCTGTTCTGCTTTGTCTGAAAGTCCCACCAGAAGAGTTTTGCTGAGGGCCTCAGAATTGAAAACTCAGGTGCCCTCACGTCAGTACCTAGGACAGGGATCTGTGGTTGGGGCCTGAAATTTTGAGCCTGAGCCTGGTTAAGCGGGGAGAGCCTTGTCCTCCAAGGAGCCAGCCTTGCCAAGTCAGCCTTGCCTCTGCAGCTGGCCTGGAGCTGGTCAGAGGAACTCCCTGGGAGCTGTTGGGGCCCTGTTGGAGCAGCTGCCCCATTGCCCTGTGCAGTGCTGGGGTGGGAGGGCGGGAGGAAACCCCTGCCAAGAGGGGAGATTTCCACTTTGCTGTGTGGTGCAGAGGTGGTGGAGACCATGGTAGGTGATGGAGAAGACAGAGAGCCCTGAAGGGGCTGTGGCTGCAAAGTCCATCAGCTTTTTCTGTGACAGAGGAGCTCAAGAGGCTGGAGGCAGCTGCTGTGACAGAACTAATCCGAAGCCCACATCCCTCCCTCCTGCAATTAAAAAGGCAGAAAAGGGGAAAAGAGCAGCTTCACTGGTGACCTTTCCCTCCTGCAAATCTCAGCCCGCCTCACTTCATACCCCAGCACCAGGAGCAAACAGCCGGGCTGGGACCTGGCAGAGCAGCAGTGGCACAGAACTACCCAAGGAGGTTGGCCCTGCTCTGTGTGTGTGTGTGTGCACACCAGAGTGGCTGCTTTCTTCCAGCCTGCAGGCTGCTCCGGGGAGGGGGAGCGGGCAGGGTTGGCTCGCCAGCTCCTCCTGAGGTCCACTGAGAGGTGTCTGTAGGGCTCATCTCGAGGAATGTCAGAGTGCATGTGCTCCGTGAGACGGCCTTTCACAAGGCATCAGTCCTGCTGTCACGCAGTGGGCCACAAATGGGGAGTGACAGCTGTCTCCGTGTGCACCATCCATCTGTGGCAAATGTGTCAGCTAGCTGAACACTCCCGAGGAAACTGCTACAGAGCCGGGAGAGGAGGAGGAGACAGGCAGAGGGGGAGTGAGGGAGAGGGAGAGGGGAGAAAACGCGGCAGCAACAGGGGCCACGAGCAGCAACACGTTAACCCAGCAAGGCCAGGGGTCCTGAGGACTGAAGGAAGGACCAGTTCCACTTTCCATAGAGGCTTGAATCTGGAGAACTAAAGACAGTACTAAAGACACCCAGAACTAAAGACAATTTCCTCTGTTTTACTTGGTTTATTCAGCTGAAAGTCCCACCAGAAGAGTGGGAACAAAGGGCTGTTGTGTGGTGGCACCTCCAGTGCTCGTGGAGGTGTGCTCGTGGGCCAGACATCTCCCCAAACCTGGGGGCATTTCCTGGCTCAGGGTGCTGCTGCAATGACTCTGAAGAGCCTTGTTCATTCTCCAGTGTAGAAGGAAATGGATGGGATGGGATGGAGTGGGATGGGATGGGCTGGGATGGGATGGGATAGTTCAGTTGGAAGACACATTAAACAACAGCACTTTACTCTCCCAAGCCAAGAAGCTCCAAACCATAAACATTAATGATACCATAAAGCTGTCACCCAAGGTGGTGTCACTGGTGCCACAGTGGAGGTAGCAGGACAGCTGAGCTTGTTCAAAGCCATGGCTGGAGCTGCAGCAGACCCGGGAGAGGATGCAGAAACCTCAGCACCACCCCAGCTGCTGGTGCTGCTCAGGACCAAGGAGTGGTTTGGGCACTGGGGCCATGGTGGGACAACCTGTCTCTTCTCCTCTGATGGACATCACCTCCCCCTTTTCTCCTCTCCCCTCCTGTTCTTTCCACCACACTGAAGTCTTCATCCTGGCTGAATTTGGTGCTGTGGGACATCACAGCCACGGGAACTGCATTTGTTCTACCATGTTTCTGAAGCGGGTCCACATTGTTAACAGAGAAAAGGTGATGGAGACTCTCTTCCCTTGAATGTCTTCACTCATCCTGTTGAAATGTGCTTGAAGAGGGGATTTCTTGGGCTGGAAAAAACTTGGTACTTACAAACCACTCACTCCTTGTTCAGATGATACCCAAAAAGTTCAGTCCTCTCACCTGGCCTGTGTTTTTGATGCCTTTCCAATGATACCTTTTGAGATCCTCTACCACAAATTTACCATCGGCACGAAAAAACCTTGGAATTGTTGTACCAACTCTGGGGAGATACCTACTAAATTATTCAGGAACTGGAGTCTTTCCAATGGAAAGCTGCTTGGAATATAATCCATGTATTCCCAGAGACCAAGGAGCTGGAAGCTCCAGGCCACCAGCCATCGGTGACACACATACACACCTTGTCACCAGCTCAACCCTGACAGTGAACACCAGACTGAGTCCTTCAGCAGCCAAAAGCCCAATCTTCATTCCTGAACAAAAGCACTGTGCAGGCACCTTCAGGGATGTTTGGAAGGGGGAGAGCCTTACCTTGTTCCTGTGGAGGTTGGAGGACTCCACAGGAGGTTGGAGGACCTCCTGTGGAGGTTGGAGAATAAAAAGAAGGTGCATAGGAGGTCAAAATCTGGGTCCTTGTAGATATTTCTGCTTTACGATCTCAGCTAAACTCCAGGTTCCAGTTGATGTTAAACTGGGTTGTTTATGGCCACAGGTGGGCCACAGGAACAATTTAATTTACAGCCTTAAGTTTTCCAGCAGAACACACCCATTGCAGAGAGGAACCTTGGCCAACACCTGTGTATGGGTTCTGTAATGACAAAATACCAATTTCCTGCCCCGGATCCCAAACTTGGGCCAGACATCTCCCCAGACCTGGGGGCATTTCCTGGCTCAGAGTGCTGCTGCAATGACTCTGAAAAGCTTTGTCCATTCTCCAGTATAGAAGGAGATGGATGGGATGGGATGGGATGGGATGGGATGGGATGGGATGGGATGGGATGGGATGGGATGGGATGGGAT
>JBBMKD010000040.1:1233453-1243858 GCA_037834095.1 Argya squamiceps
TACATTTTGGCCAGAAGGCAAAAGATTGGCTAAACAAGTCGCCACCTTCTTGACCTCATTGGTGAACATCACCATCAGTCACATTCCTCCTCTGCCAGGAGAAATATGTAAACAAGATAGATAAGTTCTAACTGTCTACATAGTTTATATGAAGCTGCATGAGAACCTCCACTACAAAGTGCAAACACTGGAAAGCAGGAAAATTCAGGACGACATCTGGCACCTGCCAGATGCGGGATCTCCGCCCAAAAACTCCGGCAGCACAAACGTGTCCCCGGCCAGCAGGGAGGCAGAAACACACCCGAGCCCTGTTCCCCCAGCACTGCCCCTCCTCCCCTGCCCCGCTCCTGCCATGGGATGGGATGGGCAGTGACAGGAGCCGAGCTGACCCCGCGCAGGCGGGTCCCGCCCCGGGGCGGCCGTGTCCGCTCGATGTTCGGCTTCCTCTGCGCTGCCTGATGGGCTCCGGCTGCCTTCAAGAGCCATTAACACCAAGGCAGGGAGAGAGCAGCAACAAAAGGCTCTGAATATGTCCCTTTCCTGCCTGGGAAAGTCCTCACCGGGCTGCGGCTGCTAAAACCTGCACAAGACAGGTGCTGGACAAGAGTGAGGCTCTCACAGCTGAAAAATGAGAACAAAATTAAAAATCAGCAGGAGAAAAATGACAAAAGCCCCTGCAACCTGTCTGGGATGCTTTTACCACCCAGGGAAGAGGAAATCAGGTTCAGAGGACAGCAAAAGAAGTTCTAAAGGACAGAAAAAGCCACAGTGGGAGTAGTTTACCTGGGTTTACATGCTAATCTCTTCCCACCTCACTTTTGTGCTCTCTGTGCCGTGACACACCACATTCACCCATTTCCCCAGCTCTAATGAGACCTTCCCTTTCCTGTCCCCTGTCATGTCCTGTTCTGCAGGACCTGAGGCAGGATCTCCTGGAGCCCTGGTGCTGGTTGGGTGGCCATGCACACACTGGTTGGCCTGGTGCTGCTTCTAGGAGGTCCTGGTGACTTCACACGGCAGCATTTCCTTGGAAACTTGGGTCTTTTACTGGACTAAGCCCAAGAAGCTTCACAAAAATTCTTACCACTTTTCAGATTTTTGACTATTTTGTCCAATTCAGTTGAAATGGGGCCAAACAGGGAGGGTGAAAGCTGGGACAGCCAGCATGCCCATGTGAACCTCACCCAGCAGGCTGCACTCACAGCACTGCATTTAAACTGTAAGAGGCACCAGGACAGGCAGGAGCTGGGAGCAGGGAACTGGGATGAACTGGTGCTGCTGGGCTGCTCACTGGGCACCAGCACTTGGCAAAGTCAAGGGTTGCTGGAGCCATATAATGAGGAATTGGAGACAAGTCCATGTCAGTTGACACAAACTGGCTTCCCTCAGCTGCTCTGACACGTTTTTGGAGAGGATGAAGCTTGGCCAGTGACAGAACAGCTCTGTGGCCAGTTGCCTTGGAAGGGCTGGTCTGATACCATGCAGCACAGATTCAGAAAAAAGGGAAAGATAAAAACACCCTGCTGCACACTGAACAAGCCAGGTCCTGTCTTGGGAACATCTTCCAGGCAGAGAGTCAGCTCTGGCAAGTTGTGTTTGGGTTGTCTCATTTCTCCTGCTCCACCACCCATCTACTTCTTAACCTAAGATAAAAATTCATGGAAAAATGGCAGAGCTGGAGGCAACTGGAAGATGTGAGAGCCACAGGGAAGGAAGAGGGCAGGTCCTGGTCTCCAGTCCTGCACAGAGCCCAAGGTGGACAGCAGGGGAGGAGGCCCTGTGGGATGGAAATGGTGAGGAAGGTCTGGGTGAGGGTCTGAAGGAACCCACCTGGGCTGCTCCTAGTGCTCAGTAGGGTCGTTGGAGGCACCAGGGTGTCTGCAAGGTGCTGGGAAGGGTGTAGGGAGCAAAGGGAGCACTGTGATCCTTCACTGTGACCCACCACAGGGGTTGGAGGCAGAGCCTTGTAACTTCACAGTAGCAAATGTGTGCAAGACAACAGCAGGAGCTGCAGACCAGAGAGAAACGGGAGGGTGAGCAGCTCTTTCAAGCAGCCAGGGAAGAAAAAATAATCAAAAAAAGCACTTTGGCTAGAAGGTGCTTTACAAAGTATTTATGAGGTGTGCTCGTTAAAAATGGATAAGCTGTGCAGTGAGGCTGCAGAACTCCTGCAAGCACCAGGAATGGGAACTTCTGCTGCCCAAGGGAGGCCAGGAGGAGCGAGCCTGAGCTTGGGGAAGCAGTATGGGCATCAGTGCTGTGCAGCCACACTGGGCTGCAGGACCTGCACAGGTCCCTTTGCTCTGCTTTATTTGTGTTCAGGATCTGGATTGAAAGGGATCTCTACCCCTCATCTTCTACCTCCTCTCTGCAGGAGCTGGAGTAGCTCCTGACACCAGGCTTGTGCCCCACACATTTTAGGGGCTGCTGCATCCAGGCTGAACCCACCAGCAGCTTTGCAAAGCTGGCTGCTCTCCACAGGGAAAAGGAGTAGGCTTGGATGCAAAGTGGAGGAGCACAGGGCACCCTCTGTCTTCAGCAGCAAAATGCTCCTGGCCAGAACTGACCGTAGGTTGGATGAGCCAGGAATAGCAAAGAAAAGGTACAGCCTGCTTGGATGCATCTCTGGAGGTGGCAGATGATGAGGAGAGAGGAGAGTTTTGCAGGGTGTGGATGAGGGAGGGCACACAGGTGGGATGGGTGTGTCGGGCCAGCGCAGTGAGGGGTGAACCCGCCGTGCTGTGCTGAGCCCTGCAGTGCCCCAGGTCCCGCAGCCAGATCCATCCCCACCGTGTCCATCTGTGCTGGGTTGTGGTATAGGATGTGCACAAAGTATTCTATCACCATCTTCATCAACTGTTGAATCCAATTGTTGGAGCAGTGTTCTTCCAGGCCCCCCTCCCTCTGGGCTGTCTTCTGTCAATGGCCCATCAATGCTGCTGCAGGACTCACAGGTAACTCCCTCTGGGAGCTCTCTCTCGTTAATGGGTCACCAAGGACTCCCTGTGTGACTCATTATCCCACTGTGAGATGCTCCGCCCAGGGGGAGGAGGAGCCAAGCATTCCCACCTGGATATAATCTGGGATTTGGGACAGTACAGGGGCCCTCACCCACTGGATTCCCAGAGGATCAGAGCTACCAGACCTTTCTGTGGGATTACTGCTTCAGGAAGACCCCCTCATCTGGACTGCTTCCATCACCCTGCTCAGCTTGTATTCTGTCAGTGGTCTTTTGTATTATTGCATTTATTCTATTTTATTTTACTTTTCTTTTCTTCTTATTAAGTTGTATTTCTGACTTGGAGCCTCTCAGTCATCTTGCTTTCAAACCACTACACATCACATCACACACAGGGCTTTGCCAAACACCCTGTTTCCCTGGGGCTCAGACACACACTGTCCTCACTGCTGCTGGAGGAGTGATCTGTTTTGTGCTGCCTCCCCCTCCACAGCCCTGCTGGCCCCTCACCTCTTTTTCTTCCAGGTAGATGGAGCCCAGGCACAGGTAGACAAAGTGTATACACTTTACTTTTTTTTCCTTATTATTAAATTGTATTTCTGACTTGGAACCTCTCACTCGTTTTGCTTTCAAACCACTACACCATCCTGCTGGGAACGGTCCCAGCCAGGTCCATCCCCTCCGTGTCCATCCTGCCGGGAACGATCCCAGCCAGTTCCATCCTGCCGGGAACGATCCCAGCCATATCCACCCCCTCCGTGTCCATCCTGCCGGGAACGATCCCAGCCAGTTCCATCCTGCCGGGAACGATCCCAGCCAGGCCCACCCCCTCCGTGTCCATCCTGCCCGGAACGATCCCAGCCAGGCCCACCCCCTCCGTGTCCATCCTGCCCGGAACGATCCCAGCCAGGTCCATCCCCTCCGTGTCGATCCTGCCGGGAACGATCCCAGCCAGGTCCATCCTGCCGGGAACGATCCCAGCCAGATCCACCCCAGCCAGGTCCATCCTGCCGGGAACGATCCCAGCCAGGCCCATCCCTGCCGGGAAAGATCCCAGCTAGGTTCATCCCCTCCGTGTCCATCCTGCCCGGAACGATCCCAGCCAGGCCCATCCCCTCCGTGTCCACCCTCCCCGGAACGGTCCCAGCCAGGTCCCTCCCCGTCGTGTCCATCCTGCCCGGAACGATCCCAGCCAGGTCCATCCTGCCGGGAACGATCCCAGCCAGGCCCATCCTGCCGGGAACGATCCCAGCCAGGCCCATCCTGCCGGGAACGATCCCAGCCAGGTCCATCCTGCCGGGAACGGTCCCAGCCCGCCGAGCTCCGCGGCTCCCGGCGAGGTGTCGGCGCAGCGGCGGCCGCGTCCCGTCGGCGCGGGCGGCTCTCGGTGATGTGACGGGGAACAGCTGCTCGGTGCAACGCGACCTCCTCCCCCGGGCCCGCGGCCCCCGCCCGCAGCACCCGCCGGGCCGTGAGAAAAAGAGCAGCGCTGTCAGGGCCCATCAGCGCTGACGGGCACGGGGGGAGCGGCGGCGGCGGGGGGAGACGGGGCTGTAGGGGAGGGTCGTGTCTCCTCGCCACGCGTGGGGCTGGGACAGGGTCCCTGAGGGCGGGGGACATGGCCCGGGTTTGTGTTTCTGGCAGAGGTGACCCCTCTGTGGTAGGATGAGAGGTAAGAGTGGTTTGAGGAGGAGGAGGAGGGGGTGAGCCAAAGCCAGCAGGGTCTGTGTCCCTCTGAGCTGAGCACATCCATTTCCTCCCGCTTGCTTTTTGCTGGGGAAAAAGTCATCATTAACAGCCAAAATTGATGATGATGATGATGATTATTACGAAGGGATGGATTTCATGGCAAAAGTGTTCTCTGCTGGTTCTGATCCTTGTTTGTCTCCTGGCAGCAGCTTGTCTTGGATGGATGCTTCTCTCCTGGTGCCAGCCACAGGACCCCGAAGCCTGTGTCTCTCCTGGACAGCTGGGCTCCTTGCAGGTCTGGCTCAGAGCCCTCCCAGTGCCCCACAGTCAGGCCTTTCCTCTTTGCTCCTCATTCAAACCACCTGCTTTGTCTGGGCCCAGGGCTCCCGAAGAAAAGATGCTCCCAGCTGTAAGGAGCTGAGCATGATGCCGGTCAGCACATTCACTGAAGGCACAGCTCGGCCTCCTAGCAACCCCAGCAAGGAAGAGAAGCTAAAATCCCATCTGAGATCCTCCCTCCTGCCCTCAGCTCAGTGTCAGAGCTGTGACAGGGTGGGGGAGGGCAGCCAGAGGCTGGGGACAGCAACAGATGGGAACGGCTCTCTGCAGCTGCCAGCCAGAGCTGGGGCTGAGCTGGGCTGCTCAGAGCATCCCTGCAGCATCCCCAGCCCCTGGAAAAGGCCCCAGGAGAAATACCTGCAGGAGCCAACCCAGTGAAAGTGCAGCCATGGAGCTGTGGGATTGTCCTGGAACTGCCACAGGAATGGGATCACTCTTGTTCCCTGTGGGGAAAGGTCCTGTTCTGGGGCACTGCCAGTTGAAATGATCCCCAGAAAATGGCCTTTTCTGCTGGGACTTGTGGTGAGGAGTAACAGCTGCTGCTCTGGGAGGTGTTGAAGGGAAAGAAGGTCCTTCTGTCCCATATCAGATCTTCTCTGTACAAGATTCACAAAATCATGGAATAGTTTGGGTTGGAAGGGACCTTGAGGGTCTTTTGGTTCCAACTGCCTTTCCCAAGGGTCTTGTCTCAGCTTCACATGGGAGTGGTTCCCTGGCCAAAATTCCCAGGTCACACCCATGTCACACAACCCCCCAAAACACTCCAAGCCTTCTCTGAGGATCCTGGAGTTCTTACCATGTCTTTACTCAGGCAAACATCCATCACTGATGTGGGATAAAATACATACCAAACCACATGCCATGAATGTCACCTCCATAAGAACAAAACAAACAGCAGGCTGGGACCTGCTGCTCACCTTCCTCAGCAAAATCCAGGCAGCAACAAGGTCCTGCTCCGTGAGGTTGAGCTCTCAGGCTCTGGCCAGGGGAGCTCAGCACTCTGGGGGCACCAGCTCAGCGCAGAAACCTGCTCCTGTATTTGGTGAATCACTATTGCTGTGGAATGGGATCTGGAGTCTGGTTGTGTCTGGCCAAGACCAGACAAAAATTGTTGTAGAGACCCTGCACCCAAGCCAGGAGCCTTCTGTGCAATCTCACTCAGGACCACAATTTCCAGGGAAATGTGGAAAGCTGAGGCTTCTCCACACCTTTGTCTACCTGCTCCATCTTTATTATGGATCCTTTCACCATCCTAAAGGGGAAAACCTCATTGAGTTGGCCCATGTCAGCCCAATGTGTGGAGGTGGGTTTGATGATCTGGAGACCTGAGATACACAGACACCCTGACCCTTTTCCTTCAGGCCTCTGAAGTCCCTTCAGGCAAGCAAGAACCTTCAGTCATTAGAAAGGCTGGATTGAAACTAATTGCCCCAAAAGAGAAAAGCTTCACATCCCATCCCCAGGCCCCCAGGCCTTTAGGATTTCTACAGGCACCATGAAATCAGTAAATTGCTGTTTGTGTGATTCCCTAGACCCTTGCCCATAGGACATTTTTGCTCTGTCATATAATGTAAACTGCAGGCTTTGGATGTTCAGGGAATCATAAGTAACTGGAAGGAGGAAGGCAAATGTAACGTGGTCCCTCAGAGAGCTGCAGGCTCCCCAGAGCCTCTGTGGGAACGTGGCACTCACAGGCAGAGCTGAGACAGCCACAGACCCCTCTGAGCTGAGCACATCCATTTCCTCCCACTTCCTTATTGCTGGGGAAAAAAGTCATCATTAACAGCCAAAATGTTTATTATTATTATTATTACAGATGGATTTCATGGCAAAAGGGTTCTCTGCTGGTTCTGATCCTTGTTTGTCTCCTTTATTTCAAGGTCACCCCACTCAGGTGCAATCTGGGTGTTTCTGTTCCTGGTCAGTGCTGAATTTGATGGTCCATCCATGGACATGAATCATGATTCACACCAGAGAAATTGGGACAGACAACCCTCACTAGAAACAGATCTTGACAGCAATACCAAGCTCGAGGCTGCTCCTTGCCCTGACCACAGATAGAGAAAATGCTGGATACACTCAGAACTCTGCACCTCCTCCCACCTGCAGACACAGAATTGTAGAGCATCTCCAGCTGGAAGGGACCCATAAGGATCATCAATTCCAACTCCCTGCTCCTCACAGAACCACCTTGAACTCCACCATGGGACTGTGAGCACCATCCAGGTGTCTGAACTTGGGTAAAACGAATTTTGCTCATGCTCTGAAGCTATCTTGTCCCCCAAAGTGCTTACCAGGTACCTTTGTTCCAGGTAGGTCACTGTCTCACCCACCATCACCTGTATAAAGGAGACCTGAGGAGCTCAAAAGGTGGAGGACTAACATAAAAACCATGGAATTGTGTGGGGTTCCCTTGGCCATGAGACGCTGCTGGGGAAGCCTTGTTTGAAAGGTTGAAAGCCCTCTCCAGACACGTCTCCCTGGTTTTGTTTCAGAATAGTTCAAAACAAAATCTGGAACCCCCTCAGCAGCTCCTGTGGCCCCAGAACACAGCCAGAGGGACAAGCAGACTTTTAACCATGACCCTTGGTGTGGTGCTGCACTCCTGGTGTCTGCTCAGGTGCTGCAGACACAAGAGTCATCTCTTCTTCTCTCTGATGTGGGAGTGTAGAGAAAAGGGAACAGTGGAGAGGACACACACCTGTAAGGGAGATGTCATAGACCCACAGAATCATTTAGGCTGGAAAAGCCCTCAGAGATCATTGAGTACCACCATTAACCCAGCACTGTCCCCAGGTGCCATATCTACATGGCTTTTTAATCCCTCCAGCAATGGGGACTCACCACTGCCCTGGGAAGCCTGGTCCAAGTTTTTTGAACAGTGCAGGGTGAGGGAGGTGGGAATGGGCTCCAGGATGCTGCAGGAGGGGTTTTGTCCCAGAATGCAGAAACAGATGGTGAAAAACAGCAGGAGGAGATGCTGAAAGCAGGGGAGACAGGTGATGTCCTCTCATGAACTACTCTGCCAGGTCCAGCCTTGTGCTTGTGCACGTTAAACCTTCTAACCCTGGTTTCTGGATCCTGAAGACCAGCAGGAAGGGGTTTCCAGGTTATCATCCTGGCCAGGCTGACAGTTCTCCAGCCAAACTAGAGGGGTGCTGCTGTGTTTTCCCAGAAATCATGACAGCAGTCTGATAAGAGGCTTGTGTCTTGACCTTCAAGACTCCATCCCCAGGGCCCCCCCAGTGCCACCCCTACCCTCCACCCCCTTTGGCCTGGAGGTGCCTGGAAGAGGGTGAGGAGCTCTCTGGTTCATTGATCCCATCTCTGCAAGGCACAGGAGGAGCCTCAGCACCATCAGCGTGGCCGGTTGTTATTGTCACTGCTGATTTCTGTGCTCTCCTGCCTCTTTCCCCCTGACTGGTTTGGTGGCCCTGTCATTACCAGGTTTCTCCAGCTGCCTGTCAGGGTCCTACTGGCCTCAGCGTTGCCTCAGGCTCCTGGATAACAAACAAGGCACACAAGAGTCCTTGGGCTTCCACGGCCTTAATTAGCTGGTGTCATTTTAGGGATGTGTGTCCTGCTGGAGACACAGACAGCTCAGGAGGCCTCTTTAAATGCATCCAATTAGAGGGGGCTTCAGAGAGGAGCCAGCAGCTCCTGAGTGCAGGGGCTGCTGTGAGACCTCTGTCCTCACTGGAGGCTGGAGGTGAGTTGTTCTCCCCCTGGCAAACACCAGTCTCTCCTCGGTGGGACCTGTCACTGCAGTGGCCCTGGTGGCATTCACAGTGTTCTGCCTGTTTTTTCTCCAAGAAACCTGCCAGTGCATCCTGTCATACTCAAAGCTTGGGTAGATGCTGGGATAAAATCAGTGTTTGCTCTGGTTTTCAGCAGCCCTGGGTCTCCAAGGGAGCTGCTGCCTGGTGTCTTTGGACAAAGCACGACTCCCCTGTCCCTTCCCCACTGTCAGGTTCTGCTGTGTATGACAGGCTGATGTGCCAATTCTCACTCTGACCACAATCAAGGAGCTGGACTTGATGATCCTTGTAGTGAGTTGGTCCCTCCCAGCTCAGGATATTCTATGGTCCTTTGATAATCTGAGATCCAGCCCAAGGAGATCCTTTATTCCTAAGGATGGCTCCTTAGGGAGTCTAAGGAGGCACATTCATGCCCTTCATGGACACATGGATTCCTCTGCAGGCTGTGGGGGGCCACCACAAGCACTCCCTCACCACTCCAACGAGCTCGTGCCCAACAGGATCCACAGGGAGAAGCCACCCTGAGGTGACACTGAGAGCCAGTGGCTTGGGGACTTCACATGGATCCTCTGCTGGCACGGCAGTGACCTGAGTTACCTTCAAACCAAATGAGAGGCCAATGGATTGAGGATGTGACTCAGAGAACCACACAAAGGTTTGGGTTGGAAAGGACCTTTAAAGCCCATCCAGTTCCACCCCTCCCTACAAGGGGCAAGGACACCTTCTACTAGATCAGGCTCCTTCAAGGCCCCTCCAACCTGGCCTTGAACACTTCCAGGAGTGGGGCAACCTGTGCCAGGGCCTCACCACCCTCATTGTAAAAGCCTTATTTATATCCCTACCTAAATCTCCCCTCTTTCAGTTTAAAACCATCACCCTTCATCCTTTAACAACAGGCCCTGCTGAAAGGCTCATCTCTGTGCCATGAGTGTTGTAGGATGTTTTCTGGGATGTGTTTGTTCTTTAACATCTGCACACAGCTGTTTGCAAAGCCCTCGTGGGGAACTCTGCATTCCAGTCAAGCATGAACATCTCCAGCCAAACACGAACAGGCTCAGGCTGCCAGAGTCCTCCTGTGCAAGGTGAGTTTATCCCTTCTCCCTGCCCACGTCCTGGCTATGACAGGTCACCTCTGGCACCTGCCTTTCCCCCGGGGGAGGTCCCATCCTTCTCTTCTCCGCCGAGCCTGGCTGCTGCTCCAGGTAACAGCACCCACCACCATCCCTTCAGCCTCCACCTCGGCTCCCTCAGCCCCTTCAGCAGGAGGCAGCTGGGTCAATCCCCTCCCCGGGGCTCAAAAATGATTAAATCAATTAAACCCTCACGAAAATGGGGTTCTCATCCATCCCTAGTCCTGGCTGTGGTGCTGAGGGGTCTGGGCTCTGCTGTGGCAGCAGCTGCCCAGCTCTGGCCTCTCAAAGAGTTAACCCCGAGCAGCACCATTAATATTCTCACTGATAACACCAAAT
Source organism: Argya squamiceps (assembly GCA_037834095.1). Taxonomy (NCBI): domain Eukaryota; kingdom Metazoa; phylum Chordata; class Aves; order Passeriformes; family Leiothrichidae; genus Argya; species Argya squamiceps. The sequence goes on from JBBMKD010000040.1 coordinate 1,243,668, forward strand.
ACCAGCCCTGCACGGCTGTCGCTTTCATTAGCGCCGGGAAAATGAGCCCTTCAAAATAGGACAGGCGGCTGGGGGGGGAGCGAGGGGAGGAGGGCTCTGGGGCCAAACATGCGATTTTCCGTGCGATTGACGGATATTAAACCGCCTTCCAGTGACGTCAGGGGTGGCTTGGGGGATGGCGAAGGATTCCC
>JBBMKD010000040.1:1267169-1277981 GCA_037834095.1 Argya squamiceps
GTGTGGCTGTGTGAGCTTGGATTGCCCCCTGAGCAGTTCTCAAGCAGTTTCTCTACAGGAGAGGCTGACTGGGATCTAGAAGGGCCCTGGCTGCTCTCTGAAAAGACACACTTACATGCTGGCAGCAGCAGAGATGCTTTCTGTGCTTCAGGTCCAGCACTCAGCCTTGCCTCGGGCTCACCTCTCCGGCCCCAAGCTCTGGGCTGTGACTCCACTCTGCCTTTTTGTGTTTCACAGGAGTCTCCCCGGGCAGGGACAGTCTCACACTTTGTGCTGGTGCTAAAAGCTGGGCTGTGGGGTGCCTTGGCTGCCTCCAGAAGCAGCAAAGCCTGCGAACAGCCAGGCTGCAAGGAGCCACCTGGCACATAAACACACCTCAAGCCGAGCCTTGTCCCTGCTCCAGAGGGGACAGGCTGGGCTTGGCAGCCCTGTGCCATCCCCAGGCACATCCATGGGGGATGGGAGGGGCAACTTTTGCAATTGCATTCAGCCAGACCACAACCAGGCAAGCAATTCCAGAGTGAGGGTATCCCACTCCCAGCCCTCCTGCAAGAGCTGCTGTGTAATAAATAAATAAATAGGATGGGTGGAAGGGCAGGTAATCCCACAGGCATTAACCACATGGATGGAAGCACAGAACTTCACCAAGTGGAGAAGAGTGGCTTTTTCAGTCTAACACAGGGTGAAATGAGAACAGGTGTTTCTTTGTTATTGTTAATTAAATTAAATTAAATTCTTTCAGCAAAAGCTGGCTCTGATTTAAATTAGCTTTATGCACGCTGAATTAGGAGTTGACCTCCTCTTTTGTGGTAATCCTACCTGAATGTTCCCTTTGTGGTGCCTCAATTAGCACCTCCAGCTCCTCTTTTGCAGGAGGGTGTTTTTCAGCTAATAGCTGTTCTGCTCTCTCAGGGGAGCATCTCCCCCGTGCAGCTGAGGAGCAGCCACCATTCCAGCAGCCTCAGTCACATCCTGGCTGGGGACCTGGATGTGACACATCCCTGCACACGGATCTCTGGGCTCTGCAGGAACCTGCTGTGCAGGGCCACGGGGACACCAGGCAGGGGATTCTCCTCCTCTGCTCTGCCCTTGTGAGACCCCAGTTTTGTCCATCTCTGCAGGACTCAGCACAAGAAAAATGTGGATCTGTTACAACAGGACCAGCATGGAGATACTCTGTGGGCAGGATCCCCTCAGGCTGGGAGAGCTGGGGGTGCTCACCTGGAGAAGGCTCCATGGAGACCTTAGAACCCCTTCCAGTGCCTAAAGGGAGCTTATTAATAAGAGGGAAAGCAATTTATCACATGGACAAGCAGTGATGGGACAAGAGGAAAGTTTTAAACTAAAAGGAGAGGAATTTAGGTTGGATACTGGGGAAAAAAAATCTTCCCTGTGAGGGTGGGGAGACCCTGCACAGGCTGCCCAGGGAAGCTGTGGCTGCCCCATCTGTGGAAGTGTTCAAGGCTGGGCTGGACAGGACTTGGAGTAACCTGCTCTGGTGGAGGTGAGGTGGGTTGGCAGGGTTGGAATGAGATGAACTTTAAGGTCCCCTCCAACCCAAACCATCCTGATTCCATGATTCCAGTGGAAGAGCTCAGCTCTGCACTGCTCCCCAACAGAAAACAAAGGGTAAAGCCAAAACAGGGACCACACACTGATAAGAGTTGGAAAAGGCATCCCTGGAATAGCAGAGGAAGGAAAACCCACAGCAGGAGCTCGAGCAGAAATCCTGGCAGGGAGCAGCAAGAGGGGCTGCTCCACATGACGTGGGACAGGGACAACAGACAGAGGAGAATTTGGCCAGCCTGACTCCTGCAGGGGAAGGCTGAACAGCCTGGGAAGCACTGGGGCAGCAGGGAGTGCAGGGGGCTGCCTCACACACCAGCACTGGGAGGGACACTGAGAGCAGAGGGAGCACAAGGATGGGAGCAGCACTGTCTCTCCACTGCTGCCAGGCCTCACCTTGTAACTGAACACTGTCAGGGACAGCTGAGGTTCAGTGGGGGGATTTTTGGGAGGTGGCACAGGCCATCTCTGGTAGTTAACAGCCCATCACTGGCGGGTTAAGGAGCACAACAGGCTCAGCCAAGGCTCTGACCGGGCACTGAGGGATGGGGCAAGGCAGGCTCCCCTTCCTGGCAGTGCCACGCTGCTAATTCAGCCTGGCCATCATCATGATTCATCCTCCAGGCCTGATTCCTGATGTAACAGATGTTCCCAGCCTACAAAAGAGGCTATTCACTTGCTTAAAAGAAGGGGATAAGCAGAATCTGGGTCTCTGCTATAAAGACACCCACGCCTGTTAGGAAGGACATGCAGCAATTTAAAAAAAACCACAAGCCCAAACAAGATCATTCTCGGAGCTTCCCCTCCAAGCCAAACATCTCTGTTCCCTGGACTGTGCAGTGGAGACACAGGAATGGACAGGATCCTCAGATCAGGCAGGAAAAGCCTTGTCTCTACGTCAAAATGGGACTGCAACTCCCTTTCCATCTGGTCCAGAAGAGCTGGAGGCTTCCCCCAGAAGGAGGCCAGAGAAAGCAGCATTCACAGTAGCTTTTAATGCCATACAGAGAAAAAAAATGAGGCCATCAGAGCGATGTTTGAAGCTGAAACCCAACTGACTGGACCAGACACCTCACAGTGGGAAGGTGGGTGCTGACATGTACTCCTGAGACCTTCAGCTAGAGCCAGGGTACAGCCACAGCTCAGCTGGCCTGCCAGGGGGAGCCATTTGTGCTGCACCCCTGCATTTGCAACACCCAAACCAAGAACGCCAAGGCCCAGCCCGTGGTTCTGAAACACCTGCAGCTGCTGGCAGTGGCAGCATTTCCTCTACCTGCACTCTCATCCTCAGCTCGTTGCATCCCAGATTTCCTGCATCCACAGACAGCAGTGCCACCAGCAAACCTGGACACACTCCCTGCCTTTCCCACCACTAGACACTGGAAGGAGATGGACTGACCACCTAGGGATGTCCCCTTCATCCCAGAAGTTCTCTCTCACTGATTTAAAATACCACTGGGTGAAAGAATTAACAGGTTAAGCATTAGGTTTTAGACTTCCTCACCCTCGCACAAGGAGTGGGCTGTCCCTGGAGATCATTCTGCACCAAAATATGACATTTCAGTGCTAACAACCAGCACCCAGCTGTTACAAGGCAAGATCCCTGGAACACAAGGCATGGAAGGTGCTGCCCCAGAGCTATAGGGGAGGCAGAAAGGGAAGCCAAGGAACAAGCAAGCACTCACCTCCCGGCAGAAGGTCACGATGTTTTCCCACAGGGCCTTGGCCTCGCCCTCATCTGTTTGCCTCCTCTTCTCCACGTGCATGCTCTCCCTCCTCTTGAGGGGCTTGAGGCCCTTGTGCTGGGCCACGTACTGCTGGGGGGTGTGGCAGGCGCCGCAGTGCTTGGCCTTCCCCTCGTTGAGCAGGGTGCAGGCGGGGCAGGCCCACTGGCCCGGCCTGTCCTGCCCCACGGGCAGCGGGGCGGGGAACAGCCGGGCCACCTTGCGGGCGGACGGGGCCTTGGCGCCGCAGGAACAGCCGGCCCGCTCGGAGGCACCGCAGTCGGGGCAGCGCGGGGCCGCCTCGCCCGGAGCCCCGTGCTCCTGGAAGCCGTGCAGCTTGGAGGAGCCGCACACCTTGCACTTCTGGGCCTGCGTGGGGTTCTTGAGGGTGCACTTGGAACACGACCAGGTGGTGAAGTCGGGGCTGGAGGGGCTGCACGGGGTGAACCTCACCGAGTCCCCCACCAGGTTGATGGTGTCGCTGCCTTTTTGGGCGCTGCAAACCTCGCACTTGCCGGCCCCGGCTGAGTTGAGCAGGGAGCAGGAGCTGCACTTCCAGTGGGACGGACTGACCTCCATCTCCTCCTCCAGCACGCTCAGCCGTTTGTTGGACAGCAGGTCCGGGAAGCGTGCGGCAGGGGCGGCCCTGGCCTGACCCTGGGGAGAGCCCTTCTGCCCCACGGCGCCCGTAGCCGCGGGCTGGGAGCCTTCGGGGCCCGGCATCTGCAGCTGCGGGGGCACCTCCCGCCGGCTTCGGGGCACAGGGTTGTTCTGGAGCCCCGGGGAGAAGGGGCTGAAGGCTGGGATCTTCTGGGCCTCCTGTTCCATAGCCACCGGGCCGTGGGTGGCCACGGCATCACCGTCAGAGATCTCTGCAGACACTAAAGGCTGCGGGGTGGAGGGAGCCATGTGGAATCCTGCCGGGGTGATGACTTCAGGGACGACCAGCGCCTCTGGTGGGATCTTGGGCAGGGAGAGCTTGCGTGGGCCACCGCAGGCAGAGCAGGAGTTGGCTACAGGAGTGTTGTGCAGGGTGCAGCGCTGGCAAGCCCAGCCGCTCTCCAGCTCTGCTTCATCGGGGCTTTTCCCCTCCGAGTCCTCGCTGCTGCTTTCTGCCTTGGCAGCCTCCTCCTTGGACGTGCCCTTGGGCTCCATCAGCACGGCAGGCTTGGGCAAGTTGGGCAGGATGCCGTTGATGACGGGCAAGGGGGAGCCGCTGGGTCCTGGCTCGGGGGTGAAGCCACACACCTCACAGGTCTCCTTGCCCAGAAAGTTCCTGAAGGTGCAGCGGGCACAGGCCCACTTCTGCTCCTCCACGCTGAGGCGCAGGATGTGGTTGAGGTCGGGTTTCTGGCGGGGGGCCTCACAGATGGAGCACTGCCGCTGCCCCACGGGGTTCAGGAAGGTGCAGCGTGTGCAGGACCACTCACGGACTGCAGCCATGGAGCCAGGAGAATGGGAGTGGCTGCAAGAAAGAAGACACAGAGTGAGGCTGAGGCCAAAGCCACCCAATAGGCAGCAGTGTTTCCTGGGCTGGCATGGTCAGGACCTTGCTTGCAGGAAGGGAATAACCATCAATCCAGTCACTACTCTACAGGCACTTGCTCCTCTGGAATGACAAATTCTCCAAGTGCATGGCAATGCATTGGCTTCCATCCAAAATGCTCCAGGAAGGGCAAAAGAAGCAGCCCAGCACCCACTGACCCCATTCTCACAGTGGGGCTGTATCCCGGTGAGCAAACACACCATATCTGTACTCAACCCTGGCAACTTTGTGTCTGCAGGTCGTTTGGAATTCTTTGGAGGAGGTGACACCCTGCTCTGCCTTCTTGCTGTTCCGGCATTAATTCCTGTCCTCCTCCTCCTCTACTCCACCCCACCTCTGTCTCACTTTCTGTTCTTGTCTCCATCCTTTCCTTTCAGCTCCACACCACTTATCCACACTGGGATAACTGTTATCCACACACCACCAAGCCAAGGAAGGCTTTGGTGTGCAGAGGTGCTTCTATGTGGCTGCAGGTTTTGGGGCCAGAAGCCTGGCCCAACCAGCCAGCAGCAGCTCCATGGTGCAGCAGTGCCAGGACAGCTCACCAGCAGCTTCCAAGCTCAGCAAAGATGGGCACCTCCATGTCCCAGCCCCAGCTGCTTCCCCACTTATCTGTGAAGTAGAGAGGGCATAATGCCCTTCTGGCTGCACCAGTCCATGGTTTCAACCTCCAGCCTTGCCTGGGAATGCCTGAAACTCTGATGGGAGAACGGGTCCAACACACCATATCTTGTCCCAGAGCAGGAAGTCACAATTACATTTTCTAGGCAGGTTCAATTTTCAGGAAGTGCAGCAGCAGCACCAACTCCAAGGACCATGGCAATCTCTGGGCAGTCTTCCCCCAGTGCAGCCCTCCTGGTGCTTTCAGGATGCCATGTGGCACTGACACTGAGAACAAACCCCAGCCCTGCTCGGTGCCCTTTGTCCCCTGCCCGGGGTCATTTTGTGCAGCTGGAGCAAAGGTGGGGCTAAAGCAGAGTTTCCTGCTTCCTCCTCCTTCACACAAGGACAAACCAGCTCTCCCTCAGTTAAACATGCACCAGGAGCCCAGAGCCCTCCCTCCACACACTCCTGCTCCCAGATAAGATGGCCAAGTCTTAAACCCAATCTTGAACGCCAGCTCCAGGTCAGCTGTGCCTCTCACCAGCAGAGCAGAGCCCTTCCAAGCCCTTCCCCCCTGCTCTGCTTGCCTGAGACCACAGACAGGGTCAACTGTGCAGAAGAAGCCTCCAAGTCCATCCCATGCCCTCAGCTCTTCCCAGGAACAGCAAAGTCAGACCTCCAGAGACCAAGAGCAGCCTAAGTCCTGGGAGCTGCACCTCAGTGGGCTCAGCACTGGCTCCTTCTCCAGCATCCCCTCAACAACCAAGTTCAACCACCACACTGGCTGGAACAAAGGGAAGGAGGGTGTTTAATCCCATAAAGGGCAGGCACAGACAGCTCTGAGATGCTGGTGCAGCCTGTGGAAGGAACTGGGTCCTGGCTGGCCTCCAGAATCCCAAGCAGCAGCACCTGCACACGCAGCTTCCCAAGACTCTGAGCAGACTGCAATGCAGCAGAGAGGTCTGGAGGGGCAGAGGATGCAGCCAGAACACCCCTGGGGAGGAGGGAAGTGACCCTCCCTTTGGCTGGTACATGAGAAACTCTCCTGGGAACACTCCAGCAGCAAGAGCAATTCAACCACATTTCCACACCATGCTCCACAGCCACTGGAAGAGCAGCTCCACCTCACAGAGATCAGATATAACCTTCAACTCCCTTCTTAAATCAAACGTTTCTCTAAATAAAGCCTGAAATCAAGAAATCCATTTTATTGCAAGAGAGAGCTTGAAAATTCATTCTGGTTCATATACGGTGAACCTGCATCGTTTGAACTCTGCAAGGTGTTTATTTACTGGAGTTATTCCCAGCTAAGAGAAATATAAACATTGATTTTTCTGCCTCAAGTCCTACAGCTGGGAGCCACTGTACATCCCTCTCCCCTGTGGCAGCACCATGTCCACAACTGAATCTGAAAGGGAGATCATTCCTCAAGCAGAGGAAGGGAAGGAGCTGCTGCCCAGCTCTGGCAGTAAATGGGACCATGAAGGGCACCATGATCCTGTCACATCCATCTGTCTTCCTGGGTGAGGTTCATCAAACCACAGGCATCAGCAAAAGGCTGTCAGCAACCTGTGCCATCCACCTGCATCCTCCTGCAGTGTTCCATGCTGTTACTCAGTGCACACTGTGCAGGAAAGCACTGGCTCCAAAAATCCCCCCTGAAATGCAGATGCCACAGTGCTTTCTGTGGATTGGGAAATACAGCCACCAATCCTCCTCCTGCACATCCCTCACACACCCATGGTCCCACCCAGCAGGCAAAGGCTTCCAGCAATGCCACCACAGGACTGTGGAAGGAATCACCCTGTCCCTTCCCATAGAGAGGAGAAAACCCAGGATAACCTAAAAGACAGAAGTAGCACCCAAGGGGACGTTGGGATGAGCTGCATCACCAGACCTGCCTGATGTGGCATCAGCAGCAAGCTGCAGGCTCAGGGAAGGCAGCACCATTTCACTTAGCTGGGTGGGAGATCCAGGCTCCAGGCAGCTGGAAGGGAGGTGGAAGCCAGGATACTGCAGTGTCCTGGAATGGCCCTGGGGGGCTGTGACATCCTCTGGTCCCACTGTCACACTGTCCCCCTCCTGGTCCCATCTTCTTGCCCTGTGCAACAGGAGTTGGCCCCTAGCAGTGTCCAACTGCTGCTGGGATTTCCACCTACCTAACTTCTTCAGGAAAACCAAAAAGCCTTCTGAAAGGACCATCAGCTCACCCCTCTAAGCTCCTGCAGTGGCTGGGCCACCACTATGACAGGCTTTGGCAGGAGACTTCCCTGCCTTCTGTTGCACATTGTGGTGCCCAGCAGTCACAGAGTTTTCCCTGAAAGTGAGTGGCAGACACACAGCATGGCAGGGGACAAGGGACACAAACCTTCTGCTGTGCCCCACAGCTCCAGGTTCCCAGCCACCAACCCCCAGCCTTGGCAGCTGGCAGGACACCGCCCTGTTGTCCCCACAGCCCTGCCTAGGACTGATGGACAGCTCCAGTCCCTGCCTGGAATGGAATTAAATTTAGTGTCCAAAGATGCCAGCAGGCACCAGGCTGGAACCTGCCTTTACATGGTCCAACCCATGCCAGAACGTGGTTGTGGCAGCAGCTTCTGTCCCACAGCAACAACTTCTTCCTAAAACTGAACCAGCTGAAGGAGAAATTCACCCTCAGCCTGTCCAAGCTCCACACTTCTCCTTAACCAGCCTGGCTGGCTCCTTTCCCAGCAGGCAACAAGAGTGAGTGAGGAAATAGGGTTATCCCCAGCACCTATTCGCCAGGCCCATCTGCTGCCTGTTAACACAGTCACTCCCCAGCCCCAGCAAACACAACTGAGATAAACATTGCCTGCCACCTTCCTGCAGGAGAGGAGCTCCTCTCAAACCAGGGACCTGGCAGCACCCACCCACGGGAGGGCTTTCCTGGGGGACACTTCATAGGGTGACACAGGGTGACACTCCCCAGCCTGGCAGCAGGGAGCTGCTGGAGGCTCCTTTGGGGTGCACACTGAAAGGGCAGCTTGGGGTGCAAGGAAAGGGTAACAGGCTACAACCCCACACCTCCAGCAGCATGGACAGGGCTGGATCCACATGGCTGTGCTTCCCACCACAGCAGCTCTCCCCAGCCAAGGCAGGAGACATCAGCTGGCAGGAGGCACCACGGCGTTGGCAGGAGTGCCCCTACCTTGGCAAATTGCAGCAGTGTAATTATCATGCTTAAAAAATAATATAGAAGGTACTCAACCAAGCAGGCAGCTTTCAACATACTGATCAGGTCCCAGGGAACTTCACTACTCCAGGGATTAAGAAGGTTCCAGCTGGTCACCTTCCAAAACCACTTCAGGACAGTGATATCCCTGCCCCGGGCTCTGCTGAGTGATGAGTTTGCTGAGTCCAGCTGCTGCAGGCTCCTACAGAGCCACCAAACTGTCCAGGGATGGTCACCACCTTTGGGCACCATCTGGGACCCAAGACTTCTCTGCAGCAGGGCAAAACAGGAAGGAACAAGGCAGGGTAGGAAATCAGGAAGTGCCCAAAAACCTGCAGTTTGTCCTTCCTGCTGGCAGAGAGCTGGTGGTGTGCCAGGGCTGTGTGATGTGCAGCTGAGCTCCAGGGCAGCAGGGAGCACCCAGCCCTGGGAAAAAGCACCCAGGACTGCCAGAGAATGGCTCGAGGTGACCTGGACACCAGAGTGAGAGATCCCAGGGCTCTGCTGCAGAGTCCACACTGGCAATAGGATTAGAGGAGCTTGTGTCAATCACACACAGCAACACAATCAGGCTGTTTCTCTAAATAAAACTCCTCCAGAGCAGCTAAAGTCTTAAAACTTACAGCTTCATTTCCCTCCCGCAGTAAATAAACAAATAAACAAAAATCAATTGTTCTAGTCAGCAACACAAACCCCCAGCTCTCTGACACACAACACATCCCAGCAAAATCCTCACTGACAAATACAACAAAAAGCACTAGAATTTTGTGGAAGAAAAACCAAAAATTACCAAAAAAACCCCTAAACAAATCCTGCCTCAGTGTCAGTGAGCTGTGAATCCCTTCCCCTCAACCCCATGCTTTCTATTTAATATTTCCCATTTAATTTTCTTTCAGTAGTGCTGCTAAGCTAAGAGAGGACTGCTGAGCCTTCTCCCACACAGACCTACCACATCTCCAGAGCCAGCAGGAGCTGAAGGCACTTGTGCCCACCAGGAAGGGGTGCAGGAGGTCAGCATCCACCCAGAACCCCTGTGGCAGTGCACTGTTAGGAGCACACGTGGGCTGGGATCATGAAGGAGATGCTGTTGGCTGAGCTGACTCACTCTTGCAGAGCCAGGCAAGGGCTGGGAGGCTGGACCTGGAAGGTTGCAGCAGATCTACTGGCAGAGCAACACAGAAACACGGGGAGCTGGGACTTTCCACTTGGTACAAGTTTCTGTAGGAGCATCAGTGGAGACAAACAGTCTCTGATTCACACTTCTGAACCCCCAAGGCTATAAAGGAAAGTGTCACCAGCTCTGTGCTGGAATCATCTGAACAGGGCAGGTTGCATAAGTAGTTCCAAATCCTGCCTCCAAAGTGAAACAGGATAATAAAACAGGCTTTAATAGCAGTGACCTTCACCCTATCCTTCCAGGACCCTTCCAAACTCAAGATATTCTGTCTTGGAGAATCATGGACAAAAATAAAGCACCAGAAGGGACCTGTCTCTTTGCCCTTTTCTCCCAGATCTGCTGAGCAAGGGAAGAGACAGCAGAGACCCTCCCCTAACTCAGCCAGGCTTTCCTGGAGCACTGTATCAAAGTATCCTTGCCAGGCTGTGCCAGGTGGTCCCACTGCAATGGCACAAACATTCCCAAAACCCAGAGCCTGCACATCTCCACATGTGTGCAAAAGCAGCACCCCAATTCCACAACAGCAAGTATGGGGGGTCCCAGAGTAACTCAGGTCAGAAGAGACCTCAGGGTGCTCTCCAGCCCAAACTCCTGCCCCAAGCTGAATCTCTTAAAGGGATTGCAGGAGGTTTAGACAGGCTGGTCTCAAAAACCCCCAAGCAGGGAGACTTCACAACCTCTCTGGGCAGCGACCTCAACAGACTGACTGTCCTTGGGCAGAAATGCTTCTCCTTATACCCAGTCTGAAACTCTCCTGTTTCATCCTGTCTGTTGTTTCCTGCCCTCCCACCATGGCTTCTGTGAAGAGCCTGGCTCTGACCTATGGGTGATGTGTCTGTAGGTATTGCTGGAGCTCCTTCAATGCTTTCTGTCCAGCTGGAACTAATCATGGAATCATGGAAGGCACCTTAAAAACCATCTAGTTCCATCCCCTGCCATGGGCAGGGACACCTTCCACCATCCCAGGCTGCTCCAAGCCCCATCCAGCCTGGCCTTGGGCACT
>JBBMKD010000040.1:1278197-1288742 GCA_037834095.1 Argya squamiceps
TGAGCTCTCCCTGGAGCCTTCTCCTCTCCAGGTGAGCACCCCCAGCTCTCCCAGCCTGGCTCCAGAGGGGCTCCAGCTCTAAGTGACCAACTCACTGGGCCCCTCTGGACTCACTCCAGCAGGACAACCTCCTTCTTGTGTTGAATTCTTGACTGAGCCCAGCTCCCTCACCCTTCTCTCCTTGCAGGACTCACACTCCAGCACCCTGACCACCTTAGAGCCTCAACACCAAAAACAGCCCCAAAAAGTTCATCACTTTCTTCATGTGACACCAGGCACCCCCTTCAGCCAGGACCAGAGCTGGGGCCTTGCTCTGAGCTCCCTTTGTTCCTCCAGTTGGTGGAAAGGAACCACAACAATTACAACTACACAAATTCCTCCTTTTGTTGAGGCACTTGAGGAAATAAAGACTTCTGGATCCTGAAATATTCATTTTTGAGCACTCCAGAGCTTTATCATATATTTATATCTGCTCTCACTCTCCAGTGTCAATCCAGGACAAACTGTCAACGAGTTCCCAGAAACACTGCTGAGGTTGGGGATGGAAAAGCAGCCCAGGGACCAGCCTGGTCCCTTTCCATGACAAACTCTCCTGTGGTCAGGACACCCTTTCTCTCTGGAGGTTCCCTCCTCCCTGCCCTGACCATTCACTGGACCAGGACAACCACATTTATGCAGAAAATGCCATTTTCTTCTGGTGATAACCTGCAATTAATTGAAACATGGATTTGTCCTGTTTAATAAAGCAATGGTGGCAGGCAAAAATCCCTCATCAAAGCAGAAGGGAGGGAAAAAAAGGTCTAATTTTACAGGAGGAAACCATGCAAGGGGTTCATGGTGAATGGGGCCATCAAAGACCCAGCAACACCACACAACCCGCCCCAGAGGTGCCAAGAGTCTCAGACAGACACCAAGAGTTTCCCAAGCTGATGACACACTCCAGTTCCTTGGAAATTCCTGGTCCCATTGCATCAAACCCTCAGATGCTTCTTGCACAGTTTCTATTTAGTTTCTTCTTTTCCCACACTGGACACAGCTCTGGCAGCTCAGATGTGCTCCAACAGCCAGGGAAGAGAAGAGAGTTTTAATGAGAAGTTCCCAGGGGAAAGCTGAACCCTGCTAATGAGAGGTCTGAGAGAAAAAACACTGGCCCAGCTGTACAGAGTGCACTTAGCACAGGAGTTTTCTGGCAGCCAACAAAGCCACAGAACACACTCTCAAACTGCAGCTGTCCCTGCTATTTACTCTCTTGTTACCTCCCCAAAACCAGGGATTGCCAGTCAGATGGGAGGGTGAGAGGGGACAGGCAAGAAAGGACTTCACAGAATCACAGAATGTCCTGAGCTGGAAGGGATCCACAGGACCATGAATCCAACTCCTGGCCCTGCACAGGACACTCCAACAACCCCACCCTGTGCCTGAGAACGTTGGGCAATTCCAAGGCAATGCTCTGGAAACACAAGTGTTTGCAAGGGGTGCAAGAGGGAGAACACAGCACACTCCTCATCCTCCAGCAGCCATGAGGAGACACCAAGGCACGTGTTCAGAGTGTGCTGGGAGGCAGGAGGAGGGCAGAAGCACAGCTGGGACAGGAGCACCCTGAAAGCTCCTGTGACACCCATCAAGTCTGGCTTTGATGGAGAAGGGAAGCTGTCATGGCTTGCAGATTCCTCCTCATGGCTGAAATCCCTGGGTTTGTTCAGGAAAAGGGAGGGAAGGGGCAGAGTCTTTGGAGGATCTACCCATCTGAAGTTACTGGAGCTGCTGCACACACACCTGGAAGGAGCAGGTGCCTCACACTGGCTTCTCTCCAAGCCCAGGGACACACAGGGAGCATTGCCCTGAACTGATGGACAGGAGACAAGACTTGCATCACTCTTCATCAAAGCAGAATCAGAATCTGGAAGGCTTGTCTTGTGAGAAAAACAGGCTGGGCACGATTAGACTTTAATACACCTTAATTGCTGCAGTGTTGTAAGGAATGAGCTCTCAGAAGAAAACCAGTTTGGCTGGCAGGGCACAGGCAGGCTGGAACAAGACCTTTCCCAAAGGCTGCTTGGCTAAGGAGCAGGTTTCCCATCTGTCTGCCAGGGCAACAATTACAATCCCTGGGGATACAAAAGGAGGAGGCAGACTGGGTATGCCAAGGAGGTCAGCAAAGTCCAAGTTCTAGCTTTGCTGGAAAGTTTTGCAGGCTCTGGATTCACCAGCTTTTGCTGAGGTCTCTCACCCTAAAGCAGCACCTCCTGCACCTGGGCAAGGTTACTGAGATGCAGGGCCCAGATGAGAAGGCCACCAGCAATGTGACTTCTTCAAAACCCAGGATGGAGGCACTCAGGAGCAGGGGATCATCATGGGACAGGCTTTGGAGCAGCAAGGCTGGCAGGAGAATGGCCCTGGAAGGTCCTGCTGGAGCCCCAGGGACAGCCACAGCACAGCCTCAGCTCCTCCCAAGCTGCACTATTTCTCATTAAGATCAATTCCAGCCCATTGTTATAATTAATAACCTCATCCTGCCTCTCTGCATGCAAGCAGGGGAAATTTCTGCAGTTGCAATCACACTTAACTTCAAAGAAACCAATTTAGCACAGCGCTACTGCTGCCATCATTCCTCTTCCTCAATGACTTTATTTACCTTCTCTGGACCTCATTTCCCCAGCCCTTTGTGTGCCTGGGGAAATTAAAAGCAAAAAATACCGAGCTCCATTTGCACCCAAATATTACAGCAGGGGGAGGAAATTTGTGTCCTTAACTCAGGCCAGCATGGCCATGAACACATTGATTTGGCTCGAGGAGGAGATGAACTGAACAGCCTTGCTTTGACTGCACAACACTGACTAAAATCTGCATGTAATGGGTGTTTGAACCCTCTCAACAGCAAATACAGAAAGGAGGCACAGCAGTTTTATAGGAGTTTGTCACAGTGGCATGAAATTGGTGTAACTTGGGTGTAGGAAGCACAAAGGAGCTCTGGTTCTGCCAAAACATCAGTGACTGCTCCAGTGTGCCTGCAGCTCCCAAAAAAAGCTGCTTTTTCAGGGGAGAAAAGGCCAGAGTCCTCCAGCAAATAGAACACAAGAATTCAAGAATTTTTATCTCTTTTTGTCAATAAAAGGCCTGAATCCTAGAACACTGACAGCCCCAAGTTCTGTTGGATACTTGTAGCTTCAGCTTTTTGCACATTTGGAGCAAGAAAACACTTTGAGAAATGTAGTTTTGTTTTTCAGAAAGCCTGGTAAAAACTGGATCAGCTACCCTGTATGGTTTTTCCAAACACACTCCATCTGTGGTCTGAGCAGAAAGTTTCCCACGTAAAATAAACTTGTCCAGCAAAATTTGTGACCACCTAAAACAGAGGAAGCACTGAACATCACACAGGGATGGGGACAGAGATCTCCAAGCCTCCTCTGGTGTCAGGACAAAGTGAGATGTACAGAAATCAGGGAATATCAAGAACAGCAAGGAGAGGGTTTATGAGCAATGCACCAGCTCTAGGAGCAGCAATATGCTGGGAAGAACAGCTGGGAAGATGATGTTCTTCAATGCTATTGCTACACTAATTCATTTCAAATCATGGCAGGTTTTAATTTCAAAACCCAACAGAATCTGGAGTAGGGAAAGTGGGAGGGATGGGGTGAAGAGCTCAGAATGGAAGGATTGGGAGGGAATGGAGCAGAGGACATCTCTTTGGGTGCCTCATGTCTGGAGAGTGAGGCATGGGACAGGTTTGAGGAGCTTGCAGGTGATGCTCTGTGAGCAGCTCCACGCCCCCACCTCACTGTCACAGCCAGCTCAGCTCCAAAACACCACCCTGTACCTACAGAGAGTAAATGAAACCCCTTCTGCCCAGGGGGAGAAGGAAATTCAAAGCCATTCACTGCCCCTGAGGCCTGTGCTGCTGGGGGTGCCACACGAGTGTGGAGCTGTCTGCCTGCCCCTCACTCAGCCCCGTGGGGGCTCTGGAGCTGTCCTGGCACAGGCACAGGCACAGGAGGGAGGTGGGAGGGCACTGCCAAGCCCCTCTCTCCTTTTGTCCCTCCAGTTCCCAGCCTTACATCAGGCAGGCTGCTATTTGCTTCAGAAACAGCCATCTTCTTCCCTAAATTCTCCCTGATAAAATAAATCAAAGCATAGCTCCAGGGTGCAATTAATACAAAAATCAACAGTAATAAGAGCTTGGTACCATTTGGGATGGAGACAGAGAGGAAGGCTCATATTTCCATGAGGTCTGAGACTAAAGAGAGCAGGGCTGCAGCCTGGCAGGTGGAAGCAGAGCCCCCAGCCTCCTTTTCCTCTTCTCCTAGGGCTTTAACTTGGCCACCCTCCCTCCTCCTGGCAGAGCTGCTGCTGGGAACTCTTCCTGCAAAGGAGGAAAGCCAAGCTGTGCAGTTGCACTGTCCCATGCCAGGGCAGGCAGTGCCCTTCCCACGGCTGCCAGGACACTGGGGCACCCCAGGCAGGAGGATCCTGGAGAGCTGGAAGGCAGCAGGGCACTGTGCTCCATGGCCAGCAGCTGTCAGGCTCCTCAGTGTGATTAACAGGCCTTAATGAAGAGCTAAGCCAGTCCTGGAGCTCAGCAAAGCAGCTCACACTTAATATCTCAGCCAACGAGCTTTGCACTGCTCTGCAGAGAGAAAGAAAGAGTGCCAGGGGCCAGGGGAAGAGAGAGGAGCTCTGGCAGCTCCTGGCATCCCTGGAGTTCAGTGTGTGGCTGAGCAGGGCACAGTAATGAAGCCACTGCAGCCACACTACAAACCTCACCCAGCAGTGAGGGACAGCAGAGGATGGAGGTTCCCCCAAGCCACATCCTGCCAGATCTCAGCCTGCCTGGGCACATCACCAGCTCCTTCTGGCCTGAATGTCCCCTCTGCTCCATCAGGAGATGCACAAAGCAGAGTCCCAGCTGAACTGGGTGCTGCAGTTTGTACCACACACTCTCCCCTGAGCCCTTGGCTCCACACACAACTTCCCAGTGCACTCTCACTCCCTGCCAGGTGCTGGGAAAGACACACCAAGGCCTGGGGCAGCTGCTGTGCTGGAGCCAGGCCCTCCTGCTGTACTGACCTGGGCTAGAGAGGGACACCAGGGCCAGCAGCAAACCCCACCAGCCTCACAGACAGCTCCCACCTTTCCTGCTCCCAGAGCATCAGCACCTTCTCCAGCTCTGCCCCCCTTCCCAGGTCATGTCAGGTCAAGCAGCTGAATGCAAGAGCACACAAAATTCCTTGCTGCATCAGGGAAGCTTTGGGGAGCCTGCAGCAGGCTCTGCTCTCCTTGCAGGCTCGGGGGGAGGAAGAGCAAGGAGTGGGAGAAGCTGCCTCAGGTGCTGCTCAGACTCAGGGCAAACAAAGCAGCATCTCCCCCACGCTGCAGGAGAAAGAAGCAATTTATTGTGACAAATGGTGAAAAGCCTGCAGCAGGGTTGGCCCTTCCTGTCAAAGCTGGTGAACCACACCAGGAGAGGGGAGGGCCTGGCAGTCAAGTGGGATATGCATCACTCCTGGGGGGAAAAGCACCAGGAAAACCAGGCTGCAAGAGATCCTGCCTGGGATGCTGGTGAGCACTGTGTGAGCCAGCCAGCCACCACTGCTCACCCCCCACTCTGGGGCTGCTAACTGCCACCTCTCAGTGTCCCCTGCTCCAGAGGGGACATGCCTTGGCCCTTCAGCCTCATAAAGGGGTTGAAGGTTTGGGTAGAAGTGTCTGGGATGGGACACAGGGTTAGGGAACATCCAGCAATGTGGCTCAAGTGGGATGTTCACATCTTCATCTCGAGCTCATAAGGGAATTTCTTGTTGACTGTGGAGAGTTCACAGTCCAGAAGGACAGGAAACAAAATTCTTGACTTTTAAGGAACCTGAAACAAGGACAATCTTCCAGGAGAAAACAGGGAGAAGCCCCTGCTGAAGCAAAGGAATCCCAGTGTCCATTTGGTCTCCAGTGAATACAGAGAGATGGCTGTGTCCTCCTCAGCTTACACCACCTGCCTGGCTGCCACATTCCCTTTTTCCACAAAGTATCTGGGGGGTTCCAGACACAACTGGGACTGATTTTCCCACTGCAACCTAAGAAACACCACAGCACCTGAAAAAAATAGGGCTCCACACCTGGACAGACTTCTGTGTGTGTGCTCTGCAGCTCTGTGCCTGCAGCAGTGGTGTTTTGGAGAGCTTTGGATTCTCCTCCCATGGGGACTAGACAGCAGCCAAAGCCCTGACAGACCACTCAGACAAACTCAGAAAGGAAATGTGAACCTCTCAAGTCCTTTCACTATGCTCAGAATTCCTCTTATTGTACAGCAGAATGATTTCCCAAGCCTTGGGTCAGTCTGGAGCTGCTCTTCCTGAGCTGCAAGAGCCTCGTGTGGGCACACAGCTCCCTGCAGCCCACAATAGAAGGCAGCTGGAGTCACCTCTGAACGCTGCAATGGGAAGATGAAAGACTTCCAAACACTCCTCTTTTTCCACTGAGCCCTTTATGGGCTCTCCTCCCTGCTCTCACTTCATATCCAGCTCCTTCAGCTGCTGATTTTCCACAGGTGCTGAACTTCCAGATACTCCTGGAGGCTTTTCCATTTTTAAATTTATTCTGTTTAAGTGACAGGGACATATGGTTTATTACAGCTATTAAAGGGTGTCTGTGTGTGTGGGAAATCTGAGATCCAGAGGGCTCCCAGGCCTTGGTGCCTGGCCCCAGAGGGGCAGAGCCAGCTCTGCCTGCAAACATCACCTGAGGGCTGTGATGAGTTTCCAGCTCACCTACATCACACCAGGTCCCTCAGTGCTAGTGAGGAGTTTTAGAGCAGCCCAGAAGATACCCAGGACTGCTGTGCCCTTTCTAGGACAGCTGCCACCCCCTGAACAGGAGGAAAGCCAAATCTCCAGGACAAGACCAATGGCAGGATCTAACCAGGAGCTTACAGAGGGCTTCCATCACCCCAGTACCACTAACAAAAGCTCTGTGCATCACTTGGGTTAGCACAGCTGAATAAAGATGCCACAACACAGCAGCCCAAGCTTCTCTTGGGAGAGAAAAGGGAAAGCTGCTGCAGTGTCCCTCAGCCCAGCTGCCAGGGCACCACAGGAGGAGCTCACAGAGCTGGAGATCCTTGGGATAAGTTTTGATCAACTCTCTCCAGGTTCCATTTGAAATGGGCTCGAGAGTAGCCCAGGCTGCTCTCTGAAGGAAGCCCAGGGATGTGGGATGCAGGAGGATGGAGGCAGGGAGGCCTTTCAGCTGGGAATGTGGGAAGGAAGGGAAGTCCTGATGGGGCTGATACCCACAGCTGTTTCACAATACAGCCTTACCTGCCCTCAGCAGGAAGGGGAGGCAAGGAAAGCAGCAAGAAGCTGAACTCATTAAGCTTTTCTCTCATCTGAGGGGCTGGGACAGCTGCAGCAAGGAGGGGACCAAAGGACACTTGTTTCCATCCATTTAGCTCCCCACACCTGAGGAATGTTTGAACAGTCACTTCAAAAGCAGCCCCTGAGGAAAGCTGGCTGGATGAAGAGGAGCCTCTACTTGTTTTCATTTCTCTAAGTCAATTAAGAAATTTCTTTTTAAGTGAGGGTCTGTGGTCTGCCTCAAAGAGCCTGTGCTCCCCAGAGAACAGAGAGGGGTGAGGTGGCCATCTGGAGCCAGCACTGCAGGGATTTGTGCTTCTCTACAAAAAAAAATAAAGAAACCCTGCTCCAAAGCCCCAGAATCTCTGTTTTAACACACTTCTGCAGCAGGTGCACCTCGGTTTTCTCACCAGTACATCACACAAAAAGCAAGTGGTGTTGACAACAGGCAGAGTTCTCCTTGTGCCTTTCAACACTTGCCCAGTGCTTGAAGAATCCAGCATGGAAAATGCCTTTGAAGCTTCCCATCCAGCCAAGAAGCACCAAGACAGAGGCATGGTCTGCACTTTATCCTGGTTTCACATTCACAGACCCACAGAATGGGCTGGAAGGGACCTCAGAGTCCATCTCATTCCATGGGACACCTTCCACTGTCCCAGGCTGCTCCAAGCCTCATCCAGCCTGGCCTTGGACACCCCCAGGGATGGGGCAGCCTGTGCCAGGGCTCACCATCCTCACAGGGAACAATTCCCTCCCAGCATCAGGGTGGTCAAGCTCAAACGTGATGGAAGGGCACAAACACAGGCAGAAGAGATCCAAGGTCACAGAACCAGCAGCTGGAAAACATTTGCTGGGACAAACAGCTCCCAGGGTGAGACAGAGCCCTTGCATGGACTAAATGGCTGAAGTTTTGCCTTTCACACACCACTCAGGGTGTTTTCCATCACTCCTCCCACCACAGTGCATGGAGGATTCACACATCCTGCATCAGGTAACAAAAGCAGCTGTGTGTGCAGGGTAGTTTGGAGGGACAAGGCCATTTGTTCAGGTGAAGACACCTTGTACTGCCTTCAGGAACAGGGAACAACTTTAGGATCACACCAGCATTTGGAGCTTATGCTGGTACCCCTCCTTTTCCATGTTTGAGGCCGTTTCACACCCCTTCCCAACACAGCTGATGTTTGAACTGAAGGCTGGGATGGGAGAAGAATTTTCCTGTTTCCCAGGACTAGAGAGATGTGAGACTAAGGCTATGGGCCCACAGCTGGAAAGAGCCAGGAAAACCTGATGGGACTGTAAACCCAGCACTCACCCACATCCCCTCACTCCCACTGAGACTTCCCTCACATGGGGAGGCTGCAAGAGGAGATTTACTGGTGGCTGCCAAGCCAAATTGCTGCTCAGCTGAAGATTTATGCTGCAATTTGTAGTGCTGTTAAAATAGAACTGGAAGAGTGGTGGGGGAAGAGAAATAGAGAATGAAAGAGAGGGGAGGGAAAATGGATCAGGAGCAACACCAGAGCTGTTTGCTCCATCTCTCACATCTCCACTGAGCCAATCACTCTGCATTTCCAGCTGCTGTGCTCCAGCTCCAGAGCTGCAGTGCCAATGCCTGGGCACACACAGGGCACAGCTCATAGAAATCCCTCCATCTCCACAGCACCTGGACTGTCAGGCTCAATAAATAGAGCTGGCACAGAATGGCACAAAAAGGACAGGGCACCTGCAGCCACCAAGGACAGGAGAAGGGACACCCCCACCCCAAACATCACCCACTGCCTTCCCATTCTGACACTGCTTAAACATCATTTCTACCTGCTGAGGTTGGAGGTGAGCTAAATCACCCCCTGCACCTCCAGGAACTTGCCAGCTCTGCACACCAGGAAAGGGAAAAGGCTGTCAAGTGATGGATCAATATCCCTGGCTATGCAAAGAGCCCCCTCCCCTGAGAAGCCAGGGAAAGGTCAGAGTGCCCTGCAGCTCCCAGGGAATCCTGGCTCTGCTCTGCACAACTGGCTGACACACAACCTTCCAAAAATCAAAAGCAAAGCCTCTGTGATGAACTTTTAACAGAACAGCTTTCTTTTGACATCAGGGAAACTCCCCATGCCCTGAGCCAGCCCTCTGCCCTGTCCTGCCAAAACCAGGGAGGAATTTCAGAAGTACAGCCAAGGAGAAGAGCAGAAAGTGCCTGGCCAGGCTCATTCCTCATTCCAGAAACCACCCTAGGGCTGGGGGTTCCAGTTCAGTAACTCCCTGAGCCAGGAACTCAGGCAGTAACTGAGTGCAGCCCCTTCTTGCCAGGGAGATGGGAGAGGGTGGGATCCTGTGCACAGGCTGAGTGCCACCAACAGCAACGGATCTGTCTGTGTGTGTGCCCCTGACCTATAAAGGTCACTCCTCTTTCTCATGTGCCTGAACTTCAGAGGGGACAATTAGCCACAGTTCCCCAGAGGCTCAGTGGGATAAAACACACTGATCTTCCTGTGGTTTGGCTGGGAATGCTTCACCATGCACAGCCTACTTGGTATTTTCATTTCCTGGCACTGGAGGCTTCTAGGACAGTCCTGGGCCTGCACATTCAGAGCCAGAGTGCAGCTGAAACAGCTCTGGCTGTGCAGACTGGACCCTGGATCCTGTATCCTCAGGCAGAGCATCCTGTGCAGGGAGTCACAGTGGTTCCCTCAGCACCTCCTGCCCCATCTGCAGCCACCCCAGGCAGTCACAGATCACCCTCCAGGATCCCAGCAGCAACCACCAGGCTCCAGGAGGACACAGCAGCTCTGCAGCACACCAGAAACCCACCACAGCCCCAGTGCCCCATCAAACACAGCAATGAATCCACACTTGGCCTCGGATTCAGTTTGGCATCACTGTGCCCTTCCAAAATGGGGGCTCTGTTTGGTTTCTCCAGCCTCCTGGAGACAGAGGGGGGATTTGCTGGGTGATATGGAAGGGCCAGGAACAGAGCAGGACACTGTGCTGGGGCAGACTGAGCCACACCACCACCCAGCAGCCCAACCTGCTCCTTCTGCTCACACCCCAAGCCCTAGAGCTGTTGCCACCTTAACTGAGGCAGCAGCACATGTGGTTGACCCCAGGGACAGGCAGACAGGCTGCAATTACCAGGGAAAGGTCAGAGTGCCCTGCAGCTCCCAGGGAATCCTGGCTCTGCTCTGCACAACTGGCTGACACACAACCT
>JBBMKD010000040.1:1293256-1314221 GCA_037834095.1 Argya squamiceps
CTTGTAACGAGTGTGGCTGTGTGAGCTTGGATTGCCCCCTGAGCAGTTCTCAAGCAGTTTCTCTACAGGAGAGGCTGACTGGGATCTGGAAGGGCCCTGCCTGCACTCAGAAAACACACACTGTTACAAGTATCCACAACAATCTGCAGCATCTTTACTCCACCATATCCAAGCTGAACTCCACAGCAACTTCCAGAGGGAGCACAACCCACACAGGGATGCATCCACCCCACTGCAGCAGCTGGGGAACACAGCCTTCCCTCCTGTGTGATCAGCAGGCATGTCTGAATAGCAGAGCTGATGGCAGTGCCCTCGTGGGGTTGGATGAGTGGCTCCTTTTCCCTCCTCCTGGATACACAGAGCACATGTTGGTGACCCTCATCTGTACCACAGCCACATCTGCTCTTTGCATGGAGCCTTAGGAAGGGAGATGGACCAGCTGGACCCCAGAGATCCAACCTCAACCAGGCAGTGATTCTTGAAAGGTGCAAAATGACCTCTCTGAGCACACCCAAATCCATTCAGGCTGCTGATGAAACCCAGGGATCTGTGCCTGCCCCACCCCAGCCCTGCTGGGCTACCTGCACTGCTGAGGCTGCCAGACCTGAGATCTGATGTCAGAAAACAGAAGCAGGCCATCACCAGGTGATTCCCTGCAGTCACCTGATGCTTTACCTGGAGTTTTTTTCCCCAAGAATCTCATTTCTCTGGGTCCTGGTTCCCCAACAAGAAACACCCAGAATCATTTAGTTGGGAAAAGCACCCTGAGTACATCAATCCAACTGTTCCCCCAGCACTGCCAAGACCACCAGTGATCCATGTCCCCAGGTGCCACATCCACATGCTTTTTGAACACCTCCAGGGATGTTGACCTCACCACTGCCCTGGGCAGCTGTTCCAATGCCTGACCACCTTTTCTGTGAAGAATTTATTCCCCAGCACCCAACCTGAACCTCTTCTGGCACAACTTGAGGCTGTTTCCTCTTGTCCTTGTTCCCTGGGAGCAGAGCCTGACCCTCACACAGCTGCACCCTCCTATCAGGGAGTTGTGGAGAGTCAGATCCCACCTGAGCCTTCCTTTCTCCAGACTAAAACACTCTCCTGGTGTCCTCCAGACACTTCTGCTTGTGCTGCACTCAGAGCTGAAGTGCCACAGAAAGGGGGGAAGGAGCAGCACAGAGCCACATTCCTGCTCCACACAGCCCCCTGCCACACTCCCATATGCCAGAGTTCAGCTATTAAAATCTCCACCAGCCTCAAAACAACTCAGCAGAGCCTACAGGAAAGGCCTCTGTGATGCTGCCCAGCAGTTCTGACTTGCTGCTGTTCATGTATTTAAGCCAAGGGGTGACATTTTGGGAGATTTTCCCCAAGTCAGTGGTGCCTCTGGGGAGCAGGGGGGAGTGCCCTCCCACCACCTGCCAACAACAACAGCAGGTCCTCTCACTTCCCTCTAAAAGCAGAGAGATTTACATATTTTTAGCATATCATAATAATAAAATGAAAGAATAATAAAAGAGTGTGTTCCTCCCTCCACAGTCATTGAGACCCACAGGTATTTCATTCTGCAAAGGCTTTGATAGAAAAATAAAAGTCCTTAGCAGAATGCTGCAGGAAAGCCCAGAACACGAATATCCTCTGGAAGAGGAAGGAGTTCAGAGAGCTTCAGCCAAAGCAAGTAGTGGGCAGAGACACTGCACAGACCTTGCAACCCTTTCCCCAAAAATCTCTCCCAAGAGTGAAATCCAGAAGTTCTCAGTACTCAACAGGACTCTCTTCATGAATCCTGGGAGTGAGGAATAGGTGAACAGGAACATTCCCTTAAATCTCATCAGGAAACAGTTCAGAGCCCAAATTCCCTCCTAACCATGTTGCCCTGAGTTTTTCTGCTTCTCAGTGTTTGCAGTTTTGTATTCTCATGCAGCTTCATGTAAACTATGTATATATTTAAAACTCATCTATTTCGTTTACATATTTCTCCTTTGAGAGGAGAAATATGATTAATAGTGATGTTCACCAACCAAGTCAAAAAAGTAACAACCTGTGTAGCCAATCTTTTGCCTTCTTGTCAAAATATATAAAAGATGGAGTAAAAAAATTAAAATAAAAACTTTCCTGCCTGACCTTCTAATGTCTGCCTCATCCTTTGTGTGTCCAAAACTGTGACACAACCCCTTACAAGGTGGAGGGAAACACCCTGGAGAGGTGCCACCACTCCTTCCAGCAGCAGCAGGAGAAACCTCTACAATCCCACAGCTCCCAAACCATCCCACAGTGGCAGCCACAGCAATGGAGCCACATCCTGCTGCCAGCACCAAGCCTGTGGCACTGCCCCTTCCTGCTCCCAGCTCCAGGAGGGGTTTGGGATGTCAGGAATGGCCGTGATGGATCCCCAGGCTCAGCTGAACCCTCCCACCCAACAACAACCCAGGCCAAGCACCCACAAGCACAGGAGCAAGATGGAGCCCAAAGGGAACTTGCAGCTGAGCCAGAATTTGTCTGGCTGCTCACAGCTACCAGGGGTGAATCTAAACCCAATATCTTTGCCCCAAGCAGAGGTTTTTGCAATCACACCCTCCAACATGCCCCTAATACCTGGTACCTCCAGTCTTTCAGTGGCTGTGCCCTCCTGGCACGCTGGGAAAGGGACAAGCTCCTGTTTAAATGCTGACACACAGAAAGAGACTGTGCAGCCCTGCCCAGGAAAGACCAGGGACTCAAACCTGGTTGTCATAACTCTGCTGCTTCTACACTAAGGCCCTTTTTCTGCTCCCTCTTCTCTTCCTGTCTTCAGCAGACAGGGAATTCCACACCATCAGCCTCACTCAGACAACAGGAGACACTGAAGCCTCCTCTCAGGTCCTCAAATTTTGAAAGCCAAACAGCACTGATTTCTCCCCTTATTCCCATCCCCCCATGAGGGATGACTCCCCCATCAAGTACAGACCAAAGTCACTCGCTCAGTGTCTGTGTCCCTGTTTTTCTGCCAAGGAAGGTTTGTGTTCATCCCCGAGACAGCACAGAGCAGCTTGGCTCTGTGCTGCTCCACAGCAGCCAAAGCATTATCAGCTTTGAAGGTGGCTGCAGGCAGGGACAGAAAATCAGCAGGAAAAACAAAGTCTATCCCAGAACTCCTGCCTGGCCTCAAATTGACTCCCCAGTACTCCCCTTCCTTCCTAAACCACACGACTCTGGGGATCAGGGCATGCACAGGCAGGATACCTACCTTGACTCGTTCTATTGACTTACTTAATTTTTTAAAAGAATATATTTATCTGCTCCTCTCTGGGAACCAATCATCTGCTGCTCCCTGGCCCTGTTGTTCCCTGGGAGCAGCAGCCCTTTTGGTGCCTGGCAGCCTGGCTGATCTCAGGTCTTTTGAACCCACTTCCATAATCACTGCCTGGAGCGAGTTCTTCCCACGCAACTCAACTCTCTGCTCAGTGAATCACTGGTGGTGATTTTCCTGTCTCCAGGAACACTGAGCTGGGATGAGTTCTGCCCTCCCTCTAGCAGGGGAAGTAAGGAATTATCACCAAAGCCACTCCTGTCCCCACAGGACACCGGCGTTATCTGCACCAAGAGCAGCAGTTCCTGTTCTTGCCCCGACATCCGCCCCACCACCAAGGCTAGTTCTCCAGGAAATTTATTTCCACATGTCAAGATTCCACTTAGTTCCTCGAACTACAGACTTGGAGTCATGAGCAGCCTCAGCTGCCACACACAAGGCTGCACAGACACCTCCTTTTTTAGTGCCCAGGGCCAGATGTACACTGGAAGTTCCCAAATTTCAGTTCTGGCTGTGTACAGCCATACCAGGGAGTTCATCTGTGAGCTGAGACACCTTCCCTACCCCTCAAGGCAACAGAGGGAAAACCAGCAGTCCAGAAGGGATAATCCTGCAGGAAGGACCCAGCTCTGTTTGCAGGATCCCTCTAAACCAGAGGGGGCAAATTCACACAGCACACATCACCAACCAGAGCTGCAGAGCAGCCACACAGGACAGGCACACACACAGCAACAGAATTTGGGAACTGCACAAAACATCTTTTCTAAAGGTACTCAAGTAAAGACAACAACTTGTTGGTTTCACACTGTTCCCAGCTCAACAAGAAGAGCCAAGACAAGGCCAGAAAGGAGCAAAGCTTGACATTGCTGGAAGGCTCTAGAGCCATGCACCAGAGCCCAGGGAGCACAACCCAGGCCTTGCAGCAGCAGGAAGGCAGGAAAACAAGGACTGCACCACAGATACTGCACCAACATCACAGCAAACACGTCCAGGGGAAAGCCAGGACAGCTCAGGGACACTCAGAGCAAGCAGCTATTCCTAAATGAGCAGCAGCTCCAAACAGATTCAAGCAGGTATGGACACCCATCCAGGCTGGAGTCCACACAAAGCAGGCATTAGGCAAAGGCTCAAACGTTATCAGCACAAACCCAGCAGCCTCTGTAGCCAAGCCCCCAGGCAGAGGGGTTTTGGATGCTTTTTGATAAATCTCTCAACCTGTCAGAGACTGAATGCAGGACACCAGCCCCTCAGAAACAAGATAAACTCCTCACTGCAAGTGGCTGATGCAGAAGGGGCAGAGGCAATAGCCCAGAGACACATCTGAGGTGCCGATTTCATCGAGATGGGACAGGAATTGAGGACCAGAAACACCAATCTGTTTTTAAGAGTAGTTCTCTTTTGGTGTGCTTCATTCCTGTGGATCTGTTACTCAAAAGCATTGCACTGCTTTTGCATGAAAACAGCTTCTCTGGCTCTTCTGAGGTCAGAAGCTCTTGCAACAGTAAGACACAATCCTCCAGCTGTGACACTACAGTGTCATTGGGAGGCCAGAAGGAAAAGGAGCCACGAGAACACAGCATACAAGGAACTGAGATCCCCTTCCCAGGCAGCCACCTTGACAATTTAGGTGAGGAAGAGCTGGGATGAGTCCTGCAGTCCATTCTGCAGGAGAAACAGCAGCCACCCTGTGTAAAGCCAGAGTTTGGCATCACTCAAAATAGGTGGCAATTTGGCTCTGGCTTCCCGAGGAACTGAACTGAGCCTCTGAGTGAAGGGACCCAACACTCAGCAGGGCTGCAAAGCGACTGGTGTCCCAAGATTGAAGCTGAGAGGCGAGCAGGTGAGCAGTGAGCAGGTGAGCAGGCTCCTTCCCCTCCTCCTTACCTTCGCAGCCGGTGCTGGAAGTGCTGGTGCTGCCGTGTAATAAGGGCACTTTCCCACACGGGGCCGCCGGGGCTGCTCCTGTACCAGCCCACGGCCGGGTGCCCCGGGTAGGGGGAGCTACTGAAGCCATGGTCCGACTCGGTCTCTGCGGCCAGCGATGAGGCAGAGCTCCCCATGCTTCCCCCCTGCCCGGGCCACGCTGGGATTGAGCCTAGGTTAGGTCCGAGCCAGTGGCATGGGCAGCTCGGGTGGGCCGGGCCAGGCGCTGCGGCATGGGCTGCTGCAAAGATCCCAGCACGCTGGACAGAGGAAGGTCGGTTCTGATCAGAGTTGGGGGAAAAAAAAAACAAAACAAAACAACAAACAAACACAGAGAAAAGGGGGGAAAAAAAGGAAAGAAAAAGAGAGAAAGATAAGGTACGATTTCAGCAACAACCTTCCAGGTTTAAAGGCTATCAGTGCATGCTCTGATCGGGGTCCCCATCCCAGAGCTCAGTGGGATGGGGAGGGCTCTGTCACTGAATCCAGCTTTTGCTGCTGGAGATGGGGAGTGTGGGGGCTCTGGAAGAGGCTTGCCCCAAAGTTAAGCACTAGGAGTTCCCAGGCACAGGGAAGCACTGACTGATGGAGGGAAGCACAGCAGAGCCCAGCACAAGGCCCTTCACACATGGGAAAGAAGCAGAAAATGGGACAAGCCAGGCCCACCTGGAGCCCAAACCAGCAGCCCTTGGGGACCACACACAGCAGGTTAGTCTGGGCTCTGACTGGCACACCAGTTTTAGTTACTCAGCCATAAGGACTGGATGGCTTGTGTGCTTACATGTAAAATAAAATGTTCCTCTCTTCCTGTTTCCCACTGACACCCCAGTAGGACTGGAACTGGACGGACTGGGGATCTGCACAAGTATTTCCTGTGACTATTTACTTTCAGCTCAAGGCAAGTTTTAGCTGATCCTGGGCATGCCCCCACCCACAGAAGCAGGTCTGGGGCTTTGCTCCTCCTTTTCTCCCTCTCTTTTGCCTATTTTTTGGAATGTATTCTTCAAGCATCCTCACAATTAAACTCCAGAAACATTTCATGTCCTCTGTCTTAAAAGAAGTTTAAACACACACACATCTCTCCTTCAAAGGAAAAGGCAGGACAGTCTGGATGCATGTCAGGAGCAATGGATCAAGGTAACATTTAACAGAGCAAGAAAAGAAGAAACAAGAAGATGGAAAAATTAGCACAGCTGAGCTTATTCAATTACCCAACAGGATTTAAGGAGATGAATGAACCACAGAAAGACCTTTGGGAAGAAACTACTTTTGCCATAAAAAGGCTGAGATGAGGAGTCCTCAAATACAGCTTTTCAATCCCAGGATTGATCTAAGGGATCAAGAAAGGCCTTGATAGATAATAGACTCTCAAAGGCAACAGCTCAAGGAGCAGGTGTAATTTTGCTACAAGCTCAATACCAGAATGTGCCTGCATTAGGTCATTAACTGGACAATGTTAACTGCTCTGTCACAGTCTCTGTAGCCTGCAAAGCCTGGATGAAGCAAATAAATCTGAAAAAAGCCCAAGAACACAGTTTTCCCTACCTCCTCCTCGTTTTAATTGGGCTGCTGTACATCCCCACTACCCAACAGCAAGGTTTCACTAATATCTGCAGATCCAACCCAAGTGGATCCCTGGCGCTTCCCCTCTCATTTCCTGCTATTCAAGCAGATAATTTGTAACAAATCAGATTTTCTGGCTAAATGAAAGCCACACGATGGGAGGGGAAGAGCACTTCCAAGTATCATCAGCTCAGTCTATCTGGAGACATCAGTCATCCCACACCTGTGGTGTCTCTGGCTCTTCCCAGGGGGGCCTATGTGCTCCAGCAGCAAAGGCACAGGGGATTCAACTTTGACACCTACTAAAGAACAAACTGTCTCTTACCTCAAAACTCGGGTTCTATCATGACAAAGTAGACAAATAAAGGCAAGATGGGTGGAACAGCCCCTCACTGCAGGCTGAGTCAAACAGAGGAAGGACACCCAGGCGTCAGGAGCCTTTTTCCCCCTTGAGCTGGGTTAAACTGCCACATAAAGCAATTCCACAGCCTGGTTCAAGACCACTTCCTCAGGCTGGTAATGCAGAACCCTTTGCTTCCTCCTGCTGCCCATGGAAACACCAGTTTTAGCTCATCCCAAGAGGAGACAGACACAGCTGCTGCCTGCATTGCTGCTGGCTCCCAACGTGGTGCTGCTCTCCCGCCCGTCTCCTCCAGCAGCTCCACCAGAGAGCCACAACAGGCAGCTCCACTCCACAGGGAGGGGAAAGGCTGGGAGCCCTGCTTTAAAACCTGCAGTAAAACCCCATGGTGGGTGGAGTTAGGAGAGGAAGAGAGCTATAAATAGGTGGAGGATAACCTAGCTAAGTCTCTGAGACTGTCTGGTCTAACTGGGCTGCTTGGCTGTGAGTGCTGCGTGAAATCGGATTTCTCCAGGCAAAGCAGTAAATCCTCCTCCTCGGGGTCACCCTCATGCCAGGTGAGAGCAGCCAATGATATTGAGGGGGGAGCGTTGGCCAAAGGTGGGGAGAGGGTGAACCAGTTTGAGAACAGGAGTGGCAGCAGCATTACAGCCCAATGCAAAGCACATACGTGCTTGCCAGAGCCCCAAAACTCTTTTGGCCAACACTAAACAAATGAGGAGCCTCCAAGAAGTCAAGGTGAGAATGGAAACTGCACCCCAGCAAGGGAAGGGGTCAATTAAAGAAGAAGAAAGCCTCTCTGGAAGCAATCAGCCTTAATTTTGAGGAATTTCTGCCACTGGGCAGGGAAATGCCCCAGGAGATGACCTGCAGGCACGTGGCTGAGCGGGGGAGGCTTCAGTCACTAAAAGGGAGCAAACTGCCAAGAGTTCCTCTGTCTTGGCAGGAGGGAGCAGGATTTTTCCTCTAATTAATAAAGCACTGCTTCCACCTATCTAATCTGGAGAGGAAGCACCAATGTGAACAGATTGAAGTGTCTTGAGAAGGGTGGATCTCACTCATGGAAATTAACAGTTAAGCACCTTAGCAAGATGCTGAGTTTGGATTTTGGTTTTCTGTCCCTTGCAGCTGCAATGATTACCAGGTTTGAACTGATGCTGTGTTACTGCTCCCAAAATATTGTTTCCAAAATAAAACCAGGTTTGATCTCACCAACCCCAGGCCACTCACACTGCTTACCCTGATCTGTGGTACATCATGCAGACCCTCCCTCAAATCCTCCACCAGAGCCAGGGCAGCAGGAATGCACAATGTGTGCAGGACAGCAAAGCAGCTGCCTGGAGGCTTCCACATAACCTTATTCCTCCACACCAGTGAGCAGTGCTGACCCTTTGGGCCCCAGCTCTGGTGTCACAGCAGAGCAGGCAGGAAGGGTGGGGATCTACCCAGCCCCCTTTCCTTCCCTCCAGTTTCAAAGTAGGTTTTGGCTCTGAAGTGAGGAAAAAAAAAGAAAAGGAAAAGGGAACTAGCCCATGTGTGTTTCAATGCATGGAGGAAGTTGCAGGATCAACCTTCCCCAGCATCAGCCCCAGGCTCTTCCCTTTGGCACACAGCAGGAAGAAGAGACAGAGGTCCCTGGAGCTGCTGCAGCCACTGAGGAAACCTTACCCCAGCTGGTCCCACGTGCAGCAGCCCCTCTTTGTGATGGGATACCCCCACACTCCTTTTCACAGTGATTTACTGATCCATGTGGCACGAGCCAGCTTTGCTCCTGCTTGAATTTTCCAGCCCCTCTTGGTTCTCTGCCTTGGAAACTCAGGGACAAGACTCTGCCACTTCATTAATTCCTCCACTCCCCAGCCTATAAATCAAGTCAATTCTCAGCTACTCCCTTGCTCCAGGGAAGATGCAGGAATGAAAACACCATCAGACATACTGAACTCCAGACAGCTCTGGTCTGAGGTGAGGGCCAGCAGCTGGCCCAGGAGAAGGCTCATCATGTACCTGAGGGAAATACATCCCTCAAAGCTGTGCCCAGAGGAAGCTGCAAGACACTTCCATCTAAGATTGATTCTTCTAAGCCTCTGCTGTGTGAGCTGCTCTGCCTGGGGGCTGACTAAGACCCACAGAATGTCCTGAGTTGGAAGGGACCCACAAGGATCCTAAGTCCCTGCACCAGGACTCCTCAACAATCTCACCCCGTGCCTGAGAGCATCATCCAAACACTCCTGGAGCTCATGACCATTCCCTGGGGAACCAGATGTGCTGGGACCTGGTACCACCACCACCAGCAAAAAGGGAGCAGCTCCCTGCCTTCAGTCCCATGTAAGCTGCTGCAGGCAGGGAGAAACCAGGGCTCCTCAAGAGCTCTCCTTGTCCAGTGCCCACACACAACCCTGGAGGAGCAGCCTCCTCTCTGGGGACTGCAGGATGAACTCACATCTTAAACACCAACAGCTCAGGGGCAGCTGGAGGAGCTGGGGCTGTGTGGAGCTGGAGGAGACCACTTCAGACACCCTGAAGGAATGGGCAACCCTTAGCCCCCACCAATCCTCCTCCTTGCACAGCAGATCTGCCCTAAGGAGGCACAAGCTCAGGTGGGCCAGGGAAAGCAGGGGATGGTGTGCAGATGCACAGCACAAGACAGGGCAGCCTAAGGTTATAAAGTCCCAGAGCAGGTTGGGATAGCTAAGAACACAGAGGGGAGTGTCTGATGGTGTCATGGTAGCCAAGGATTTGTGTGATCTAGCCAGCCCCCAGCTGCAGGTAGGATTGCAGGACATGCAAAACCAGGCACCAGCACCAAGAAGAGCACGGCTGGAATTCACCAGGCTGAGATGACCCTGAGAAAAGAAATAATCCCAGGAGAGGAAGGGAAAAATCCTCTCTTTTTCCACAAGGCAGCAGGGGTTAGAACAGACAGGCAACAAGACACCCACCTCAGGCAGACCCAGCTCTGAAATCCAAGCTGCAAACTCTGACCCCAAGAGAGCTCCAGGGCTCAAGTGCTGCAGGAGCAAGTGAGCTGGAACACTCCGTGCTGAGCAGGTGTCATGCACACAGCTGGGGACAAGACAAAGTTTTGCTGCTCTCTCTCCCTGCTCTCCCCTGCCAAAACAGCCCCAGTGCTGCAGTCTTGGCAGGAAATGAAGGTGTCAGCAAGTTCCAATTCCTTGCAAAGCTTCTAGCAGGGAGGGGTGGGAAGGCAGGGGCAGACTGAGGCAGGGGTATAACCAGAGGGATGGGACAGTGGTTGGCACATTCAGCTGGGTGGGGGAGGCTTTTCCAGCCCTCATGCTCCACCACAGAGCTGCCTGGGGTTCTGTGACTCAGAAAGCTCTGCCTTACCTGCCAGGGCCAAGGAGTCTTCAGGTGTGCAAGGCAGGAGGATGACAGGCAGTGTGTAAGCACTGCAGATGGGAGGACACAGAAAAGGGAGAGAAGGGTGAAACTCACCCACCCAAATGTTTGTTCTGGGGCACAGGGATGAGGGAACAGAGTCAGATATTCTGACCTTGCAGGAAACTGAGGGGGCAGGAAGATTGAAGTGAGCTGTTTTCCAGGTCTTGGTGAGAAATAAGACTGGCACACCACCTGCAGAGACATCACTAGCTGAAGTGAACTGTCTGGCAGCAGATTTCCAGATGGGCTATTAATGAGGTAACAAGATAATTGAAGCTGGAGTCCTAGACCAGCACAGAACAGGATCTCACCCTCCGTGCTACAAAGTCCAGAACAGCAGCACAAGTCTCTGGCCACAGACACCAACATGCAAAGGAAAGCTTGAGGGTCTTTACCTTCTTTCAGCTGCCTTGAAACTGGTTCTGGCCCAACTTCAGCCCCGAAGAAACTCATACACAGCAGCTGAGTTGGGCTAAGCTGCATTTAATGGCCAGCCCTGACTCTTTGTAAGTATGCAGGCACAGGAAGAGGTGTCCAAAGCCTGAAGTGAAAGATAAATAGAAGTAGATGGACTGCAGAGCCAGCTCAGCCACAGAGCAACTACCACCAAAGTCTGAACAAAGTTTCCTCTTCTCCCTTGCACTGGACACTGTAAAGAAGTGACAGATAATCCAGGGAGCTACTGGAAATCTATCCCGGTCACTTTGAGAGAGAGGATTACACAGATCTGAAAGGGCAATCAGCATCTTATTCACAAGCTGGAGGGAGAAAAAGAGGAGAAGCAGGAAGGTTTTTTTCCAAAATAAGGGTTAACTTCACACCTCATCTCCACTGACAACTGCAAAGCAGTTCCTGAACAAGCATGAAAACGGCAACAAGGGCACTGCTGCAGGAGGGTCGTGTAAGAAAACCCACACAACAAAACCCCAGCGCTCAATTAAGTCAATTAACACCGCTCCACTGAAGGGCAACAAGCCGGGTGTGTCCCGCAATTCCCGGCCAATTGTGGGACACTCCGGAGTGTCACCACGGCCTGGGTGGGCTGGCAGAGCCCTCCCAGCTCCAGCAGCCAGGAAATGCCTCAGAGAGACTCACAGGGGAAGGAACAAAACAACACGAGCCACAGCATCCAACCCCGGGAAGCTTTAGCAGCAGATCTTATTGCCAGATCTTTTCCTCCCCGTGTTTATAATCCTTGCAGCAGAGTTCTGTCATCCTGCTCAGCTCACAGGCTGCCCCAGCTACAAAAGATGTCAGGCTGAAAAATCACCTCGACAGACTGCCTGCTGAGACCAGTTGCATGATAAAAACAGGAAGCTCTTGCCTGCCTGCTCCCAATATGCCATGGATTTAATGGGAAGGAGCACAGGCAGGGATGCTTTGCAAGAAGAGCACACACATGGGACTCTTGCCAGGAAAAATGCATCTTGAGTAACACATGTGCTCTTAGTTTTCTCTTTTTTCAGAAAGGTTTAACTACACTCTGAGCTACCCAGCAGCAATAAACCACTTTTTTCCCCTCTTTCTCACTTATAGCAGAGTGTTGCTTGGTAAACAGCAGATCTTCCTGTCTGAGGCTGTGCCAGCCTGTGCTGAACAGAACTGTTGTTATTGCACATTCACAGCTAGAGATAAACATGAATAAGAGCCACGAGTAAGAGCCAGGCACTGGTTCTTCAATGCACTGCTTTATCAGGTTCACCTTGATTCAAATGTTTCTGACATCTCTCCCTCCTGAAGGGGCAAGATGGCACAAGCAGCAAGGACAAACATTAAAAAAGACAGAAATGACAGCAGCACAAAAAGTGCTCTTCTGTACTCAGTAACATTCACAAACTGTGCAGCTCACAGCTCCACCTGCACTTGAAACACTCAAAAGCACAACAAGGAAACAAATGGGCCCAGCCAAGCCAAGCTGCCCAAATGGGAAAACAAAACAGCCTTCAGCACATTTCTCAGGACAAATCTCCATCCAGAGCCACAACTGCTGTAGGACACAAAGGTTACAGAGAACCAGGGAAGGAAAAAAATGTGCAAGTCATCATCTCATCTGCAAGCTGACACTCTGCAATGACACAGGCACCACAAACCAACCCAAAGAAAGTGGACACTGAAGTGTGAGGAGGGTTTCTAACCTTTCCAAGAGCAGATCTCTAGACCAGCTGCTCCAGAGGCACTGGGGAAAAAAGCACAGTGTCAGTTCCAACAATTAGTTCCTGGACAAGTTCATGCCCTGCATGAGATGACTGCCTGTCTTCAGCAGCACAGAACTGGACTTGATGACCCATGAAGCTCCTTCCTCCCCATCACTCAGCAACCCAAATTCACAGAGGCCCAGACACAGCACAAACACGAGGTCATTCCCAAAAGGACAGCAGGGATTGTATCTTCAGACCATGCTAAGCTGACAGATAAGCAGATGAAGGGCTGGCCACTGCAGAAGGGAGGGGAGGAGAATTGCAGCAAGAAACAGTCTCACAGCTGGTGAAAACTCAGGGCACAGACTTGGACAGCAAAGTCTGAGAGGCAGGAGGTGGAGATGTCCCCCAAGCACACTGTCCCCAGACACCCCAGTCACAGCTTTAACTCTAACACAGATTAGACAGACAGTAAATACATCATTTGCCCAAGACACATCCAGTTGCAGCCCTTCCTAGAGAAACCTCCAGTCCTCACTGCAGTGCCCTGCCCAAGCCACACAGGCAGCAGCACCTGGCTGTCTCCTTCTGCCATTTTAATGCAATTTGGCCTTCCCTGGCTCTCATCAGGCACCACGTCCCCATTTCCAACCAACTGGCCTAGTTTAAGCCAACACATCTCTGGCTGTGCCTCAGGCAAGCACAGAGGTGGGAGAAGCCTGTCAGACAACGGTGCCATTTGGCATTTCCATCACAAACAACCAAGAGATAAAAGCACAAGAATTCCTGAGAGCTGCACAAGAGGCTCCTGCCTTCCCCAGGAGCACAGGGAGAGAATAAGGAGGTGGGACAGACTCAGGGGGCAGAGAGGAAGTTCCTTATCTGGAATCATAGAATGACACAATGGTTTGGGTTGGAGGGAACCTTAAAACCCATCTCCTACCACCCCTGCCACCTTCCACTAGCCCAGGCTGCTCCAGGTTCCATCCAACCTGGCCCTGAACACTTCCAGGGATGGGGCAGCCACAGTTGGGGCTCAGGGAAGTACAGCTCAGCACAGTCATTTAATGCAAAAACACCACATTACTGCTGACCCCTCTCCACCTCCAGATGACACCTGAAAACACATCAATCCTTCTGCACACTCCTGTGGCAGCCATGCCATTGCTTCTGTTAGATAATATTGTATTGAAATTATAGGTGTGGAAAACACCTGGTACAAGGAAGTGATACAAACAAAACAGTGCCTGACACCACCACAACCCTTCCCCCTCCTCACCTGAGCAGTTTTACTGGCTGTCTCCAGCACAAGTGGCTCCTCTGCAGCTACACCAGTACAGCTGGAATTGTAGGATGTGTTCAGTTACACACACCTTAAGCAATATTTTCTGGGAGCAGTCACTTGAACAAACACAGTGCTCATATGAGGAAAAGGTTGTACTCTGAGAGGGCTGAAGCACAATGCAGATGGTTTGAGTGATGGT
This sequence comes from Argya squamiceps, assembly GCA_037834095.1. Taxonomy (NCBI): domain Eukaryota; kingdom Metazoa; phylum Chordata; class Aves; order Passeriformes; family Leiothrichidae; genus Argya; species Argya squamiceps. Next base: position 1,307,417 of record JBBMKD010000040.1, read on the forward strand.
GGAGCAAAGCCAGTCAGCCATGGGAGGTACCTCCAGCACAGGGAGGGAGCTGAGCTTTAACCAAGGGCTGCTGAACCAAAAGGGCAGATGGAGAGGAGATCATGTTACTGGAATCACTCCCACACGCCCTGCAAGACACATCCAGCTGCCTGAGCCTTGTGTGGTGCTGCAGACCCCCAGGCCCCCCTCCAGCAGGCTCTGCTTGCTAAGACACGACAAGTTTAGGCAACAGGAACAAGGGCAGTAGCTTTTGAAGACACTCCAAGGCTGCATCAAAACAGATCCAAGAGCCACCTCACCCCTCTCAGCCCTGAGAAGAAGCTGTGGTGGAGATCTGAGCAACCCCTGCCTGGTGACAGTCACCACTCAAACACCAGAGTGCTCACGGCCCAGCTTCACTGACCAAAGCTATGAGAGGTTCCTGCAGACCTTCTGCTGTGGCTGGACATCAACAACACCTCAAGCCTCCAGCCAGTCCATAAACACCCAGCCAGACCAGATGGACCAACACACAGCAAGCACTAGTGTCCACCTGATGAATGCAAAGCCCCAGCCTGGATGAGGCCACGTCAACCTGGATCATTTGAATCCAAGGACAACACCAGCACACACTGCAAACGTATCCTGATGCTCCAAGTCCAGAGTGGCTTCCCAGCACCTCGTCCTGCCCCCACAGCCCAGGCTCTGAGTGCCCAGGCTGAGAGCAGCCCAGCCACACAGGGCACAACACAGCCACCTCTCTGTCCCACTGGGCTGGGAACTGCCACAGCTCTGTGGTTACTCCAGCAAAGCTCTGCAGAGTTTCTTCACTTATTGCCCTGCCCCTGCACTGCCTCAAACATACCCTGGCATAGTCTGCAGTTTCCATTGCTTGAAACTGTGAGGTGCTGGAAGACCCCACAATTTCACCTCCATTCTCACAGTTTCTTCTCCACCATGAGAAAACCAGAGGACATTGGTATCCCCATCCATTTGAGCACGTAGCCTTCACACAGACAGCATGGAAACACTCAAAGGAGGAATTCAAACAAGGAAGAAAGACAAGAACGAGAGGCACGAGAGACACGCAGCAGGGTAACTGTGCTCACAAACCACAGGAGAGAAGGTCTCCTTCCTTCCAGCCCCTCCCAGCACCAGCTGAGTCAGAAAAGCCTCTCACCCAACACAGTTCCTGCTGGGCAGGTCCAGTGCCAGTCTGTGCAGGGTCAGCCTGGTGTCCCTGGTCCCCAGCAGCCGCTGCTGGCACCCACGGAGTGGCCCAGCTGGAGGAGCATGCTAGAAGGTCCCTGCACCAAGCCTGGAAGGAGCAGCTGCTGTCCCAAGCTGTTGGACAGAGAGAGAGAAAAGGCATGTAAGAATAAATGACTGCTGAGACTCCAGGTCCATCAGCATGGCACCAGCAGAGACAACCAACCTCACATTTTTGGTCCCTCAATCAGCATCCCCTCGAACTCCAGCTTGCAGAGGGCTCTGTGCTTCCCACCACATCCAGCTGGAGCTTGGTCCCCCCTGGAGACAGCTTTGGGTCAGCTCAGACTCTTCACTTGTGCTCTCAGAACCTTTGGCTGTGACTTTATAGTTCCATGCCCACCACTGGCCTCACTCCCTGCCAGTGGCAGCTGCTCAGCATCCTCCTGGTGCAGGCTGTCATCAGAGCGGGAATGCCACACCTTGGGAGCACAGCAGGATGGAGCACAGCAGGCTGGAGCACAGCAGGATGGGATGGAGAAGGACTCTGGACAGCTCTTGACAATTAGCAACAGGGCAGGAGCTCCCGAGGGGCCGGATGGGAACGCAGCGATGTCTGCCGGGGCACGCTGCCTGAATGTTCAAACACAGAAACAGATGTTAATTACTCTGCATAGCCAGGACATCATTAGCAGCTACATCTCCTGGAGATTCTGAAGTACAAATTCCTCTGATTATGCCAAACATGCCCATCCCACCCCCAGAAGCCATGACGTTGGAGTAGTTGCCTCGGCAAACCTCCCTCCTCCGAGATATTTCCCCTTCCTCCTGCATACTCTCTGCTCTCAAAACAACCTGTCTTAATGAAATTCCTGCTCTGGGAAAGTGCTGTCTCCTTTGGGATGGGCTTTCAGCAGATGGAGGCAACAAGAACCCTAGTCCATAAGTGTCTGGCTATCCAGCACACTCTTACTTCCTGTTTTAGGCTGGGGAGGGAGGACAAAAATAAGGATTCAGGTGGCACCATGTGATTGATCAGTGAGCCTCTTTAGGAGCAGAACAAGAGAGCCCATTCTGCCCCTTCACCTTGCTCATCATCCCCACACCATCAGATGCAGCGTGACACCCCTGGGGCAGGGGATGGTGAACTCACAAAGGGCTCCAGCACTCCTCATCACTGATAATTCCAGGCAGTGAGGAAAAGCTGCCCTGTGGTGAACACCTGGACAGGAGCTGCTAATGGAACCAGGGCAGCAGAGAGAGGGTGCACAGAATGAGCAAGGGACACACTCAGGGGCCAGTAATGACTAAATAAGGGAATGATTCAGACACCCTTCAGGTTCAAAAGGATCACCCTGATTCTTGCAGCCCAAGGGTCTATGCAGCTACACAGGGAATTGCAGCACCTCTAAGGCCCTGGCTGAGCTGCTCCCACACTGCTAAGGTGGGAGATTCAGGAGAGCTAACGAGGCAGTGAGACCAACAGCAGCACACAGAGCACCCCCCAAGTGCCACATCACATCATTCTCCCTGCACATACCATGGGATAAGAAGGGAAACAGCTCAGCACAGACCTGCTGGCCTGGGCTGGAATTCCAAGGACTTCCCGAGCTCTGCCTGCTGGCCAGAGTTTGCAGGAAGCAGACTGACAAGGGGCAAGCTGGAGAGCAAGACCTTGAGCACGTCAGTGCTGCAGCCTGTGTGGACTGTGGATGACCAGAGGAGAGGACAGAGCTGAGCACACAAGGACCCTGGTGCTGTGCTCCCATGGACCAGCACAAACACAGGGAATCAGCTGCCAGCAGAGCTGTCCATGAGTAACTTTCTCTGCAAACCCTTTTGTTACAGGAGCAGAAGGATAAGTTGGGAAGCTGCCTGTGATATCCTCAGAAAACTGAAATCACCAGGGCTGGGACTGGGAACAAGATGCTGAAGGGGAAACTTTGGTGCCACTGGAAGCATCACATTAGAAATGCAGCTAGGCAGCATCACAGCTTTTTTGTAAGATCTTTGTCTCTGTTTCACCAAATTGAGAATGCACTGATAACCCTGAGGTTTGGCAAGGGCTGCTCATGCCAAGGCTGGGGCAGGACACCAGCTCAGTCCCCTGACACAGTGTCACTGTCACTGTCCCTGATGCTGAGCCTGCTCAGGCCCACAGCATCTCCTACAAAAGGGGCTGCACTGCAGGAACAGAAAAGCTCTTTCTTTTTTTATGAACACTCATTAGAGTTTACACCGTTGGCAAAGTGTGGAGGCACACATTTGTGGAGGAACAGAGATATGGTTCCAACACTGGTTTTAATGTGCAAGCCTAAAGACTCGGCTTCAGTTTTTAGAAATCAAACTTGATCATCTCAAGCTGGCAAAAATAGCCCCATGTTCCCTTGAGTTATTTTCTTTTCAAATAGGCAGGGTACAGCACAATAGGAAATATCAGCAGTTATGTATTCAACCTCCAGAAACCCAACGGGCCAATTCCAGCAACCCACGGCAGCTTTCCAATCCTCCCTGATCTATTTGCTGGAGTTAGTCTGAAAAGCAGGCTGCCCCCGAGCCATTCAGCAAACTCCACGTCCTGCTAATTACATCAATATAAATGTATTATCTTGGCTGTCAAACACGGGCTGCCTCAACAGGACAAGGCTCTGCCATGGAAATGCAGGAAAACAATTGCTCTTTCTGCTGGTGACACATTTCTCTGGATCCTATTTCCTTGCCAGGGCTCCCCCTTCTCCCTTCTGCCCAGGCACCAGGGCACCAGCAGTCTTTTTTTCCTTCCAGAGCAAGAGGAAATGGCACACAAAAACCCTCTCATCTTTTAAGCAACTGAGCACAAAACGAATTTTGGGAACACCACTGGCATTTCCTATCAGCCAACCTGAGAGCTGCCAGCACTCAGGGGAAGGGAGCTGTGAGGGCAAGAGTTAAATATTTCTCATGAGCAGGCAGCAGCTCTTCTGCCTCTCTTGGCTTCCTCAGCTGCCATTGCTAAATGCAAGGCAAGTGTCAACACTCCAAACAGCAAATGTGACAGAAATTCAGCTCCTCCCTGCCCAGCTGGGTGACTGTGGTCTGGAGAGGAGGGAGCCTCAGGAAGGCTCCACCAGCACCCAGCAAGGCTGAGGCAAGCACAGGCAGATGCAGATCCCTCCTCCCAGGGAGGCAGCTCCAGAGAGTGGGATTATGATGGAAAAATGAGGAGGAAGCCACTGACTCACCTGTCCCACCCGCACAAGCAGCTTTCCCACCCAAGGCTGCACTGAGTGTCACCTTGCTCAGAGCCCCAAGTGCCAGTAAATCAGCAGCTCACAGGGGTCCCCCCAGCTCTGGGCACTGGGAGAGAGCCATGGGGGCAGGACACATGGGGCTTTCCAAATCTGCCTCCTCTGACCACAGGCAGCCACAGTTCCTCATCCCAGCTTCCCTCTTCTTCATAAAAAGCCTCACTTGGAGAAATGCCACAGGGTCTGCTCCTACCCAGGAAGAGGTCCTCTCCCTGTCACAGGAAGGGTCAGAATGAAGCCAGAAAAAACCAAGCCTGGATTCAGATGAAGGGGGAAGATGGAAGGAAAACTGTATTTGCCCACCTATGAGCAGATGATGTTTCCACCAGCAGGGATCACCACGACCATGGACACACAGCACAGGCTGAGTTTCTCTCTAGATCTCACAAGCAACCAGTGCAAACTTGGAAAGCTCCCACAAAACCTCCTGGAGAGAGGAGAGCAGCGTGTTTTCCACAAGTTAAAGCCAACTACACTCGGTTGGCTGAGGGAACACCAGGGCTGAGGCCACTTGCCTCTGCAAAGCCAGAGGAATTCTGAGCAAAGATAAAGGGTGCTCAGAGAAAAGATAAGGGGGGAGCAAGCCAGGAGAGTGAGGGGCAATCAGTGCATCTGCTGAGGGCATCCAGGCTCCTCTATGGGGTCACTCAGCCCTTCCACCACCAGGAGATAGCTCCGAGTCTGGGCATGATGCCCGACCTTTTTTACATGTGACTTTAGCACTTTTGGGTTGTTTTCCCAAGATTTATTCTGATTCAGGAGACACCGTGCCTGGCCCACACCTCCAGTTCCCTCACAGACCAAGCCATCAGGCTGGAGGAGGCTGCTCCCCCTCCTGCCAAAGCCATTGGGCTCAGCAAACCCAGCCAGTCACATCAAACCTTCAAAGGGCTCTGCAGCCATCCAGCCCCTCCCAGGGAAGGGAGCAATGTTGGGTCTTGCCTTCTGCCTTCAACTGTTAAAGCCTTGGACACAAACAGAAGCTGATGCAACTTGAAATGAATTAATATCCCCATGTACATAAAATCAGGGTAATTTGAATCATGCCTTGGACAGGTTATGCTCAGGCAGAGCTCAGCCCTGCTCTGGTGCACTCAGGGGCACGAGCCAGGCTGTTCAGCAAGATCTCAAAAAATGGTGAGACAAAAGCCACCAGCAGACTCCAGGAGTCACAGGAAGCCAGTCTGTCACTGCAGGTCTGCTCCAGTTTGGGGAAGAGCACAGCCCCAAAGCACAAGTCCCTCCGAGTCTCAGGTGACAACGTGCAAAGTGTGGCAAGATCTTTCCATTCAGAGCCACAGCCTGGGACGTGCACCCCTCACCTCCACCTTGGCTCCCTCCAAACACATCTCCCAGTCTCCATCAGCTCTTGGCTGACCCACAGCAGTGCAGCACTGTGCCCCAGGCCACATGCAGTGAGCAGTTCCCAGACAACCTTCTGTCAGACCATGAGAACCCACCCAGCCACATCCTGGGCCTGCAGGCCTATGGAGAGCCAAGCTCCAGTGAGATTCCCAGCTGGAAAAACGCTTAGAGGAAACAGTATGACATTTCAAACACAACGTTCACATTATCCCATCTCCTCTAACGGGCCCACGGATGATCACCCAGAACAGTTGTTTCCTGGAGCTTGGGGGGATATAGCCCAGGAGCAGGGAGAGGAGAGAGCTCAGTAAATGGAGAGGCTGGCAAGTACAGAGCTTTTTCCATCCCATCCTCTAAGACTCCTACATCCAGGACCTGGAGGCTGAGATGCTTCAACTGCAGCTGAGCTGACATGCAGCAAAATCCAGGGGTCTTGATGAGACACACTGGGACCCAACAGCCTCAGGATGTTCAAGACTCAAGGATAAGAGCCACCCAACTGATTCTAAAGGGCAAACTCGCAGGGGCTTGAGAAACTCTGCATAAATTCCTGCTCAGCCCCAGCACGGGTGTCTAAGCTGGAGGTGAGAGTGAAGACCTGAAGGACAGGCAGCCCGGGGTGCTGGGGGCTCTGCCGTGCTCCAGCCCGGAGCGGCACTCGGCGGTGCCGTGAGCGGGGCTGCCCTGCCCGCGGAGCTGCGATCTCCCCGCACCGGCCGCGGGGCGAAGGCAGGTCAGGCACTGCAGCCTACCGCGGCCAGTCACGGAGCCTCCCCGTCCCCACCGGCTGCCGCACGACCTCAAACCCGTTAAAACCCCTCCGGCTGTGCGGCTGTCCGGGCTGGGGTGCGAGCGGGGCCCTCGCAGCCCCCAGGTCCCCCCAAAGCGCCGGGCAAGGCACCCCGGCACCGCCCGGCCCCCCGGCCGCCACGGCCTCCAGCCCCCGCTCGGGCCCACCGGCAACA
>JBBMKD010000040.1:1326327-1342006 GCA_037834095.1 Argya squamiceps
CTCTCCCTGGAGCCTTCTCCTCTCCAGGTGAGCACCCCCAGCTCTCCCAGCCTGGCTCCAGAGGGGCTCCAGCCCTCTGGGAGCTACACAACTGTAGTTCAATAACAGAAATATTTAATAACCAACTATACACCCAAAATAACTGAAATTACACCCTTTTGCTGCTGGGTAATTGCTGCTCTTGTCTGTTCTGCCACTTGAACTCAAGAGAGGACCTGTCAAGACATGGTTTAGGATCAAACCCTTGCACTGTGCAGTGTGACCTGCTCTGTGAGGTTGGCTGTTCAGTTTGCAGTAATTTAACTAACGACCTTCACTCCATGATGGGATTCACCAAGGATTATCTGTTAGATGATTTGTCTGCAGCTCTGATCACATCATTTCTACTTTATTTATAAGCAGTCAAAACAAGCAAGGACTTTTGAGGAAAGATAATTTAATAATAATTAAGCTCACAGGGGAGGAACTGGGCTGCTCAGTGTCTGTTTCTCTCCACTGACTAAAACCTGGAGAGCCAGCTCAGGTGGAAACAACTGTGCTGCAGATGGCTAAAGCCAGGTGGGAATGGCTCTCATCCCTGTGGTGGGAATGCTTTGTGCCTTACAGAAATCAGCATTTCAGCTAATTAATTTTATGCTGACAATTCCACCCTCAGTTATTCCCAACTCTCCAGTTGCTTGGGACAAAGGTTAGATTGTGGACGGTTCACTCAAAAATTACTGTAATTATCCGGAACTGATTTTACCTTTAATTACATTTAGAATGTTTTGATTTCCAACTCAGTGTAGAATCCTAATAGTACTTTTTACTCTGTTACCCTCAGGACAGTCCTGGAATTAGGGAGTGGGATTGGTTTCACTGGAATTGCCATCTGCAAGACCTGCCAACCCAGGACATTCATATTCAGTGACTGCCACCCCCGTGTTCTCAGCCAGCTGAGGGCAAACATCCAGCTGAATGGCTTCACCCCAGAGCCTGCTGTGGCCTGGAGCATCCAGACAGAGCCCCAGGGACAGGAGGTGGAAGGAGAGAAGTGCCAAAACCCAAAAGTGATCGTTGCTGAGCTTGACTGGGGCTCAGTGACAGAAGAACAACTGCTGGGTCTCAGAGCTGACGTTGTCATTGCAGCAGGTACCACTCACTGCGAGCAGGGATGGGCAGGGCTCAGCAACCCTGAGGAATAACAGAGTAACAAAAAGCAGCTCCAGACTTTCTTTGGACTCCTCTGTGTGTAAATTCAGAGGGAGTTTTATAAAAAATCCAGTCACAGTGACAGTAGGATGAGAGTGGTGATACCTAGTGAGAGCAGAATGCCCCAGCTGTAGGTCTTACACCCTGATTTGGAGCTTTGCAAAGAAAAACCTGAGAATCCAGGTGCAAAAATGACTTTGGCATCCAGGGCATCAGAGGATGCAGTGAACAGGAATTCTGTAAGATGAAGTCACTGTGTGGTACCTAATGCCAATGTCACTGCTCAGTGCCCAGAGCAGCCCCAGCTGGACTCTGAAGGCAAGAAGTGAGGGACACTGACATCTCTCTGCTCTTTGCTGTTACTCATTGCAGCAGGATGTGCCCTTAGAGCACTGCAGCAGAGTAACTGCAGTGCTGCACACACCTGGACACCTCTGGGTAGGAAACAGCCCCCCCTGAGCATCAGCATTCCCTTCCCCTGGTGTTCACTGACCTCTCACCACCATTCCCCTCTCCAGGGAATGACTCCAGATGAAAACTTCTGTAATTCCTTGGCATCAGCCTCTAAACCACTCATTTCTAACAAGGCAGGTTTGTTTTGCCAAAGGCAGTGGGAACAGAGCACCAACACTCAGTGGTTCTGCTGCCTCCCTTAGGATGGGCTTAAATAAAATATCTGACAATCCATTTACAAAAAGGAGCACTGATTTTTAGTGATGAGGGCATAGCCCATAAAATATCAATATTCTCCTGCACTGTGAAGATTTGTGTTTTGCAGTTGTTATTCTGGTTTTTGCTCAACTCTCAATAAATATTGCATGTTTCTTTTTTTTCTCTTTTTTTGTAGATGTGGTGTATGATCCTGAGATAATTTTAGCCCTCATTGGGATGCTACAGAAACTCTCCACCTCCAGAGCAGACAGGAAAGCTCCTGAGGTGTTCATTGCTTCCACAATCCGAAATCCAGACACGTTTCAGCTGTTCCAGGCTCAGCTGGGTGGGTGCCTGTTCCATCCAGTGTTCAATAATTTTGCCTTTTGCCTCTTTCCCCATTACTTGTTCTGTGGTACAGAGGAGCAGGATCTTATCCTAGAGCTGGATTTAAGAGCAGTAGCTTTTGCACATGGATTCTATCAAGAGTTTGGAACTCCTCTTTAGGTACATCCTGGCTATCACAGCTCACATCTGTGAGGAATGATTTTAATTCTGGTGCCAATAAAGTAAAAAAAAAAGGTTTAAGCTTAAAGGAGGGAGTCATCAGTGCTGCACTGTCACAGTGATAACACCTGAGATGCAGCCTAAACCCTTTATCTTATCTCACCTGTTCTTAGAGGGTTAAAACCCCCAACTAGAGATTAAATAAAATAGGGATTTGGGGATTTTTCTTCATATACACTTCCAAAGCCTATCTTTTGCAGTCTCTTTGCTGTTCAGCTGCTGTTCACCAACTGGACCTGGTGATCCTTTTTGGGTTCCTTCAAATCAGGATATTCTATGAAATTCTGGTTAATTCACAGAGTGACACTGAGTTCAGCAGAGACATTAATGGGATTTTTTAAAAAAACACTCCTCAGCATTTGCCTGTCCATCACAGCTTGCTGAAAGGTCTCTTCTTACAGAACTTGTCACACAACTCTTGCCCTTCACTTGATTAAGCATAAATATGATTCCCAGTGTTTCTCTTCACAGATAAAGTTGGGATCAGGTGGCAGATGATTCCAGCCCCCAGCAGCTGTGATTTTCTCTATGATGTGCAGCCAGATGTAACTATTCTACAGCTGTTTATATAGGTCTGGCAAACAGAACTGGAATTTTGAGACCAACAGGAGCTGTCTCAGCCTTGTAACAAGATTATCCTGAATTCTGGAAATGAGGTTCTGAGGATACAACTGTACACCTGGACATGTGGACACATCCTTCCTTCCTTCCTGGAATTCCCAGCATGGATCCAAGGCTGCTGCTGCCCCTGGGAAGTGACTGAACCTCAAGCAGCAGAAACCAAAAAGCCCCAGTCACACTTCATTGAGATTCTGCAGAAGACAACAGAACTCAAGAGGGTTTTTTTCCCAAGTGTGTTGTGATTTGTAAGTATTGGGGACAACCTGCAGGATCACAGGATGGGGATCTCACACAGACAAGGGAGCAAAACAATGTTTCAGAGTAACCAATGGGCTTTGATAATAAAACCAGCTGTAATTGTCTACTCTGGTCTTTTATGTCTGTATAAACCTGCAGTTTGGGTTAGCTTAAAACCCCCAATAAAAGTGACTGATAGCTGTAGTTGTGTCCCAGGGTGACTGTGCTGGAAGAGCAGGTCACAGACCCTGCTGTAAATCAGGTGTATCTTTACTCTGCACTGATGACAACTCTGAATGGATGTCTCCTTCTCTCACATAGGGACTGCCACTTCCACAGTGGCTGCTGGGAATGAAAAAGGAATCACTCTCCATAGCAATGCTCCAGGTATCCTGCAAAGAGGAAGGGCTGAGCTCCCCTGCTCTGAAACTTTCCATCAGCCATTAATCATTCTGATGGGCATCATTGGTCCTGAAGCAGAAACACCAAAGTGCTGCTCATTCTTCTCTTTTGACTTCCTTTTCTTTATTAAAAGCTACTTAAAAGGAAATGAAAAAATTTCAGCCTCCTCCTTCTGTAGCAATGGGGAGAAAACTGATGATACCTAAGTTGAAACCTGAAGAATCTTCTTATTCTTCAAGCTAAAGGAGACTATGACTGTTGGGATCAAACAGAAATAACCCCAGTCCAGCTTCTGGTTCCCTGTCCCCAAAAAGAAAGAACTCAAAGGTGTTATTTCCAGAGTAAACACAAACTGGCAGCCCACACAGGAGCTTGTTTATCTCCCCTTACACAAAATTCAAGTCAAAGGTTCTGTACAGAGCTCATTTTGGATCTAAAAAGTTCTGTTACAGGAAGAGGAAACCTCTCTAAAGCTTTTGGTATTACTGTTTAATTAAAGAAGTGCCTAATTTACCTCCATGTGCACAAGAATGGCCAAACCCCTATACAGGATTTTGACTGAAAACAGGAAAAAAAACCCACTAAAAATTGGCAAATCAATCTTTGTGGATCATTCTTCAATCAGTAAGCTGGAGGTTTTGCCAAATTCCTGCAGTAAAACAACCTGACTCTATTTTCACCTTCTCTCTTTTGACAAAAGCAGATAGTCAGTAATTGCTCGGTCAGAGTTTAAAACTGCTTGTGCAGAAGCTACTGTCCACCTCCCCCCCTGAAGCAGGAGCTCTGAGGAGCAGTAAACAAGTCCAAACCAAGCACATTTACCACTGCCTGACATCTTTTATCATCAAAAAGGTGATAAAAAAATCTTGTAAGCATTAGGCTTGCACATGAATACTGAGCTTAATAAAAAGCTGAAGGCTACACCTGAGTAAGCACTCACAAAGCAAAGTGGCTTTTGACTAAGTTGTACATACTTGGTTCATACATTTTGGGTTTATTTCTCCCTCTTCTGTTCAAGAAGAGATGAATTTTATGTTCTTTTCCAAAGTAAATGGGCACATTCACTTCAGAGCACAAGGAGAACACTCACTGCAAGCTCTGCTTTGCCCTAAGTGCTCAGTGAAGCTGTCACACACCAGTGCTGTGCTTCCACACTCTTGCACACACTGTTAAAAGGAAAAACAACTTGGAAATAAAATGGTTCTGTCCCAATAAAACCACATAGGAGGATATTCAGTGCTTGGGCAATTAACTGACCATCAAACTGACCAGCTGAAATGAAACAACTCCAATGAAAAGCATCTGCCATATGCCAAAAAACCATACCCAAATCACCTACTTAAGTGATTAAGTACTTAATTACTGTGCAGGAGGTAAAGCTGGTGATAGTTTCTATCTGTATTCAAGGATCTTCACCAAAAAGGGACCTTCAAGCAGCACAAGTTCTCAGAAAACAAACAGCCTCAGCACCTCTTAGTCACTCAGAAAGCTGAAACTGTAAAGGAAGAGTGTGAGATCCCAATTCCAAGATGAAGGAGTTAGAAACTGTAAGTGCAGAAAATACAAAGTGTTTATTCATGTTTCCCAAATCTCTGCAGCTGCAGGAACATGTTTGACACCCTCCTTCCCCCAGTCATTCCTTGTTCCCCAGCAGGGGAAGGACAGTCTGCTCCCAGCTCTGGTCCCAGCGCAGCTGCCGGGACCTTCGCAGGTTCTCTCGGAAGGTCTGGAGTTTCCCTTCTGAGGCAGCAAAATCCAAGAAAAGCATCTGGAATTCAAAAAGCAAAACCACAGAAAAATAACTCTCATGTTCCATTTCAGGCTCATTCCAGCCTTCCCAGTGTTAACCCTCAACTACAGCTGCAGTTCTGGGGTCTGGCCCCACAAAGAGAGAACAAGGACAATATTTGAAATGCTTTTGCCAGCGTCAGGTTCACATTTAAACAGAAGTGAGGTGAACAATGCTCACCAGGCCAGGCAGGACCTTGTGAGAATGTAAAACACACAGTGCTCAGATCTGAAAACTCTGCTCACACAGTGGCATCCCTGGAGTTATTGCTGGGGGGAAAGAAATCAGTCAGAGCTTTTACCTTCAGTTGTTCTGCCAGTTCCTTCGAGTCCCTGAATATCAGCCCGTTCTCATTGTGTTTCACCAGTTCATGTAAACTGTGAAAAAAAGTCACAGAAGGAAAACTGAGGCAAAAAAAGCAGCAGTGGGACATTTCCAGTGTTGCACAGTGACATCCAAAGGGACCAAACCTGGGTATCTGTATCATTATGGCCCCAGATGTCACAGGCTCCACACCTGACATAATGGAATTAAACAGGCAGTTTTAAACAGTTAAAGACTTCTGCTTTCTGTGTCAGACTAAATCTACCACAACTGTACCAAAGGGCCCTCATTCTGTCTTTGTGCCACTCATCTGGACATCCATTAGAAACCAGGGCAATGATCTACTTTAAAACTAGGCTTTTTTTTCCACAAGGAAAGTCTGTCCATGATCTGTCATAAAATCTTCACAGAGAATTTGTCTTTTTTTATAAAGCTACTGTTTTCCCAAAGGACCATAAATTCCAAGAGTGCCCATGCATACACTCAGCCTTTCGCTGAACAGATGCAGATTTCTATGCAGAAGAAAGCTTTTTTAAAAATTAAATATATGGAAACAATGGAATACAGGGATTTTTTAAGGCAAGTGCTTGCATTAAATGCTCCCAATTTTGTAGAAAGTAGTATTCTACACTTTTAAACTTAACCTTGATTCCCATCTTATTGAATTTTAAAAATGGCATAATACAGGAATCTCATTGAATTCCTGCAGTAGCTGCTGAACTCTGGCTTTGTAAGAATATTGTTTTCTGTGACTCCCTCGAGCTGTGACAGAATAAACTCTTACCATTCAAAATGTATTGCACACACAGGTAAACAGCAGCCAAACATATCCACCACCTTCATGGGCAAATCCAAACCACTGGAGGATTTATGGAGACACACCCCCAGGTCTGCTGAGCCTGAAAAAACAACACAACACAACACAGTCTGAACTCCCTGAAAACAGCTCCTCTGTCCTCCTGCAGACCTTTATTTCTGTGCTGCTTTGGATGGTGAAACTTCCAACTCCCCAGACACTATTTCAAGCAATCAGGGAAAAAAATGAAGCACAGGGGGTTTGGGGGCTCAAATTAGTTATGTTTTAGAAAAGTACTAAGTGAGTGGATGTTAAATTAAAGGGGATTTTGAAGTTTTATGTATCTTAAAACAGCCTTTCTGCCTCTTAATCTGCTAAAAATGAGTAAGTAGAGGAAAACCCCATCACAATCCAACCAGGATACACTGCCTGGCTCACTAATGACCTCTCCCAGTTGAAGTCAGCTCAAACAGAGGAACTGCAGTGTGATTTTACAGACATGATGCTCATTATTTGAAAAGGACCAAATAAACAGTGTTTTACTGCCACATAAATCATCAGGCTCTAACCCTGCAGAATGAAGATCACATTGGAGATGTATTTTATAACTATTACCCCCACTTTATGCTGTTGCAATGAAGATGCTGAGGGAATAACATCCCATTGACATGTTAATTTAGAATTTCAGCTACTTTGGTTGCTCAACCAACAACTTTTTCATTTCATTTACTGGAGTGAGCCTGACAGTGAAGTAGAACATGCACAGGCACATGCTCTTTATTTCAGCACAGCTGGAAGAAACAAAGAATGCAAAGAACAGGCTGAAACAGCATCACAGCTACTTCTTGGGAAAACAGGGAAAAGCCAGCCAGGGGAATTCATCAGCTTTGCTGGAATGAGTCAAATCCATGAATATCCTGTCACTAACCAGCAACACTCCTGACTACATTTTCCCAGCTCCTGTGCAGTCTGCATCAAGCCCTGCAACTGTGCTGAGCTATTTCCCACACATTCTCAAGCCTTTTCCATCATCCACTATTTACCAAGCAGAAGAGGGTAATCCTCAGCTTCCAGCCATGGTGTACAGATCTGGATATGCTTAAAGTGCAGTTTTTGGATCAGTCCATTGTAGTAATCTTTTAGAGGTCCTTTACCTGTTTAAAACAGAAAAGAATGTTTTATCAAGGTGAGTGAAAACAGTGTGGTCTGTGAAATACAAGCTCCTGTTGGATATAACACTTGTGGTATCCTAAAAAGACATGAAAAATCTAAGTTCCCTTGGAAGCAATGTGCACCTGGACTTCTCTCACTCAGATTTTCAATGAGTTTTCCATCAGTGTAGAATCATGGAGCTTTTAAGGTTGGAAAATCCCTCTCAGCTCAAGTCCAACTGTTCCCCAGCACTGCCAGGGCCAACACTGACCCACATCCTGAATGCCAAATCCACCTGGCTTTAAATTCCCCACTCCACCAGTGCCCTGGGAGCTGTGCCAATGCCAGACCACCCTTTCCACGAAGGAATTCTCTCAATATCCAGTGTAAACCTCCCCTGGCACAGCTTGAGGCTGCTTCCTCTGACATTGCTTTGGCAGCATCACCTCAACATTGACTTTTCATGCAGAGCTGGAGCAGACAGGGAGGCTCTTTAAAGATGTGCCATAACTGGTGGATGGTGCAATTACAATAATATAAATCAGCTTTAAATCAGCTATAAATCACTGTCCTCATAACCAGACACAAAGGTAACAGTCCCTCCTCCCTCCCACCAGCAACAGAACAAAAGTGGCAACTGAACCTTCTGTTAGCACTGAAAGAATTGTAGCACAAACATTCTTACCTGTTATCACACACACTAAGGCTGGAAGCTTGGCTCCCTCCTGGATAAACCTCTCATAATCTGGAGAAGATAAAACACTGGTCAGAGCTGACAAATCTCAGGGTGCTGGTTGAAGAGTGGTGGCAGTGGATTAATTATTGAGCTTTCCCACTACAAGCAATTTCCTTACAAGCATGTATTAGTAACACAGCAGTAAATTCAGCAGTGTTAACATTTAGAGACTTCTACAGAAATAAATCAGGCTGTTTATGCACAAAACATTTCTTCAACTGCTCCCCAGTCAGCTCCTTCAATAGATCAATTTAGAATTGCAGCTGTGAAGTGAAGACTACAAGATAAGACAATGTATTCCCTCCCTTCTCATTAGCAGATACCTGTGGAGAGAAGGTGTAATAGCTCAGAAAATAAAACTGCAGTTTAGGATCCAGTTAGAGATTTAATTCTCTCTGACAACTCCTCTAATTGAATTCAGATGTTGCACTGCTGTATTTCAATTAGTAATCTGAAATTAGTGCTAATTAATCAAATACAACTGCATTTTCACCTGAATATAGAAGCACTGCTCTTTAGCAAAACCCTTCTTAAGTGTCCAGAAGACCTCTCTGACAAAGGGAGAGCAATTCCTTCATACCAACCTTCTAAAGCTCTTAAAAGGACTGAGAAGTCTTCATCCTCTGAAAGAGAAGGCTTTATTAGTGACACTCATATTTCTACCAGTTTTAATTTTTGTCTTTAAATAGCAGTTGAGATTTTCCTCACCTTCACCTACACAATTTAAATACAGTCCATGTACTCAAAAGTTAAGTACATAGTCTGTACTTAAAGATTACTATTTAGTAAAATGTGCTATTAAAAATCCCCTAGTTTATTTTCATAAATAAAAGTGCATAACCATGCACAGTGTTTATTTATTTATTTCCCTTGTTGGCAACGTGACAGACAAACCAGCTACAAATACTGTACCTCTTTGAAGCTATCAAGTTAAAATTTCCTAGTTTCCAAAAGTGAGAATTAAGTGTAAAAACTGTCCTGATTATTCAAAGATAAAGCCAATCCTGCCCGTGGTCATTGGCAATAGATTTGTTTCTAGTCTCTGTTCCCTTCCTCATACAGAGGGGGGAAATGTACATAATTATGTAATGAGCATCATCAGAAATCATGGAATTATAATTGGTTTGGGTTGGATGGGACCTTAAAGCTCATCTCATCCCAGCCCCCTGCCATGGGCAGACACACCTTCAGGTGCAGGGTGCTCAATAAGGAGTAAATATTTGAGTTTTTTAATCTCTTTTACACCACCATGCAAGACAGTATGTGTAGAATGAAAGATAAAAAAAAAAGTAGGAAACCTTTTTAATCATTCCTAAAATTGAACTCTATAATTAAAACACAACCTCTAAAAAATCATTCATTTGTAACATTATGTAAGTTACACAACATTCAGTTGCATCATGCACACCTTGTCTCCAAATTCTCCCAGGAAAACAAAGGACAAACAGAATTTCAGGTGTGAGAAAGTACAAAGAGCCCTATTTAATATGAGAAATAAAACAGATTCCCAACCTGTCCAGCTGGTGCTGCTGATGAGAAGGGCTGGCCGGCCCCTGGGCTTCACCACAGCCCCACTTTTGCCATCCCTCTCGGTGAAGGCTGAGCTGTCAGCACTGGGATTGCCAGCTCTGTACTATGGAAACACAACTCCCTGAGAACGAGCTACACACACAGCCAGCAACAGCAGGGAACACTCTGCTGAACTGGCACCCATTTCCACACATTTGGCTTCAGACTGGCTGCTCAACTTGTCTAGAAACAGAATCATTATATTACAAAAACACCAGGACAGGGCAGGCCATTTTCCCCTCTTTCCTGCTGCTGTAGGCACAGTTCCACTTTCCAACCAAATGTTTTCCTTCACAAGTTGAGCAGAGTCAGCCTCCCTTTGCACAGCCTGTCTCACACTCAGCACAGCATGGAGGCCAACAGCACATTTATTCACTAAACTCAGAACCTACATATTCTGAGCTGGGCATTTCCAAAAAAATCCCCACCATGCACTGTGGATTTCACTTTTTTTCAAGCCTTAGTTTAGTGAAGTAAACTCTCTGGTTCATCTGCTGCAGGTGACATCCTGCACAGCCAGAGGGGAGTGTTTAACACTTGGAACAAGATCCTGAACACTGCCCACAGTAATTAAGGGATGCTATTAAGGAAGCATCCAACCAGTGCAGTGTGGGCAGTGGGAAGCAGACAACTGCAGAGTTCCACCCTAGACACTCATCACAGATTGCCTCAGTGCTTATCCCAACATCTTTAAAAACAGAACACTTCTATTTGTGTCATCACAGCTCAATGGTTTCACTCCTTCTGGCCTCTCCTAGTGACAATTAAGGCAACTCAGTGTCCCCTGTGCCTGCAGGGGGTCAGAAAACCCCACAAAAATATTTGGTAACTTAAGTGCCACAACTCCAAGTCCCTTGGTTAAGGGGCAGCTGCACATACCGTGGTTTGAAAGGCTCATAGTCCTTGGCAAGTTTCATGTACAATTTGTGTTGGAGGTCTAATGGTGTTTCCTTAAAATAAGATGCTGGTTTGTCATACAACGTTACAGCCCTGGGAGAAAATAAATGTGTAGCTTAAATAAGATACAGATGTAACAACATGCACATGGTACAACGGCAGGCTGCAACAATGTGATCAGAAAGAAATTTAAAAAAATCAATACAGCAAAGTCATTCCTTTTTTGACTCTTAAAAACTTCCTGTATTCCTGAAGTTTGCTGGAACACACCAAGGTTTCTTGTGTGCTTATTCTAGGGGTGAAATGCACCTGTAAAAACTGCAGACATCACTGTCCTGATTTGCAAAGTTACTCCATAATACCCCTGAGCAACTCTGATCCTGAAGCCATCAAGACAAGCTGGCAGGCCAGAGAAATTGTTGAAATCCCAGTGATATCTGTGCCACTCTGACTCCACAGGCAACCTGCAGTGAACTTTCCTGGCTCCTGGACTGCCACCTCAGTGGGGTGTAAGTTTGGAAGGACAATGAAGACTCCTGAATGCCCACACTGCATTGGCCCATCACAAAACTGAGCTGATGTGTCTCAGTGGTGATGGATGAGCTCAGGAGAGCTGCTTTTGTAAGATCCCTCTGAATCCCCAAGAATCTGTTCTTTCATTTACTTAACACACACACACTGAATTGTCTGAGGCACAAGACTTACTTTATCTTGAAATTCACCAAGAGATCTTTTTTCATGGCATCAGTGACACACAGGTTGTAGTCAGACAAGCGCCCAAAAAGCTTTTCATACCTGACAAAAATGAAATGTCAGTCAGAAACCACAGGCAGGCAATTGCAGAAACTCTCCCCAGTGCCCATGCTTGATGAAAGCCAAACAAAACCCAAAGAAACCCACCTGCCCCCAGAAGGGAAATCTGATTGCCAATTTTTGATGGCCTCCTATTCTCCAAAGCCTTTAAAGCCTTTAACTACACATAACCAATTATATTCAGCAAGGAGCTATGCAAAGAAGAGATGGAGTGTAAAAAGCAGCATTAGAGAATAAAAAACCCAGGAAATATAAAGAAACTCCAGTAACAAGCTCAGCATTTGCATCTGTATGTAAAAGCAACCTGCCTATTCCCTGCAACCCCCTCCCACATGTTCAACAAAGCACCTTCAGAACAGAAACCAGTTTTACACAGCAGAGCCCAGGAACCCCTCCCTGTGCCAATTATATTCTCCCCATTGTGAATCCCACCAAGGCATGCCATTTACAAAGAGCAGAAATGAGTGTACAAACCATTTTGCAATCAGGACCAGTGGGTGGCTCCTCCCGTGACTCAGGCTCATGATGGTGTACCCATAGTTGTGCCAATCAATGATGAGTTTGCTCCCCCACCACAGCCCTGCCACCCAGGCAACAGCTATACTGGGTAAGCCTGGGGGATTCTGCTCAAAAACAAAACCAAAATAGCATGAAAATGTGACCAAGTGACAAACACAAAGCAACCACCCAGAAACAAAAAGTCAGATTGAAATTGCATCACCTTAAAGGAGCTCCATGACCAGAGAATGTTTGTATTTGCTTACAAACACTGGCAGGTACTTCAGATTTAACCCTTGGATCAAGATCAAAATTAAAGGAGCTCCATGAACAGAGAATGTTTGTATCCACTTACAAACACTGGCAGGTACTTCAGATTTAACCCTTGGATCAAGATCAAAATTCCCTCCAATGAACACACCAACTTTTCCAGTAAATTTATTCTTTACTAGTACCCATGGCAATGAAGTTTGAAAGCATAACAACTAATGGGAAGAGAAAACTTGACTTGTTAACAAATCAAAGTTTAGAGCCAAAAAATACCTGGATACAGGTTTACACCACTGATGAGGCCAGCTCAGCTCTGAAATAATTAGAACAATGTATGAGCCAGCTAAAAACACCCTGTAATATAGAACTATTTATTTTTACTGAAGTTAGTCCCAACACAAAACATACCTGCAGAAGAATATAGGATGGCTGATCTATCCTCAGCAACCTGTACAGTAACTGCACTGACTGCACGAGCACCTTGAGGACATACTGGAAAAGCTTTGGACCCACTGCAAAGTGACAGAAAAACAGGTAAGAATATCAGAGCTCTCCCCACAGAAATGTGACCATCAGGACCAGCCAGCTCTGCAGAGACAGGCTGAAAATAACACAAAAATGGACACCTTTTTAACAACTTTACCAATGACCTGGGTAAGTGATTGAGTGCACCCTCTGCAAGTCTGGAGATGGCACCAAGTTGGGTGAGAGTGTCAATCTGCTTGAGGGTAGGAAGGCTCTGCAGTGGGATCTGGACAGGCTGGGTCACTCCAAAGCAGACACTGAGGGGCTGGAGTGTGTCCAGGGAAGGGAACAGAGCTGGGGAAGGGCTGGAGCACCAGGAGAGGCTGAGGGAGCTGGGAAAGGGGCTCAGCCTGGAGAAAAGGAGGCTCAGGGGGGACCTTGTGGCTCTGCACAACTCCCTGACAGGAGAGGACAGCTGGGGGCCAGGCTCTGCTTCCAGGAAACAAGGGAGAGTATGTCAGGAAATAGCCTCAAGTTGTACCAGAGGAGTTTTCGGCTGGATATTGTGAAAATTTCTTCATGAAAATGGTGGTCAGGAACTGGCACAGCTGCCCAGGGCAGTGGTGGAGTCACCATCCCTGCAGGCATTTAAAAGTGGATGTGGCACCTGGGGATGTGTGTCAGTGGTGGCCTTGGCAGTGCTGGGGAAATGGTTGAACTCAATGTTCTTTGAGGGTTTTTCCAACCTTTGTGATTTTATTCTATTATCACTATAAACCTACGTAAGTTCTCATTCTATATTTTGTACAAAAAGAAATCCTACACTCATTGAATGGTTTGGATTGGAAAGAGCGTTAAAGCTCATCTGATTCCACCCCCTGCCTCGGGCAGGGACACCTTGCACTATCCCAGGTTGCTCCAAGCCCCGTCCAACCCGGCCTCGGACACTTCCAGGGATGGGGCGGCCACAGCTTCTCTGGGCAACAGGGGAGGGGAGGAACAGGCAAAACGAAAATAATTTCCACATTCCACTCTGAATGTGATCAGCACCAATGTACCAATGCAGGTGCTTAATTCCAGCGACTCCTGTTTAACAGAGAAAGGGAGAAGAGTGTGGAGCTGTGCTGGACCCGCACACGCTGCGGGCTCTTTATCGTCCCGTGTACCCTCCCCCGCTCCCTCCGCCGCCCGGCCCGGCCCGCACGCACCTCGCAGCCCGCACAGCTCCGCCACGGGCACCAGCCGGATGTTCTCGCTGTGCAGCACGTCCGGGTGCGGCCGGGTCTCTGTGAGGGGAGAGCCCGGTCAGCGGCGCGGCCGCCCCGCCCGGCCCCGGGAACGGGGACTCCCGGGAATGGGAGCGGGACAGTACCGCTGCGAGGCCGGCCGTGACCGCGGGGCACGGTCCGGTACTGTCCCGGTCCCGGTCCGATCCGGGCATGGTTCCAGTACAGTCCTGGTACAGTCCTGACACGGTCCCGCACAGTCCAGGTATGGTTCAGGTACTGTCCCGGCACGGTCCTGGCATGGTCCTGGTACTGTTCCGGTACAGAACTAGGCGTGCTTCTAGCGTGGTCCCGGTGCTGTCCGGCACAGTCCCGAGACGGTCCCGGTCCTGATCCTGTCCCAGAATATTCCTGATCCTGTCCCGGGATGCACCGAGCATGGCGGGCAGGAGCCCGCAGGCACCGGGTCACCCATGGGGTCCCTTTCCAGGGGACGTGGGCACCTGAAGGGGTCCTAGCCCCAGCCATGGACACCCCCCATTCCTGCCCAAGGGGACACAGACAGGGACAGAGACACCCATTGCCACCAGCCACGGGGTGGATACAGGGCACCCCTCGGTGCCAAGGCGGGTGCCCACGGGTGGGGCCTGGTCCCAGTGCCCCTCCATCCCACCTCAGCCCCTTCCATGACCGGTGCATGGCCATGACACTTGAGCTCCCGAATCCCACTCTGTGCCAGTCCCCCCCAACATGCAGAGCTTCAATGTCCCTAATAAAGCTGGGGGCCAGCTGGAGCCCCCGGCCCCTCACGGCACCTGCCACCAGAATGGGCCCATTCTACGGGCAGGCGCCTCGTGCCGCCGGCACTGGATCCCGCTCAAAGGCCGGATTGTTCCGAGCAGAGCGGGAGCCTGGCCAGGCCCAGCACTGGCACTGGCACTGTGTGGTATTGTGGGGAATGTGTGGTATCCACGGGATGGTGGGGTCCCCACTGCCCTCACCGGTATGGGAACGTGTGCTTTGCCAGTGGCTGGGTCCAGTGTGCTGGGCATGTCCATGAAGGTGGCTGTGCCTGCTTCGCCGGGATGAGGTATGGGCACAGGTGGGTGTCGGGAGCTGACACGGCAGGTGCTGCTGAGGGCACACGTCCCCACTAAACCAGACCTCCTGTCCTGTCCCCCAATGTCCTGCCTCAAATTTCATTGACCCTCCTCAAACCCTTTCCCCAAATCCCCTTTACCTTCTCCCCATATCCATTCTTCCTGTAGCCCCTCCCCCCAGTCCCCTTCCCCCATCTCCATCCCAGATCCCTCTTCCCCACCCTCCCGCCCCTAGCCCTCCCCTCTCCTGCCTTCCCCTCCCTTTTGCCCCCGTCCTCCCGCCCGCCAGGGGGCGCCCGCCCCCTCTTGCCCCCTTCCTCCCACCCGCCAGGGGGCGCCCGCCCCCTCTTGCCCCCGTCCTCCCACCCGCCAGGG
>JBBMKD010000040.1:1352913-1364805 GCA_037834095.1 Argya squamiceps
TGGATTGCCCCCTGAGCAGTTCTCAAGCAGTTTCTCTGCAGGAGAGGCTGGCTGGGATCTAGAAGGGCCGTGGCTGCTCTCTGAAAACACACACTGTTACACCCCTGATCTAACAGCTTCACTGAACACAAATCAACAACCACCCTCTGCTTTGCAGGGTGAACCTGTGGGAGATGGCAGAATTCCTGAAGCAGCAGGGAGTCATCAATGCTATCAACCTGGATGGTGGAGGCTCAGCCACGCTGGTGCTGAATGGGACCTTGGCCAACTACCCCTCTGAGCACTGGTAGGTGCTGCTGCCCCACGCCCTGCCCTGGCTGGGAGGGCACAGCAGAGGCAGGTGAGAGAAAGCAGCTCTAGAATTTGAAGAGATTGAGTGACTCCATGGTTTTTTCCACTTAGTCATCCAGGATTAAAGTTGAGCTGGTTCCAGACAGGCAGCAAAGCTGTGGCTGATGTGGGAATCAGATAAGGCAGCAGCTCTTAGTCTGGGAGAGTCAGAGCTGCACATCCATGGGAATTAGCAGAGATCTGTCAGCAGCTTATTATTATGGAAGAGATACACTGACTGGGAGGACACTGCCCTGCCTCATTGGAAGGAATCTAAAGAATATTTTGTTTTAAATTCAACTTTTTATTCAGTTCTGACTGTAAACATGAAGGGATTTAACATTCAGTTGCCATAACTACAGTGATATAATGTATGTCAAAGCAAACAACATTCAAGAAAACGTGTGCTGGGTGCTAAAATGAGGGAAACTGGGACTGCTTTAAGGGAGTCTGTTGCTTCTGTAATTCCATGTTGAAATGATACCTATCAGGTGGTATTTATAACTCAGTTAATACATTGACTCCAATGCAGTTTTATGTTTATATTTTCTTAGTATTAATGGGAAATACTGGCATATTTGCCAGTGTGGATCAGGAGGAAATCTCTGGGTTATATAACAGGTGTAGGGCTGGCTCAGCTCACGCTGTGTCCCCTCTGCTGTCCCCAGCTCCTTTGACAGCATGTGGCGCTGTCCCCGGAGCATCTCCACCGTGGTGTGCGTGCACGAGCCGGGCTGTGACCCCCCCGACTGCAGCGGCCACGGGCTCTGCGAGGCCGGGCAGTGCCGCTGCCACGGCGCCTTCTGGGCCGGCCCCGCCTGCGACAGCCTGGACTGCGGCCCCGCCAACTGCAGCGGGCACGGCGTCTGCAGCGCCAGTGAGTACCAGAGGGGACACCGCGCAGGGCGCTGAGGGAGACACCGCCTGGGGGCAGCCCTGGGGGTATCCCCGGGGAATGACCCTGGGGAATGTCTCTGGGGGATATCTCTGGGGGATATCTCCGGGGAATAACCCTGGGGAATGTCTCCGGGGGATATCTCCGGGGAATAACCCTGGGGAATGTCTCTGGGGGTATCCCCGGGGAATAACCCTGGGGAATGTCTCTGGGGAATATCTCTGGGGAATATCTCTGGGGAATAACCCTGGGGAATATCTCTGGGGAATAACCCTGGGGAATATCCCTGGGGAGTACCCCCGGGGAATAACCCTGGGGAATGTCTCCGGGGAATATCTCCGGGGTATATCTCTGGGGAATAACCCTGGGGAATAACCCTGGGGAATATCACTGGGGAATATCCCTGGGGAATAACCCTGGGGGATATCTCTGGGGAATAACCCTGGGGAATATCCCTGGGGGATATCTCTGGGGAATATCCCTGGGGAATAACCCTGGGGAATATCACTGGGGAATATCACTGGGGGATATCTCTGGGGAATATAGTGTCCCTGCCTGGTGGGTGGGGCTGCCTCCCCTCTCCTGCAGCCTCTGGGACACGGATGGTCAGAACACGTGTCCTACAGCACGGCTGGGCCGGGGCTGGGAGCTGGAAACTTCAAGCTCTGTGCCTCAGTTTCCCTTTCTGCCCCAGGGTTGTACTCTGAGGTTTTTGTGAGGCTGCTGATGGGCAGGACTGTGTACTATGCTGTGTCACAGCAGCTGCTTCTGTCCCTTGTACTTACTATTCCTTCTTTACTTGCCTCTCCTACTTCATAATTTTTGCAAGTCTGCAGTTGTGACTCTTGCATGAATGTGAACCTAGGAACTGCTGGAATATCTGCCCCCAGCTCCTGCCCCTCCATGCCCAATCCTGTTACTCTTTTCCTGTCCTGACTCAGCTCTCACTCAAGTGTGCCCCAGTGCAGTGGCTGGGCAGATTTGGTGGGTGCAGGAACTGCCAGTAGCTGACCCAGAGCTGGTCCCAGGGAATGCCCTCAGCAGGGATTCTGCTGCATTTGGCAGCTGGGAACAGGGGGTGTGAACTCACCCTTTGTGTGAGCTCAGGGTTTCTCTTCTGGGGGTTCACTGGCAGGGGTCAGAGGGCACCTCAAGGGGCAGAGGCTCCTGATTTCAAGTCCTTGCTGCTCCCAAGTGTTTCTGTGTTGTCAGTAATGCCTGTTCTGTGTGTTTGCACAGCTGGGTGCCTCTGTGATGCTGGCTGGACTGGCAGCAACTGCACTGAAGGTAAATGCTGACTGCTCTTCACTGCCTCTTCACAGCCAGGGGAGTGGGAACAACCTTCCAACAGTGCCTGCCCCAGGGGAGCAGGGAAGGGAAAGGCCACCCTGTGGGCTGGGGCTGCTCTTTCTGGCAATGTGAGTTTAATTGCAGCTGGAGCATTTACAATTGGCTTGGTGTGAGACACTCAAGCCCTTGCTCCTTGTTCAGGGCACACACTCATTGCTGAGCATTCCTCCAAACCCTGAGCTGTGGCTGTGCACTGGGATTGCTCACCTCTGCCACCAGGGCCCTGGTGACATCTCTGCTTGTGTCCTGGAGCCTGTGCTCCTGCTTCCTATGGGGAATCCTGCAGCCAGAAGTGCTGGTGCCAGCACAGCAGCTCTGTGACCCCGTGCACGGAGCCTGTTCCTGCCCCACCAGCTTGTATGGCACCAGCTGTGAGCAGGGGCTGCTCTCAGTGACCTCTGGGGCTGGGGACAGCATTTGGTGTCACCTCTGCCCCTTGCTTTGTTTAAAGAGGTGGCTCAGTTTGCCAGGGTAGCTCAGGCCTGAGCATCACCAGCTGGGCCCAGCTCCTCTGGGCCTGCCTGGCCTTCCCAAATGGGCTAAAGGGGACAGGAAGGAGCAGAGAGGAAATAGGAGTTTGCTGCATCAACAGAAAATTGTGGGTTCCTGTTTAGTCTCAGCCCCAAAGAGCTGCATTCTTTTCCCAGAGCCCCTGAACACAAAACATCCTGTACCCCAGGGTGTTGCACCAGCCCTGCTGTAGCCCAGGCTTCAGGTGGTGCAGGTCAGTGCCTGTGGAATGCTCCAGAGGACTGTCCTGCCATCCCACCCTCACACTCCTTGTGCCAGTGCTAACAGAGCCCTGTTCTGCCTCGTGTAACCACCCCCCGTATCTGAATTAATTACAGTTAATTAATCTGAATGAGTTAATTACAGTGGGCTGTGAACTTCCTGGTTGTCTGATTCTGTCAGTGATGCCTGGGAACACTCAACCAGTCCCATCCCAGAGATGTTGCCCAGAGCAGCTGTGGCTGCCCCTGGATCCCTGGAAGTGTCCCAAGGCCAGGTTGGACAGGGCTTGGAGCAACTTGGGATAGTGGAAAGTGTCCATGCCCATGGCAGGGGGTTGGAACAAGATGAGCTTTAAAGTCTCCCCCAACTTAAACCATTCCATGATTCTGTGATCCCAGTTTTACACACCCTTCCCTGTGAGGCACAGCAGAGAGCAGCCCTGAGCTCCCAGCACGGTGCTCCCAGGCTGAGCTGAGGGAGCTGCAGGCACAGGCTGGGTGGTCCCAGAGCAGGTGGAGCTTTGGCAGTGACCAATCTGTGTGATCCCACCCCCAGAGTGTCCCCTGGGCCGGTTTGGGCCGGGCTGCCGGAGCCGCTGTGCGTGTGAGCACTCTTGTCCCTGCGACCCCGAGAGCGGCAGCTGCAACATCTCCCAGCACGGGGCGCTGCAGGAGCAGCTGCACACAGGTACCCGGCTGCAGGGCTGGGGCTTGGGGGAAAGGTTGGCAGAGCAGCTTGAGTGCATAATGGGGCTTGCTTAGTCACCAGCCCTGCTTAACCTTGCTCTTTTTTAGAGGAATTTTACACCCTGCCTCACCTTTCTTCCCTCTTGGTTTTCCAGCTGCACAGTGTTTGGCCTCCCAGAAAAAGGAAAAGAGCAAGGACAAATTCTCTCTGTCAGAGTAAGTGTGTGGTGCTCACTGTGCATCTCAGAGGCTGTCACAGAGCATGGGGGGTGTTCAGTCGGCAGAAAAGGAGGCTCAGGGGGGACCTTGTGGCTCTGCACAACTCCCTGACAGGAGGGGACAGCCGAGGGGGTCGGGCTGTGCACCCAGGGAACAGGGACAGGACAAGGGGAAATGGCCTCAAGTTGTGCCAGGGGAGGTTTAATTTGGATATTGGGGAAATTCCTTCATGGGAAGGATGGTCAGGCAGTGGCACAGGGTGCCCAGGGAGGTGGCAGAGTCCCCACCCCTGGAGGGGTTTAGAAGCTGTGTGGATGTGGCAGTTGGGGACACGGGTCAGTGGTGGCCTTGGCAGTGCTGGGGGAATGCTTGGACTGGATGATCTTGGGGGGCTTTTCCAGCCTAAAGGATTCCCTGGTTCCCTCCTGCCTGAGAGCACGGAGAAGGGAGGACAATGCTCTGCACCCTGGGCACACGTGCCCCATGTGAGCTGTTGCTGATGTGATCTGTGTGTCCCACAGAGGCTCGTGGCTGTCCCTGAGCTCTGCCCTGGCCCTGCTGCTCGTGCTGAGTGCCCTGGGGAACGTGGGGCTGGTGCTGCAGGGGCGGCGGCAGCGGGACCGGGACTATCGCGACTATCGCTACCTCCCCCTGAGGGACATCAACGGGGACTCCGCCCACAGCCCCACCTCTGCTGCCTGGCACCAGGAGGACGTGCAGGAGGAGCCTGAGGACACTCAGGAGCCTGAGGACACTCAGGACCCAAACCAAGAGCTCCTTTAGCCATGGATGGGATGAGGGATTTCACCCTGCATCGCCCCTCAGCACCGACTGGGGCTGTTCCTGCTGGGGGGCTCAAACTGCTGCCTGAGGAACCTCAGCCCAAGAGCTGCCCTGCTGAGGCTGTGGTTTCCTTCCCTCTGCTGCCCCAGCAGCCAGGACTGCAGCATTAGGGGATGCAGGACATCTCTTGGGTGAGGGAATTCCACAGCTGCAGCAGGAAAGGAGATGGGCTGGTTCCTTCCCAACAGCAAGTTACAGACACCTCAGAAAGGTCCCTGCTCACCTGAGCAGTGCTTTTTAAGATGCAAGTTAAACTGCCTCTAGTACAAAGCTGAGCTAAAGGGTATTACAGTCAATGTCTGCCCTTCCTTGCTAAGCTCAGATTTTAATCAGAAAAGTGACAAAAAGTTTGTTCCAAAATGCTGAAGCAGGTGCAGCACCCGGTGCCAGCAGAGCCCTCCTCTCCCGGCCACAGTGGTGGCTCAGGGTGACACACAGGGTTGTGACAGCCCCATGCAGGGCTGGAGGGTTTTCTGACCATTCCTTAGGCCAGAGCAGCCCCAGAGGGTGATGAGTGCTGTGTTTTGGGGCAGCTCGTGCAGCACAGCACCACAAAAAGCCCTGTCAGATCCATTTGTGCATATCTCCAACTCCCAGGAGCTCTGTGGGCTGAGGGAGCTGCACTGGCACAGCCTGGAGCTGTGGGAAGGGACAGACAGGGACAGCCTGGCATGGCACAGCTGGGCACTCCTCAGAGGGAACAGCCACATCTCCAGCACAGCCAGGATCCTGAGCACCTCCTGAAAAGCAACAGGTCCTTGCACAGTTACATTAAAAGTGTTTGAGTTTGCTTCCCCGTGAGGGAAACCCAGCCTTGGACCAGCCCCTTGGATGCTGCAGAGGGGGGAGAGCCTGTCTGAGCCCCACATCTTTATGCACTCACTGCATTTTTACCTCTCCAAGTAAAGGATGTGTAATTCCTGTGCCAGTGTTGGCATCAAATCAGCCTCTAACCAAGAGACTCTATTTTTCTATGATTTACAGAAAGTTACTTGAAACTTGAATAAAGTCTATTAGTGGTACCTGCCTGAAACTCACAATTCCTGATTGCATCTGCAGGAGCTGATCCTTTCCCAACCTCAGCCACCCAGTGGAACCCAGGGGCTCTTTTTAATAACACCCACACTGCAGGATGTGCTGTTCCAGCCCACCCTGTGCTAGGAAACTAAACAAAAGATGTGCAAAAAAGCCCAAACATTTTAGTTAAAAAGCAGGGAAAAATGAATACAAGCCTTACCTCTGCTTCTGGGGGCAAAGAGAACAGCACACAGGCTTGAATTTTCATTGCCTTGTAATTTCAACAGTTGAATCAAACAATTCCATGTGTGCTCAGAGATGTTTTATTTCCCACATACCCAAAAGTACAGTTCTACTAGGACCCACAGACACCACCACTGGAGGACATCTGTTATTTCAGCACCCTGCAGTGGGCTCTTACAGGAGGTTTGAGGGTTTTGGCTGAGAAAAATGAGGATTACAGTGTATAAAACCAAAGCCAGCTGCAAAGGAGAGAAAGTGCTGCTAAAACAATTAATGCCCATTTAACTAACATGTAACTGAAAGCTTGGAAGTGGGAGTTGGTGTCATTAAAAGCCAGCAAATGTGACTTGACTCCAATTCCACCTTCCAAGAGAGAAATAATCAGATGTAAGGAGCATCACAATCGTGTTGGAGGAATATTAAAGCTAATTGCATGCAGGAGTCTTTGACAACTGCTGTCAAGTAAGTTTCTAATAGCTGTTCCTTGCATTAATTGCTCACAGTACAAACATTTGTGATATTGAAGCAGTGTGAGCTCGTAAAATGCCTTTTGAAATGAGGGATTCCCTGCCTGGAGCAGGGCTGGCCTCAGCCCCAGCATCGTCCCAGCCCAGTGTGGGGACAGCTGGGCTTGCCCACTTCCTACTGGGAATTGTGAGTGGATCGTGGCATTTTCAAAATCTTTTGCCAATAAACCAAAGCGGGATTACAAATTTACAAATTGTTATTCACAGTTCCTAAAGGAACAGCCAGAACGGAACTGGCTGAGCCGAGGAACGGAGCTGCATCTCAGCCACTCGGGATTCCCGGCCTGGTGAGCGTCGGGAATTCTGTTCCCAGCAGTGACTACAGGAGCTGAGGAGCGACTGAGCTGCTCCGGTGCCGCCCTGTGAGAGCTCCCGGTGCCGGCTCACACGGAGCGCTCCCGGTGCCGGCTCACACGAACCCCCCGGCGCCGGCTCACACGGAGCCCTCCCGTGGCCGGCTCACACGGAGGCCCCCGGTGCCGCCCTATGAGGCCCCAGTGTCGGCTCACGGCGCTCCCCTGGCTCCGGCAGCGCTGACACCGCGGGGCTGGAGCCGCCTCTGATGCCCCGGGGGCTCAGCCCTTGTTCAGCAGGGTAAAAGCCCTTCTCACACCGGAGAGCAGCAGACTGTGCCCTGAACGACAGCTGAGGGCATCCAACATCCATCCTCCCTAGGTTTGCCCTTCCCAGGCCTGGGACAGACCCCAGGGAATGGGGCAAAGCTAGAGCACTCACTGGGAATGAAGGTGTCAGCCGTGGCTGTATTTAACTGACCCCTGGCACAGCCCTTGGCACCTGGCACAGTCCTGCACTCCCCCAGCACCCATCAGACGTGGCAGCAGCTCTGAGGTAGGAGTTGTGTTTGCATAGGGAATATCTGAACCAACTTAGTGGGAGCCGGTTTTTAATTCTCAGCTCGTTACCTGCACACAGCCCGAGCTCACTGGCCTCCTGGGGAGGGCCTTGATGCATCACCCAAAGTGAGGCCATTGCCCAAGGTTCTGGGCTTAGCAGAGTTCTCAGAGACTCAGCTCACTGTGGAAAAACCCCTTGAGTTTATTTTCTAAAGCACACTGATGTTGTTTGAGGGGGGGGAAAGGTGATGTAGAAGAATTCTGTGTCTCTGCTATCTGCAGTTCACAAGGTCAGGTTTAAAAAGCACAGCACAGCATCCAGGCTGTTGCTCCCTTTCTCCTGTTAACATTCAGGAGAAAAAGGGAAAAAAATGTATTGAATTATTTAAATTGGTTTCAAAGTAAATTGTCTGGTGGGATAAAGCAGGCACCCTTGCCAAGGAGAGGTCACAGAGCTGGGCCATGATCTCCCATGGGGACAGGAGTGACAGTGCCAAGGGACAAGAGGAAAATCTGGGACTGGGATATCCCCAGAGCCAGGAACACTCTGTGGAACCAGCCCTTGACCTCACCCCTCAGAGATCTGCCAGGGGCCACGTTCTAGGTGCTTCACTGACAAAAGTTAAACACCCAAAACTTCTGGTGGGCAGAAAACAGCATATACCACATTTCAAAATAAAGTTAAAAAATAAATCCAGGGCAAAGGAAGAGATTCTTACCCAGAGCAAACCCAGGAAACAGGAATGTGCCACTGTAGGATGTGAGCAAACACATGAGAAGGGAAAATCCTGAAACAGCTCAGGGGGGACAGGGCTGGGTTTGCTCCTGGGGCTTTGGGAGTCTGAAACTGTTTCTAAAATGAGATTTTATTCTGGGTTATGGATTTTCTATGAGGGATACACACATGCACTTTTGCTTCCAGAATTCCTGACTTTCCAGAGGAAAGGTGTTATTTGTCCCTCTTGATCAGACTACAGTTATGCTGAAATGCCAGAGACAGAAGTTGCATTTGTCTGGGAGAAACATTAAACTCTGTGGAACAACTGAGAATTGGAAATCAGAACTTCCCTGAGCTCTACATAACCAAATTACCTGTTCACAGGGAGAGGTGCAAGGTGGAGAGTGATTCCCTTGGCTCAATCCTTAAAAAAAATCCTGCCAAACAACAAAATCCTACAATCCTGCCAAACAGCTCAAAACCACATCAAGTTCTTTGTCTCCCATTGTCCCAAATATTTTGGCTCTTTTCTCCTTTGGCAGAGACTGGTGCTTCAAAATCAGTGATTAAAAAAAGCAGAGGAACAACTTCACAGATTCCTGAATAAAAACTTGGTGAGTATTTGACACCTGCTCTCATTTTTTTTTTTTTCACCTGGACAAGAACATGGATAACTTTGCTCCCCAGCCTGACTACAGGAGCAATCAGAGATTAGGGACAAACATGGCATTTTTGGTGTGTAGGAAGACAGTGCATCTTCATGACAATTCCTGAACTCAACCCTTGTTTCTGAATCCTAAAAAACAGTCCAAAAAAAGCCCTGGACTCTCACCTTTCCTTGCAAGGAAGGTGAGACAGCCCTTACTCCAATGCAGCCCTTTTGCAAGAACATCCAGTGATCACAAAGATCAGGGCCCAAGCAGAAAGATTGCTTGGGATTGAAGACAATCAGTTATTCCTTTCTAAAACAAAGTTCATTCCATTAAAAAAAGGTGACTGTATTTAATAAATAGTAACTTCTGACATTATAAATAAGTTAAAAATTAATTTAAAATAAGCTAGTATAGAATAAATAGGCTTCAGTAAGTGCTTACATGCCTCTCTGAAAGGTTTCAAGTGAGCCCATGTTTAAAAGAAGCAAGTTCTGTAATACTGCCAGAAAATCTTGTGCCTTCAGGAAATCAAATATTGCTTTTCTTAGCCCTTTAGGATTGGATTCAGTTCCCATCCACTTGGGAATGGGACAGACCTACTCATTATTGCTGTAAACCTGAGTAAAAAGAAACAATAGTTTGGAAGATGCCACTCACTGGAGGCAGATTCCATGCCTGAAATTACTAAAAAAACCCCATTTTGTTTCTCAGCAAGGTTAAAAAAATCCAACACATTTCCCAGAGCATCCTGCCAGACCAGAAGAGGTTTTTGGTTTGGCCTGGAAGTGATTTCTGAAGCATCCTACCTGTACTCAGGTGTTGGCAGTTCCCTGCCAGGCCCTGCCCTGGGTGCCCACCTGACTGTCCAGTGTGGCACCAGTACCCCGTGGGCACCCAGGACATTCCCTTAGTTTTGCCACCCAGGAATTATCTAAAAGTCCAACAGGTAAGGCAACATCAGCCTCCTCTGTGGGAAAAGATGGGAAAAGCCCTTTGGAGTGGAATGGATTCCTGCAAACCCACAGGCACCCAAAACCCACAGGTGGTGAAGGAGGCTACTGAGAAACAGGCAGCTGACCCCAAACTCCCAAACCTGCCCTTGGAACTCCAGTTTTTGTGGTTGAAGCAGCTCCCAGAGGCTCAGCCCTGGAGCTCTTTGGTTTGGGGCTGGTCTCTCCTGCTGCTGTAGCCTTGGCTCTGCTATCTGGAGAGGTGGGAGCTGCTCTGGGACTGGCTGGAGGATGTGGTGACTCCACTGAGCTGGGAAAAGCCGCTGTTGCAAGATTCCAGGCTAGACATGGATCCCCTGGGATGGGACAGAACAGATGTGCTGTTAGGAAGGCAGCAATTAAGGGATAACTATTCCTCCCACAGATCAGCTCCCCCTCTCTACCCACTTGCACAAGTGCTTTTTGGCTTATTTCCCACTTGCTCTCTAAGAATCTCTGTGTCACGATGAGAAATTAATCAGTCAGAGACACTTTTCCCCAGTTACAGATATTATTCCTTGTCTCTGGTTATCATTCTGGGGAAGGGGACACAGCTGGAGCCTCGGGGAGCTGTCCCTGAGGAGAAAGAAAAGCTCCAGAGCATCCAAATGCAGTCTTGTGAGCCCAAGGGCTCCAGGCTGCTGAACACCAGAGTCCCAGCTCAGCATCTCCAGCTCCTCCTGCCAAAAGCAGGCTGGGCTCAGGGAGAGCCCCAAGGAACAAGCACCACTGGAGAGGGGCATTTCTGCTGCTGTGACCCCACAGGACCTGGCCAGGCCACACCCAACTCACCACCCTCAAGTCTATTCTGCCCAAAGCCTCCTCCAGCTCTGGGGAAGGGTCTAGGACCTGCAGAGAGCTCAGATTAACAGGAGATGGGGAGGTGCTTCTGGCATAGGAGGAGGAAGCCAGGCACACCCAGTTCACCTGTTCAGAAGTGCTCATCCTTCTCAAGTGCCAAACAAAATCATCTGGGAAACAGCCCAGCTGATATTTAAATTACTCCAAAACCAGCTTCTCAAAATATCCCCAGCTAAGATAAAAACCCTCCTGAATCCAAACCCTCCTGCTCTTCAGGCAGCTGCAAGCAATTCCCAAAGCACAAATTCCTCTGGTGGACACAGAGTCAAGGGAATTTATAAATACCTACAGCACCAGAGGAGATTGGATGCACAAAATGCCACCAATACAACCAATTTTGTGTCCATCCACTTGTCAGTGAAACACACCCCCTGTGGAGGTGTCTGTGTTTAACTCACACTCAGTGCAACTGATAGTAAACCCCTTGTATATTCCCTACCTGAAGTCCTTGGAGGCCAGCACCTCGTAGTAGTAGATGAGCTTGCACTTGTGGCTGGAGCCCTGCAGGGAGGCCAGGACATCATCCACACGTGGGAGGCTGGAGCTGGAGCAGGGCAGGGGCCCGTGCATCCTCCACTGCAGGATGTAGAAGCCAGGCCAGCGTGTGACATGGGAGCCCTGCACAGAGGGAGGGACAGCAGGAGTGACTTGGGAATGGCAGAATGAGCCAGCACAGGTGGCAGTCTCCTGTCTCACCTGCCTGACACACAGCCCTGTAGTACCAGTAGGAAAAAAAAAAGCTTATTTAGCTTAATTTCCATGAGAATTTTAGCTTGGAGTCTCTTCCCAATGACTCACTCTAAATTAGGATTTCCCACATTCACAGGATATCCAGAAAATGATCACAGAGTGGTTTGGGTGGGAATGGACCTTAAAGCTGTTCCCATTCCACCCCCTGCCACCATCCCAGGCTGCTCCAAGCCCCATCCAGCCTGGCCTTGGGCACTGCCAGGGATCCAGGGGCAGCCACAGCTG
>JBBMKD010000040.1:1405904-1417375 GCA_037834095.1 Argya squamiceps
AGGGAAGGGAAGGGAAGGGAAGGGAAGGGAAGGGAAGGGAAGGGAAGGGAAGGGAAGGGAAGGGAAGGGAAGGAGCAGCTTCACACCATCAGCCCAGCCCTTTCTGCAGTGTCATGCTGAGGAGCTGCTGTCCAACCCTCTGCCACAGGTGTTGAACAACCCTTAGAAAATCAGCACTGTTTAAACATTAAAGGCTTGCTTTTAAAAATTCAGCAGTAAAGTTCACCTGCCTTTCAGAGCCCCGTTTAAAGCAGCATGGAGGTGTATTCCACTCTCTACACCTGGGTTTCAGTCCAGGTGTCACTGGGTGCAGCTGAGAGGAAGACGAGGCCCCACAGACAGCCTCCAGCGCTGGGATAGACACACCAGCCTATTCCTATTCCACTGCACTCTTCTGGGCTGGAGTTCACCTCTGCTACCTCCACACCTCTGTACAGACACCTTTTAAGCACTTCATCTTGCTGTGTTTCACCAGGGCTGAGCAAAAGCTGGACCTGCTGTTCTGAGAGCCAGGAAAAGTTGAAATATTGAGGCTTTCTTCACTGAAAACAAACCAGCAATACCCAACCCCACAGCACTCACAGACCCCCTTGTACCAGGAGGTTGCCCCCACACCCCATGGATCCCTCAGGCTTTGCCTTCCCATTGCCACTCTCAGTCCCATTTGTTTTTTGGTGCAAAACTGAGATGAAACGTGCTGTCCAAGGTCACACGGCAGGGATCAGTGGCAGGGATGAAACTGGAGAGCAGCAGACTGAGATTGGGTTCCTTTCCCCGTGGGACTGCAGATGAACAGTGTGCTAATGGCTCTGCTACATTCACCTTCCAGGATAATGCCGAGGTGGCTCCCTGCCCCGCCCTCCCTGCTTCTGCAGTTTTAAAATAGATACTCCAATCTTGCTTTGTTTTGTGAGGCAGAGGGGTCTCCCACCCTCTGACCCACCAGCAGCTAAGAACTGAATTTCTGCTTTGCATAAGAGAAATACAGAATAAACCCATCCCATCAGTGATATGTAACCCCCAAAGCTTCCAGCTCAACAGCTGATCCCACTGATGCTCTTTAAATGCATCTTTTTGAGTTTATCCCCTGCAGTGTGTTGACATGCTCTGTTTATGGGGGTCTCTCTGCATTTTGGCTCATAAAATAGTTGCCATATTCCAGCCTGGCAAAGAATCATGGAAACACAGACAGGCTTGGGTTGGAAGGGACCTTAAAGCTCATCTCATTCCACACCCTGCCATGGGCAGGGACACCTTCCACTGTCCCAGGCTGCTCCAAGCCCTGTCCAGCCTGGCCTGGAACACTTCCAGGGATGCAGGGGCAGCCACAGCTTCTCTATGCCAAGGCCTCATCACCCTCACAGGGAAGTTTTTCCTGATATCTAATCTAAACCTCCTCTCTCAGGGTGAAGAATTCTCCTTTATCCTGTTACTGCATACTCTGGCAAAACTCCCCCTCCATCTTTTGTTTAGGATCCCTGCAGGATCTGGAAGGCCACTCAGGAAGATCTAATACTGTTCAGGTCTCATTTTTATCACAAATACTCCTTCTCATTTCTGTGCAGTCATTCTGGGACCCTCCGAGGCAGATTCTCTGAGACAAGCACAGCACATTGTGACAGCAGCACATCACAACCTTACAAGCAAGCAAAAAGTATTGCAAATTAATCCAGAATTCAGGTCTCTTGCAGAGTGCTAGAGGCCTTGTGTGAATGAAGAACGTCCTATTTAAATAACTTCTCTTTCTGTGCTGTTTGTTCCTTTATGCATTTCCCCTTTTGCCTCTCAGTAGTTCTGTGAGGAGATGTCACCCTGTGCCTTGCTGAGTTCTGCCTGATTCCCCTTGCCTGGGAGTAAAGCCTGACACAGGTTTGTTATTCTGGGTCACCTCCAGGAGCACAGCTCAGGTCAGAGCTTAGCTCTGAGCACTGCTCTGCAGAGGTGCTGTTAGGAACAACAGGGTTAACAGGGAAAGGGAAGTCTGCTGGGCTCAGAGCTAAGGCAAAAGGAATATGGTAAATTGAAAGGAAATATTGGAAACCAGCTGAGAAACACGAAGGCTTTGGGAAGCATGCAGTGCTTGATCCTTGTTTGATGTGAGGCTCTCCAGTGGCTGGTGAGAACACAGATTTCCTTTCCAGAGGGGCTGCCAGTAAGCCAAGAGCACAGAGCTGTTGGGGCTATTAAAAGGTTAAGAACTTTACAGCTCTTTTGGAAAGAGACAGCTCAGGAGGCCCCAAATGCATTAGGGCAGCATCCCTTTGTTTCCACGCCTTGCCAGGTGCCAGCACCAACTGCACAGTGCTTATCTCATCCAAACCCTCACCCACTGTGATGCTTTAATACAAAATCTTCTTTCTTGAGACCTTAAAATACAGATCTGTGGAGTAATACAGACTGTGGAAGCAGCATCAAGGGTTTCTCTTCCAGACCATGTAACTGGTCCCTGCTGGGACAGTACTGGTCTGTGCCTTTCCAGCACTCAAGGAGGTGGAGTTCAGTAGTCATATTTTGAGAGCAGTATTCCATGATTGTCAGAGGTGGTATTGGAACTTCTGTTGATTTCCACAACAGATTGTTGATTTTCTAGATGATTAAGTGCAGCTTAAACAGGTGTATTTTCCCCATAACTTTTCCCTTTTCTCCCAGGTGTCTCAAGTGGCATTGGGTATATGAAATAACAGCACAGCCCATCTGTGGGCTCCTTCCCAAAAAGATCTGCCCCCTCCCAAAATCCTGTTTGTGCTGTTCCCTGACAAGTGTGACAAGCAGTGGCTGGAGACATCTCCCTGGGATGCCACCTCCAGCCAAATGCTTTTGGAGAAACCCTGCCAGGAGCAGATTGGGATCTGCTGGGTAACCCCAGGGGAACTGGAGGTGTTTTTCCAGAGTCAGGGTACACCAGACTGGTGAGGCTGGATTTTACCTGTTACCTGTCTAACACAGGAGATGAGAACAAAGCTGTAGGGCCAAACCCCACAGGTAACAGGATTTGCTATCATTTCATCACAGCAGAGAGTATTGGGGAATGAGCTATTAAACACAGGCTATCCCAAGATGAATATTTTCTCCTTCCTGGGAATATTCCTTGTAAACAGTCCAAAGGATTATGTCTCCTTTTAAAATAAGTCCTTTAATTTATATTCTGAGGTATGCACTCCCAAGATTTAATTTACTCCAAGCTATGAAATTAAGCTTACCCAAAATTTCAGACTGGTTATTTATGTGATATAGTCCACCACACAGTTGCTGGTTTAACAGTGCACTGATACCTCGAGTGCAGGAGATACTGGTGAGGGTCATGATTTTTTTCCTAAGCCTTTGATTTAGACAATAAAGGATCCACATGCTTTGAACCCCCACAAAGAAGATTTGAAGTAATCTTAACAAATTATTTGTAAAAGCCAGTTTGGACCCCATTTTCCTGCAACTTCTCAATGCATCTCCCCAGGAGCTGCCAAAATAAGAGGGAAGAAAAATGGTCTCAGGCTGTGTCTTTGTCTGTGAGACGCTGAACGCAGCGGCTGCAATCAGAACCCAGAGAGCAAACTCCTTGTGAGGAGTGTTTCCATTTTATTTTCCAGACCT
Source organism: Argya squamiceps (assembly GCA_037834095.1). NCBI lineage: Eukaryota > Metazoa > Chordata > Aves > Passeriformes > Leiothrichidae > Argya > Argya squamiceps. The sequence goes on from JBBMKD010000040.1 coordinate 1,409,493, forward strand.
CTGCCCATCTCAGATCTGATCCCCATTCAGTGCTGTCTCAGCCTTGCACCCTGTGGATCTCATTTCCCAGTGACACCAGGGACCTTCACCCAGCTATGTTCACTATGCCCAGCATGTCCCTCCCCGCGTTCCAGGGAGGGTTCAGTGACCACACTGTGACCTGAGCACCCCCCTGGCTGTCCTGCACTCTGGCCAACAACTGCCTGAGGTGCTGCTTCCCACTTCCAGCATTGCAGCTGGGATAAGCTATACAAAAAGAATAAAAAGAGAAGTACCTACCCCAAGACAGCTAGGACACTACGGATTAAGCTGCTTTGATTAAAGTCACTAAATAGACTTTGGTTTTTCATCTGAAATACCAAAAGGGATCTGCTGGAGACCCCTGAGTCCCTCGGGTACATTCATGCTACCCAGAATACAAGCTCTAAAAGGCTGCCACTGAAATCCAGGCCTCTGTAGCCTCTTGAGAATATTTTTCCTATAAAGCTGCAAAACCGTGAGCAGAAAGCCTTGTATGGTAACTTGGAGGTAGACACGCAGGGGGAGGTTGCTGAAAAAGTCTTGGATAGTCAGGAAGAATTAGTCTTGTGTCAGAAAGCTTGTTCTCAGTCTGCTTGGCCTGGAAGCTGAGGTGCCTGGGGGTGTCTTTCCCAGCTCCCATGGGAGGGATGGCCGTGGTTTGGAGCACCACCAAAGCCATGGGATATTTATGTCAGCTTCTTAGGCAGTTCTGTTGGGCTTGGTGGCTGTGGCTGGTCACTCTTGGTCTGGCCTGCAGGAGGGGGCCACGTGGTCTTCTGATGAAGGTGGCTGAAAAGGAGAAATATGCCTTAGGTAGTTTGGGAGAAGGACACAAAAGGATAATGTGACGACAGCACTCGTTATTTAAGAAAGAAGAGGAGGCCACAGATCTTGCCTGGTTAGACTGTGCAGGCCGCCTGTTTTGTCTGAAAATGCTTTTCATAACCTTGAAATTATCATTTGCAAATGGCTACTTTGTACCTAAACAAAAAACTGTGCTGGCAGATCTTCAGGTTGAGTTAAGCTAAGAAAGCAGTAGGAGATATTTAGGTCTCAAAGTGCCCTTTCAGATAACTTTAGGAAATGGCCCTATTAAATATAAGCCATTTAAGAGGTTTCAGGGAAATTTAACAGTTTAAGGTTCAAACAAAGCCATGTCATCCTGCTCTCCTTGTCTGGAGCTTCACAGCATCTCGATATCAGAGCATAAAAGATTAACATATTCAGTGATGTTTTTTCCCTTAGACAGAGCACACTATAAAAATGCCAGCTAGACAAACCACAGTTTCCCATCTGGCCTGAGGGAAAACTAGCATTCTATAAAGCAAAAGAGAAATCCAGGAATTCACACCGTGCAGGGCAGGAAGTGTCTTTCTGTCTAGGAATTTCACAGTATTTCTCTGTCATGGCCATCTGGAGGCCTCTCCTAGACTGTCTGATCAAAAGCTGTCAAGCAACAGTTTCGGTTAAAAAACCCCAACAAAACAAACAGGATTTTTTAGTATCTGTGTTGTCCAAATTACAGACCACAGCAGTTTTGACACCTACTCCTTGTAATTTGGGATTCCTTCAGCAGGCAGGCACTGGTCCTTGTCCCATGGCAGAGCTGCAGATGGAAGCACAGAGCCAAGTGTTAGTGCAGAGAACATGCCCAATGCTGCTGCATTATGATAATGCACATTTAAATGGGGCAGGAGCTCAGAAAATGCTGACAGCTCTTGTAAACCAGAGGTGTTCCTGAAAGGCTGCAATTATTTCCTTTGTGTCTTATGCTTTGAGACAAAGCCATGGCCACGCTGAGCTGGTGAATAGCATCAAAGAGCAAGGACTGGGCACCTGTCTGGGGCTGTGCATTCACCTGGACATGACACTGAGGAGGTCAGACACTCATTTTGTGTGGGAAGAGACAAGCAGGGTCAAATCATTGCTGCCAAGAAATGTTTATGGCTGGTGGACCAATTCAGAGTCCCAGACTGGGAAAGTTAATCCAGACTCCCATGGAGCTGCATGCCTGTTCCCTGATTTTCTCACAGATGTGAGGAAAAGGGAGCATGGGTGGATTTTACTCCAAGGAAACAGGGAGGTGACTGTTCCCTTCTGCTCAGCATTGCTGTAGTTGTACCTGGATGACATAAGGAAGGTTTGGATCCTGGGTTTAAAGCTGTTGGGAAACTGGACAGGGTCCAGCAAGGGAAGCCTCAAGCCTGCAGGGAGAGGCTGGGGAGGGCTGAGGGAGCTGGGCTTATTTAGCCTGGCAAAGAGGAGGCTGAGAGGCACCTTCACAGCCCCCACTGCTACATCAGGGGCAATTAAAGGATGCTGGAGCTGTTCTTGGCAGTGCAGCCAGTGTAACTGGGGGCAGTGGCCACAGGCTGCCCCTGGGGGAACTCAGGCTGGGTGCTGGGAAGATCTTTGTCACAGAGCAGTGAGGGAACACCATCCAGGAAGGCTGTGGATCTCCATCCTGGCTGGCTGAACCCACTGCAGATCCCCTCTACTGGGATGGCCCTACTTGGAGCAGAAGATCTGATCTCCAGCAGTCCCTCTCAACCAGCATTTCAATGATTCTGTGAAACCATCCTCCTGCCTATTAGGTTTTTTTGCCCCTGGGTAAATGCCTTTCCTCTGGCCCTGGGCAGAAGTCTTTGACTCCATACCCTGCGAGTCTGCATTGCAGATTCAAAGATGAGTCACATGGATGTAGGGAGGGCAGTTACATCTCAGTGAGCATGAGACAATCAGGGAGGCTCAACTGGTATGGAAAAATATGGAAGGTGCTGGAAACTGCCAATAACACTGACAGAGATCCCTGAGACTTGCTGGGGTTCAGCTTTCCCCAGTTCATTTAGTGCTTACCGTCCTTGTTGGAGAGGATTGGTGCTAACAGCTCTTTAGCTTCTGATAGCAAAAGGTCAACAAGATCTGAAGATGGAAGAGATGTGTCTGAGACTGCATCTGTTTTATCCTCTTCTGTTTCATGGCTGATGCTTATAAATACAGAAAGTGCCATCAATACTTCTGTCAGAGAATGGTCATTGACAATCCTGGCCAGCCTCTCAGGGTGTGCTACATAAATTCTGTGTGTTTGGGGGGCTGCATCTCCATCCCTCTGCATTCAAGGGCCTGTTAGACACACTTGCATTGCTTTGTTCCAGACAAATAGCAAAGTATTCTTTAGAGTTTGTCATAAGCATTTATTTACCCCTCATTATATTAGAAATAACCAACTTGGAAACTTAAAAACTGATTTCCATCCCCTCTTAAAAATTGGCTTTTAAAGGGACTGGTCATGATTGCTAGGACAGTGACTTTTCAGGGATTTAATCAGTTAAAAACACACAGAGTTGTGATACATTTATGCCCAAGTGATAGGAGATAGGCTCAGGTTGGAGGGGAGTCCAGAAGCCTGAGCTCTATTTCTGCAGCCATTCATGCAGCTGAGAGTCTTGAGAGCTCCTTGCTTACACTCTATCTACTCTAACTGCTGATAAAAAAAGAGGTGGTCCTGGAGCCAAAACCTGGTTTACATTTGGAAAAGCAGGTAGGTCAAAATTCTGCTGCTCTGAAACAGCCTGCTTGGGGTCTCTGCTGACAAGAGCAATTTAACCCGAGCAGAGTTTCAGGTACTCACTTCCAAAAAAAGCCGGAACAGAGGCCAAAATCCCCCAGCACCAACCCACCAGCAGCCTCCAGATCATCTTTCTCCCATGGTTTCACTTCCAAAGTGAAAGCATGTTTAGAAACCCTGGCTAGGTTACGTGTGAAGCACCTTCCCCTGAGTAAGGTCAAAAAAGGACATTTCCCATTGCTGTGCACCATTCCCAGAAGCCATCTCCTACCTTTTCTCATCTGGGAAATGACTGTGTGTGCTCAGGATCTTGTGAATGTTCTGTCATGCATCAAGAAAAAAAAAAAAAAAAAAAGAAGGGTTTCAAACTTGTAGGAATGAATAATTCCTGAGAACAAACCCCATGGGTTTTTCCTGATGATCAGATTTAATATGACAGTAATCAGCTTCTGCTTATTCATTGCCCTTGAAGCGAATATCTCAAGGCCTTTTGCAGCTCAGGCAGCACTCATGAATCTATAGACACATCTGAATTCTGCATTTTAATACCACTGCTAAAATACATGAAATGCAACACAAAAATCCTTTTCCAAGGAATAATTTTGCAGGCTGCATTTCAGTGATCATTGCTGCCAGCAACCCTTGGCTCCTGGGTTGGACCTGCACGTGTAAGCTCTCATTACCATGCTCTTCTCCAACACTACTGAGGGGTGGAGAAAAAAGGAAGGTATTTTGCTCCACTGCTCAAAATCCTGTGATGTTTGACCCTGGGGTCAAGTGAGATGTATTTCCAGTTTCTGACCCCAGACTGCACAGCCTCTAGCACATAGTGCTGAAGCTCTGGAGGTGTCTAATTCTCCCTTCTCTGGAGCAGAGGACACAGCATCTACATTTCCTTTTGCTCCACTGTTTCTGCTTGATTTCAAGAGTTCTTGGAACAGGTCACCAGTAGCCACAGCAGATACACTGAGTACTAATGCTTCCCATGCTTATTAATTACAGTTTATTAATTACACATACTGGTATTCCCAATATAGAGAATGAAGTGGAAAAACCACAGACTGAAAGATTAAACTGTGAGATTTGTGGGAAATCTGGGGGGAAAAAAGCACTGGAAGAGCAAAGGCACTCTCCAGGTTCCTATTTATAGAGAAGCAACCCTCAGCTACAGCCAAGGGAAGGTGAGCATGGCTGATTTTGACAGCAGAGCTGCTGGAGCAGCCTCAGCACGGGGAGCCAGGAAGAGCAGAGCCACCAGCAAAACCTGCACCATGGAGTTTGCATTGCTCCCAGGGATCTGAGGAGATCTGAGTTCATTCCCTGCTTCCTCCTCACCAACAGACAGCGACATTTTCGGGTGAGACAGGAAAAAAAAAAAGCCCCTCTTGCTTATGGAGCAGGAAGTTAATTGGACTTGCAAAACCCCCCTGAAGGAAAGGGGCTGTGGTGGTGCTGCAGGATTGGGGCAGTCCCACACCTCACCTGCACAAACAGGAGCAGTTTCCTGTTGCAGATCTCCAGGCGCTTCCGTGAGACCTCGGATTTTCGTAGCTGGCCATCAGCCAGGGCCAGCTGCCTCTTCAGCTCCAGGATGTCCTCCTGAGGCAGGGACACAGCAGGGGGAGAAAGGTGGTGCTGATGCTCCAGCTTTGGCTTATGGAAACTACAGATTGTGACATTTGCTACAAGCAAAAGCAGTGTCCTTTGGGAAGGGACAAGTGGGAGTTATGCAAATTTTAACATAGATCCAGAGAGTGTGTTGGCCTTGTGGTTCCTTCCACACAGCAAATGATCTATGTGCTATTTCATTTTCTCCTGTGTAAATAGAAGGAGGGTAACCTTGGTTGGGGCTTCCCCTGGATCCCTGGAAGTGTCCAAGGCCAGGCTGGATGGGGCTTGGAACAAACTGGGGTAGTGGAAGGGTCCCTGCCCATGGCAGGGGATTGGAATGAGATGGGCTTCATTGGTCCCTTCTGGCCCAAACCATTCCATGACTTTATGAACCCAGAGAAGAAGAGCCTGAAGGGTTGTGGGTTTTTCCCCAGACTGAGGGGTTGCCTTACCTCTACTTCAGAGACGTGCTTTGCTTTTTTCCCCGCCAGCTGCATCTTCAGTTCTGCAATTTCAGCCTCCAGCAGGTGGATCACTTCCTCATAGTCCTGCTCAGCACTGTGGGCCTGTCTCTGCACCATCTCAGCCATCTGCAGTTTGCTGTGCAGGGTCCTGTTCTCTGACAGGAACCCCAGTGCCTTCTGCAAACACCCAGAGCTCCTGGTGAACACACCACGTCCCGCCTCGGCTGCCAACCCCCAAACCCACCCCCAGCACCCCAGAAATCCCTGCACTAACTTGGTTCAGCCTCTGAAGCTCATCCTCCATCAACTTCTTGCTGCTCTCCACTTCTCTCAGGAGTGACTGTGGGAAATATTTTCACCAGATTAGAAGCAACAAATGACAGGACATTTTCCAGAATGCCCCTACCCACCAGAATATTATTTTACTGAAGTTCTGTGCACTTTTTCCCCCACAGGCAGAGCTTTTAGGGCTGTGACCTGCAGAGTTCCACCTGGACACAGCTGAGGGGGAGGGAGAGAGCACAGGTGCTGCTTCTGTTAATCACACACTGGAATTCTTAGTGAGACCTGCTTTTTAAATATATTAACTCCCTGCTGAGAAGGGACTGCATGCTTTGAGTACAAATAAGATTTCCTTTGAGGCTGAGAGTGACAAAGAGGCAATTAAGGAGAGTGGAGGGTGAGAGGCTCCTGTGTGATGGGGAATGCACAGAATGCAAACTGGTGACTCCTCCAGAGGGACAGGCCACCCCATCACCCCCATGGAGAGCTACAGCAGAACACCCCAGCCAAGAAATCTGCTCTGAGGGGAGGCTCCACCTTCAGCCTGCGGACTTCGTGCCGCAGATCCCTCATCTCCAGCTGCAGCTGCTCCAGGTCCTCGTTGCCATTGCAGTTGAGAGAGTCACAGGTCTGCAAGGAGAGGGACAGGCTCATCACACAGTGAATCAAAATCACCTCAAAAAGGAGTCAGCAGTTTTATGCAGTAGATCAAAAGGCACATTAAATAATTCAGCTCCGGAATGGTTCATTTTGCCCCACGGAATTTCACTCTCTGACCCCCCATCATTGCTGAAATAGCTGAGCTAGAGTGAAATTTCACTTCATGAACCAAATGAAATTACTTAGAACTGATTAATTATGGCTATTTTTCCTTCTCCATAACTGCCAGGCTGCTTCCTCATATTACCCCATAGATACTGTTATTTCCTTATTAAAAATGAGAAGTTTGAGGTCTTTTATAGAATTTCCTATTAAAAAATGATTAATGAATAGTTCTGCCTTGTCTTTCTAACTCTAGAACAAGCAGAACATCGTAATTTAGCTTTTCCCCTCTCAGAATTCCATGGATTCCATGCAGAAGATCCATGGATTCAGGGTAGAAGAGCTTTGGGGTGACTGACCTGGGAGTGGAAAGCTGATGTATCCAGCAAATTGGCCACTTCATGCTGAGTGAAGAGCACAGAGCCTGAAGCCAGGCCAACCTCGTCCAGCTCCTCCTGCATCACATCCCTGAGTGCTTGGAGAACATCTGTGAGAAACAATCAGGTTTTACCAGGCTAAAAGAGAAAATTGCTGTGTGTTAGGAGAAAATGCCACTGATTTGGGACCATCCACTGGTGCTGAGCAGGGTTTAGAGATGTCAGACAGGTTTTCCTAATAATCCTGGGTTCCTCTGCAATCCATCAAGCTTAAATGAGTTGTTGACAGTCTTTACCAGAAAGAAGTTTCTTTATAAGAAACTTCTGTTTCTTATCCAACTGAAAAAAACCTACATTTTTTAAACCCAGAAAACCCCAGGTATTTTCACAGGGGAGTTTTCATGACTATGGTTCTGAAAGTTTTAAAATTTTAAGCTAAACCCACATTTCCCTGACAAAAGGCACCTGCTGCCATTTCTCATGTTGCTGATTTAAACAAAAACACAACTCAGTGAGTTCAGCACTTATAAAAAGTGTTAAATTGACAAATCTGAAAACCCACGTTCATTTTGCTTTCAGACATGAAGGAAAGCACAGAAGAAGGGGCTGTGTGGGAGCCATTGGGGAGGTGGCAGCAGGGTCCCAGAGCTTCCAGTCACAGAGTCACAGAAACATGGAATGGTTTGGGCACAAAGGGACCATAAAGATGATCTCACTTCATCCCCTGCCATGGGCAGGGACACCTTCCACCATCCCAGGCTGCTCCAAGCCCCATCCAGCCTGGCCTTGGGCACTGCC
>JBBMKD010000040.1:1417463-1429900 GCA_037834095.1 Argya squamiceps
CCTTCTCCTCTCCAGGTGAGCACCCCCAGCTCTCCCAGCCTGGCTCCAGAGGGGCTCCAGCCCTTGGGGCATCTCCAGGGCCTCCCCTGGGCTCTCTCCAGCAGCTCCAGGTCCTGCTGCTGTTGGCCCCAGGGCTGGGGCAGCTCTGCAGGTGGGGTCTCACCTGAGGGGGCAGAATTCCCCCCTCCTGCTGCCCACACCAGGGCTCAGCCCAGCACAGGAGGGTTCTGGGTGCTCACAGCCAGGGAATGGCCAGCTCTCATCCTCCAATGCCCCAGATCTTCCACCCAGGGCTGCTCCAAATCCCTTCTCTACCCAGCTTGGATTTGTGTTTGTGATTGGCCTGAGCCAGGTGCAGAACATGCACTTGGCCTTGCTGAACTTCATGGGCTGCACATTTGCCAAATACCCTTATTTCTTTTGCCACAAACTACACCATTCACCCATAGGAGTGGGCTGTGGTTCTGTGTCCCATCCCTCACTCTGCACAAAACATTGATCCAGATGCCTTGTGACTGTTCTTTCTGCTGGGACATTGCTGATGGTTCTGGATTTTTGCTGAAAAAAAGTCCAGAAAAAAATCCAGAAAAAAAAAAAAAATTAAAAAAAGACCCTGTGGGCCAGCCATGCTCTGGAAGGCCACAGAAAACAGAACTGGGTTTTATTTTCTGTGTCTCCTCTGCCAGTTCCTGCCAGGAAAGCTGGGATTTTAAGGAAAGTAAGCCCTTGCACCAACTTGCTTTTAGTCTTATTTTACCTATGATAAGACAATGGGAATGGCTTTAAACTGACAGAGTAGATTTAGATTAGATGTTAGGAAGAAATTCTTCCTTGTGAGAGCAGTGAGGCCCTGGCACAGGGTTCACAGTGAAGCTGTGGCTGATCCATCCCTGGAAGTGTCCTCTTGGACAGTGCTTGGAGCAGCCTGGCATACTGGAAGGTGTCTGGTGGGATGAGATGAATTTTAAGGTCCCTTCCAACCCAAACCATTCCAGGATTCCATGATTCTATAGAATGCCTTCTTTTGTGTTTGTGATTTTCCCTCTTTAAGGCTCCATCACTACCCAGGCAGGTGTCTCACCTGTCTGTCCCTTTTTAGCTGCCAGGGAAGCTCCACAGAAATGTCAGATCTCCCCTGTGTCAGAGTCCAGGGCATCCCTTTGGTTGCCCTGGATGGTCACAGACCTCGGCAGAGAGCCCTGGGACCCGAGGAAGAGGGTTTGAATCCTGGACAGGGGCGTCTGTCCAGGGGGATTGCCTGGCACAGAGCCCAGGAAGACACAGGCTTTGATTTTAGTCCATGTGAAAAACTTCCAACACAGAGAGGAATTACAAGTCACAAAGGTGTGACAGACAGGAGTGTAGTTTATCACAGGGTGGAAAATTGTGTAGTTTTGGGATTCTTAGAATGGAGCTGGCTGGGGAACAAGATGGAGATTTTAGGGCGGTGCCCTGGGTTCTTCTTGTTCTCCCTTGGCCTCCATCTCCTGATGTGATGTGGGCACAAAGTAGTGTAAGGGGATTGGGTCAGAGTAGAAATGACCCTTATAGTATAGGTCCTAGGCATTGGCACAGAATTGTAAATAACAGACACAGAATTATCTGTATAAGAAGGCAGTGACCTCCCATCACGGGGGGAGTCACCTGTGTCTGAGCTGCTGTGAACACCTTGGTTGGGCACAGAGAAAATGTAAGATGAGAAATAATAAACACACGAGAAACCCAGAAATAACAAGACCTTGAAGACTCTGTTTCATTCTCACACCAGTCTCCGTGCCTTCAGAAGGCAAAAAAGACTCACTCAAACCACCCAAACCACCACCTGAATCCTGGGGAAGAAAACCAAGCCAAGCCCCCTGGGCAGAGCCCCTGCTCACCTCCATAGGCCACAGTCCCCTGCGAGTCCGTGGTCAGGCTCTGCCGGAGCTGCCTCTTCTTCTCCTCAGTCACATCCAGACCAAGATACTGCAGAACCTTGAGCAGAAACAAGGAGCCATTAAAAAGAAAAATACTGGCATAGCAAACTCTTTGGGGTAAGCACTGGGAAGACACTTGGTGCTGGGTGTCTCCAGGCAGCATCTCCCAAAGGAACGGGCTTGGATTGGATTTCCAGTCTCTCCTTTGCTGCACATGTAGAGAAATATCTGCACCTGAACACAGGTTCACATCCCTCCAAGAACATTTGATCTGCAGTCAAATTTGCACCTCTGATGAGTTTTATCAAAGACCAGTGGAGTTTTAGCAAGACTCAGCTGGCAAGAGCTCAGCCTGTCCTTTCTCTTACTGCCCAGAAATTGTGTTTGGGACCAGGAAGATAACAGCTATTAACAGAGTATTTCTCATGGAGAGAGGAGACATTCAAACATTTTGCTCCTCCACTGCATGCTTTGCTCTCTCATTACTCCTGTACTCCTGCCCTAACTTCCACTGATATTTATCAGTTCAACCTCAGGGCAGCACACAGAAGCAGACAAACCTGTGCAAGCCTCACTTCTCTCCTGGCAGCAGCAACCAAAAACTTTTAAAAGACAAAAGTCGAGCTCAGCAGACTCTGGGAAAGAGCCCGAGTGAAACATTCCCCCGTGCCAGGCTGTGCTCACAGCTCCTGCTTCCAGCACCTCCCGGAAATCCCCTGGGAAGGGGCTGGGGAGGGATCCTCGCTCACCTTTCCAGCACCAGCAGGGTGGGATCCATCTGCTGTCCCACGTCCTGCTCCTCTGCCCACCGCCCTGTGCAAGGCAGCGCTGCAGACTTCCAGGCTTTGGGGTGTTGTTGGCCACCCCAAAGCCACCTCAGCTTGTGCCAGTCGGTGTCACCCCCCATCCTGTCACCGCCGCAGCCGCCTAGCACAGGTTTTAGGCTCCTGGCAGCCGAGAGGGGCTGCTTTGTCCCCGTGAGGAGCAGAGGTCGCTGTGGCTGGCAGTGCCATCCCGGATCCCGCCTCAGGAGAGCGGCTCCGCTGCGCTGCCGTCGGGCGGCAGCAGATGTCCGTCACATCGGGGCCTCGGCGGCGTCCCCGGCCCCGCCAAGGGCTCTGTCCCCGCGTCCCTCCCTCAAACACCGGAGAACTCCAGGTGCTAGACGGGGACACGGCCCCCCAAGGCACCCTGCCCCTCCCCAGGGTCTCGGTGAGTGGATGAGCATCTCCTCTCCGTGCCCATGGAATGTATTTTCCATAAAATGATGGAAGAACCAGCGGTTCTGGATGGCTCCTCGATGGGATATCTCCCACCTCAGCCTTCCCTCTCCCACACCAGGCTGCCTGAGGTCACCTTGCCAGTGGCAGCAGCACCAAAAGTTTGCAGGGCACAACCTTAGCCAATGGCATGATGCCCAAGGGAGGTGCAGCTGCCAGGAAAAGATTTTTGGAGTTTCATGGAGCACCAAGAAATAGCCAAGATGAGCCAAGAGATGTTTAAATGTCCCTCTGGACACAGTCAGGATGTTTCACCCTCTTTACCTTCAGAGGCTGGACTCAATCTCGGGCAAACTCACCTGAAGATGGATTATTTTCTGCACAGTGCACAAGGACGGGACTTTGCTCTGGGGAGAGGGACCCTGCCACTTACCAGTTCCAGTTTTCCATCCTTGAGCCGGATATGGGGATCCAGTGCTACTTTAGGTTTGCTGCCTGAAGCTGCTTTGTAGTTAGAAGCTGAAGCAGGTGCTAAAAAAATCAAAAATAGATGTTAATGGGGAAGCATTTGGATAGAGGTGTCTGCAAAGCAAAACTCTTGTTGCATGAAATATAAAGTATTTGCAGCAGGGCAAAAATCCAAGTCCAGGATTTACTAAAACCAGCTTTGGAAGGCTGAACTAGACTTCTCTTGGAAAGATTGGATACTGGGGCAAATCCTTCTGAAACTGGGCTTCTGCATGGTTTAAAAGGAGATGTTTCATCCAGGGACAAAGGACTGCAAAAATAGCACTTTGGAAATTTCCAATCACAGAGATTTGTGGACTCTTGGAGTTAGGGTGAACTGTGAGAAAAATGAATTAAAATCTGCCTGGTTCTTGCCTACTCTGATTACGCAAAACTGAAAGAATTCCTGACACTTGTGGGAATGAACAGATTAAAAGTGGTGTGGAAAAGCACCACTCTGAGATTTTTTCCCTCTCAAACTGCAAAAAGCCTTGAACCCTTTTCCCCTCAGGTGGGCAGGCAGGTTTTTTTGGGTAGAAGGAGCCACGTGTTGTGAGGCAGCCACAGAGGCAGAGGCAGCAGCTGCTGTGCTGGTGAAAAGCTGTCATGAGCTGGAGGATCCAGCTGCCAATATCTAAAATAAAACATTGCCACAGAGCACAAACCCTGCTCCCCCATCCCTGGAGGGAACCCCACCTTTGCCATGATGATTAATCCTTGCCTGTAAGGAACCATGATACTCCCTGGGAAAATGTGGGAATTCCAGGCACAGAAAATTCTCAAAATCTTGTTCATGCAGGTTCAAACACAGAAATGAATAGGGGGTTCAACCTGAGACCTTGGAAAAAGCTTCCAGCTTTAGAGACCATAAGCAAGAATGTGGGTTTGTAGTTAGATAGAAACACGTTAAGCTAAGTAGTGGAAAACTTTAGAGCTCAAAGTTTAAGATATAGAAGTAGTTATAAAGGTAATAAGAAGTTTTAAGGTGTAGTTCTGTAAGTTTGGGTGTCATTATATGATTGGTTAAAAAGGTCTGCATTGTGGCAAGGTGTGTGATATGAATTAATTAGGGATTGGTGTGATAGTAAAAACATTCCGTGTGGCAGTAGTTTATTGGCTAATTAACCTTTAAGAGACCTTGTAGCTTGTGGTCTTGTCACTGTTGGTGACCACTGGTGACCACTGACCACGGACACCTGACCTCTAACTTCTGCAGTGAAGACATTCTCACTCCTTCATGAGACTGAGGCAATCAATAATGCTTTAAACATCTCTTGGTGGGCCTGTCTCACACAAGCCCAACACAGGAAAAGAGCTGTAGAAGGTGTTACCTGCTCCTGAAAAACCCACACAGACTCCAGAAGGGTGCAGAGTTGCTGTGCCTGTCCCTGCCCACCCTCAAACCATCAGCCCAGGTGACAAAATCCTTCTCATGCCAGTCACAGGATTTGCCTGGGGAGTGATTCCTTTTGCCTGCTTGGGATCTGGTTAACAGCACAGGAAGCTGTTTGGCCAAGCAATACAGCTCCTCTGGAATCCCTGCAGCACTTCTCCCCTCACCCTCCCATCCCAGGTACCAGGAGAAGGCAGTGAGGAGCTGCAGAGGTGCTGCATAATCCTCCTAACCCAGGCATCCATCTGCTCTGCTAAGGCCAGCAGCTGGGAAGCAGCAAGAGGTAACAAATGGGTTTGCTGGATCAGCCACCACCCCTTCCCTCTCCAAGTTCAAGGGCAGAGCCCTTCCTCTTCCAGCCATGGCTAATCAGGATTAGCTCCATGTGGCTTTGCTGTCAGCTCTGGACACAGCCATATCCAGGGCATCCATCAGGCACCCAGAGACAGGCACTGCCTGGCCCAGGCTGCCAGCCTGGCTGTCCTTTCAAAGCCACTTGTGTGTCTCCATGGATCACCACACTGACACAAAGCCTCCTTGGCATCCCACATTCAAATCCTGGAGTGATAAAATCCCTCAGCTCAGTCAGGCCATGGGTGGGTCACTGCTGCTGCTGGGTTTCTCTGTCCCAGGACTGGTTGAGTGTCCCTGGCATCTGCAGGGTGCTCAGGGCAGGGGGGACAGAGCTCATCCCTGTGGCAGGGACTCTCCAGTGGAGCATGGAAGGCAGAGCTGAAGCTGCTGAGCTTCCCCAAGGTGAGCCAGGCATCCCTGGGAGCAGCTGCTCCATCTCCTGCTGATCCCAGGGATGGACTAAATACAGTTTACCTCCAGAGCTTGCTCTTAGCCTTCCAGAGGGGAATTACAGCAAGGCACAGGGATTTATAAGCAGAGCCAATATCCCAGGGAAGGAAGGGCTGTTGGATCTGAGCTGCAAGAATGGTGGGCAGCTCTTGTTCAGGATTTGTTGGGAAAGTCCATATTTCCCTCGGGACAGGAGTAACCTTCTTATCACAGGGATATGGGGTACCTTGGTGGAGGTTGTCTCCCTGGGCTCTGGGGATTATGGAGGTTTCCTCAATAGTATTAAAGGATTTGGGAAGCTGCAGGGTGATTCAGGTTCACCCCCCATTGCTGCCACACTGTTGGATGAACAGAGTGGGTCTCTCCACAAAAGGTAAGGAGAGCCCAGGAGACCCAGAGCATGGAGGTGAAACACAGCATGGAAAAATAAACAAAAATTGAAGCTTGGAGGTAGAGAGAAATCTGATTTATTTAACATCTTTAAGCCATTTCCCAATTTGGCCAATTGAGGGCATCCTCAGAGCCTGTTCAGAGCCCAGGTTGCTGTGTACATTCCAACTGTCATTACCTGACTGTTTTTATGTTGTGTGTCCAAGACCCCCCACTCCCACCAGGAGGGAATGTGGCCTGTGGAGAACCTGCTGCATGTCTGAGGTGGGCAAAGCCACTGCTGCAAACAAACCACAGGCTGAGAGTGGAGGAATTTATCTCCTGTGAATACCTCAGTCCTCAAATGCCTTAGTAAAGGGTTTTGCTACTATGAGCAAACATGCACACAATTACTACTCGTTGAGTAAACCAAGCTGCTGCCTGCTCTCTCTCTGAGCAGGCTGAGTGTCACTATCACCCCATTAAATTCCACTCCAGCAATACAAACACTGATTAAAAGATGTGGTGATAGGACAAGGGGAATGGCTTTATGCTGCCAGAGGACAAGGATACATGGGATATTGGGAAGGAACTTTTTTCTGGGAGGGTGGGCAGGCCCTGGCACAGGGTACCCAGAGAAGCTGTGGCTGCCCCTGGATCCCTGGCAGTGCCCAAGGCCAGGTTGGATGGAGCTTGGAGCAGCCTGGGATGGTGGGAGGTGTCCCTGCCCATGGCAGGGGGTGGAATGAGATGGGCTTTAATGTCCCTTCCATGCCAATCCCTTCTGTGATTCTGTGATTCTATAATTTCACCATCCTCAGCTCTGAGGAATCCACACAAAGCTGTTTGTCACCCACACAAAGAGAATGACTGAGCAGGACTCACCTGAGACTGTGAGCTCTGGTGGGCAAACGTCTGGTGACAAAGAAGGCACAGGAAAAGGATTCTCACGTCTATTCTAGAAAAACAAGACAAAATGGCACAGACAGTTGCTAAGAAGAATCTGTTGGTGTAAACAATGAGCAGGAGATAGAGGAGTTCAAGACAGAGCCACGAGGGCACCACATACATCTCTTGTGCAGGTGGGCCTAAAGAGACTCCAGGGGTTTCTCTGGGAGCACCTGGCACAGGCTAAGCCACCCCAAAATCTCTGGCCACACACTCTGTCCTTACTGTAACTGTGCTTCAGTGCTGAGGCTGGTTGTGACCCTGCCTGGTTTCTCCACAGAGCTTCTCCCTGAAGCTCTGCATCCAACCCAGCAGGGAGGTCCCAAGTCTGACCACAGCCAGGTGTAATATTTACCCCAAACCCATCATTATCCCAGTGAGCAGGGCAGGAAGCCAAGATCAGTTCACACCTTTCTGGTGTGCTACATCATGGCTGAAAGCACAAGGAAAAATAATCTGGGGGTGAGCACCACCAAGGCAGCTCTGACACAGCTGGGGACTGGGGTGCCAAGAGGGGCACAGGACTGCTGTGAGGACACACAGACAGGCAGCATGCATGCCTGGGCTCTCTTTCCCTGCTGTGGAAGTCCAGACCTCATTACAAGTTCCATATTTCAGCAGCTAAGTGGAGAAAGGTGTCATTTCAGTCCTGCCCGTGGTGTGATTTCACACAAGCTGGGGGTGAGAGGTCCAACCACAGCACTCAGCCCCAGCTCCAGGGGCTCTGGTGCCTTTCTAGGGCACATCTCCAGCCTGGTGCACCCAAAGGCAACACATGTGTGACATTCGTGCAAGTCTGTGTCCCCACAGGGCTGGAAAGCAAGAGGCTTTGTGAAGGGTCTTGTATGAAAGGAACATCCAGCCAGCCCCTCTTGAAGGAATTTTCTGTGGAAGAGGCAGAAAGGACACCCAGCATGACCCCAGTCCAGGAGAGGAGTGACAAATGCACAGAATGGAGCTGCAGACCCCAAGGGTTGTGTGGATAAACCCTGTCCAGCCATTCACAGCTCCAGCAGTTCTCTGCAAACAAAATGTGGAGCTTGGCTTTGCAGGAGGAATGAGCCTGGCTCATCATTAGAGCAGTCAGGAGCAGGAATGGGCTGTGTATGAATGCTGGGGATTCATCCTCATCAGAGGGCTTGAAGAATAAAGAGCTGTGCCTGCCTTTGGCTAGGAGCCTAGATCAAACTGACTCCAGAGATCCCTTCCAGCCCTGTGACTGGTGCTGAATGAGATGCAGGTTGCTATCCACAGAAGGGCTTTGTTTTTTTTTTAAACCTGAGACTCTTGAAACAGGTCTGAATGCAGGCCTTGGAGATGAAACTCCTGTCATTACCTCCACTGATCCATCTCTGTCTCAAACCCAAGACAGAAGAAATTATTTCAGATTTAAAACATCTGCCTGCAGGTAAATACATCAACAGCACAGACTTCCCACTGCATTTCCAGAAGTATTACTGGGGACTCCCTAGAGAAGAGTTCTCTGATCAAGGAAAGATGCCAGGATTGATGTTTGTTAGAGATAACTTCCACCTACCTCTGGGGACCTCACGTGGACCTTCAGCCTGCAGGAGCTCAGGCCATTCCCCACAGCCTTTGGAGGTGGGGATGGGATGTTGTGGACTGACAGCCCAGGATGTAACCTGCCCCTCCCAGGAATAAAGGCCACTTCTGTGCTTCCCTCGTGTCTTCAACAAACAACAAACACACAACAGCTTATTAACAAGACAAAAGGCACAAATTTGCAGAGCTCCCATGCTTGTGGTTCTGTCTCCAGGATAACCTCACCTAAGCCTGAGCAGGCTGCACCAGGGCAGCTGGATCTCCACCAGCTGCATTCCATTGAAGCATGGAATGGTTAAGGTTGGGAAAGACCCCTAAGATCATTGAGTCCAACCATTTCCTGGGTACTGCCAAGTCTGCCACTGACCCATGTCCCCAGCTGCCACATCTGCATGGTTTTTGAGCACTTCTAGGAATGGTGATTCCATCACTGCCCTGGGCAGCCTGTGCCAAGGGCTTTACAACCCTTTCCATGAAGAAGTTGTTCTTCATATGCAATCTAAATATCCTCTGGCACTACTTGAGGCTGATTCCTCTTTCCCTGTCACTTGTTAACTGGGACAAAAACCCAATCCCCACCTGGCTCCACCCTCCTGTACAGATCCATAAGGTCTCTCTCCTGAGTCTCCTTTTTTTCCCCTTTTTTAACTTCAATTCTGTTTCACAGCTCTGCTGGGCAGTTATAGGAGATACTCCTGAGGCCCAGAACATCAGGAAGGTCTGGGTTACACTTCAGGATGATCCATACCTTCAAGATTTCCTAATGTGGCCACCCTAAAGTATCATTTAAGACTAATAGAGCTCTTGAAGCCAAACCTTCAAACTGGTATGTTCTGCCCAAGACTCAACAGCAGCTGATGATGACAGGAAATGCTTTCAATGCCTACCTGAATTTGGCTTTTTCAATTATTTTTCTGGCCTCCTCATGTGTGCTGCCCACCAGAGAATCTCTGTTGATAGCAATGAGTTGGTCTCCAGGTCGGAGCCGACCATCCTAAACAAACAAGGAGAAAGACACAGCACTGAGAAGGGATATCTCTCCCCAAAGCCTTCTCCTCCTACACAAATCCTCATTAGTCCATGCAATTATCCATCTACTCTCAGAAAAGCTGCTTCAGAGCAGCCACAGCCTGTAGGAAAGGTCCCCATGGCAGAGGTCCTGAGGGTCTCCACACTGACTTACTTTGTAACAGTCCCCATCTGGCAGAAGCTCTTGGACATAAATCATGGGCCCGTCGGGCCTGTTGGATCCACCACTGATTGTCAGCCCCAAGCCAGAGGAGTTTGCTATAGAAATGCTCTGGATTCCTGAGTCAATGGAGTAGCTGCAAGGGAGAGAAGTCAGCAGGTGGCTCAAGGTGATCTGGGTTATTTTCTCACATCACTGCACAAACTGTCTGGATTTTTTCCCATGCATGATCCTTCTACCTTCTCCCAGCCTTTTATTTGCATCTTTTCTTCCACCCACCGTTGGAAAGGGGAGGTGAGGGCTCCTGTTCTTTGGCAGACATTGTTCAATGTTATGAAGGTGACTGATTCCCGTAATCCCAAATAGGGGAATTCTCATTTAGAGAAGAAACTAAAGATGTAACCAGAATATATTTGGCATTCCTGGTTTTATAGCCAAAAGCACACAAATGATTGACATGGTTGTTGCTGGAATCCAACTAAATTACCAGACAGCAATTTACAGATGGATCAGCTATCAAGCAGCTCTTAGCAAACATCAAAATGAAGCTTGAGATCCACAGCTGGGTGTATCTTAAGCAGGGTTTGGAGGGTTTGGGCCCAAAATCATGCAAGATGCCCTAAGAAATGGGCATCCTTTACAGCAACAGCCACCACACTGTGAGTTGCTGCTGTGGTAGGTGGCTCACCCAGTCGAGGGTGAAAAGGAGCAGCAAACAGGCTGGACCCTTCCCTCCAAGAGCTGCTGGACAGGACTCAAGAGGCCACCAAGGCCCAGCCACAGAGGTTGCTCCCTGCCAGCAGGGAGGTCTGGCAGGAGCAGAGATTTCACTGAGCTCCCATGGGCAGCACTGCAACAGGGGGGGATTTGGGGAAGGATTTGGTGGTATATAAGGATCAGCAACCCTTTTCCTCCAAATGGGATGGGTGCAGCTGGGTTTTCATTTTACAGTTTATTTCCACAGCAGCCACTGCCCAAAGAGTCTGCACTGGCTCCTTGTGTTACAACTTCAGACACAAGAGCAGCTGTGCATCCTGTGCCCCACAGTGACACCAGCACATGTTCCCAAGCAGTGCCATCCCTGCTGGTCAGACACCCCAGTGGAAGGGGGGCATGTGCCTCAGTCTTATGAAAAAACATTGCTTTCAGGTGAATGATCTTAGGGAAATGATGTCATGAAATACAGCATTAAAATGCTCTGTTCAACCCAAAATCTCAAACACTGTGGTGAGATTGCATCACATCCAACTCCCACTGCTCAGTGGAGGGGCAGGACCTCAGGTGATGCCACAATGAGAAGTCACAGCCTGGGGACAACCTGTGGTGAGCAGAAGGGGTGGCAGCCACATGCATGAAAAGACCCGTGGCCCAAATTACATCTCACAGCTGACCACCAATGCTCAGTGGGAACCACTGGTCTGTGATTCCAGGGTCTGTGATTCCAGGGCAAGACCACTGGGGCCTGGCACCAGCAAGGAGACAAGCAGAACATCATGGCAAGGAGGCCACCAAGACAGGCCCCTCTAGCCTAAGTGCCCATTTTCCTGCCCATGGTGAGGGATGTTGGAATGAGATAATCTCTGAAGTTCCATCCCACCCAACCCATTCTGGATTCTACGTCTCAGCCCAGAGGGAATTAACAGCACAGTAGAGATGGCTTGTCCAAACCAGCTGCCAAGTAGATGATCTGGTGTCTCCTCTGTGTGGGTCTCTCACTCCATGCAAGCAGCTTAAACCTCTGCTGCCAAATATTTGTCCTCTGCAAATCCCTAATAAGCTGGTATTTAGCAAGAGGATTTACTGGTTCTGCAGTGAGGGCTGATTCTCTTTACCAGTGACTTGGCTTGTTTGTGCTGGCACAGGAGAGAAGCTGCTGAGCCTTGGGGACAAATGGTCCCCATTCCACAACTGTGAACACCCTCAGAGCTGTCCCTCTGGAGAAGGGCCCTGGAGACAAGACTCTGCAGAAAAACCAGCTCTGCCTGTCCAACCCTCTGACCTGCAAGGGCAGGTGACCACATAAAACACAACCTGGGAGATGCTCTGGCCACCAAAGGATGCACTGACTGCAGGCTGATGACCCCAAAGCAAAGGCCATCAGGGATGTTTGCATGAAGAGGTGCTGGTGCTCTTGGAGCATGGGGTCAAAGTGCCAGGAGCAGGGCAATAGGAAACAAGCTCCAGAAACACCTCCTGACAGCAGCACCAGCCTTGCAGGAACAGTCTGCTCATGGCTTATATGATGGGCAGGGCCCTCTCAGCTGGCTGCAAACCATGGCCTCTCCCTGGGATTACAGAGGGGAGGAAGAGAAGCTGCTGCAGGGTTAACTGTGTAACAGTGTGTGTTTTCAGAGTGCAGCCACGGCCCTTCTAGATCCCAGTCAGCCTCTCCAGTAGAGAAGCTGCTTGAGAACTGCTCAGGGGGCAATCCAAGCTCACACAGCCACACATGTTACAAGGCTGGCTCAGCAGAGAGGCACAAGGCTCCCAGCCCAAATCAATTCCCAGCAAGGGTTTATTCCAGTGTG
>JBBMKD010000040.1:1479139-1508459 GCA_037834095.1 Argya squamiceps
CTTCCTTCCTTCCTTCCTTCCTTCCCTCCCTCCCTCCCTCCCGCCCTCCCTCCCTCCCTCCCTCCCTCCTTCCTTCCTTCCTTCCTTCCTTCCTTCGCTGTCCCCAGGACAGCAGAGATCCCTCACCCCCAAACACAGCACGGGGAGAGCTTGCATGCTGCACTGGCAAGCAGAACAGGTCCATGTAGGAAATCCCAGCTGCCACCAGCAGAGCTGCCCCTCAGGGAGCCCAGCACAAGGGCTGAGTGTCCCAGCTGAGCTGGGCAGACAGATGTCTGCTGGATAAATGGAATCTGACAGCCAGGGAGGCTCTGCAGGGGAGCAGGTCGGGCTGGATTCCTCTCCCACAGCCTGGGCGTGTTCATCACCCCATGAGTCTCCTGCCAAAGCTCAGCTGTGGTGCCCAGC
This sequence comes from Argya squamiceps, assembly GCA_037834095.1. NCBI lineage: Eukaryota > Metazoa > Chordata > Aves > Passeriformes > Leiothrichidae > Argya > Argya squamiceps. The sequence continues at coordinate 1,479,548 of JBBMKD010000040.1, forward strand.
CCAGGCAGTGCCTTTTCTGGGGATCTGCCAGAAACATCTGCCCCAGGGGATGGTTTGTGTGTGGAAGGGCTTGGCTCTCCCTTCTCCTGGCGCTGGCAGTGGTGGCACCACACATCGTGGTGATGCTGTCCCAGTGAAACAAAAGTGAGGGCAGGGAAATGTGGGACTTTTAACAACTCTGCCTAAAATAAGCTGCTCCTGGTTGTTGTTTCCTTCGAGCTGATGTCCTGAGCAAGGGAAATAGTGATCCTTTGGCTTTCTCCACAGCTTCTGGGTGTCCAGATGCCCAGAGTAACTCCTGGTGGCTGTGTGAAGACCATGGAGGGTCTGCTTCATGGTTCAGCAGGATCCTCTCTCACAGAACTCTTTCCCTTTCTGCAGTTTCAGAAGGACGCTAAGGACGCTCAGGAGCTTTTGAAGAAGGTGGACACAGACCTGGACCAAAAATTCAGCCCAGAGTTCAAGGACAGATACCAGCTGGAGTCTCTCCTCCGGGAGCTGGATGTGAGTGTCTGCAGGCAGGACTGCAGGGGGGGCAGCAGCAGGAGTCACTGTCCCCATGGCACTGGCACAGGGACGTCCCTGCCCGTGTGGGCACCTGCCCAGGCTTTCTCCAAGGAGAGCAGCAGGGCCATGGTGCTGCCTCCCTGTGCCCGGCCTTCCCCAGCTCTTCCTTCCCCCCTGGCTAGAGATTGCCTCTCCCCTAGCAACGTAATTGCTCACTGGGCTGGTTTTTATTTGTTCTCTCATTGAGTTAGTGCTCCTTAAGGGTGGGAGCATAATTAGACCTGCTGCCAGAGGAGGTTGTGGAACTCGCTGTGCTGCAGTTGAGCTGGGCTGGAGATCGCCCACTTGGGAAGGGCTGTGCTGAGCCTGAGCCTGAGCCTAAATCCAAGCCCAAGTCCAAGCCCAAGCATGCTGCAGCAGGCCCAGCTGATGCAGGTGTCCCAGGAGAGCTGATAGCTCTTCCCAAGGGTTGTCGCCTCTCCTCCTGCGTGCTCCATCCCACTCAGGATCTCCACCTTCAGGGGTAGAAATACAACAACTGCTGGAGAGCCTGGTGACAGGGCTGGAGTCAGAGCTGGGAGTGGGGCATCCACCAACACACAGCCACCCAGGTGTGGGCTGTGCACCAGGGAACCCTGTCACTGCCCGTGGGCATGGCAACCCCTGGGCACCATCCCAGCCCTCAGCCTGGCTGCAGAAGGAGGCAGGAGAGTGCAGGAGCACTGGGAACAGCAGCACAGGGCTGCAGAAGCTGCCTTCAGCACCCTGGCTGTGTGGGAATGAGCTCCTCCCTTGGCTGCGAGAGCCCAGGAGTTCGTTTTCCCCCCGTTTCCTTACTGGTCCTTGTTGTTTCCCCGTGCCAGGACCAGGAGAAGGCCCTGGACAAGTACGAGGCCGTGGTGCAGTCGCTGCAGGAGCGCAGCCAGCAGGTGCTGCCGCTGCGGTTCCGCCGCCAGACGCCGCCGCAGCCCGTGCCCGTGGAGGCTCTGTGCGAGTACGAGGGCGAGCAGGTACGGCTGCCCTGGGACCGGGAGAGGGGCACGGCTGCCCTGGGACCGGGAGAGGGGCACGGCTGCCCTGGGACCGGGTGGGACCGGGGCCTCAGCGGGCACGGCAGTGCGAGTGGCACTGGGGGAAGGAGCGGGTGCCACAGTTTCCAACACATAAAGGACGAGGCAGGCACAGCAGGTCAAGGGAAAGCTTCTATTTTAATTATTTGACTCCATTCTTATATACCTTTATACAACAGGCAAGAGATTGGCTACACAGATCACCACCTCTTTGGCCTGGATGGTGAACATCACCATCAGTCACATTTCTCCTCCCAGAGGAGAAATATGTAAACACAATGGATAAAATTTTAAAATATACACAGTTTTCTTGAAGCTGCGTGAGAATCTGCACTGCAAGATTTCAAACACTCGAAATCAAGAAAACTGAGGGCGACAAGCAGGTTTTTCCAAGCACTGGTGGTGGCTCCGGCAGGGGGAACAGGGCAAAGGTCGCCCTCGCCCCAGTGGGAAGAGCAGGTTGAGGAGCGGAGGAGCGGGAGGGGTCTGGGGGAAACGCAGCCTCGCTGCCTCACACACCCTCGGGACATTGCGACAGCACGGCTCTGTCACATTCCCACGCTCCCTGAGCTGATGTCCCGGCGTGTTCCTGACCAAAGGAACGCCCCACCACCACCACAGCGCACATCCCCTCATCCCCACCACCGCCGTGTCACTCTGAGCGAGGGCTGCATGAGCTGGCCAAGGGATGGGACAGCAGAGCCGGCAGCCACCACGGGAGTGGCAGGCGTGGGACAGCGGCCAGCAGCTCCAGCTAACTCAGCTGCCGGCTTCTCCGAAAAGGAAAGCCGGAGCACAGCCCTGGAAACGCCTCCTCATCTCTGCCCGAGTGGGAATTCGCCTGCCGCGGCTGTCGCAAGAGGCATGGCTCGGTGCCTGCAGGCTGCGGGCAGGGAGGAGCAGGCACATGAGTTTCTGGCGAGGGGCAGACTCTCGGAGAAGCCCGGAGCAGGGGTTGGGGTGTGCCGGTCCTGCCTCCCGGCTGGAGCAGCGGGCGGTGATTCCGGCCGTGCTGCTGTGACCGGTTCCTGTCCCCCAGGGCCAGATCAGCCGCGGAGCCCACTACACCCTGCAGAAGAACAGCGGAGACGTTTGGGAAGTGGCCGACAGCGCCGGAGAAACCATCAGCGCCCCCGGGGTCTGCTTCATGATCCCCCCGCCCGACCCAGAAGCGATCGCGCTGGCAGAGCAGTACGTGTCCCCAGCCTTGGGCAGGACCCTCCCGCTGCCCCTCCGGCCTTTGCCTTCCCCAGGCTCTGCCACCGGCGCTGCAGCCCCGTCTGGCCCCCCAGGGCTCCTGCCCTAATTCCCACGGCGAAGCCCTGCCCTCTGGAAGCCTCAGGCTTCCTCCCGAAGGGATTCCTGCCCTTTGCTGCTGCCCACAAGATCCCGCCTGGCAAAAGGCTCAGAGCCATCCGGGTCCCCCCTGCTCTGGGGGGCCATTAGGGCAGGGGGAGCTGCCCAGCCCTCCCCCAGCAGGCAGGTATCTGCCTGGCTGCCTCTTCCCTGTTCTTATAAAGATGCTGCTGTACCCCAACATGGGGTGAAAATGCTTTTTTTTCCCCTCAGCTGTTTCATGGCTGCCTCGAGGGAGCAGCCCCCACAACCCCTCTGGAGCTGGAGCTCCTTCCTGGAGCAGCAGCAGGATGGTGATGGGGTGATGGAGAGGCTGAGGGTCTGACTGACCTCCTGCTGTCCCGTTTTGCAGAATTGCCAAGCAATATGTGGCCGTGAAGGAGAAGACCAACAACTGCAAGAACGTCCTCCAGCAGCGCTATGAGGGGCTGAAGGCAGACAGCATTGGAGGTGTGGGGCACAAAAAGGCTTCAGCTTAGGTGGTGCAGCATCTTGTGGGGATGTTCCCATGTCCTCAGAGACAACAGTGATGGAGGGTGGGGGCAGAGCAGCCAGGCTGTGCTCACGGCAGGCTCAGGGAGTGCAGCAGGATGAGGGTTTGGCACTCTCCAGTGGGACTGAGCCCACACACCCAGCTTTAACATGGTCTCCTCTTGGTTTCCAGATGCTGCATCAGTTCGGGGCCGCCAGCTCCTGGCAGGGCTGGAGAAAGTCACCAGTGACCTGGACAAGCAGGAGAAAGCAATAACAGCCAACCTCCGCCCGCCCCTGGAGCAGAGCCGGGCCGTGCAGGACAGCACCGAGCGCTCCAAGGACCTCAAGGTGGGGCTGTGGGACTGAGAGATGGTGCCTTACAGGCTTCCAAAGGGTCTCCAGAGCGGTTCTCAATAACCAGGGGTGCCTAAAGTGTTTCCTGAGCTGTGGAAATAGGGTGTGGAGTGATGCTCACAGCTTCCTCCAGCAGAGATGGGGAGCAGTCCTATGTATGAGCAGCCTGAGAAGCCCAAAATCTTTACCCTGCTTCTGGCCCAGCTCAGTTAAATGGGAAAAAGGTGATGGCTGCAGGTGATGGCTGTGAGGATGAGAGGGGAACCCTCAGGTTTTGATCATCTGAGCACAGTTAGCTTTGCCACCACTATCACCAGCTGAGAGAGGAACAGGAAAACCCTTGTGGTCCAAGACAGTTTCTCCTCCTGGACCTGCTCCTCCAGGCTCCAGTGCCAGTAGCATCCAGCTCCTTTCCTCTATTTCAGACCCCTAATTAAGCCAGGCTCCGTGCCACAAACCTCCCTTGGTTTAGGAGGAAGTTCAGGTCCTGGTTACATCACTTGCCCAGGGCTGTGTCAAAATCCAGGTGCCACCACAAGAGAAAGTAAATTGCCCCAACTGCCTGCAGCTCTTTGATGTCCAGGCAAGAATTCATCCATCAGAGCCCAACGGCCCAGATGAATCCAGCATGTCCCTGACAGAGCTGGAGCTGCTGGGAACCACTCCCCAGCTGGAGTTTCCTTGCTAAGGAGAGACAGGTCAAAAGAAAGTCAGCCAAAAATACCCTTCTATGCCCTGCAGGGCTGAAAGGCAGCTTCCACCCAACACCAATCCTCAGCCCTGACTTCCTTCCTCACCCTGACAGCCCAGTGTGGCTGCTCTGTAGGCACCAGCTCCTGGTTCAGGTGTGCTGAAGGCTTTGTTCCTCCTCCTGCAGAACATCACCAACGAGGTCCGTCGCATCGAGCCGGAGAAGACGAGGAAGATCCAGGAGTGTGAGGCCTTCATTGAATCCGTGCCCAACACAGGCAGTGCCACCCTGGTGAGGAACAAGGTGGAGAACACCAACAAGAAGTACGAGCGTGTGGTGCAGCTGCTCAGCGCTGCCCAGGAGAAGTAAGTCATGGCTTAAATCTCATCTTGAGCCCGGCCTAAGGCAGGATCCTGCAGGAGGAGGGTGCAGATGAGCTTAAATACCTTCCTCTTGTGTCCCTGCAGAGTTGAGGTGGCCACAAACCTGGAGAGGAGCCTCCAGCAAGGCCGAGACCTGCTGTCAGCCTATGAGAACAAGCTGGTCATAGATGACACGGTACCAGAGGACTTGAAGGTGGTAGACAGGAAGAAGGAAGAGCTGCTGGTGAGTTTCCTGCCCTGTTCACATGCTGCACATGCAAAACCACTTTCCAAAAGCTGTGGTGATTCCTGCTCAACTCACAGGCTTGGATCTGTTGGTGACAGGATGGCCTCCCCCAGCTGGGGGTGGGAGCTCACCTTGATCCCCACCTACTTCAGACACAAACACCTCCCATCCTCAAATCAAATCAAATCAAATCAAATCAAATCAAATCAAATGCCACTTGAAGTCTTTGATTTGGCAAAAGGACTAATGTAGACTGATTCCCTCTTTACTCTGCCCTTGTGAGACCTTCCCACAGGGTCTTGTGTCCAGCTATGGAGTCCTCAGTACAAGAAAGACACAGACCTGTTGGAGCAGGTCCAGAGAAAATGCTCTGAGGGCTGGAGCCCCTCTGCTCTGGAGCCAGGCTGGGAGAGCTGGGGGTGCTCACCTGGAGAAGAGAAGGCTCCAGAGAGCCCTTAGAGCCTCTTCCAGTGCCTAAAGGAGGCTTATAAAAAAGAGGGAGAGAGACTTTTTACACAGGCAGATACTGACGGGACAAGAGGAATAATTTAAACTAAAAGAGTAAATATTTAAATTAGATGTTAGGAAGAAATTCTGCTCTGTGAGGGTGGGGAGGTCCTGGCACAGGGTGCCCAGAGAAGCTGTGGCTGCCCCTGGATCCCTGGCAGTGCCCAAGGCCAGGCTGGACAGGGCTTGGAGCAACCTGGGATGGTGGGAGGTGTCCCTGACCATGGCAGGGGTGGAATGAGATGAGCTTTAAGCTCTTTCCAAACTAAAACCTCCTGTGATTCTTAGAGAAGTGAAGGATAAAATGGTCTGGGAAAAGCAACAAAGTGGCCTGATACTGGACAGATGGGCCTGGAAAGGCTTTGAGAACAGTTATTGCTTGGAAAACTACCCTAAGTGGCAATTCTTCTGCTATAGAAAGACCAAGAACTGGCTAGGCTAGAATTTTCTGTGCTCCTGCAGCTTTTCCATGAAATCCCAAGTTCAGACTAACATGGAAGAGCTTCCACTGCCCCTTCCACAGTTGCTGCACTGGCAAGAACAGGATTGAAGCCTTGCATGAGGAGCAGCAGCTATTTTGCACATTGCATGGTTACCTTTAAAGGTCAGCAGGTTGAGGAGGGAATAAGAGGTAGCTTTTCTCCCTGTCAGGTTTACCAGGTGGTTCTGCTTACCATGTAAACCTTGAACCTGTTTTTTTCCACAACTGGTGGCACTGCTGCAGCTCAGCCCTGCAGCTCCAGTGGAGTTGCTGGAGTTGATGCAGGTGACAACAGTGACAAGAGCCTGGCTTGTTGTGAAACCCCAGGAAATCCCCCTCTCCTGATTTTTTCCCCACAGGCCATGGGCACCGAGCTCCAGTCCAAGAAGTTCCTGCTCAGTGAGGCTGAGCAGAACCTGCAGAGGACCAAGACATGCTCCAACACCCTGGCCAGCAAGTTCCAGGAGCACTGCCCTGACATTGAACGCCAGGAGGCAGAGCTCTACAAGCTCAACCAGCGCTTCAACAACCTCAGCAAGCAGATCGACCACAGGTGAGACTCCAGGGCAGGAGGGAAGGGATATTTGCTGTGGGGCTGGAACCAGGCTGGAATTGGAGGAGGCAAAACACCTTCCTGGGAAGGAGGAGTGGCAGATGGGCTTCCAGGGAGGTCTGAGGAGGAAGAGGGAGAGGTTGCTGACACGTGAAAACAGCTGGGAAAACAGTGATTAAGTTCTCTTGCAACAGAGGTGCCAAGAGAGAAGAACTCTGGCTCAAATCCATGTCTTTAGGGAGGAGGGGAAGCGGGTTGGGTTAAGTGTCTGCAGCAGGCTCAGGAGATGTGACAGGGCTGAAGCTGAGCTGATTCCCCCCACAGAACACAGACCCTGCAGAAAGCAAAGAGTGCCTACTCCAACTACCGCAGCAACTACGACAAAGTGAACCAGTTCCTGTGCAACATCCCCAACTACGAGCCCCAGGAGACTGACAGCATCCAGCAAGTGGAGATGAAGCTCAAGAGCCAAGTGGTAATTCCCAGAGCACCCCGGGCTCCACAGGGAGGGGAGAGGGAAGAGAACTAAAAGAAACAGAATTTAGATGGCTCCTGATCATCAAATAGAAAAATAGAAATATTTATTAGATTTATTCTTGTGCTCTAAGGCCCCGCTGTCCTCCTGTGCCTTGTTTACACAAAGCAGGGCTGCTCAAGGAGGTTGGAATTCTCAGGGATGTGATTTTAATGGTAACCCCCAAAAAGGCTGAAGGATGCATTTGGATGTTGTGTTCCTTCTGACCTGTATCTCTGTGCACCCAGGCACTGCTCAGTGACATCGCAAGCAAGGAACAGGAGGTGCAGAAAGTCTCTGCCACAGCTCAGCAGTACCAGCAGGCAGTGAAGGTAAGGACTGAAACTCTGCCTGTGAGAGAACAGAGAAACAGAGTATACGGGTTAGAAGAGACCCTAAAACCCATCTCATTCCATCCCCTGCCATGGGCAAGGACACCTCCCACCATCCCAGGCTGCTCCAAGCCCCATCCAGCCTGGCCTTGGACACTTCCAGTGATCCAGGAGCAGCCACAGCTGCTCTGGGCACCCTGTGCCAGGGCCTGCCCACCCTCCCAGGGAACAATTCCTGCCCCATGTCCCATCCAGCCCTGCCCTCTGGCAGTGGGAAGCCATTCCCTGTGTCCTGTCCCTCCCTCCCTTGTCCCCAGTCCCTCTCCAGCTCTCCTGGAGCCCCTTTAGGCCCTGGCAGGGGCTCTGAGCTCTCCCTGGAGCCTTCTCCTCTCCAGGTGAGCACCCCCAGCTCTCCCAGCCTGGCTCCAGAGCAGAGGTTGGGATTTTGTGGCCTTCCCTCCCAAAAAACGGGTGAAAGGGTGAAGTTGTTAAAGCCAGGGCAGCTTAGGAGGAGCCTGTGCATGAAGGGGATGCAGTAATTTCACATTTCTCCTGGGAAATTTCACATTTCTCCCACAGGACTATGAGCTGGAGGCTGAGAAGCTGCGGTCCATCCTGGACCTGGAGAACGGCCGCAATGGCTACACCAGCAAGAAGCCCAGGCTGCAGTCCCCAGCTGCCAAAGTCAAGGAGGAGGTGAGCAAGGGGTGGCCAGAGGAGAGCTACAGCAGAGGGCAGCTCACAGGACCACTGTGAGCATTTACTCATCTGCATTTACTGTGGGGACCTTGCTCCCACAGGGAAGGGCAGGGAATTGGGAGGAAGGGATTTTTCATCTTTTTTTTTAACTGGGCTGGCCAGAATGAGGGAGGAAAAATGCTGAATTTAACACTTTTGGAAGGGAAAAAAGGTGGAGAAAAGCCAAAAACGTGGAAGTTTTTCCCTTCTCTAGACTTTTCAGAGAGATTTCACCACCAAAGATAGAAATACTTACAGTGAGATGAGGCCACAAGCTACATATTTATGCAGGATCTCTTTGCTACCTGCCTCAAACTCATCCTGCCTATAGAGGCAGGCAGAAGTGTCCACCTGGTTCTTCCTCAGCTTCCTCACCTGGTTCTTGCTGCACCTGTTTTTGCTTGAGTAGAAAAATCACAGTATGACCATGAGTGTGTCTGTGCATGAGAATCCCTCTCCCACCCCCAAAACTCGGCAGTTCACTGCTGTAGGTTTTTAGAGGAGCACCCAGAGCTCCCTCTTTAGGCTCTGTTGTTTCTGGCATTCTCAAGCTCCTCCCAACACATTTTTTTCTGCAGGAAGCTGTTCTGGCAGCCAAATACACAGAAGTGAACGCTGTGAACAAGCAGAGGCTGCAGAACCTGGAGTTTGCCCAGAGCCTCCTGCGGCAGGTGAGTGACCACAGGAGGAAGGTGATGCTGAAGGGACACACGTGTTGGACCCAAGGACACGTGTGAATGGCACAGGTGGGACTCTGCCAAAGGCTGAACTGGGAACAAGTCTAGCTGGTGTCTTGTCCCACTAAATCATTAATCAGCAGACACTTAAATTGGACAGACCACCCCCCAGTCCCATTTCCCACTCATCCTAGGAAGCTCCAAATTATTTTTAACTCTCTTTTTGCCATTCTGTGACAGCATCAGTGACCCTTGTGGCTCAAGGCTTTGTTCTGACAGCAGCAGGCATTGCAGAAAGGATTTCTCAGGCTGGGAACTCGCAGAGAAGTCCATTTGCAAATGCTCCCTGCTCAGAGTTTGCAATAGCTCAGCTCCCTCCTGTTGCTTTCTTGGAGGCACTGATATCCTGGCCTGGGTCAGGAATAGTGTGACCAGCAGGACCAGGGCAGAGATTGTCCCTCTGTGCTGGCACTGCTGAGGCACCTTGAGTTCTGTGTCCAGTTCTGGGCCCCTCATGACAAGACAGACATTGAGGGGCTGGAGTGTGTCCAGGGAAGGGAACAGAGCTGGGGAAGGGTCTGGAGCACCAGGAGAGGCTGAGGGAGCTGGGAAAGGGGCTCAGCCTGGAGAAAAGGAGGCTCAGGGGGGCCCTTGTGGCTCTGCACAACTCCCTGACAGGAGGGGACAGCCAGGGTGGGGTTGGGCTCTGCTCCCAGGGAACAGGGACAGGACAAGGGAAAACAGCCTCAAGTTGTGCCAGGGGAGGGTCAGGTTAAACATCAGGAAAAATTTCTTCAAAAGGGTGGTCAGGCATTGGCAGGGGCTGCCCAGGAAGGTGGTAGATGTGTTCCATCATTCCTGGAGGTGTCCAAGGAATGACTGGATGTGGCACTCTGTGCTCTGGGCTGGGTGACAAGGTGGGGATCAGTCACAGATTGGACTTGAAGATCTTGGAGGTTTTTCCAACCTAAATAATTCTGTGATAATAAGCAGCAGAAGTGTAATTAATTGGATTTTTTTGACTAATTTTTTTTTTTGATCCTTTTGCCAACAACAGCAGCCAGAGATTCAGGTGACACAAGACTTTGCCCAGACCAAAAAGTCTGTAAGGCCTGCGGAAGAAGTCTGGAAGTTGAAGAAAGAGCTCGAAGATGAGACTCAGCGCCGGCAACAGCTCGAGGCAGAGATTGAAGCCATTCAGAACAACATTGTCCACCTGCAAAACCAGAAGCCCCAAGAAACTGTGGTGAAGAAAGAACTGGTGAAGAAGGTGCCTGACCCCCAGCTGGAGGAGAGCTTCCACAGACTGCAGCAAAACCTGGCAGAGGAGCAGCGCAAGAACCAGGTGCTCCAGGATGAGCTGGAGGCTCTTAAAATCCGCCTGCGTGTCCTGGAGCACGAGAAGAGGGAAGGAGGGCAGGAGTACATAGTGAAAGAGGTGCTGAGGATTGAACAAGATAAGGCTCAAGCTGCTGAAATCCTGAAGCTCAAAGAGGAACTGGAAGAGCTCAGGAGGCAGGAAGGGACCAGGGAGAGTGAAGTCATCCTCTTACGCCAACAAATTGCTGTGCTGTCCAGCGAGAAGAACAAAGAGCAGGAGAAGGTGACGGAGAAGGAGGTGCTGAAGCTGCAGAACGACCCCCAGCTGGAGATGGAATTCCGGATGTTGCAGGAGACCAAGGAGAGGGAGAGTGCCCTTCGGCAGAAGCACGAGGAAGAGCTCAGCTTCCTCCAGGAGAAGCTCAGGCGTCTGGAGAAGGAACGGGCCATCGCCGAGGGCAAAATCACCGTCAAGGAGGTGCTGAAGGTGGAGAAAGATTTGGTCATTGAGAGGGAGGTGAACGAGCTCCGGCGCCAGTACGAAGATGAGAAGTCCAAGGGCCGTTCCAACGAGCGGGAAAAGGCTGAGCTGCTCAGGAAGATCCAGCTGCTGGAGGAGGAGAACTCCAAGGTGGTCGTTCAGGAGAAAGTGCGTGAGATTGTGCGCCCAGACCCCAAGGCTGAGAATGAAGTTGCGAACCTTCGCTTGGAGCTGGTAGAGCAGGAGAGGAGGTACCGTGGTGGGGATGAACAGCTGAAGAGCTGCCAGAACGAGCTGGCTGCTCTGAAGAACAGAGGGCCCCTGGTAGAAGTCAAAGAAGTAATTAAGGAAGTCATTAAGTACAAGAATGATCCAGAAACCGAAAAGGAGCTACAGCGACTCCGGGAGGAAATCATAGAGAGGACCGGAGCTATCGAAAGAGCTGACCTGGAGATCTACCAGCTGAAACAAGAGATACAAGCTTTGAAAGACACCAAACCTCAAGTGCAAATGAAGGAAGTTGTTCAAGAAATCCTCCAGTTTCGGGAAGACCCCAAGACTAGAGAGGAGGTCGAGTTGCTGCGAGTGCAGCTGGCAGACGAACAGATGAAGCACATTGACCTGGAGAGGGAGCGACTTCTCCAAGAAGAAAAAGTAAGACAGAAGGAGGACGAACTTTCCCAGGTGAAGGAGAAAGTGGTCCAGCAGGAAGTAGTGAAGTATGAGCAGGATCCTGCCTTGAAAGCTGAGGTGAACTCCTTCTCCCAGAGCATTGAGAGTGAGCTGAAGCAGATCGACGGCCTCCGCGAGGAGCTGCGCAAGCTGCAGAGGAGACGCTCCGAGCTGGAGCGGCAGCTCGAGGAGCTGGAGAAGGAGAGACAGGCCCGCAGGGAGGCCGAGCTGGAGGTGCAGAGGCTCAGGATCCGCCTGAATGAGCTGGAAGAACAGGAAAGAGAAACGACAGAACGAGTGACTGTGAAACAGAAAGTGATCCTTCAGCAAGATCCCCAGCAGGAGAAGGAGCACTCCCTCCTCAAGCTGGAGTTAGAAGAAGAGAAGCACCGCAGACAAGTGCTGCAGACCGAACTAGAAGCCCTGAGAAAGAAGCTCCTTTCTTTGGAGAAGATGGAGGTCAAGGAGAAAGTGGTCTTTTCAGAGAGTGTCCAAGTGGACAAAGGAGACACAGAGTATGAGATTCAAAAGCTGAAGAGCAACCTGGAGGAAGAAAGTAGGCGCAAGAGGGAGCTGGATGCAGATATCAACCGCCTGGAAACCAGGCTGTCCGAGGTGGAATTCAACAACTCCAAGTCATCAAAGGAGCTAGACTTGTTAAGGGAGGAAAACCACAAGCTCCACCTCGAGAAACAGAACCTGCTGATGGAAACAAGGAGACTGCAGTCAGAGATTGAACTCACCGCAACAGAAGCTCAGGATTTGAGAAACATGACCCACGTGGACAGTGGAATAAACCTGGACTCTAGGTTCCAAGCTTTGGAAAGAGAGTTAGAGGATCTGAAGCAGTTATCCAGAGAAAAAGATGCAGAGATTGAGCAGCTCCAGAATCGCCTGAAGACAGTGGCTATCAAGAGGGAGCAAAGAGAGAACCACCTCAGGCGCTCCATCGTGGTCATTGACCCCGACACAGGAAAAGAGATGTCTCCAGAGGAAGCTCACGTGTTTGGCCTCATTGAATGGAGCCTGTTTGTCAAACTGAAGAGCCAGGAATGTGACTGGGAGGAGATCTCAATAAAGGGTCCCAACGGGGAATCGTCTGTGATCCTCGACAGGAAGTCTGGCAGGGAGTTCTCCATCGAGGACGCGCTGAAGAGCGGGAGGCTCACCCCGGCCCAGTACGACAGTTACCTCAACAAGGAGATGTCCATCCAGGAGCTGGCGGTCCTGGTGTCCGGAAGCAACTACACAGCGCTCGCTCCACTTTAGAAACTTCACTTCAAGAGCAGCCAGTCAGAGCTGCAGCACCTTGCAGACATCCAGATCACTGCAAAGCCTCACCCTCCCTCGCGTCTTCCAACCTGCTACAGCCTCTGCCCCGGCCATGCTCTGCGGCCACACCGCTTGCTGTCACACACTGCAGGAAACACCACCAGTAGTGGAAAACATCTGCCAAACCTTCTTCCCCTCTTCCTCCCTGCCTACCAGAAAACAAGAGAAAGCCTTAGGACAGTGAAGTGCCTTAAGTCCAAAGCCTCAGTAGAACCTGCAGTCCCCTCAACTCCTGCTCGCGTAGTCGTGTACAAAGCTGTGTCAGGAGAGAGACTGAAGGTCCAGGTGACTCCGAGGTGACCAGCAGGAGCTGGTTACATCAGCTGCATGTTGATAAGCCAGACAGTCCCAGTGTGGACAACTGACTCAATGATGGGCTCGTCCTCTGAGAAAACCAGCTCTGTGGAAGCCAAGGATTCAGTCCACAATCATCACGTCAAGACCCACCACCACCATTTGTTCACCTCTGTGCCTGTGCTGCTGGGGAAGAGTGAAGGTGTACTTTGATGGCACCAGCCACTGATGCAGGAGGAGCACTCACACACCCCAGAGGTCAAGGAAAAGGACATGAAGAGATGGCAGAACCACCAGACACAAGGGGTTGTGCACAGCATGCAAAGGAATCCAATGCAGAGGGCCTCCCACAGACAGCTCCTTCCCTCGTGGTTAAAAGCTCGTGTTATTGCTGGTGTTTTCCTGGATGGAGTTACATGCAGCTACATGTTTCATTTACTTGTGTAAGGGAATGGGGAATAGAGGGGAATTCTATTTATAGTACAAAATAAAAATGCAGTGGTTCCAATCAGAAGGTGTTTGTTTGGTCTTTATTAATTATGGCAGCCTCCTGATCTTTGGCTATACAAGAAGTTGCCATTTAGGAGTCAGAATTAAAACATGAAGATTATTCATTTTAGCTTCTGGCTCTTTTCCAAGGGGGAAATTGCTGGAGCAGCATTGGAGCTGGGACTAATTAGCAGCATTAGATGGGAGTGAAGTGCACTAAAGTATGGGATTTACTGCAGGTGCAGAGAACAGTGGATTACACTGGGATGGTACCAGAGCCCACTCACTTCCTTTATCCCAAATTCCAGCTAATACCCAAACCCCGGGGAGCTCTGATGTCCACAAAAGCAGTCATAAGCATTCCCTGCCTATCCCTCCTGGCTTTGGGGATTAACACCAGTATTTTACCTTTGTGAATGAAGGGATCAAGGAGGATCACACTGGTGCTCCGGGGTCTGGACTGGACCCCAAATGTCCTTCCCAGCAGAGGCCAACTTCATGCAACAGCAGGAGCACAGGGAATGAGAACATTCCTACCCCTGCAACAGCTGTAACACAGCTGCCATTCACTCACCACATAGGAGATTTTAGAACAGTCAATAATTCATTACTCACTTGAGACACAGATGAGCATCCAAGCTGCAACAGAAATTCTTGGAAACAAAGTCAGGGAACTAGAGGTAAGGAGATGAGGGGAAGAAAAGCGTTTTGGAAAGTTTGAAACAATTTATTGAGTTGTTCTGTACAAGATTAACAGTTTTCATACCACCCCCACCATCTTCAGCAAGACAGTGCCAACACGCATAAAAAAAATAGAATAGTAAACTGCAGCTCTTACACCCAAAAGGAACTGCCATCCCCAGGTAAGTGCCATGGGAGTCTATCCCTCCCCAGTCCATCCTGGAAGCGCTGCAAGTTGCCTCCCCAAGGCAGAGGTGCCAGCCTGGCTCCCCATCAGCTGCTCTGCCTGGGCCTGCCTTGCTGCTGCTCTGCTCCACACCGCTCACTCACTCATTATAGCACGTAAAGAAAAAAATATCCCACAGAATTTCCACCACATAAACGTTTCCCTGAGGCAAGAGGCTTCACTAAATTCCTAGAAGGAGGGCATTCTGCTCCGGCCACACTCACGGGGGTCCCCAGCAGAAGCATTCAAGTGAAAGCAAAGAGAGGGAGGAGAACCAGTACCTCGAGTCACTCGCTGAGAGCCCCTGTCCTGCCAGGTGTCCCAAGCTTTCAGCTCCCAGGGGAAGGTGCCAAGCACCCCTCAGGATGAGGCCTTCAACAGGAACCACACAACATCCACTGCTCCGAGTCTGCCAAGGAATGCTGTGCTTCGTTTTACCCACATGAGTTCTGTCTTTGGCTCTTTTGCTACAACCTAGGTATTTTCTGTAAACAGACTTGAAATCTGAGCTGTATTCCATTAATTTGAAGTACAATCGACTCACTGATCTTGGGCAGTTATATATCAGCTCAAATTGAAAACAGTCTTTCTCAGATCATAACAAAAACCAGAGGAAACTAAAGCAGAGATTTGCTGGTATCCTGGGGTCAGCATCCTTCCCCCCAAAGCTCAAGCAGGAAGCTACAAGCTTTTCCTTGGGAATACCAGTAAATTCTACATGGATCAGCACTACCACTGCACAACTGGGATGTGGCTGTGGGGGCCTGAGAGAAGACAGACTGGGCAGAGCAGGAAACCAAACCTCAGAAAAGCTCAGGTGGAGCCTCAGCCGCCCTTAGCCTGAACAGGAGTGCACAGGGGGAGTATTTAGGTCAAAAAGTTAAAAAATGAACAAGAAAAGACACCCTCCACTTGTAGATGGTCCCTGTCCCTGCAGCTGTGCTGAGCACATGATCCTGGTGCAGGTACCATTGAGGAGAGCAGTGCTTTTCTCTGGAATTCATTTGACAGGTCGTGACCTCGGTTCATCTCGCTCATTCCCTCTGCCCACCAGACTGATCCTAACTCACAACCCTAGGAAAGAATGGCTTTAGGGGAGGGCCTGGAACCCGCCTGCACGTACTGGGATGAGAACTGGTGCTCCTGCTGGATTTGGGACTGTGCTCAGTCACCACGTCACCACTGAAGTCCAGACAGTGCAGCTTTTTTTTTTTTCTTTTCTGATGTGCAACCATAAAAAGCTCTATTAAATAAACCAGAATACATTTTAAATACAGAATGATTAAAAAAGGGTTGAGGAGCACACAAAATAGGGCTGAAATGTGTGTCACTAGTCCATTCTTGCTCCACCATAAAAGGCACTGGAATTATGTCTTCTGATCCATGTGACATGCTAAGAAGTGTCCCATTCAATCCAATGCATTCGATGGCAATGAGAATAAAACTGAGCAGGAAAAAAGCCTCCCTTTGGAGGGAAAAAATCCAAAAACTCAAAAGAAGTAGCATTTCTAAAAGTCAATGACTGCATCTAAAAATGTCTTTAGTCTCTAAAGAGTCTTCCTTCTCCTCTAGAGGGGACATCAGGTGGTTCCTCAGGTTCACCACACAGGAAATGTTAAATCCTCCAATTAATGTAGCACAGTTTTATAGTACAATTGGAAAGTTACTCAAATGTCTTCAAGAAAGCACTGGCAGTGCTAGAATTACCCAAGTAAATCCAAAGCAGAAGAAAGAAGCACCTTTCATACCCTCCACAGGGAGACCAAGGAGGTAACTGGACTTGGAGGTACTTGGCAGCTACAGACACAGGTGGGTGGGAATCCACCCCAGCCTCCCTGTGAGTTCCAGCTCCTGCCAGTGCCAGGGAATGCAGGAAGGGCAGCAGCAATAAAACAGTGCTACAAAAGGCTCCTCTCATCAGGGCATGGCTCAAGGTGGCCCCATGTGTGGGGCTCAGCTCTGAAAGCCTCTGAGCAGACGCCCCGATGAGCTCCTCGTCGCAGTTCAGTCTCTCCAGTTGTTGTAAAAAAAAAGAAATAGAAGAAAAAATAAAAAAAGAAATCAAAAGACACAGCTGGTATCCAAAGTCCATGACCTGTTCCTCTGGGTTTTTATCCTATGGGTGCTGGAGCTCCCCTCCTTGCAGGCGTCACAACTTGCGCTGCTGTGCATTGGACCCTTTGCCATGAAGCTGAGAAGCATCTGAAAGAAAACAAAACCAGCTGGGAAGGGGGTTCAGCACCAGCCCATGGAGGGTGAGCAGCTGGGACAGCCAGGCCTCTGCACAGAGGGAAAGACCTACTCTTCCTTCCCAGCACCAAGGAATCAGGAAGAGGATGTGCTTGGAGACATCTCTCCACTGGGAGCAGCCCTGCCTCTGAGGAAGGGACAAGGGAAGCACTGAGGGGCCCCTGTGGGCTCCCAGCAGAAGCCCCAAGGTACAATTCCAGCTGCCAGGGAACTCCTTAGCCTGTGCCCTTCTCTACATCCACCCTGCCACATCTCCCCCTCCAGGAATCCCAAAATACACGGTGTGGTTGCCTTGCACCTACAGCTGGTTGGAAGTAACCTATTGTACATTTTTGCTGTTTTAATCACAGAATCACTGAGGTTGGAAAAGACCTCCAAGAGCATGGAGTCCAACCTGTGACCCATCCCCAGCTTGTCCCCAGCCCAGGGCACTGAGTGCCACACCCAGGCCTTCCTTGGACACCTCCAGGGGACTCCAAACCTCCCAGGGCAGCCCCTGCCAATGCCTGACAACCATTTCCATGGAAAAACTCCTCCTGATGTCCAACCTAAACTTCCCCTGGCACAGCCTCAGGCTGTTTCCTCTTGTCCTGCCACTGGTTGTGTAGGAGAAGAGGCCAACCCCTCACCTACAAACTCCTTTCAGGTAGGGCTTCAGGTGCTTTATTATTTTTTAAATTATTTAATTAGGTGCTTTTTAAATGAAGGCTTTAGGTGCCCACTGATAGCAACAGGATCCATAGGAATCTCACCACTGATGGAGCAGAAAGGAATGGATGTGGAGGAAAAGAGAAAATGCACTGAAGAGAAAAAAAGGAAGGAATTTTAAAGGAAGCAAAATTTTTCCAGAAGCAATTAAAACTACTTCAGACTGTGATAAACAAATGGGAGCACCAAGACGTGCAGCTAAGCAGCAGTGGCACCCAGCAGTGCAGCAGCAGCCTCTCCTGCAGGCCAACAACAGCTCCTTGCATGCAAGAGCTCAGCCCAGCACGACCCAACTCCACAGAACCAGCACCATATTCCCAGCACAAGGCACCTCCACCAGCAATGGCAGCACCAAGCACACACAGGCAAGCACTGGATGCTCTTTGCTCAGAGGCTTTTGGATGAACATGGATATAAAAGCACTTTTATTTAAGGCACCAACATCCCCTTGCATTTGCAGCAACCTCCCAGGCACCTCACAGGGTTCAGACACAGCAATGCAGCTGTGGGCAGATGTTGGCACAGCCAAACACAGCCTGTGCCACAAAACACAGGAATTCATTTTAAGGTTGTGGGGTCACTTAGATATCTGCTGTGGTCTTCTACAAAACACCAGAACTGGGAATATTCCAGGAGATGGCAGCACCAGGCTCCATCTCCAATCTCTAAGTGAAAACACCAAGTGAGAAAGCAGGTCCTTGCTGAAGCTGCATCTGTGGTCAGTTTTCCTTCACTTATTCCCAGTGGTCTTTTGTCTCCTGGCCCTACATCCTGCTGAAGAGTCCATCAAAAAATTCTCCTGTTATAAGGCCTATAAACAGCAGTGAAGTGATCACTCTGAATTCCCTCAGCTAAAGGGACAAAGAGCTGCTCCTCAGTGACATGGAATAGATTCCACAAGCCATGTTCAAGGTGCAATCCCTGATCTCATTCCAGGAAGTGTCATTTACAAACAGGAAGGAAGGGTCTGTCACACCAGTGATCACTGCTAGGACCTTATTCAGCTCCATCACACCAGCATGGCACAACCCACCTCAAACTTCAGCAAAGGAAGCAAACCCAACCAATTCTTTGCATTTTCATGAGTGCACAACACACTCTTCTTTCTCCAGCAAACAAGCACTGTGCTCAGCTGTCAAGGGCATTTTATTCCATGACTCCTCCAGGAGGCCCCATGGTAATCCATGCACACAGCCACAGGAGCAGGCTAGCAATCCTAAATCAGGCTCCTTTAGCCCAGGAAGACCATCCCAACAGGAGCAGGTACTAAGATAATGGCACTGAACTGCACTGAAGTGCTAAAGAACACACCTAAGAAAGCAGAAATTGGAGTTACCAGGGCAGCTCCCTGAAGCAGGTAAGTGTGATTTGCTGGCACTGAGTTTCCATTTTCCTTACTTCTCTCCTTCTTTTGTTTTATGCATCACTTCTGCAGGCATCAAACTGGGGCAGGAACAGGCTTAACTGCCAAATCCTCACGTTGTGAGCAGCAAGTGGAGCAATCTGCATTTACACTACAAACTTGTCGTGAAGGAGATGCTGGCAATTAACTCCGTGCACAGACACAGGACAGTCTGGTCTGACACATTTTATGTAGGTCACCAGGAACAAAACTCCTCAGGGCAGTCCTGGCAGGCTGTGCACAAACAGGCACAGCTTTCATCCTAGCAGGATAATTCTGAGTATCTCCAGGAACCAACACTTGCTGTAGGCACTGAGGACTCATCATTCCAGAAATCACAGAATCTCAGAATGGTTTGATTGGAAGAGTCCTTAAAACCCACCCCATTCCACCCCCTGCCATGGGCAGGAACACCTTCCACTAGCCCAGGTTGCTCTAAACCCTGTCCAGCCTGGCCTTGGACACTTCCAGGGACCCAAGGGCAGCCACAGCTGCTCTGGGAAACCTGTGCCAGGGCCTCATCACCCCCACAGCCAAGAATTTCTTCCTAATCATGGAAAGATTTGAGTTAGAAGGGACCTTTAAGCCCATCCTGTTCCACCCCCTGCCATGGGCAGGGACAGCTTCCACCAGAGCAGGCTGCTCCCAGCCCCTCACTCTGTACCTCAGAGAGGCTTTAGTGACAACCACACAGCTGGAAAACATGGACAACCCCTTTGGCTCCAGCCCTGCAGGAAGGATCTGCTGAGATAGAGGGAGGTAGAAGACAAAACACGAGCATCTGACAAGTTACCTGGCAAACTCTGTGGTAAATGAGTGGACAGGGCAGAGTGTGGGAGTGGCGCTGCATGGTGGGGGCTGGAGTGCAAACCAGCCAGAAGACCTAGAGAGAAAAACAAAGAGAGGAGAGGGAAAAAAGGAACAAATACACATCCAAGACAGAAACGAGCAGAGGAGCTGCAGCAGTTAGCACATGTCGGGTTCCAGTTATTGGCATTTCTGGGTGAGCTCTAAGGGGATGTGCCCAAGGTTCTCCAAATGCAACTGCTGGAGACACAAAAGCAGGGACCACAGCATGAAGCAACAGCCAGACAGATGGGCTGGCGTGCAGTGGGGCAGCCCAGCAGAGCACTGATGTTCTGTGTGACAGCACAGGCACAGGTGACACACAGGTGAGCAGCAGGATACTCACTGTGCCCGAGGCCGTGGTGGAAAGTCCCTGGAGCAGGTCCTGTGACTATTGCATCCTTGGAAACTCCTGCTTTGGGGGAGGAGTCGGAACTGAAGGAGATGACATGGAGAGGGAAAGAATGAATAGGAGAGATAATACCTAACGGGGTGGAGCTCAGGGCAGCTGGCAGCTTGGGGTTGTTGGACTTGTAGGATGGAGCCAGTACACTTAAGGAGGAAGAGCTCGTTAGCAGCACAGCTCCACTAGTTCCTTTCTGCAAAGCAATGGAAAAGGTCAGTCAGGACAGGGAGAACCAAGGCACAGCATCATTTGTACTTACAGATCTGCAAAACATGGAATGCTGGAGAATTCCCCCTTGGACAAAGCACCCTCCCAGCCAGGGCCCAAGAGATGCCAACACTTGAGGCCATCTGCAGATGGACATTGGCAAGCCAGCTCTTCTGAATGTGGCCACACTGGATTTGCCTCCATGACTCCCTTGCTCTGAAATCGTGCCTCCATTAGGCAGAGGACAAGTTTCCACAGTGCCTGTGAGTTCCAGGGGTATGGTTCCTGATCACTTATGGCAGCACACACTGCTGACAACTCCAGGCACTGAGCTCTGACACCTAAGGGCACCCCAGGATGTTATTTAGGATCTCTCTCATGGAGACAGGTACCAGCAGTGCTTCCCAGCTATCTATATCAGGAACAGACAAGCTTTCCATTTAAATACACTCCTTGTATTTCCCAGCTCTTTCCATAGAAAAGGAAAGCAGGGATGAGCAGCCAACAACAAATGAATACAACATTAGGAATTATTACTTTTTTGCTGTAGATAAAAATTAAGCCCCTTATAGCATTAACTAATACAATATTGCAATAACACAAGTCTGTATTGACAACCCAGAAGTCCTTCCTGTAATGTTCTATCCCAACAAATATTGGGAAAATTCCTTCATGGGAAGGGTGCTCAGGCACTGGCACAGATGCCCAGGGCCCTTTAACATAATGGCACTGAACTGCACCAAAGTGCTAAAGAACATGCCTGAGAAAGCAGAAATAGGAGTTACCAGGATGGTTCCCTAAGCATGATCTGCTGCTGGTGGTGGAGTCACAGCATCTGGAAGGATTCAAAAGCTGTGTGGATGTGGCACTTGGGGACATGGGTTAGAGGTGGCCTTGGCAGTGCTGGGGGAATGGTTGGACTCAATGATCTTAGAGGGCTTTTCCAACCTGAATGATTCCATGGTTCTATAACCACAGGTTATTTATTCTATGGGTCAGTCATGACAAAAATGGCAATAATACTAAAATGACTTGGAATAATTTAAAGAAGGACAAGTTTGTAGATCTAATTAATAACAAATTCATCGTTATACTTCTAGTATGCAATGAATTTTATCTCTTGTGATAAATTACCTTACTGCACTTTCTCTTAATCCAAATGGGAGCCCTAGTGCCCCCTTAACTTGCAGACCAGGGCAGGACCATGACATAACTTGGGCAAAAATTGCCCTTTGGAAGGCAGCACAGTATTCAGCTTAGTAGTTATTTAAGCTGAAAATGAAAGCTGAAATTCTGGAGGGCAAGCCCACAGCTTTCCAGCCTAAAGCAGCAAAAATCCATCCAGCCATTCCAGAACTTCAGCAACTGCTTTCCAAGTGCCCCCTTTAGGGCAGTGTGGAGAAGGCAGGAGCTCCCAGCAGAGCCCCCTTACCGGCACAGAGGTAGAGGCTGCCGTGCTGCTGACCACAGCCGGCTTTAGGGACGAGGTCAGCAGCTTGGCCACGCCCTGGGTGCCCCCGCTGGAATCTCCGTTGGAGCCTCCAGGAGGGGCCACCAGGGTCAGCTTCTGGGAAACGGGAGTTTTCTTCACGGAGGAGCCCGAGACCGGGCGGCTGGAGGCGGAGCCCAGGGAAGGGGCTGGAACATTGGGGAGCAAAGCCCCAGAGGAGCCGCCCTGGTTGGCAGGAGCTCCAGAGGAGGAGCTGCTGGAAGAAGCCCCGTGCTTGGAGAGGGACCCGGCGACGAAAGGAGATTTGTAAGATTGTCCTGAAGAGGCAGAGCTGCTCGAGTGCTTCCCGGCGTAGCTGAGAGATGATGAGGACAAGCCTTGGCTCTTGTGGGAGCTGCTGGAGTTTTGGGTGCTGCCTGGGGACGTGGAGGAATGGAAGCTCTGAGCTTTGGTTGATGACTTGACCTGCTGCAGGAGGGAACGCTGGGGCAGAGGGGTGGAGGTCTTGGGAGTCTGCAGTTTGACAAAGGGAGCTGGGGAGGTGAAGGTTTTCTGGAGCTGAGCACCAGGGTGGAACACCTTCACCTGAGAGCCTGGCACTGGTGCTGAGGCCGGGGGCCCGTGGCCTGGCCTGACCAGGCTGTGGTGTTTCTGTTTAGCCTGGTGGGCATCAGGAAGGATTTTGCTGGGGGAGGCTTGGCAGGAATGCTCTTTGTAATTAGAGTTCTCTGTTTTCTTGTCTTGAGAAGACTGGCCCAATGCCAGGGCCTGCTCAGCTAGGAAGTTTAGAGGAGACTGGAGGGAACCAGAGGATGATGTAGGGGAAGGGTTGGGCTTTGGAAATGTCCTCTTCTCCTCTGAGGATGCAAGAGTTGGGATCTTCTCTGCTGCAGCTTTTGGAGCTGCAGGAAGAGTAAAGTCAGGGCTCGCTGCTGCCCTGCTGTTCAGCACAGCCAGTTCCTTGGACACTGCCTCCAGGGAGGAGGTGGGGTTGTGAATCAAGTCCTCATCCAAGGAGTCATCCTTGAAGGTGGCAGGAGTGGCAGTGCTGCTGGCAGCTTGGGCTGTCCCAAGGGACAAGAGTTCCCTGGTTTGGGCACTGATGCCCAGGGCTCCTCCCTGGGGCTCTGAGGACATGGCCAAGGTGCTGCTCGAGTGCAGGGAGGAGACAGACACCGACAGCTTCTTGTCTGGCTTGCAGGAAGGGTCCTGGAACAACACCACAGGAGAAGGCACAGTCAGAAGAGAGACAGGGTTTACTACTGAAAAGGGGAGGGAAGGTTCACAATCAGGATACACATATTCTGTGCCTGTGAGCCCCCACTTCCCTGCCATCTAAATGGGATGCCACTGCCATCAATTTTTGCTGCTGTTCCAGTGGTTTTTTCCAAGCCAAATACTGAGCAGAGCCATTTCACAGCAGCTGGTGTACAGCTACAAAGCTCAGACAGGGTTTAGAATGGCAGTCATT
The DNA here is from genome assembly GCA_037834095.1 of Argya squamiceps. Taxonomy (NCBI): domain Eukaryota; kingdom Metazoa; phylum Chordata; class Aves; order Passeriformes; family Leiothrichidae; genus Argya; species Argya squamiceps. The sequence continues at coordinate 1,502,646 of JBBMKD010000040.1, forward strand.
TGGCTTTTGGCTCATACCAACCATGAGAACCAGAAGACAGAACTCACCTTCACTTTCACCTTAGTAGGAGCTATAACTTTCTTCTTCGCCCTGTTTGGAGGAAGACAAGAGAAACATGGCTCAGTGACTGCCCCCAGGGAAGGAGCCAGCTAGGGAGCACACCTGGGCCCTGTCAGTGGTGATCCACTGGGTCTTTGCAGGGAACAGAGGCAGCATCTCAGGTTGCTAGGATTCAAACACACATGACATTTGGTTGCTGCTCTTGGAAGCCCCAGCTCCCACACAGGGAGCAGACTGGGGAGTTGAGCAGAGTCCTGGAATGGCAGCAGAGCAGTGAAACACCCAGACACATCCTGCATCAGCTGCAGGACCCCACTGCTGCCCTCCTACAGCAATGCCCAGAGAGAAACTGGCACAGAGACAGTTCTGCAGAACTTACACCTTTCTTTTGGGTTCCCAGAAGAAGCCAAGGATGCAAAAGCATCTGCCAAACTCCCAGAGAAGTGATCTGGTCAGATGCAATCTCTGGTACAAGACATCCCTGAGCTGCTGGGTGGTGTGGCTGAGGGAAGATGACTCTACACCCTATTCCACTTCCCCTCACTCATCCAGTGCCAAGAACAGGACTGTCTGCCAAAGTGACACCAGCCTAAATCCATGTCCTCATCTACCATCAACCACCAGGCAAGATCCATGAGACCCTTTGGATTAAAGCCCCTGCCCAGCTGGGCTCTGATGGCTCTTGGTTTGCCACCCACCAGCCTGTAGCACCCACCTTCACCAGTCTGAGCTCACCGTGACCCTCCTTGAACCAGGCAACAAGAAAAAGGGAATCCAGAATCCAGAACAGGCTGCAGTAATCACACTCCTCTTTACCTCCCTGAGCCTCCCAGGCCCAGCACAGAGGCTGATTCCTGTTGAATTGGGGGCAATCTGGCTTTAATGTTGTTATTTTTGAGCTTACTGAAGGCTAAAGCACCTCAGGAAAAGTGTTGGGAGATGTCACACACCAACAGCTGCTCTCCCTAGACCTCCCCAAAGGAAGCAGCACTGATCTGTGTGGGGGGAGCCAAGCAAGCTCAGGTGCTCCTGCACGATCCCCCCAGGCCCCAGGGAATGGAGATGAGCAGGTTTCACTCCAAAGGAATGCTGTGATACTCACAGGACTGATGTGAGGTGTCCGTGTACACGCCTGCTCTCCTTAAACAGTGTCCTAAGAAGGGAAGAGAGCAATGAGAAGTGACATCCAGCAAGACCCAGTAGAGCAGCTGGGATCACTGGAGAGAGACAGAGCTGCACGCTACAGCAGGGGACTCAGTGAAACTGAAACCACAGAGAGCAAACAAATATTCAGCCCTTTTCCAGGAAGATGCTCCTGAGCTGCCCCACACAATTCTCTCTCTCTGTGGAGCAATGCTTGTAGGCACTGGAAAGGCCATTAAAGCAGTGGTTGGACAATGCCTAAGGAAAAAGCTCTGCCAGCTTAAAAAGCCATCTGGAGAGGCAGGATCATCACTCAGGGCCTTCCTGCCCTGATCATCCAAGAGCTCTTCAGTTTCCAGGGAGATATTTTCCTTCCTGTGCCTCTCACACAGCAATGAAGGAGAGAAGGGTCTGTGCTGCCTCTGTGTCCCCAGCCACGAGCTGAGGTGACTCTGCACATCACAATCCTGTCTGCAAGGACTGACTGAGCTTCATCCAAAGCCCTGCACTACTCAGGGTAAACCAGAGCCTCCCACAAGCACTCTCTGACCCAAACTCAGCTGCCCTCATACATGTCAGGGAGGAGTTATAAACATTCCTTCAGTACTGGCACATGGAATGTGATTCCTGGCTGGTATTAACAGACTTTTGTCATCACTTTTCTCTTAGAAAGCAAGCTTATGTTAACCTAACATTCTGTTAATCATCTCTTAGTGTTAATGGAGGAAACAGACTCATGGCAGGCCCTCTCTAACTCATCCATGAAATTGCTGCTCTGTCCACCTTCAAGTTCCTCTTACGGAAAAACTCCTAGGACCATGGTGACAGTGAATCAAGGTGACTTATCCATAAAATTGTTACAGTTTTCCTAGAGCCACCAATCCCTCCCCGTGGCTGTCACTCTGCCCTCTGTCTTTAAACCACCAAGTCAGAGAATATCTTGAGTTGGGTGGGACCCAGAAAGATCAAGTCCAACTCCAAGTCCCAGCAGGAGAAACCATAGTCCTTGAGCCATTGGAAAGCAACCAGGAAATCCACTTTTACTGAGGCATTACTTAATTCCACTGGAAGTGCCTCCTACCCTGAGTCTTGGGTGAACACCTGAATGCCCAACAACAGTTTCACCATCAAACTTGAAGATTTTAATTTCCTTTTATTCAAAGAAAAGTTTTTAAGACTTGGCAAGCTGAGACCCTCAGGCTGGGTGTATCTCCATTAACTAAGCAGGAATCTTCCCCCACCTCCCAGTGCCATCTTTCAGCTCCTGCACCACCACACTAGAACCATGCTCAGCACTGAGCTTCCTGTGCACCTGCACCTGCAACAAACAGCCATGGATTTTTCCAAGGGGATCTGTGATGTGCCACTCATACTTACTGCTCTTAGGAACTGCTACCTACATCTTCCTTTATCCCCCAACACCCAGAAAGCAAATTGAGCAGAGAAGACAGCACTGCCCAGCTGGTGAAATGCAGAGACAGATCATGGAACAGCTTGGCTTGGAAGGAACCTTAAAGATCCCAGAAGTAAGACTGCAGTTGTCCTTTCTTTAAAAGTACTGAGCAAAACAAAGCAAGCCAGAAGGTGATGACAATCCCAGCAGAGGGACTCTGCCATTTGTGTGGCTCTCTGCCCCTGCCAGCTTGAGGGCAGGGATGATGGAGAGTGGGAAAGAGCAGGAAACAGCAGTGAGGGTACAGAAACCACACCAAATTCTACTGACCCCAATGAGCCCCTATAATTATTCTATTTTGCCTTCTTTTGGGAATACTGCAGAGAAGACTTCCTAAAGTGTCTAAAAAATGTATCCTTTGTGATTATGAAGTGATCTTCTGCAACACAGAGCCAAGAAACCACAGACTGGCCTGGGGAAAGGACCTGGGGGTCGTGGGGGGCAAGCTGAAGGGAAGCCACTGCTGCAAAGGTGTCCTGCTGAGAGCAAAGGATCCCCTGCTCAGCACCTGGGAGGACACAACTGGACACAGATCCAGTTTCAGTGTCCCCACAGTACAAGAGAGATGCCAACAAACTGGAGACATCCCGAGGAACAGGGACACATGACAGCCAAGGAGAGATGGAGGGAACTGGGTTTGCTCAGCCTGGAAAAAGAGAAGCCCCAGGAGGAGTCTAAGGGCAGTTTTCCACTATCTAAAGAGTGGTGGGGACAGGAAAAAGATGGAGCCAGACCTTTCTCAAAGGTGCAGAGTAAAAAACAAAAGCAGGGAATATTCAGTTCAGTTGCAGCAAGGGGAATTCTTAGTGGAAATAAGGAGAAAAGATTTCATGAAGAGTGATCAAGGACCAGAACAGGAGCCCAGAGATGCTGTGGGAATCTCCATCCTTAGGAATTACCAAAATTCCACATGCCAAAGCCCTGAGCACTCTGATCTAACTCTGAAGCCAGCCATTCCCTGAGCAGGGGCAAGGACTAATGACCTTCCCAGGTCCCTTGGGACAAGGAATCCCTTGGTTCTTGCTCACCTGGCCTGCATCCAGCCTTTTGGCCAAAGGGGCTTCACCTCTCCTTCTAGGAAGGTCTTCACATAATCCTCTAGAGACTGAGCCTTATTCTTGTCAAGGTCATAACCATCCAACTTAATCTTCAGCAAGTGGCAAAGCAGCTCCCTGAGGAACAGGAAGATTTCAGATACAGTTATGCAGATTGACCTTTCCCACTTGGAGATCCTTCTCTTTATCCAGGCTGGATAAATCCACCAAGACACACCTGCCTCTTGCTAATACAACCCTGCACTGCCTCCTCAGGAAAGGGGAAGGGAAAGGCACAGTCCTTGCTCTGTGTGTGGATGCACCAGGGGGAAAAGTCTTGTTACCCCTTCCCAGTGTGGTCTCCTGAAGCAGCTGAGGTAGCAAACCAGTGCCAGAGCCACAGGCACCAGTAACAACCACAGAAGTGAACCCCTCAGCAGGGAGAAGGCAGGAAGCAAAACTGGTTGTGTCCTACAGGAATCAGCAGCACAAAGTGATTTGTTTCAGAGTAAGAAGAAGATGGCAGGACTGATTTTGCTTTTACCCTTTGTCACTCTCCTGTTCTCAGCACTTCTCTGTCAGCCCCCTGAGTGCCAGGGGCAGCAAAACCCAACAGCTTCAACTGCTCCCACAGCCAGGACCTGGGCATGTCAACAGTCTGGGCTGTAGGATGTCAGCAATTCAGCCGAATCCCTTCTGTTCCCAAAAATCTGACTCTCTTTTGGACTCTGCACAGAGGCTTCTCAGCACTTCTCAGGGTTAGCCTGGGCCTGAAATCAGCTTCAGGGTGAGATGTAATAAATGCAATAATGGCTTCCACAAACAGCACCACGTGCCACGAACCTCCAAGCTGACTGTTCCTACAGGTGAGCAGCACTGCTCTGTGAACAAGCACACACAAAATGCTTCACTGCCAACTGCAAGGAGTAAGACAGGTCATGAGTTTGCTTAATATCTGAGTTATTCAAACCTGATTTCATCGTTCCACTGGAATTTCTTCCGTGGGCCCGTGACACGCTTCCCTCCCTTTTCTTCATCCTCATCATCATCAGAACAAACTCGCTGCTCTTTGTCTTTTTCCTCTTCCAGCATCCTAAAATGGAGACAGAAGATGTGGAAGTGATTGTCCTGCAGGTTCAAGGGGAGGATTAAGTGTATCTGAAAGGCACTGGACCGAAGTCTGAGTATCAGCTACTCTGGCTTAGGGTGCAAGCTGAGCTATGGGCTCAAGGTTAAGAAATCTCCCAATATTTTGTAATAGAGATGATGGGACTAAGCCAGCCTGACTGTTCCCAGGCTGCCATGCTCCTAAGGACACACCTGCACATGCAAAACCCTTCAGCCAGGCTCTGGTCCCATCAGTGCTGCTGTAGCTGGCATGAGACAGCATGGCCAGAGACAGCACAAGGAGCACACGCAGTTTAATTAGGCCAATCAATGCCCATCAGCAAATTTAGCCTACCAAACAAAAAGAGGTGGCAAACTTCAGGAAAGCAGCCTCCAGGCCTGCTGGGAAAAGCTACAGATGGGGAATGAACAAACGAGGAGCTTACTTGGCAAACTTGGCCTGAGTATGGGCTTGGCATTCCTCCTGGTACTTGGCCACCTGCTCTGGCATGGCCCTTCCAATGGCTTCCTTCAGCTTCTGCAGAGGCTCCTTCAGCCGACCACCCTAAAATGAGCACAGAACACCCTGAAGCTCCACGTGGGCTGCCACCCACAGCCACCATGCTGGGACAGTGCCCCACGGAGGGCACAGCCAGTTTGGGGACAGCTGTGCCCAGCAGGGCCCCAACAGCACCATGCTGTGCTGCCCACTGGCCTCACCTGCTCGTAGAGGTAGAGCCTGCGGGCTCTCTTGAGCAGGGTGTCCTTGCTGCAGGGGAAGAAGGCGGCCAGGTGGGCGTAGACCCCCGAGCGGACCTGGCTGCTGAGCTCCCGTGTCTGCAGCTCGATGCTGTGGGGACAAAGCAGGGTTAGCAGTGATGGCACAGACAGCCCTGTGGGGTCCCTCGTGCCATTAAAGGAATTTCCAACTGCCATTCTTTGGAAAAGTGAAGATTAAAGATACCCCAGGTGTAAAGAAGGCTTCTCCCCCATGGAGCCTTGCAGACATTGTGCAAT
>JBBMKD010000040.1:1553863-1566821 GCA_037834095.1 Argya squamiceps
TCTCTGCCATCCAAACCCCTCACTGTGGGTCCCTGGGCAGAGCTGAGGGTTGTGCTTTGCTTCTCTGCCATCCAAACTCCTCACCGTGGGCACCTGGGCAGAGCTGAGGGTTGTTCTCTGCTTCTTTGCCATCCAAACTCCTCACAGTGGGCACCTGGGCAGAGCTGAGGGTTGTGCTTTGCTTCTTTGAACCCCTCACAGTGGGTCCCTGGCCCTGCTGGGGCAGAGATGGTGATGCCAGCAGCCTGCTCTGACTGCTGACATCCTGCTGACAGTGTGAACAGGCCTGGAGCTCCATGAGAACTGTGTTGGAATGTCCAGAGCCTTCCTGAGAAATGGGGGCTGAGGGCTGAACCCTGTCAGAGGTTCAGGTGGGAGAGCCCCTCTCATGAGCACCAGGGTGGGGTGGGCTCCTGGACCCAGAGGAAGGGGTAGCAGGTGAGAATTGTCTCCTGGAGAGCTCAGGGAGGGCAGTGGTGGCTCTTCCCTGCCACTTTCCCTGGAGTTGACTGTAGCAGTGTGTTTTTTATCCCTGGCTGCAGACCTTGGCCTTACAGGGAGCAGCTCTCACTGTCCCCTCCCTTGTCCCACAGGCTGTGTCCCCCTGGACCCCCAGCTCAGCCAGAGCTTGGAAGAAGGCAGAGACTTCATCCAGGAGTTTCCCAAGAGCTCTGCCTTCCCTGCCTTGACCCACATTGCCCAGCAGATCTTGGATACATCACAGAGGAGCTCCTGAGGAGGGTGTGGAGCTGGACTGGTGCCAGCCTGGCAGCCCCAGCAGAGGGAAGGGGATGCAGGAGCTGCTTTAACTCAAACTGTCTCACTGGGATTTGAGGGAGGGAGGGGGAGCACAGATTAATTACTGCTGCTGCCAGTCCCAGAGGGAAGTAGCTGCATCCCTCAGACTCCCTCAGAGACTGGAGCTGCAGTGTCAAGTGCTGTTCTTCCCTGAGCATTCCCACATGGCTCTGGTCACCTGGATCATGGCTCCTTGTGCTGCTGGCCCTGCCTGATGGATCACACAGGACTCGCTTCAGTGGCTGACTCATGCTGGGTGCTCCCATGTGGAGCCAGGCCTGGCCCCTGTGCTCAGAATTCTCAGCTCACTGCTCCCTGATGGGCTGGTGAGGGCACAGCGTGGGCTGGGCTGAGGAAATGCCTTCAGGAGCTGCCTGGGAGCTGCATCCCATCGTGCTGGAAGCCAGGCCTTGGGCCTGCTGGGCTTGTGTGACTCAGGAATGTTTTTCAAGGTTCCAGGCAGTAAACACTTTTTTTTTAAATGCAAGTCTGTGACTTCTGTTTCTCCATGGCTTCAGCCATCTCTGAGCCTTGGCCCTGCACGTGCATCAAGGTTCTTCCTGCTTTTCCCTGGTTTCCTTGCTGGAATTCAGCTAAATCTCTCCTATAACAGTGTCAGGATCCAGCCTGTCCCTTGCCTTGCTGTGAGCCAGCCCTGGCAGCCCTTCATGGGGTGTTTTGTCCCAGCTGTTCTCCAGCCCCATCCTGGGGGGCTCCTCTGTGTCCCCAGGTGGTTCCTGCCCCTCTTCCCATGGGCTGCAGCTCCTGTGGGAGCTGCCCTCCTCTTGCAGCCTTGAGTTGAGCTGGGGGAGCAATGAAGGTGGTGGCCTTGCATCTCACCTCCCTCTCCACCTTTGGGACTCACCCTGACAGTCAGGTTTTGGGAAGACAGGGAAATCCTGGATTTCCACTAAAGAGACTGGATTACAGCAGGCAGGCACTGCCTGGAGGAGAGCAGGAGCAGCATCCAGCCCTGCTCCTGCTGCACAAGGTCCCACACCTGAGCAGGTTTCCCCCTCATGCAATGTTCCAGGAAAATTTTGTCTGACCTTTGGACACTTATCTGGGATTTGGAGAGCTGGGCAGTTGTGCTGGAATCTGTCAGGGCTGTTGGCTTCTGTGGGACAGCTGGGCATTTCTTGTTCCCTCCCTGGGAATGTGCCACCCACCCAAGGGCTTGCAGGAAATTCTGGGAGCCCCCAGGGAGCCTGAATCCCTCACCCTGAGGGGCTCTGGGGAGAAATCCCAGCCGTGGGCAGCATGAGCTTTAGAAAAAAACATAACTTACAAGGTGGGTTGCAACAGCTCCAAAGGTTTATTTGTCTGCTGCCATTTATCAGGTGAGCAACGAGTGGCTTTCTGTGCCCTGCCTACACCTGCTGCTACAAGCAATCATTACAGCAAGTCCTCTGCCCCCTTCCCCAAGCTCGGGGGGGCTTTTAGGATTTCTCCACTGCTCCATGGCAGGAAAACGCTTTGTTTTGGTTTTTTTTTTCTCATAAAAGTCCTGGCCTGGGCAGGTCTGCCCCTTGCTGTGGCTGCAGGGCTGGGGGTGCAGCATTCCCCCATGCAGAGATGCTCCTGCTGGAAACAACCACGCTGTGCCCTGGAGGCTGCTATTTAAATATGGAAGGACTGAAATACTCAGTTTGAAGCCCAGGGGGGGCCGGTGCCCATCCAACATCTGAGCAAGGCGGCTGCTGGAGGCGGTGACAAATCTCTGCTCGTCTGGGGTGGCCACAGAGCCCCGGCTGCTGCTGCTGCTGCCCCGGGGAGGGCGTCCGGGGCCGGGGAGGTGGCGGGTGAGAGGGTCCCTGGGAGGGCCAGCCCGGCTCAGCAGTGAGCAAAGCTCTCCTGGGCAGTGTCACGGAGGTCCAGCCCCGCCAGGCCCGGCGGGTGCAGGCAGGTGAGGTTGTTGTAGGTGTAGATGGGGACGTGGGTGTCGTCCCCGTCGGCCACCGACTGCACGAAGCGCGGCACCACGGCCGGGTGCTGCAGGGAGAAGTCCCGCAGCCCCTTCAGGGAGCAGTTGCAGTGCCAGTTGTTGCCCGCCAGCCACAGCTGCTCCAGGGAGAAGGGAGGGCACAGGAATGCCACCGAGAAGGTCTCCAGGGAGTTGTTCCTCAGGCTGAGGTACCGCAGGTTGGCCAGGGGGAAGATGACGCTGTTGTCCAGCGTCTCCAGCTGGTTGTGGGAGAGGTCGAGCCAGAAGAGTCTCTGGAGAGGGCTGAAGGTGTCCTGGGAGATCTCCAGGAGCTGGTTGGAGGAGAGGAAGAGGTACTCCAGGTTGCTCAGCCCCACAAAGAGCTGCGGAGAGAGGTGGCTCAGCCTGTTGTGCTTCAGGTCGAGCTCCAGGAGCTCGTGCAGCTCGCTGAAGCTCTGGTCCTCGATGGCAGAGATGCTGTTGTGCTGCAGGAAAAGCCTCCGCAGGCTGGACAGCCCGGAGAAGGTGTTGGCCCTGATCCTGCCCACGCAGCTGTGCTCCAGGTGCAGGCTGTGCAGCTTGGTGACCCCCTTGAAAACAAAATCAGGCAGCACCTTGATGCAGTTGGCAGACAAATGCATCACGGCCACGTTGTGCAGCCCCAGGAAGGCCCCGGGCCTGATGTCCTGCAGCTGGTTGTTGTTGAGGCTCAGCACCTCCAGCTGCCCCAGCCCTTCGAAGGTCCTTTCCGCCAGGCTCCGGATCCGGTTGTGCCCCAGCTGCAGCTCCTCCAGGAACTGGAGATCCTTGAAGGTCCTGGGCCTGAGGCTGGTGATGGAGTTGGTGGACAGGCGCAGCACGTGGAGGCTCAGGAGGCCCAGGAAAGTGTCCTCATAGAGAGAGACCAGGCGGTTGTGGGACAGGTCCAGCCAGCGCAGGGACTTCATGCCCACAAAGGCACGGGGGGCGATGGTGGTGATCTGGTTGTGGTTCAGGTACAGCTTCTGCAGCTTCTGCAGCTTGACAAAGACGTTGATCTTGATGCCCTTGAGCGCGTTCCCGCTCAGGTCCAGCTCCTTCAGCTCGGTGAGGCTGTAGAAGAGCTGGTGCTGGAGGTAGGGCAGCTTGTTCCCCGCCAGGATCAGCTCCCGCAGGTTGGGCAGGTCGTGGAACACTTTGTCAGGCAGCACCACCAGAGAGTTCCAGCCCAGATTCAGGTACCAGAGGTTGGAGAGCCCAGCAAATAACCCTTCCTCCACCTTGCTGAAGTGGTTGTTGTTGAGGCTGAGGGACACGAGGTTCTGGGTGTGCAGGAAGGTGTGCGGGGCCAGCTGCTTGAGGTGGTTGCGTTCCAGGTGCAGGTGGTAGAGGCTGCGCAGCCCCTGGAAGGCGTGCTGCTCCACCGAGCCCAGCTGGCTGCTCTGCAGGTCCAGGAAGTCCAGGGCTGACAAATTCCTGAAGGCGGCGGCCGGCAGCTGCGTGAAGTTGTTGCCGTCCAGCCACAGGGCTTTGGCGTTGGGGGGCACATCCTCGGGCAGGCGGGTCAGGTTACGGCCGCTGCAGAAGACGTTCAGCTCCTCGCTGTAATCGTCCAGGCTGCAGGCGCAGGGGCTGGGGCAGCGCGGGCCGTCCCCGTCCCCCGGCTCCTTCGGGGGGTCCCCCCCGAGGGGCTGCGAGGCGGCGGCCAGCAGCAGGGCCAGGGAGAGCAGGAGGGGGATGCCTGCTGAGGGGTGGAGGAAAGGGGACACAGTCAGTGCAGGGCTGTGGCTGCTCTAGGGGACACCCTGGGGACACTCTTGGGACCCCTGCGCCGGGTGCCCGCACCGCTGGGGCTCGGGAAGGGGTGGAGGGGTCACTCCCAGCCCGACGCACACACGGGGCAGCTGCGAGAGTTTTCACAGGCTGGATCCCTTGGGAAGCAGTCCTAGATCCCACCCCCCACTCCTGCCACAGCTCTGACCCCTCGGGCTCAGGGAACCCCCAAATTCATCTCTATATTGCAGTGTCAGTGTGTCCCTTTCATGGGGAAAGGCCCCCAGACCCGTCTCCCCCTTCCTCCCCAGCTGCCCCCTTTGAGGGGTCTCAGCACTGAGGGGTCTTAGCACCCTTGTCCCTGCTCATCGCTGCACTCCCCATCCAGTTTTTACTCCTGCCACAGCTCTGACCCCTCGGGTGCAGGGACACCCCCAAATTCATCTCTATATTGCAGTGGCAGCTTTTCCCCTTCATGGGGAAAGGCCCCCAGACCCTTCTCCTCCTTCCTCCCCAGCTGCCCCCTTTGAGGGGTCTCAGCACCCCGGTCCCTGCCCATCCCTGCACTCCCCATCCAGGTTTGACTCCTGCCACAGCTCTGACCCCTCGGGTGCAGGGAACCCCCCAAATTCATCTCTATATTGCAGTGGCGGCTTCTCCCTTTCATGGGGTAAGGCCCCCAGACCCCTCTCTCCCTTCCTCCCCAGCTGCCCCCTTTGAGGGGTCTCAGCACTGAGGGGTCTCAGCACCCCAGTCCCTGCCCATCCCTGCACTCCCCATCCAGGTTTGGGCTCTGCCCTGCAGTGCCTGCAGCCCCTCCGCGCAGTCCGGAGCCCCAAAATGTCTCATTAGCAGAGGAGGAGGAGCAGAGTAAAGGGTGACTGGAGCCCGGGCAGTGTCTGAGCGTGTCCCCCCTCAGTCCCTGCCTGTCCCCCCCAGCCTGGGACAGTTCCAGCCTCACCTTTGCCTGCGCTCATGGCGGCGGGCAGGGCAGGGCTCCTGCTCCCGCTCCCGCTCCGCTCTCCGGCCCCTCCGACTGCGCAGGGATGGATGGAGCAACCACCTTGACGCCTGTCCAGCCGCCCGGCCGGCCGGGCTTAACCCCACTGCTGCTGGCCCCGGCCGCGCCGGAGCCCCGGGGCGGTGACAGCGGCACCGGGACGGGCTCCTCGCTGCTCCCCCCGCTCCGGGACTGCCTTCAGGGCAGCTCGGGACAAGGGCACGGAACGAGATGTCCGCGAAGCTGATGGGGGTCCTGCCAGAGATGGGGTTTGTGTGGGCTTTGGGCATGGAGGGAGGAATGGAGTGACCTCACAGGGTGTCCCAGCACCGTGCCCCGAGCTCCGGGAGGGTCTGAGCAGCAGCACTGACCCTTCCCCGCCCTGCTCTGCCCTGGGATAAGCCCTGACAGTGGGTTCTCACTTTCCATCAGGACACAAAAACCACACGCTGGGGCTTGGAGCATCCATAGGACACGGGGATTGAAGGTTTGGGGATCAGCCTTAGTGTGAGATGGGCTGAAACACCTGAGGGTTGATGGTGATGCAAGTGGGAAATGAGTTGGGAAACGGGGAAAAAACTTCCCTACATGACACTAAAAACCTCGGGGGCAAAACCCTCATCCCCTCCTGGGCATTATTCCATTTTCCCTCCTCTCTGGCCTTGTGGGTGGGGATGGTGCTGGGAGCTCTACCCCCTGCTCTGCCCAGTGCTTCTGTGCCACATGGGAAACAGGGAGCAAGGCCAGAGTGCCCCTGGTGAGGTGGTGGCTGTGGGGGTCGCCTGCTGCTCTGCCAGCCCCCATGCAGTGGGATCAGGGTGGGTGATGCTCCAGGGCTGGCAGATCACACTCTGCCCCTGGCAGCTCCCCAAAACCACCCCGGGGAGGCCGCTGACCTTATCCTGTGATCCAGGTTATTTCCCCACCAGGCTCCAGCACAGGTTCTGTGGAATCTTTTACCAGTTTCCAGGAAAGAAAATGAAAGAAAAAAAGCCCAGCAAGAGGAGTCCTGTGGTCAGTGGCTGCCAGATAGAAAAGCCATGGCTAAACCTTCCCACTCCTCCTTGGAGATGCACCAGGCTGGCAGCACTCACACCCACCCCTCCAGGAACAGGCATCTCTACCCTGGAGCTGCTCTTCCCAGCCCTGGTTCCCCCAGGCTGCTTTGGGAGGTGCAGGGGGAGCAGGGATTCTCTCCCACACCACGGGCACCCCACCATGCTCCCACCTTGCCCCTTCCCATGGGAAATTCCCTGGCATTTCCCCAGCTCACAGGCCACACCTCAGCTCTTCCCGAGGGGAAGAGGTGTTGGAGAGACATCCAGGCTCCAGCCTTCCCACCCAGCTTTCCCACAGGCTCTCTTTTCTCTTTTCCCTTTTGGCCTCGAGTGAAATTGTCCTCCCCCTCTATTTTAATCCTCTCTTCTGGGAATTTATAGATCAGGAGGGAGAAATGAGGGCTAGGGATACATGCACCCACTAATAGGCACTGAGCACATATTGACACAAGGTGTAATCAATCTGGAAGCCAAAAAGAGCTGAACCAGCACAGGTCAGCCAGCCAAAACCCACAAAACCTCGCTGGGAAGTTTAAACAAGCCCTGCCTGCAGCTAGGAGCAGGTTTATCATCCCTGCCTCCAGCAGCCCTCCCTGGGGAAACATCAAATGAGATGCAATGGGAAAATAAGGAGAGTAAATCAGGAAATCCCTTCCCAGTGTGGTTGTGGTGCAGGGAGGAGCTGGACCCATCTCAAGAATTCAGAGATTCTTGAGGCATCTCCTCCAGGCCTGTCTCCATCTCTAAACCTCCCTGGCAGCCCCTCCTCCAGCTGTGTCCCATCTCTGTGGCAGGAAATGCTGGGACCCTGCAGGTGTTGGTCCCAGGCCCTCCACCAGCCCAGGGACCCACAGCCACCGTGGGGACCTGGCTTTGGGTCCCCACCATGGGTGTCCCCTTCCCAGAGTGTCCCTGGCCAGTGTGGACCCCCCTGTCTGATCCCCCCCACCACCTCAGCTCCAGCAGATAAACTCCCCTGCCTGGGACCAAAGTCTGAGCCCCTCCCCTGGTTGCCATGGAGAAGGCTGTAATGGTATTAGGAAAAGCAGCAAAATCATTCAAAAGTAGTTTTTAAACCTATTTAAACTCTAAGGAATCATTTACCTTCCCCAGCAGCCCTCCTGTGCCTGCAGGGTCCCTCCCCAGGGAGCTTGCCAGTCCCTTTGGGTGGGACAGGCCACCAGCTGTCCCTCTTTGTCCCTGTTCCTGGGCTGGCTGAAGTGGGGAGGGGACAGTGCTGGGCCACCTCTGCTGTGGGACCCCGGGAGATCCCTGGTCCATCCCCACCCAGCCAGGGTGAGTGACCAGGGACAGCAGCAGGGACAGCACCCTGATGGGCCCTGAGGGGAGCAGGGAGGTGACACGTGTGGCACTGTCACAGCTGAGTTAAGGGAGTATTTTTAGCAAATCTTGCCAAATATTGTCCCTGTCTGGAGGAGAGCATCTCACGTTGCCAGGGTAACCAGAGCTCCTGCTCCTCGTTCAGGACCAAAAACGTGCCTGATAAAGAGGGGAGGGGTGACACCAGCACCACGGGGCTTGTGCCACTCTCCTGGGGACACCAGCAGGGATCAGACCGCAGGAGGGGCACTTTGCCTGATGCTCACTGACCACCCATTCTGGGTTCATCTGGTTCATCCTGGTCCCTGCTACTGGAGATGGCACTGGGGAGTGGTGGCAGCTGCTGGTCAAGGTCCCCATGGGCACCTCTGGGTGTCACCTGCTGCCCTGCCACGGCTGAGGAGTGTCATGTGGGAGGTTGGGAAAGGTGCCTGGTGTTCTGGCAGCTCCCAGGGGTGACAATGACTGCCCTGGTGGTGTGTCACCAGCACCAGCCTGGCCAGACTGGTTGGACTGGGAGAGGTGAGGACTGTCCCCAGGACATGACTCAGAGTGGCCATTGCTGGAGGCAAAGATGGGAAAATTCCCAAACACTGAGGTGTGGGGAAAAGAACAGGGAATGGCAGGAGGGCAGTGGCTGTTAGAATAAATCTGGACTAGGGGAGTGAGCAGAGGGAAGGGAGGCACTGTGCCCAACTCACCCTGATGACAGTGCCAGGGTGGGCAGGGAGAGGGGAATGGGATTTTTCAGCTCTCCAGACCTGGCCACGGGCTTCCTGCAGGGTAGGAGGAGCAGCCTGGTCCTGGGGGTGCATGGCTGGAGGGACAGGGTGGGGCTGTGACAGAGGGACCACAGCTTTCCTCCTGCCCCTGATCACAGGGCCACAACCCCACCCCATCTGCCCTCCCTGCCTGCCCCATCCCAGCTCTCCTCCCAGCCCTGCAGGGAAGCACCTGGAGATGCCAGGGGGTGACAAATGGGACAAGGGGTGGCAGTGGGTGCTGGCAACCCACAAACCCCAACATCTCCTGGGCTGCATCACAGGAGGGGTGTTCAGCAGGGCAGGGAGATGATTCTCCCCCTCCACCCCCCTGGAGCATACAAACATCCAGCCCTGGGATCCTGGGTCACAGGATGGGTCACAGCAGATCCAGAGGGGACCCTGGAGATTGTTGGGGGCTGGAAGAACCTTTCCTGATCTTTCTGGGGAAGCTGAGAGAGGTTCTGCAGCTCCCTTCTCCATGCTGGCAGAGCTGGGGCTGGCCAGCCTGGAGAAGACCTGAGGGCTTGGAAAAGTGACAGAGAAAAGCTTTTCCTCAAGCCAGGAGAAAAGGTGGTGATTTTAAACTGGAACAGGATGGATTTATGTTGGATATAAAGAGAAAATGTGCTGGGGGGAATCGCTGGGAGCCAGAGGATTCCCCATCCTTGGAACAGCGAGGCTCGGGCACCTCAGGCAGGCAGGGAGCTCCGCTGGCATCCCGGCAGGAATTTGTCACATCCGAGAGAGGACTCAAATTCCCTTTGCTGGCGCTGGAAGCCAGATGGAGCCCGTCACTGCGCTAAGGCTCTGCCGAGAGCTCGGGCAGGGCTGGGGCCGCTCCCCCCGCCCCGCCCGGGGTCCCCTCGGGGGCACAGGGCCGGGTGTGACCCTGCCAGGGCTGGGGGAGAGGTGACAACAAACACGGGGCTCGCTCCGGTGCTTCCCCTGGAGCTCCTGCGGGTTTGGGATCTCTTAAAGCCGCGTATATTTAAGGTGTAGCTGAAAAGGAGAGTGAAAAACCCTCAGGACAGAGCTGGGATTTGGGTCGGGTGAGGTTGTGTGATTTAGTCCGGAGTGGTGGTGCAGATTCCGAGCTGCAGGAGCACCCCAAAACTTCATTTCTCAGCACAAATCTGCTTTTTGTGGTGCTGCTGGGGAGGACAAAATTTGCTTCGTGTTCCCCCCCGATGGAAAAGTGGTGACTGTTATTCATATATCACACATACCTGGTACCACACAGGTGTGTTTACACAAATAACACCGTGTTTGCATATGTTAATTTTCCTCTGTGGGTGGGACGGGCTCGCTGCGGCTCAGGGAGCACCCGTGTGATGGGTGGGGCTGTTCCCCCCCAAATCAGGGTGTCAGGGTCCGGGACAGCACCCTGGGGTGAGGGATGGAGGTGCCCATCGTTGGGGTGTCCATGTGGAGCTGCTGCTCAGCTCCTCCGTGTGCCCGAGCCCCCCCCGAGGCTCCCGAGCCCCCGGCGCCGTGGGCAGGGTGTGAATTCGGCTCCGAGCTGGGTGTGAAGAGACTGTGAATTCTCATCAACACTTTCATTACCTTAATAAAATTACTTCAGGTCTGTTAAGTTCTTTTGCAGAAAAACAAGCCGTAATTGCACGGTTTGCTCGTTTCTCCTTCCCTTGAACCCCCCCGAAATGCTCAGCCCCGGGCTCTGCCCTCTGTGCAGCTTCACTGGGGGGCTCCGGGCTCTTCTGGAACAGGTGAGGAGCTCTGTTTGTCACGGAGCTTCTGTCAGGATGGCCCCTCTGCCTCTCATCTGCTGAGCTCTGACAGATCCTAAGGAGTTATTCAGAGCTCTGGGCTTTTTTGAACATTATATTGTCAAAGCTTTTTTTTCTGTGGGAGACAGATTCTTACCTAAACTCACCCACTCTACAGAAATAGCAGCAATAATAAGCCTGAAATGAGGAGATTAAGAGCTGGAATTCATTTTAGAGTCATGGAAGAGTTTGAGTTGGAAAGGACTTTAAAAGTCTCCCAGCCCATCTGATTTTACCCCTGCTCAAGGTTTTCCAGGGTTATCTACTCTACCCTGCACTCCCTGCTACCCTCACTCTGACCCTGGAGATCCCCAAAATACTTTTGGTTGTGGGATTTGTCCCATTCCAGCCTGGCAGGTCCCAGTTTGGAGCCAGCAGCAGCACCCAGACCAGCACAACCCACATTTAGCATTGTCTGGCTAATCCAGGCTTGTTTCAGTGCATGCTTTGCTTAAAAACATCTTTTTTTCCACACAGCAGCTCTGATGTGAGGGGATGAATTGGGAAAGGTCTTTCCTGCCACCCACAGCTCTGAGATCCTGGGACTTTTTGGGCAGCTCATTGGCACGGGAGGTTCAAGGACTGCAGAGATCAAGAGGAAGAAAGTGAAATTCTATGGGATGGGCTTGGAGGAGGTGGTTGGTTTAGTGGGTTAATTATTGGGTTAATCAGACCTGGGAATCCTGGAATGGTTTGGGTGGGAAGGGGCCTTAAAGCCCATCCAGTCCCACCCCCTGCCATGGGCAGGGACACCTTCCACTATTCCAGAGTGCTCCAAACCCCATCCAGCCTGGCCTTGGGCACTGCCAGGGATCCAGGGGCAGCCACAGCTGCTCTGGGCACCCTGTGCCAGCCCTGCCCACCCTCCCAGGGAACAATTCCTGCCCAATATCCCATCTAACCCTGCTCTTTATTAGTTATAAATTTCTCCTCTATTACTTTAAAATCTTCCCCCTTGTTCTATCACTGTTTGCCCATGTAAAAAGTCCCTCTCCCTCTCTTCTGTCAGCCCCTAAAGCACTGGAATATCCATCCCTGCAGCCAGGTTTGGGAATGGTCCATAACCAGGGCTGGCAATGTTTCTGCCCTGGGGATGTTCCTGAGCTGCAGTGTCTGCTGTTCCTTGTTGCAGTGTCTGCTGTGGGCTGAGCTGGGAATGCAGGAACCTCCTGGGAAGTGCCTTTGCTTTCCCTCCAGCAGCTCCCAGGGTGGCTGTAAAATCTGGAGCCACCTTAAAACCGAGGTGGAGGCCGCACCCTCTGGTAACCAAAGTTGGTGGCAACAGCGCTGGACCTCCGGGGAGAAGTTCTTTAGTGATCCTTGTGTCCTTCCCTGGCTGCTCTGTCACTGCCAGCACTGTGCAGAGATCCTCTGAGCACATGGAGCTGGGAATTGTTGCAGAGAATGAGGATGTGAGTATTCTGACAGGGCATCTCGCTGACCAAAAATCCAGGTATGATTGCAGGTCATGGAACCAGCACTCTGCCAAGGAAATCCTCACTACAGGGGAGAAATGGCAGCTGGAAAGGCTGGCTGGAATTTGTTCAGGTTCTGGAAAGCTGGAGATGCTGAGCTCTTCCAGCAGCAGGGGCAGGGGGAGAGGAGGGCTCAGCTGGAGCTGCTCTGTGCCTCCAGGGGCAGCTGGAGCACAGGAACGAGGAGAGGCACCAGCTTGGAGACCCACAGGAGGAGATGGGGAAGCTGCCTGGCTCTAAGACAGAATTCCCAGCCAGGATGGTCCTCAGTGAAGAGGAAAAACTGAAGGTAAAACTTTGGGAGTTGGAGAGAGCTGAGCTGTGAAGTCATGTGAGGCCAGCAGATCCACAGTGGGAAATCTGGGGGGAAGTTCCTCCTTCTAGAGGGGATGTGCTGTGCTCAAACATCACATCAGGATCCATCTATGGAATAGATTCATGGCCTCAGAATCCATCCATGGCCTTCACTGACTTTCTCTCTCCCAGATTTCCAGAGACCTCGTGGATCTCCAGATCGAGACAAACAAAATGAAGGAGCATTATGAGACAGAGAACTTCAAACTGAAAAACATGGTACCCACATTTGGGAATAGCCAGTTCCAGCCCTGCCAATACCCTCACCCAGCTCTGCAGCTCCTAACACACCCACCTTTGCTTTGCTTGGCATCTTCCCCTGGCTTTAGATGGAGCTGAATTCCCAGATCCCGAGGAGCTCCCATGAAATCATCTCCCTGTTCCTGCTGCTGGCCTGTGCCATGTCCAACCCTGCTGCTGTCCCCCGTGTGCAGATGCAGGCCCTGGAGAGCCGGGTGCAGGAGCTGGAGCTGAGCTGTCAGGCCAGCAGATTCACAATGGGAAATCTGGGGGAAAATCCTCCTTCTAGGGAGGGATGTGCTCCAACATCCCATTGGCCTCAGAATCCATCCATGGCCTTCACTGACTTCCTCTCTCCCAGATTTCCAGAGACCTCGTGGATCTCCACATCGAGACAAACAAAATGAAGGAGCATTATGAGACAGAGAACTTCAAACTGAAAAACATGGTACCCACATTTGGGAA
>JBBMKD010000040.1:1611486-1627549 GCA_037834095.1 Argya squamiceps
AGGGATGGATGGATGGATGGATGGATGGAGGGATGGATGGATGGATGGATGGAGGGATGGATGGATGGATGGATGGAGGGATGGATGGATTCCCCCAGGGCCCGGCGCGGCAGTGCCGGATGCTGGCGCGGACACCAGCGCTGTCCCTGCGGGCTGCCGCTGTCCGCGGTGCTGAGCGGGGCCTCTGTCCGCGGTGCTGACCGGCACCGGCCGCTGGCCGCGGTGCTGACCCCAGCAGGGTCCGGGTCTCGGGGCCTGGCACACCGGCCAGTCCCCGTTCTCCCGCGGTCTCCAGTCCGGCTGACACGGAGCCCTCGGTAGGCTGCAAGCGCGGCTGTCCCAGAGCTCAGCCCCGATCCTGGCTGCAGCAGGATGCCTGTTTGATCCAGGAGCCAGGGATCTCCCAGCCAATGCCACGCAGGGAGGCACTAACAGCGTGACTGATGGCCCTGCCCGTCTCTTAAGGCCCTCATCCCTCCTCAGTACCACGTGGAGATAGTAAACTCGCCAACAGGTTGGACAAGCTCTGCGTTGCTGGCAGTTTCCATCCTGTTCATCCCGGCATCCTCATTGTCTGTGCAATGTTTTGGTGACAGGCTCTCAGACCACGGCTTTCTTCTCTCTCCTTGCATCAAATCCGCCCCCCAGCTCTGCATCATCACTGCCGTGGGTGACAAACCCTTCCGGAACGGAGTGACTGCTCTGGCAGTGACGTGTTCTATCAAATGTGCACCCTGGAGTGGATTCGGGAGACTGAAGGACTTTGACCTTTGCTTTTGTCAGGTTTTCTCCCACTGGATTGGGAGCTGGCACTCCCCTGCTGGGAGATGCTTCCCTGTGAGAGAGCAAAGGGGGACTGGGACAGAGGGGGGTGGCAAATCTGGGCCCTTCCTGTGGGATCCCAGATCGAGCATGGTTGTACTGAGTGCTGAACAATCCTGATGATGATGGTGCTTGGTCCAGTCATGGAATCTGCGAACAGTGGCATGACAGGGAGAAGGGGAAACGACAGATCTCTGCTCTCCTCCTGCTTTGGAGTGGCCAAAAAAGCATGTGGAGGTGTTCGTGGAGCTGCTGGAGCATCGGGGAGGGTCTTTGCTGACACCTCTAAAGCAGACAGCTTTGTGTTTTCTGTCCATCCACTGTCTCTGGGTTGGGAAGGCCTGGGAAGGTGTGGGGCGTGCTCTGGGTGTCCCTGCACTCAGCAGCTGTGACCTCCAGGGGCTGTGGGAGCTGCACTTTGGACATCAGAGCAGTGTGCCCTCAGTCCTGGGCTGCAGGAGCTGCGGGGCTGCCTGGCTGCAGGCTGGGGCTTTCCTGAGGCACAGGAGGGCAGCTGCCAGCATTGCCCCTTGGTGCCAGAGATGGCAGCTATTGGACCCACTCCCCTCCCCAGCCTGTGCCCCCAGCCCACCTCCTCCACACTGGGGTCTTTCCCCAAGCACAGTTCCACTCCAGGAGGTGGTAGGGACACCCAAATTCCTGCCTGCTCATTTCCCCAGAGAGACATGCCTGCCTGGCTTCCCCTCACTGCTGTGCAGATCCTCCTGTGCCCCGAGGCTCGAATCTCTGTCTGTCTTTCTATTAGAAGTGACTTCCCAGCTCTCTCAAGGTTCGGGATTTCTGTGCTCTGGACAGGCAGAGAGCCCTGGGCAGGGGGGACCTGGCTCAGCGTTCCAAGGCAGGAGTGGGAAAGCTGCTGAACCCACGGAGCCCCCCTGAGCCCAGCCTCGGGCACCAGCCGAGCTCTGAGCTGGTTGGACGCGGTGCCAAAACCTCCTGCAGGCTGCCTGTGAGTCCGGCGACTTGTCAGCATCTGTCTCCTGTTGTGACTGTCCTCTTGGGCTCCCGAGGCCCGGGGCTGCCCCTCTACCACCACCTGCCCTCTCCCCGGAGGCAACCAGCGTGCCCAGCGGCTCCGGCCGCGGGCTCGGTGCCGCAGCGACAGCCTGTCCGTGCCACCTGGTAATTATCTGTTCGGATTGGTGCTCTGTGGCTGTGTGAGACACCCCAGTGCACGTTCTGTTTACTTCCCTAATTGCTGCCAAGCGCCGAGCCGCTGAGTTTCAAGTTTCTCTCTTCTCCCCCCTCCCCTTCTCCCGCTTTCAAGCGAGTTTAACACATGTCCAAGCATCGGCGGCCCGGCTCCGCTGTCGGGCAGCGTGAGCGGAGGCAGCAGCGGCTGCATCCAAGCCGGGAGCGGCGCCAGACTGTCTGCACAGGGCTGGGCTCGTCCCCGGAGGCTGGATCTCGCCGGGACGCTGCCACCGAGCCGGGCTGTCTGCTGGCACCTCCGCTCGCGGCACGGCAGAGGCTGCGGCAGCTCCCACCAGCCCCATCCCACGGCCCCGCTGTGCTGGGAACGCTGTCCCCGGGAGCTGCCATGTGCCGTGCATCCCGTGGGTTTTCCAGATGTGCCACCGGCACCTGACTGTGCTTCTGAGCTGGTTTTTTTTTTTTGGCTGGCTGCTCCAGGAGAGCTGGATGAGGCCAGGGATGATGTGAGGGTGAAAGGGATGGGCTGGCAGCAGCAGGAGACCTAGGCTGCATCCTGCTTCCAGGCTGCATGGAGCACCCTCAGGGATCACAGAGCTTGGCTGTGAGCAGGATGCTCTTCCCTCAGTGCCCCTCCACCAGGGCTGGACTTTCTCCCTCCCAAATCAAGCAGCTTTGCTTTAATCTTGAGTCTGGGAGGAGCTGGCAGGCAAGAAGGTCCTCAGGTCCTGTCAGTGCTGGATGGATGTGCCAACCACTCCCGGGGGCTTCGGGGCCAGGTCCCTGTCTCCTGCTCCATGCACTGGAAGATGCATTCCCGTGCTTCAGCTCCTTGTGCCCCCAGGGGTTGGCAGGATCAGTTTTTGGCAGGGTTTGGCGTGGCACTGGCACACGGGGTGCAGGCAGGGCAGGCAGCAGCTGGGCAGGGCCCTGCGCCAGGCCCTGGCTGGGCAGGGGGAGGGGGCTGAGCCCCCATCAATAATTCAACTCCATATTTATAGAAGGAAATGCCTTGAATAATGGATGGCGGGTGCGGCGGGGCCCTGGGGAGGCCGGCCTTGCTGCCACTGCAATATTTATTGGCCCTGTTTGCCGGGTGCTGCCCGGCTGCCTCCAGGCTCCACGAGGATCAGTGGCACTGTGGCTGGCACAGCCTGGTTGCTGAGTGCTCGGCTGGCATGGTGAGGACAGGCAGGTCTGCCCCTCTGCCTCTGCCCGCTCCCCTCCACAAAAATACACTGGGGGCTGGAACCCCTCTGCTCTGAGCCAGGCTGGGAGAGCTGGGGGTGCTCTCCTGGAGAGGAGAAGGCTCCAGGGAGAGCTCAGAGCCCCTGCCAGGGCCTAAAGGGGCTCCAGGAGAGCTGGAGAGGGACTGGGGACAAGGGATGGAGGGACAGGACACAGGGAATGGCTTCATTCAACAAAGGGCAGAGTTAGATGGGATATTGGGCAGGAATTGTTTCCTGGGAGGGTGGGGAGGGCCTGGCACAGGGTGCTCAGAGAAGCTGTGGCTGCCCCTGGATCCCTGGCAGTGTCCAAGGCCAGGTTGGAGCATCCTGGGGTAGTGGAAGGTGTTTCTGCCCATGGCAAGGATGTGGAATGAGATGGGCTTTGAGGTCTCTTCCAATCCAAACCAGTTTCTGGATCCTTCTCCATCTCCCATTGACCATGCTGGATTCTAGGCTCAGAGTGGGGATGTGAACACCCAGGGACAAACCCCCATCCATCCCTCATCACAGGGGGATGCCAGGGCCATGCAGCCTCTGGGAGAACCCTGCTGTGTCCCAGACATGTCCCCACTATGGCTGTGCCCAGCAGCCTTGCACCACCTGCTCCCATGTGCCACCCTGCTCAGGGACCCTCAGGATCTCCCCCCTCACTGGTGCCACCACCTCTCCCAGCCACAGCCACCCTCCCCAGCAGACCCACAGCCCCTCACCCCACCCCCCTGTGTTACAGAGAGACCCGTGGAAGATGTCGAACCCGAGAAACGGCGACACCAAGCCCCCATGTTTGCCCCGCAATGGACTGGTGAAGATCCCCACGCAACCCAACGGCCTCGGCTCCGCCAGCATCACCAAAGGCACCCCCGCCGTGAAAAACCGCCTGTGCCAGCCTTCCTCCGTGCCTGCCATCCTCAGCCCGGCCTTAGCCCACCGCAGCGACCTGCCCATCCCCAGCCTGGCCTCCCCGCTCTCCTTGGCCACTCTGGCCGGCGTCTCCTCCCCTCCTGGCGCTTCCTTGGTGGGACTGAATGCGAGCGAAGGCTCAGAGCAGCCCTCCCCGGAGCGGCTGCCGGGCTCGCCCTCGGAAAGGCAGCTGGCGGTGGACGAGAAGATCCTCAACCGCTTGTTCTGGTACTTTTCGGCCTGCGAGAAGTGCGTGCTGGCGCAGGTGTGCAAGGCGTGGCGGCGGGTGCTCTACCAGCCCAAGTTCTGGGTGGGCTTGACGCCCGTCCTGCACACCAAAGAGCTCTACAACGTCCTGCCCAGCGGGGAGAAGGAGTTCGTCAGCCTGCAGGGCTTCGCCGTCCGCGGCTTCGACGGCTTCTGCCTCGTGGGCGTCTCCGACCTGGACATTTGTGAGTTCATTGACAACTACCCCCTGTCCAAGAAGGGGGTCAAGTCCATGAGCCTTAAGAGGTCGACCATCACAGATGCAGGGTTGGAGGTAGGTGAGCCTGCTGAAGCGACCAGGGTGGCTGAGGTGTGCTGGTGGTGGGTCAGTCCCGGTGGCCTTGGGGACACACACGTGGGCAGAGCTCTCACTGGTTACAGGGAAGGAGCAGGCAGGTGGCATGGCCATCCCATTGGGAGGCCCTGCCTGTGGTCTGGGCAGTGGGATGGGTGCAGCCTGTGCAGGGTCAGGGGGCTGTCAGGGCTTCATCCCTGCTGCCTGTGGGTGCTGCCAGGAAGGCAGAGCCAGGTGAGGTGGCTGCGCTGCTGGGTGATGATGTGACAGTGGGTGACAAGCAGGACTCTGGGAACGGGACATTCCTGCTTGGCTGGCTGCTGCCCAACAAGGGGGTCACCCAAGCAAGGGGCTGAGAGTCAGACAGAGACAGGGCAATTCAGGGGGCTACACAACATCCCCACTGAGATCCAAGGCCAAACACAGCACCAGCTGCTCTGTGGGCACATCTCACCTAAGCAGTTCCTGTGCTGGGGGAGGGCATCAATCCTGACCCTGCCAGCAGCACCTGGAACAGTGCTGGGGCTGCACCCAGGGGTCCCTGCCTGTTCCCTCCCATTCCCCACTGATGCTGGTGTGTCCTAAGGCAGGCGTTGAACCCATGCCAAGGAGAATATTGGACGCAGGCAGGATGGGGAGCAGTGGGAAGAGCCACAGAAGGCTCAGAGAAAGCCAGGGTGGGGACACAGGGATGCACAAGGGTGGGTGGCAGTGCCCAGCATGGCCTGACCCCCTGCCCCTCGGCAGGTGATGCTGGAGCAGATGCAGGGCGTGGTGCGGCTGGAGCTGT
Organism: Argya squamiceps; assembly: GCA_037834095.1. Classification (NCBI taxonomy): domain Eukaryota; kingdom Metazoa; phylum Chordata; class Aves; order Passeriformes; family Leiothrichidae; genus Argya; species Argya squamiceps. Next base: position 1,616,963 of record JBBMKD010000040.1, read on the forward strand.
CGGGCTGCAACGACTTCACGGAGGCGGGGCTGTGGTCCAGCCTCAACGCCCGCATCACGGCCCTCAGCGTCAGCGACTGCATCAACGTGGCCGACGACGCCATCGCCGCCATCTCGCAGCTCCTGCCCAACCTCACCGAGCTCAACCTGCAGGCCTACCACGTCACGGACACGGCGCTCGCCTACTTCACCGCCAAGCAGGGCTACACCACCCACACCCTGCGCCTCAACTCCTGCTGGGAGATCACCAACCACGGCGTGGTCAACATGGTGCACAGCCTGCCCAACCTGAGTGTGCTCAGCCTCTCGGGCTGCTCCAAGGTGACGGATGACGGCGTGGAGCTGGTGGCCGAGAACCTGCGGAAGCTGCGCAGCCTTGACCTGTCCTGGTGCCCCCGCATCACCGACATGGCCCTGGAGTACATCGCCTGCGACCTGCACAAGCTGGAGGAGCTGGTGCTCGACAGGTAAAGGGCCGTGCTGAGCCGTGCTGTGCCGTGCCAAGCCATGCCATGTCATGTTGAGCCATGCCGGGCCATGCCATGCCATGCTAAGCTGTGCCAAGCCATGCCAAGTCATGCCATACCGTGCTGAGCCGTGCCATGCCATGCATGCCATGCCAGGCCATGCCGAGCTGTGCTGTGCCATGTCACCCCATGACAAACCATGCCGTGCCAAGCCGTGCCATGCTGAGCCATGCTGGAAGCAGAGGGTGCAGCATGGGGGCCATGGTTTGGGGACACCCATGGGTGACCAGCTGGCCCTGACACCCCGTGTCCCGGCAGGTGCGTGCGGATCACCGACACCGGCCTCAGCTACCTGTCCACCATGTCATCCCTGCGGAGCCTCTACCTGCGCTGGTGCTGCCAGGTAGGTGTGGAACATGGCTGTGCCCATCCTGGCTCGGCACGGCAGAGAGGGCATGGTGGCACCTCCCTGGGGATGGGCCATGAGCTCAGGGTGGGCTCCCAGGGCTGGCTGAAGACCCCAAGACTTGGTGTCAGGAAGCAGAGAGCTCCTGTGAGCTCAGCAGGACTCAACCCTGGCACCTTGACCCTGCATCCTTGCCCCAGCACCAGTATCCCCAGTACCCTGCTGCAGCACCAGGCTCTCTGCCCTGGCTCCCTGCTCCCTGTCACACAACCCAGACCCAGTACCCCAGCCCTGCACCCAAATTCCTGCCCCAGCATCCTGCTGCAACATCCCACATCCTGCTCAGGCTCCCCTCCCCAGCTCCCTGCACCCTGCCCCATCACGGTTCCCTGCCCTGGCACCCAGAGCCAGCACATCCTGCACCCTGCTTCACGTCCCCAGCCCTGGCACCCAGCTCCCTACCCCAGCTCAGCAATGCTGAGCCCTGGTGCTGTGGTGGTCCCCACTGTCCCCCCTCATCCCCATCCCATCTTCTTTTCCAGGTGCAGGATTTTGGCCTGAAGCACCTCCTGGGCATGGGCAGCCTGCGCCTCCTCTCGCTGGCTGGTGAGACCCTCACCCTGCTACCAGGGACCCCAGGGGGCTGGGGAGGAACAGGCCATGGGGACAGAGAGAGCCCTGGGGACAGCCTGGGGACAGCCAGCATTCCCCCAAGCCAGCAGGCACCTGCACCCAGCCCAGCTTGTGGGGAAAGATTCACAGCTGGGCTCTTGGGGTGCTGTGTTTTTTGGGGTGGTGGCATTTTGAGAGCTATAGTTTTGGGATTCAAATTTTCTGGGGTGTTGGTTTTTGAGGAGTTCTTCTGGGAGGCACTCTTTCTTTTTTCTTTTTCTTTTTTTTCTTTCTTTTTTATTTTCTTTTTTAATGCTTTTTTAAAAAAAATACTGGTGCTTTAAGATGCTGGGTCTTTAAGCTGACCTTGGTGTGCAGGTGTTTTGGGTGTTGTTTCATGGGGTGCTGATGGACTACAGTTTGGAATAGTTTGAATAGTTAGAATAGTTTGGAGCATTATTCTTTAGCATGCTGGTTTTCTGGGCTATGATGGGGTTTTTTTGGGTGCTAATTTTGATGGTCTTGATATTTTGGGGTGCAGGTGCTTTAAGGTACTGGTTTTTGTGTGTATTTTTGAGTTCTGGATATTTTTTTGATGCTGATATTTTGGTTGATTTTTTTGGAGTGTTGCGGGGTTTGGGGTACTTTGTTTTTTTTAGCAAGCTGTTTTTTGGGATTTTGTCTTTTAGGTGTGATGAGTTTTGAGGTGCTGGGATTTTGAGGCCCTGATCCTTTGGTCCTGTTTGGAGGGATTATGGTGTTTTGGGATGCTGATACCTTTGAGATGCTATTTTTTCGGATGTCATTTTCTGGGGGGCGCTGATATTCTGGGCTGACAGTGCACCCTGTCTCCTTGCAGGCTGCCCCTTGCTGACCACCACGGGGCTGTCGGGGCTGGTGCAGCTGCAGGACCTGGAGGAGCTGGAACTCACCAACTGCCCCGGGGCCACCCCGGAGCTCTTCAAGTACTTCTCCCAGCACCTCCCGTGCTGCATGGTGATCGAGTAGCGCCGGACCCGGCCGCCCGCTCCCGCGCCCGCCATCGCCCACCCCATCTCCCTCCGGCTGCTGGGGGATTCGAGAGACGTCCCCGATTCCAACCGAGCCCGGATTTCCCCCGCATCGACGCCCCCGAGGGACGCGGGGCTCCGGGGGGAGATGGGGGAAGGCGTCGCCCCCGGCCGGAGCCCCCCCGGGTACCATGTAAATTCCCCCCACGCCGCCGCCATCGCCCGTGCTCCTCCCGGTGTCCTGCCAACCCCTTCCGGACAGACGAAAGGACATCATGGAAGCCCAAAGTGGGAAGACGACGCTGTGTGACCCTCCCCGGCCGCATCCTGCTCCCCCCGCCCCGGTGCCGAGCGGGCACACGGCCCCGCCACCAAGGATGCTCCTGGGGACCAAAGGATGCTCCCGGGGACCAAAGGATGCTCCCAGGGATGGGCGAGAGGAGGATGCTTATTTTTGGGTGGCAGCGGAGGCTGGATGGGTCCCCCCACGCCCCCGGAGCGGGTCACCGAGCTCACACCCCCCCACCCCCACCCCACCGTGCTGCGTGTCCCCTCCAGCCCCGCCTTTGGGGCGCTTCCTCCCGGTGAATAGGATGTCCCTCTCCGCCCTCGCATGCTCGCTTGCTTCAGTCTCGTGCTACGGCAGGTTTCGGGGTACCCGGGGGGACGGTGACAAGTGACAGCCCCCACTGAGCCCCTCCACGCGGCTTCGCCCCGGCCAGATCCTGCCCCGGCAGCCGGGCTCTCCTGGCGGGCATCCCCCGTCGCCCCGGGGACCCCAGGGCACCCCGCGGGGCCGTGGGGGTGATGCCAACGCCGGGGAGCGACCCATCCGTCTGGGATGGGACATCCCGGGGGACCCGGGGCCGGGTCTGAGCCACCACGGCGACACCGGCAGCACAGAGAGACGACAGGAGGTGGCACCTAGGACACCCTGCCACCGCCACCGCTCTTCCAGCTGAAAAGCCATCGCCCCGATGCCAGCGGCAAGCAGGGGGACCGGGGGGACCCCTGGGCTGAGCCGACATGGGACCGAGCCGGCGCGGGGCTGGGGTCCGAGCCCACGGGGACCCAGCGCGGGAGAGGCTCGGTGGCCTCCCCGGGGCTTTGCCCGCCGCCACACCAGCCGTGGGAGGAGTGTGGGCATGGATATGGACATGGGCACGGACACGGGATGGGCACGGACACGGACACGGACACGCTTTCGGTTTGTTTTGCCTTTGTACCGGCCGGGAAGGAACTGCTGCACCAACCGCCGCCTCCGCTCCCTCCTTTGTCCGAAACAGCCCTTTCTGACCCCAAAATGGCACACAGGCCCTCATGGCCCTGGAAGGGGGTTTGGGAGACCTCGGGGCTGCGGGACAGGGTGGCACTGCTGGGGCCAGGAGCACCTTGGCACGGGGGTAGGGGGCTGCCTGCACCCCCAAACGCGGCAGTGTCCCTGGACACGGGGGCCAGGCAGGACAGCGGCATATCGAGGGTCCCCCCACCCCTGCAGGTGACAGCAGCAGTTTTGGGGTGCCATAGTCCTGCACAAGTCCGTGGTCCCAGGTTACACAAACAGCCCCAGCACGGCCCCCATACCCTCCTCTGCACCCCCCATGGCCCCCATACCCCCTGCACCCCTACTCCCCTGTGCACCCCTATATCCCTCCAGAGCATCTGTACACCATTAATGCACCCCATATCCTCTCGACCCCCATTTCCCACCCTGCAGCCTGGCCCACAAAGTATCCTTACACTCCTGATCCACATCGATCCCCCTGCTTCCCCATCCTTCATTCACCCACATCTCTCTGTCACCCCCGTTTCCCTGGACCCCACATCTCCCCGGCAGCCCCCCCAAAGCACACCCTACCCCATGGCACACAGCCCCCCATGGCAGTGTGCCCCCACGTCCCCCAGTGCACCCACACACCCTTGTGCACCCCTACAATGCTCCAGTTCATTCCTACACCCCCAATGCATCCCATATCCTCTCGGCACCCCCATTTCTCACCCTGACACCTAATGCACCCCACATCCCGCTAAACCCCATTTTCTCCTGGACTCCCAGTCCCTGTGGGATACACCTCTGGCATGCCATTCCCCCAAATCCCACATTTCCCTGAAACCCCCTGATACACCCCGTACACCCCGGCACTCTCTTTCTCCTCCTGCACCCCTCAGTACACCTCTTATCCCTCCAGCACCCCCCTTCATCCCAGAGAACCCCCATTCCCACTGCACCCCACGTCCCTCCTACACCCCCCGCCAAGGCACCCTAAATCCTCCAATACCCATTTACCACCTTGCACCCCTTTTCCTACTGCACCCCACGTCCCTGTGGCACCCCCACATCCCTCTGGCACCCCCAGACCCTTCGTTGTGACGGAATCCCAAGGCTCAATGCCCGCTTTGTCCCCCCAGCGCCCTCCGCTGCGTGCGGGGCCTGAGTGGTGGGCGGGGCTTCGCGCACGGGGGCGGGGCTTCTTGAGTAGCGGGGTGGGCGGGGCCTTATGGATCCCGGGAGAGAAGGGGCGTGGCATACGGGGGCGTGGTAGAGGGGCGGGGCGGATCAGCGCTGTGAGAGGGGGCGTGGTCTTGCCACAGAGGGGCGGGGCTGAACGGCTAAGGAGGGTAGAGGGGGCGTGGTCAGCCAACAGGGGGCGGGTCCGGGCTGCGTGAGAGGCGTGGCCTGGGCCAAAGGCCGCGTTTGGCTATTGGGAGGGGGCGTGGCCTGGCAGCTGGGCGGGTCCCAGTGGCGGAAGGGGGCGTGGTCTAAAGGCAGGGGCCTCGCTCCGCCATTGGAATGGGGCGTGGCCTAGTGGCAGGGGCGTGTCCCGGTGGCGGAACGGGGGCCGTGCTCCGCCATTGGAATGGGGCGTGGTCTAGCGGCAGGGGCGTGTCCCGGTGGCGGAAGGGGGCGTGGCCTGGCGGGAGTTCCGCGGCGGCGGCGGCGGGGCCTGCTCGGCCCGAGCTGCGGGCGGGGGAACCGGCACCGGGTACGGCTTCAGGGACGGCACCGGGCATCGGGGCCTCGCATGGAGCGGGTCCGGGACCGGGTGGCAGCGGCAGGGAACTCTGTGAGGCGGAAGGGGGTTGTGAAGGGGCCCTGGGGGCTCTGAGGGGCCCTGAGGAGGGTTGGGATGGGGAGGGTCTCTGAGGGAACGCTGAATGGGCTCTGAAGGGCTGGGAGGGGTCCTGAAGGGGCTCTGGGTCAGGAGCGGGCCCTGCAGAGGGGGAAGTGTGGGGTTTGAGGGGTTCTGGGGGGCTGTGGATCAGGAGGAGGGGGATTTGGAGAGGGCAGGAGAGGGCCCTGATGGGATGGGAGTGTGGGATATGAGGGGCTGGGGGGTAGCTTCAGGGGGTAGGAGGGGACCCTAACAGTGCTCTGAAAGTGGGAAGGGGCCCTGAGGGAGTAGGAATGTGAGGAATGAGGGATCTGTGGGACCTGGCAAGGGAAGGGCAGTACTGTGGCAGGAGCTCAGCCTGGCTCTGGAGGACACAAACCGTGGGACCCTGTGATCTCTCCAGGAAGCCTGGAGTAGCTGCTGCCCCTCCTCTGCTTGAGAAAGAGGCTCATCCACTGGTTCTTGCAGGCTTTGGGGCTCCAAGTGCCCCACGGTGGTGACCGTGGCCTCACCTCACCTCACCTCTGCTGCGGACACTGCCACAGCACCGTACTTGACCTATATTATCAGCAACAGCAAAACATCTCAGGGTGTGGCCGAGGACGAAAGAAGGAACCCAGAGAAGGCTTTCAGGAACTCCCTGAGAGGGAACCACAGAAGGCAGCAGGAGGAGAACCCAGAGTGGGGCTGTCTCTCCCTCCCACAGGCAGCACTGTGGCCTCTCACCTCCACAGCCCATTGATGCAGCTGCAAAAAGCCACTGTCAGAGCCCCCAGGCCCTGGCAGGAGCCACGGGAGCCCAGCCTGTCCCTGCCCAGCTCTGGCTGAGGTGGAGCAGGGCGGCCGTGTGGGCGTGCAGGCAGCCTTGTGGAGAGAGGACAGCGCCCCGAGGACAGCCATGGAGAAGATGGCCAGGGTGACCACCGCCCTGGGGGGCAACGCGCTGACCGGCCGCACCATGTTCTGCCACCTGGACGCCCCTGCCAACGCCATCAGCGTGTGCCGGGACGCCGCCCAGGTGGTGGTGGCCGGCCGCAACATCTTCAAGATCTACTCCATCGAGGAGGAGCAGTTCGTGGAGAAGCTGAACCTCCGCGTGGGCCGCAAACCCTCGCTCAACTTCAGCTGTGCCGACGTGGTGTGGCACCAGATGGACGAGAACCTGCTGGCCACGGCGGCCACCAACGGCGTGGTGGTCACCTGGAACCTGGGCAAGCCGTCCCGCAACAAGCAGGACCAGCTGTTCACGGAGCACAAGCGCACGGTCAACAAGGTGTGCTTCCACCCCACCGAGGTGTACATGCTGCTCAGTGGCTCCCAGGATGGCTTCATGAAGTGCTTCGACCTGCGCAAGAAGGACTCTGTCAGCACCTTCTCTGGTATGAGTTGTCCTGTGCGTTTTCCTGTGGGGAAGCAGAGTTTTGGGAGCTTTTGTCCTTTTCTTGCTTGTCCCCTCACCCTTAGGAGAGGCAGGGGTTGAGGAGGCAGGCAGTGCTGCCACTGCTCGTGATCTTAGAGAGGCACTGAAATACATTCAAAATGGCTTTTTCCTCTCTGCTGTGTCTGGCCAGTGGACAGCAGAGCCTGAGGGAGCGGCTCTGACTGGGATGTGGCTCTAGAGGCACAGGGCCATAACTGGGGGTGGGAAGGAGGGTGTTTGCCCAGGAGGAGGGTTTGCCCAGGGTTTGCTCTTTCCCAGAACAGGGAAAGAAGGAGCTGAGAGGCATTTTGATGCCTGTTTTTTGCCTCTCAGTAGTAGCTGAGTCCGTGTGGGAGATGGAAGACAGTCACAACACTCCTTGCTACCCCTTCTCTCTGCGCCAGCGACTCCCACAGCTCTTCCAGTGGGATTTTTAGCTTTGCTGGAGCTCTCAACTTGTGTCCCCTCCCAGGCCAGTCGGAGAGCGTGCGTGACGTGCAGTTCAGCATCCGGGACTATTTCACCTTCGCCGCCACCTTCGAGAACGGGAATGTGCAGCTGTGGGACATCCGCCGGCCCGACCGCTACGAGAGGATGTTCACGGCCCACAACGGGCCCGTCTTCTGCTGTGACTGGCACCCAGAGGACAGGTGAGTGTGAGGCTGGGCCCTGACAGCCACCCGGCCTTGCAGGATGAGAGAAACACTAAAAACAGGGTTGGGGTTCTGTGGGGGAAAGCATGGTCTGTGATACCCTGTCCCGCATCTCCCTGACACTCCCTGATACACCCCATAACCCCCTGGTACTCTCTTTCTCCTCCTGCACCCCCAGTGTCTATTTCCTGTTGGGATTGTAGAAACTGAGGGGTTTAGGCTTTCTGTGTTAAAAGGTGCTGACCCTCAAGCAAGCACTGCATTCCACTGAGGCCGTGGAACAGGCTTTCAAAGTTGAGTGGTAGCACTGAGGTTGTGGGTGTGTAGTTTGAATAATATTGTGTGATCTCACAGGGTCAAAACCTTAGAATTTGGGGTTTTAGTATATAGTAATATATATGGGACAATATAGAGGATTTAAGGCGTTGTCTAAGTCATCCTTTGATGCTTGTGTCAGAGGGTGGGATGCTGCTGGAAGATGGGAGTGGTAGTTGCTTTGAGCATTTGGGGTGCTGTAAGAATGTGTGGGGTTTGTTCTTTGATAAATTAGGGGGTTTTGAGGCACTGGGTGTCTTATGGTTGGGTACAATAGTGTCACAGCAGCCTTTTACTCCAGCGCTCAGCTTGAGGAAGGCACTCCTTGGCCGCTGTGGGGCACAGCTCGCTTGTGTTCAGTCGTGTTTCCCTCCTGCCTTTCCTGGGAGGTGCTGGGAGGGATCTGGAGGCAGCTGCTACAGTGTGCAGATCCCTCCTCGCTCCCTGCCAGGCAGTGCTGCCACTGCTTGTGATCTTGGAGAGGCACTGAAATCTGTTCAAAATGGCCCTTTCCTCTCTGCTGTGCCTGGCCTGTGGACAGCAGAGCCTGAGGGAGCTGCTCTGACTGGGATGTCGCTCTGCAGGCACAGGGCCATAGCTGGGGGTGTGAAGGAGGGTGTTGCCTGACCTGGTTGTTGCACAGTGGAGGTCAGGGGAGGATGGGATTGCAGCCCAGCTGCCTTCCTGCAGTGTGGACATGGTCACACCTGTGCTGTGAGCGTGCCACAGTGGGAACAGAGAGGTGAACACTGATCCACCCTTGTCCCAGGGGCTGGCTGGCCACGGGCGGCTGCGACAAGATGGTGAAGGCGTGGGACCCTCCTCGTGTGCAGGCCCCTCCTCGCTCCCTGCCAGGCAGTGCTGCCACTGCTCAGGATCTTAGAGAGGCACTGAAATCTGTTCAAAATGGCCTTTTCCTCTCTGCTGTGCCTGGCCAGTGGACAGCAGAGCCTGAGGGAGCTGCTCTGACTGGGATGTGGCTCTGCAGGCACAGGGCCATAGCTGGGGGTGGGAAGGAGGGTGTTGCCTGACCTGGTTGTTGCACAGTGGAGGTCAGGGGAGGATGGGATTGCAGCCCAGCTGCCTTCCTGCAGTGTGGACATGGTCACACCTGTGCTGTGAGCGTGCCACAGTGGGAACAGAGAGGTGAACACTGATCCACCCTTGTCCCAGGGGCTGGCTGGCCACAGGCGGCCACGACAAGATGGTGAAGGTGTGGGACCCTCCTCGTGTGCAGGTCCCTCCTCGCTCCCTGCCAGGCAGTGCTGCCACTGCTCAGGATCTTAGAGACTGAAATCTGTTCAAAATGGCCTTTTCCTCTCTGCTGTGCCTGGCCAGTGGACAGCAGAGCCTGAGGGAACTGCTCTGACTGGGATGTGGCGCTCTAGAGGCACAGGGCGGTAATGAGGTGGGAAGGAGGGTGTTGCCTGACCTGGTTGTTGCAGAGTGGAGGTGTAAGGGGAGCTCATGGGAGGAAGGGATTGCGGCCTAGCTGAACGTGGTCACAGCTGTGCTGTGACTGTACCACGGTGGGAACAGAGAGGTGAACACTGATCCATCCGTGTCGCAGGGGCTGGCTGGCCACGGGCGGCCGCGACAAGATGGTGAAAGTGTGGGACATGAACACGACGCGGGCCAAGGAGATCTACTGCGTGCAGACCATCGCCTCGGTGGCACGGGTGAAGTGGCGGCCCGAGTGCAAGCACCACATCGCCACCTGCTCCATGATGGTGGACCACAACATCTACGTGTGGGACGTGCGCCGCCCCTTCATCCCCTCGGCCATGTTCGAGGAGCACAAGGACGTCACCACGGGCATTGTGTGGCGGCACCTCCACGACCCCTACTTCCTGCTCTCGGGCTCCAAGGACAGCACCCTTTACCAGCACATCTTCAAGGACGCCAGCCAGCCCATCGACCGCGCCAACCCTGAGGGGCTGTGCTACAGCCTCTACGGAGACCTGGCCTTCGCCGCCAAGGAGAGCCTCGTCTCCTCCGACTCCAACCGCAAGCCCTACATCGGGGACCGGCGCCACCCCATCTTCTTCAAGCGCAAGCTGGACCCCACGGAGCAGTTTGAGTACATCTCGTCCTCCAGCGCCCTGAGCGTGTTCGAGACGGACGTGGAGAGCGGCAGCATGGACTGGTTCGTGCACACGGCCAAGCAGTACGCCCTGGCCGGCCGGCCGCTGGCCGAGCTCTGCGACCACAACGCCAAGGTGGCCAAGGGGCTGGACCGCAACCAGGTGGGCGCAAGGATGGGGAGGTGATGCAGGGAGGTGTGTCTTGGTTTGCTGCGGCGGTTTCAGGCAAAGGAAGAACGAGGCAGACACGGAAGGTCAGGCAGGAAAAGCTTTATTCTAATTTCTGACTCTGTTGCTTTCAGTTTTCTTGCTTGCAAGTGTTTGAAATCTTGCAGTGCAGTTTTTCACGCAGCTTCACGAAAATAATGTCTATTTGTAGCATTTATCTATTGTTTACGTTTTTCTGCTACAAGTGGAGAAATGTGATGGACGGTGATGTTCACCTACCAGGTCAAAGAGGTGGCAACCTGTGTAGCCAATCTCTTGACCTCTGTACAAATGTATATAA
>JBBMKD010000040.1:1647134-1662625 GCA_037834095.1 Argya squamiceps
CGCCGCGCGGGGAACCGGGACCCGCCCCGCCCCGCCCCGCCGGCAGCGCCGGGAAACGGCCCGGGGTACGGGCAGGGAGCCGGCACTCGGAGCTCCCATCATGGGATGGTTCCGGCATCCCGGTACGGCTGCGGGCATCCCGGTACAGGTTACCGGCATCCCGGTACAGGTTACCGGCATCCCGGTATGGGAACCTGCATCCCGGTATGGGAACCTGCATCCCAGTACAGAAACCAGCATCCCGGTACAGAAACCAGCATCCCAGTACAGAAATTAGCATCCCAGTAGAGAACCCAGCATTGTCAGTACAGGAACCTGCATCCCAGTAGAGAACCCAGCATGTCAGTACAGGAACCTGCATCCTAGTCCAGTTGTGACATCCCAGTACTGGTACCCACATCCCAGTACTGGTACCCACATCCTGGCCCCGTACCTGCATCCCAGAATAGCTCTGGGCATCCTGGTATGGATACCTGCATCCCACTCCCCATATCCCAGCACTGATACATCCTGGTATGGGACCTGGATCCTGGTGTGATCCCTGTGTCCCAGTACAGGCTCTGCATCCTGGATGGGAACTTGTATTCCATTTTCAGTACTGCATCCCAATACAGGCACATGTATTCCAGTACCCACATCCTGGTACATGGTTTTGTAGCTGTACCCTACTAGAAAAATCCATAGCCTGATTGATCCATATCCTGGGATGCAGTACCTGCATCCCAGAATGGACACCAGCATCCCAAAATGAACATCAGCATCCCAAAATGTTCATCAGCATCCCAAAATGGACATCAGCATGCCAGGACCAGGTACCTGCTGAATCTGGCAGAGGTGACAGCAAACATTCCCTCCATCCAGACCCTGCAGCGACAGGCCACCACAGTCTGGGTACATCCCCCACGACACAGAGGCCACATTGCTGTCCCCTGGCCCAGCACAGTGCTCATGGGACAGCCTGGCACTGTGTCCCTGCAACTGGCACCTTTATGTGACACCCCCAATGTCACCCAGGCCAGGCCAGCCTCCCCTGGGGTGTCCCCAAGTAGGGCAGGGATGTCCCCAGGACCCATCCCTGGTACCATCCTCACTTCCCAGCCCCACTGTGGGTGCCCAGGGAGTTCTGGGCTTCCCAGCCCCACCAGGCTCCTTCCCTGGGGTCTGTGTGTGACCATGGCTGGGGTCCCACGGGTGTCCCCTGCCCCACGCCCGTGTCTGTCCCAGCACAGCGTCCCCAGCCCCGCACAGCAGAGCTATTAATACACACCAGGGCACGTGGGCCCGCAGCTCCCGTGGGATCCAGCCTGGTTTGGAGTCACCAGGGAGCCCCGCGTGTCCCGTCTGCCTCAGAACCACCTCCTCTGCCTGGAACTGCACCAGCTGTGTCCCCCACCACCCTGTCCCCCTGGCTGCCCGTGTGGGAAGGGTCTCCTCTCCCACCCCACGGCCCAGAGGGATCCCCTCACATGTGGGAGCAGCCAGACCCCTTCCAGAGTCAGTGCAGAGACTCTGGAAAATCCTTTTCTCCTGCTGCGCCCACATTGCCTGTGCCCAGCGCCCGTGGCTGAGGCTGCAGAGACAGAAATAGCTGAGGGAAAAGCTGCCACGGGAAAAAGAGGAGCAGGGAGGGGAGGTGACACAGCCCTGGGAGCTGCAGGTGCAGGGGAAGGTGTCTGCAGGGAAGGGGGGAGCCCCAAACCCCACACGGGGGTGGGCAGAGATCCACAGGGCAGCCAAAGCCTCCTGCTTCCCATGGATCCTGGGCAGAGAACCAGGGGATCCATCACCTCCTTCCCTTGTCTGTCCCCTCTGGATGGCACTTGTTGCGCAAGGATCTGTGTCCCCAAGCACCAAGGTCAGCCCCAAGCCTTGTCCCACCACACCAGGCTCTGTTCCTGCCCCAAATCCCTGTAACTGCCCTCAAATGGGGCAGCCCAGGCCCCCGGGCTGGCCCTGCTCCCCCTGCACCCACAGAGGCCCCAGGATTGCTGCAGCCCAGGCAGGGACGAGGCTCCTGCTCCCCAGGTGACACAGGACACGGGGTGCAAGCACAAGGTGTGTAAAAATTTATTTTGCTGTAGAGAACAAACCTAAAACATGACAGCTCCAGCAGATGTGGAGATGTGGAGATGGGAGACACCAGGCACGGGCCCAGCTGTCAGAGCCACGCATGGTGGGCACAGAGAGGGACATGAAACATGAAGGACGTGGCCCTGGCAGTGCCAGGGACCAGGGGCCAGCAGTGAGTGGGTGCCCGACTAGCAGAGCAGCTCCAGCAGAGCAGGGATCCCCATCTGGCCAGTGCTGGGGACAGCAGGATGGGGACACCACCCTGGGGTTGGCCCTGGGAGAGACCCTGGTGCTGCCCAGCAATTCCTCCACCCCCCTTGCTGGCTTCAGGCCACGATAGAACATTTAAATAGACAAAAACACAGAAAAAGCAGCTCTGGGTGCTCTACCTAGGAGCTGCTCCCACAACTGCCTGCAAAGAGACTGACCCTGAGCGTGCTGGGGAAGGCCAGGCTGGGGTGGCACAGCCAGGGGCTGATCCAGACCCCCCCTGGGAGGACAGGAACCCAGGGATGGGTGCTGGCCTTGCTCTTTGGGACCTGCAGACAGGGACAATGTGGGGCTTTGCCCCAACGGGTGCTGAGCTCAGTCCTGGCAGCTAAAACCAGCTCAGGAGTGGGCAGGGGACAGGAGACAGGACAAGAAAGAGCTTCCAGTGGTGCCAGGAGATAGAATGCCCAGAGCCCCACAGAGAGGGGACAGCAGGACACAGGGCCTAGGGCACAGTGTGGCACCAGCTCAGTGATGGCACTGCCAGGGAAATACTGGGCACACAGAGGGCATCCAACGCCCTCCCAGTCCTTACCAGGGCTCCCAGAGCCCTGCAAATACTGGTGGCCATGAATTCTGGTGGCCAGGGGTGGGGCCACACAGGAAAGGAGGGTGGATGGACCCAGAGCCTGGCACACTGCAGGACCCACAAGAATATTGTGTAGAACAACAGAAAGGAGCTCAGGACAAACCCTGGTTGTCACTGTCCCCGCTCAGCCCAGGACAGCAGCCACTGTGTCCCAGCAGGAGGGGCCAGGCCTGACCCCAAACACTGGGGCTGGGGGTGTCAGTGCCTGGCCCTCCCTCCCCAGCTGCCTCTCCCAGTGCTGGCTGAGGGAAACCGGGCCAGGAGATGGGGATGTGCCCCAGGGAGCTGCAGCCATGAGCTCATTTGACAGCTCAGCTGCTGCTGGAGCTCCCAGAGGCTCCGGGAGCGTTCTACCCTCCAAAATCCAGGGCACCAGCACAGCCCTCTGGGGAGGGGATGTGTCCAGTCCAACAGACACTGAAACACTTATGTTTGAGCTTAAAAACAAGCGTTAAAAAACAACTGAACAGAATAAAAGACGAGGGTGATCCTCCCTCCAGCTGCTGGTGAGGCAGAGCCCTCCTGGCAGAGCTGCCTGCCCTGTGCCAGGGATGGATCCTGCTGGTGCTGCGAGGTCTTGGCTTCACTGCTCCTGCAAATCCAGGCTGGGGGCAAAGGAGGATTTCCTACCAGGGGCCAGCTTGAGGTGGGGCCCCTCCCTGGGGACGGGGAGCTGGTGTCACAGGGGGGACGGGGCGGAGAGTGGCTCTCATTTGCTCTTGGCCAGCAGGCGGTAGAGGGTGAAGCCCACGAGCGCCGTCACGGCCGCCCCCAGCGCCACCCGCAGCCAGAAGGAGGCGGCGCCCAGCTCCACCGCGTTCAGGTGCCTGCAAGGAAACACAGGGAAGGCCGGTGAGAGTGTGGCTGCCCCACCCCTCACAGCGAGGCTGGGGAGTGCCAGGGAGTGAGCTCAGCACCGGGGGGAACAGCCCAGGGGGAATCTCAGAGATTCCCCGTCCCTGCAAGCGGAGCACTCGTCACCCGGCATCACCATCAAGCCAAGGGAGGGCTGTGGGATGGATGTGGCTGTTCCCTCCCCTGCCCTGGAAACTGCTCTCCAACACCTAAATAATTAGACAGGTATCTGCCTTTCTAGGTCAAGCTGCCTTTCCCACTCCCAGCACACGGAGATGCCACCACGGGGACACTTGACAGGGACCAAAGGGCAGTGAGGGACAGCCTGGTGCTGCCCCAGTGTCCACATTCCCTTCCCAAACACGTGCTGTCCTGCACTAACGTGCTCCTCTCCTCTCTCTCCCTCCCTCCATCCATAATTCATTCCCCACTACATCGGGGGAGCACAGCCAATCCCCGGCCCTCCATTACGCTCTTATTTATTTATACCACATACCCTAAGATATATTAAGAATATTTAAATTTTAATACTGCAGAGGGGAGAAAAAAAAAAAAAAAAGCGTCAGCTCTAAAAATAAAGTTGTTTATTGAAAAGAAGCTGGAGGGAAAACTACTCACTAGTAATCCCATCCTGCCTTCCAACGCTCCCACACGTTCTCCCCGCCAGGGCTCAGCCCCTGGAGCTGTGCTCGCCCTTCCCAGCCCTGGAGCAGAGAGATTCCACTCACAGGGATCCTCCTCCCTTCCCACTGCTCCCCTCACCTCCTGTGAGCAGCCTGCTGCTGTCCTACCCCATCCCCAGCCCCTCTGGGGTGCAGCTCCTCCCAAAGGGAGGCTGTGTGACAGAGGTCTCCCTTCACTGACCTCTTTTCCAGCCTGATCCATCTCATCGGGAGAAAATAGCTGCCACCCCCCCCCCCGTGGGCCTTGGCAAACTAAGCTGGCTACTCCTCTTCAGCATTTTTTATCTTAGGCTTCAAAAATAAACACTCCTGTGGCAGGATCTATCTACTAAATCTGCCAGAGACATAGACAAAGGCAGAAGAAAACCTCCCCCCTCCGCAATTAGAGGAAGAAGTGGCTTTTCTGTTTCAATTATTTGTATAAGCAGATCACAGAATCACAGAAGCCTGGAATGGTTTGATTGGAAAGGAACCTTAAAGCTCATCTCATTCCACCCCCTGCCATGGGAAGGGACATCTCCCACCATCCCAGGCTGCTCCAAGCCCCATCCAGCCTGGCCTTGGGCACTGCCAGGGATCCAGGGGCAGCCACAGCTGCTCTGGGCACCCTGTGCCAGGGCCTGCCCACCCTCACAAAGAACAATTCCTTCCAAATATCCCATCTAATCCTGTCCTCCTTCAGCTTAAAGCCTTCCCCCCTGGCCCTGTCACTGCATGCCCCAGATGACACCAAAACCACTTGATGACACCAAAAGCTGCAGGGAAACCAAAGCAAAAGCCATGTGGCAGAGGCAGGGCTGGGACACAGCCCCCTCCCCAGGCTGTGCTCCCAGCAGAGCCCCTCCATGGAAGGATACTAACGGGAAGGTGGCAGCAGTGGCCAGTTTGGTGTAGACAGCAGTGCTGGGTGGTCCCTGGCTGTGGCAGGAGAAGGGGAAGGGTGGAGGGAGGCAGTGCTTGTAGCAGAACTCAGCTGGGATGAGCCCTGGCTGCTGGCTGGCTTCTGGCAGGTCTGTCTTGGAGGCCACGAAGACACAGGGGATCTGGCTGTCCAGGTAGTGTTGCTGCAGAGAGAGAGAAACCCCAGCGAGGGGTTAAGGACCAACCCCTGGGAGAGACAGGGCTGCCACAAAGGCTGACATCCCCCACGCCCCTGGGGAAGGCAAACAGGACCCCTGTGGCTGCCCAGGACCCCTGTAAAGCCCCCCAGGGTCCCTGGCAGCTACCTTATAGATGGTGGCACAGTAGCTGAAGGATTTGGGGTCGCTGAGGCTGTAGATGAAGCAGGCGACGTCGCAGGCCGCGTCCGACGGCTTCGCGAACGCGGTGTCAGCGCTGACCTCATACAGCTGGGACAGAGGGGACAGGGGCTGTGTCACACAGGGTCCCCAGGGGCCCAGCTGTGCCTCACACCAGCACAAGGACTGTGCCAGCACAGCCACAGCCACAGCCCAGCCCCACGTGCCAGGATATGGGGACACAGCCCAGCCCCACGTGCCAGGATTTGGGGACACAGCCCAGGCCCATGTGCCAGGATTTGGGGACACAGCCCAGCCCCACGTGCCAGGATTTGGGGACACAGCCCAGCCCCATGTGCCAGGATTTGGGGACACAGCCCAGCCCTGCTGAGAGCCAGCCATTCCCTGCTCTCCCAGACTTACAATGAGGTACTTCTCCTGGCCATTGACCTGCACTGTGTTGATGGTGTAGAGGGGTGGCTGTCCTGGGTTCTCCCTCTGGGCCTGTCAGCAAGGAAAACACCATCTCAGGCAGAGGAGACACGAGCAGTGCTGGGTGTTTCACACTGCCCTGAGGCCCTCTGGCTCTACAGCCACCTGAAGGGCAGCCAGGGCCTGCCATGAGATGTGGGGCTGTGTCTAACAGGCAGGGAAAGGCAGCATTGGTGTGGTCAGACGGGGTGTTTCACACTGCCCCCAGCCCCTCTGGCCCCACAGCCACCTGAAGGGCAGCCAGGGCCTGCCATGAGATGTGGGGCTGTTCCCAACAGGCAGGCAAAGGCAGACTGGGGAAAGGCACAGCCCCTGGGACAAGCAGAGGGAGCAGACTCACTGCCTTAGCCAGGATTGAGGACACCAAAGCCACCAGCACGGAGGGGGTGTGAAACACGGGCAGGGGGGTCTGACCACAGGCAGGGAGGTGCCAGCAGGGCACAGATCACTCCAGGACCCCCAGTTGTGCCTCCTGCTCCACCCCAGGGGCGTGGCCGGGCAGGGAGCAGCCACTCACCGCCAGGCTCCTGCCGAGGAAGGCCTGCAGGAAGGCGGACTTGCCTGCGCCCCGCGCTCCCAGCACCTTGCACAGGAAAACATTCCTCTGGGTCTGCCCTTTCTCCAGGTCAATCCTCTTCTCCCGGGTCACTGGCAGGAGAGAGGGTGGTGAGAGGCCAGGAGGGAGCTGAGTTGTGGCAGAAGGGGAGGAGGGCAGGGCTGTACCTGTCAGGGCCTGTGTCTGGGAGTCCTGCTCCGAGAGGATGGGGTAGCCCAGGTAGCCCAGGCACTCCAGGCAGTGCCGTACATCCAGGTAAGCCACGAGCCTGGAGAGACAGAGCACCCCAGGAGGGTCAGCAAGGGCTGAGGGATGTGACCAAGGGCCAGGGAGAGGGACTGAGCTTACGTCCACTGGCAGAGGAATCCATGCAGGGAAAGCAGGCCTTTATCAGTGGTGCATACCGTGTTGTAGAGCTCGGGGCCCCAGGGCACGCAGGGGAACACGCTGAAGAAGTTCTGCAGCTCTGTGTGTGACAAGGCTCCATCCTGGTCCTGCCAAAACAGGTGACAGGGAGTCACCAGGGGAGGCAGGAGCACCCTGAGGGGCCCTGCCACAGCAGCCACCTCCCTGCTGTGGAACCTCACAGGGATGCTGTCAATGGCAGGAATTGATCGATGTCAGCGAGGCCAGGGCTGGGGGAGCTCACAGAGCCTGTGCCTCAGGGACTGTCAGCACTGCACAACAGCAAACATGCTTTGGGATTGCAGCTGCAACCAGGCAGGACTTGTCCATGCCCACCCCACAACCCTGAGCTGCTGCTCCTGGCATTCCAGCCCCACAGAAGCCTGCCTGAGTCCAGCCTGACCTTCCACAGGCCAACTCAGCACTCAGGCTGCTGTGCCTGAAGGGGACCTGCTGGCACCTGGGCACCCAGGGATATGCATCCAGGCAGTTTTGCCATTTCCCACGGCCACAGAGCTGACCTGGACACACAGGGATGTGTGTCCACTCCCTGCTGCCATTCCTAAGGCACTCCCTGCTGTCACAGAGCTGCCATACCCCAGATGCACATCAACATCTCAATAGCCAGTCCGAGCAGGTGCATGCAGATCCAACACAGCCCCTTCTCCCACTCTCCAAGAGCCTGAGTTTGGCACAAACGTGTTGCTTTCTCTGCCTCTCTCCAGCCTGGCAGCCCTCCACCAGGCTGGCAGATGCTGATGTTTGGTCCATGGCTGCTGGCCAGCAGCTGTGCCCATTTCCCTGCCTCCCTCCCTCCCTCCCACTGCAGCCAGGCACTACAAGGGCCATGCCAGCTTGATGCCAACTCAGACCCAGTCCCTCAAACTGCCCTTTGGTCAAGAGTGGTGACCACAGCCCCACATCCCTGATGGGCCATCAGACTGCCTACAGCTCGCTGTGGCCACTTCCTGCTCCCAAAGCCTCCAGAGAGGGAATGCTGTGGCAGAGGAAAGCCTTTCCCCAGTGCTCTGTGGGCTCCCTGGCACAGAGGTGTGCTTAGGGGAGCACCTGTGCCCAGGTGTGCAGGCCCAGCAGGGCATCCCCTCCCCTGCAGCCCCTGCACTGCTGCCCACCTTGTCGTGCTTCTCAAAGAGCCTCTGCAGGAACTGATACCCCAAGTGGTTGAGCTCCGTGGAGCAGCCGGGGGGCACACGGAACCTGTCAGGAAAATCAAGGAATGATTTAGGTTGGAAAACCCCTCTGTGATCGAGTCCAACTGTTCCAACACTATCAAGGCCACCATGTCCCCAAGTGCCACATCTACGTGGGTTTAAATCCTTTAAATACAGGTAGTCCCCCTCCAGGGATGGGGGACTCCACCCTGGGCAGCTGTGCCAGTGCCTGACCACCCTATCAGTGAAGAAATTTTTCCTACTATCCAATCTAAACCTCCCTTTCATCTTTCATATTTTATTCCCCAATGCAGACACCCAAATGAGCCTCCTCAAGCCCTGAATGAAGGGCAGTGTGTGAGCACATCTCACCCAGAGGACACAGCTCCACATTCCCTCCCTGCTCAAGGTCAGCTGTTGTCTCCAGGCCTGGCTATTCCCTGACACAGGCCCATTATTTTGGGGACAATCCCTGAGGATGCACAGTGGCCTTTCCTTGGCACATTCTTAAGCAGTCCAGGAGCTGCTGTGCCCTCGCTCTGCCTCACACCCAGGGCTTCAGCAGGGCACAGCAGTGCCCCGAGGTGCCATCCACCAGCATGTCCCTGTCACCTCCCTGCAGCCTGCTCTCTGGGAAGAGGAGGAGGCAGCTCCCAAGCCAAAGCCTTCCATTCCTGCCAGCTCCCCATCTCCAGAGTGGCAGGGAGCAGAGAGGAGACAGCACTGCACAATCAGCCGCGAGGGCTGTGCTGACAGCTCACTGCTCCCGACAGAGCCTCACTCAGCCAGGGACAGAGCAGCCTCCAAGAACCCCTTGCTGATGTCAAGGCAAGGCTGGGATTTCATTCCCCACCTTCCTGTCTGCCTAAATCAGCAGCTCCAAGGCCTGCTTTATTTGTCCCCAACCCCACGTGTCAGCTGCTGCCCGAGGGGAAGGCGAGGACTGCAAACCTCACCCTGACCTAAGGGCCCAGAGCAGCTTGTGGGGTGCAGGGAGGATCCAGCCAAGGTGCTGGGGGTGCTGGGCCATGCACCACGGGGATGTGACCAGCCCTGGACACGCACTGTGGGTACAGGTAGTCATCTGTCAGCTCCAGCTTGTCGTCGTAGCCGAAGCGGCGCAGGATGGTCCAGGTGGTCTCGTGCCGGCCCCTCTGGATGAAGAGGGTGTTGAGGAAGAGGAATCCTGCAGGAGAGATCAGGGAGAGATCAGCCACAGTGGAGTCAGTTCAGGCTCAGGGATCAGCTCCTCAGCCATGCTTTCCCTGTGAGAACTACTGGGACAGAGAGATCTAGCAGCCACAGCAGACTGGTTTTAACCAGAGGGACTAATGAGGCTTGGAATGAGAGTCAGGAGGCTCAGGCCAAGGACAGGGAGGGCCCCTGGGGTGTGCTGAGGGAGGAGGGTCCCCCCATGCCCTGGGAAGCAGCAGGGAGCCCTGGGGCTGTTACCATTCAAGGTGAGGCCATTGTCCTGCACCCCGTCCGTCGTGTTCTTCCACACAACCATCTTCACATCCTCCAGGGCCTGGGGAGCCAGGGGGTTTCCAAAACAGGACTTCTGCCTCCCAAGAGAATGAAGGCCATTGTCAGCAAAGCATTCAGAGAGCACAACCCTCTCCCACCAGGTTCCCTCTCCCCTGGCAAGGAATGGGGTTTCAGGGAGGGAAAATCCACCCAGCTCATGGATTTCTGCCTCAGGCCTTGACCAAACCCCTGTTCTTCAGCATCCCAATAATTTAGGACTCTCAGCATCTCCAGAGCCTCTTGGTCTTCCCATGGCAGAGCAAATTCAGCCCAAGCTTAGGAAGATGGAACCCCACATGCTCAGGGATGCACCCTGCAGTGCTTTAGCTTTGCCACAGAAACACCAAACAGGAACAGGACAGCTGTGTCAGGAGAGGGGCAGCTTCCCTGCTGGAAAGGGAATCCCAGGCACTGGGAACTCCCCAGCTCTGCAGCCACCCTACCTGGAAGTAGTTGAGCTCATCATCACTGAGGATCTGGTTGTTGTCCTGGTCTGAGAGGTTGAAGATCCGGGTCAGTGCCCGAGCACAGGCGGGTTTGAGCTGCAAGGACCAACCATGGTGACAATGACACAGCCTGGCCCTTCCCCCTGCAACCCCACACACACTGGGCTCCCTTCTGCACTTCTAGGCCAGTACCACTGCACCACTGGAGGTGGGAATCATGGAATCACTAAGGTTGGAAAACTGCTCCAAGACCTGGAGCTGTTCCCCCAGCACTGCCAAGGCCACCCCTACCCTGTGTCCCCAAGTGCCACATCCACAGAGCTTTCAAATCCTTCCAGGAATGGTGACCCCATCACTCCACCCATGCCTGACCACCCTTACCAGGAAGAAATTTTTCCTAATATCCAGTCTAAAGTCAGAGAAGACAATCCATGGGGAATTTTCCTTCCAGACCCTTCCCTCCACAACCAACACAGCACCTGGAGCATGAAGGCTTCTGCCCCAGCACAGCCAAGTCCTTGCAGGTGTCTGTCTGCCCAGCTGGCTGTACTGAGCACAGGAGATGGGCACTGTGCCCTTGGCCTGCCTGTGCCAGCCCAAACCCTCCACTTCAACTCCAAAAACTCCAGCCCAGAGCAGTGTGATGGGAAGGAGACTCTTCCAGGAGCCCACCTGCTTCTCCTCTGGGTCGTAGAGTGGGGCAGTGGGGTGCAGCACAGCTTTCTGGGCGTAGTAGAAGAGCTCAGAGATGTTCTTGAGGTTCTTGGCAGAGCACTGGGGATTCAGAGGAAGAGACAGCCCTGATGAAAAGGGCAGGAGGATACGATGTCCCCAAGCCAGACTAGCTGTGCCTCAAAGCCCAGAACAGCATTTGTCCACACCAGGAGGAAAACTCAAAGGGGACACTCTCCTGGGTTTTACTCTGGCTTTGCTGTGCCCACTCCACAGCCCCAGAACCAACAGGGCCTGTGTGCAGCTCCAACCAGAGAGCCACAGAGGGCAGACACAGACTCCTTGCAAGGGGAAAAGGACAGAAGGCCCAAAGGACAGGCTCCCAACCCCTGGACACAGAGATTTGTGCAGAGCAACATCACCAGGGTAGCTCACAGTCCCCCTGACCCCCAGCAGACCAGCATTCCACCCCCTCAGGGAGGCTCTGCACACCCCCTCCAGCTCCCTCACCTCCACACAGGTCTCAATCTCCGAGAACTGGTTCATGATGGGCAGGATGACCTCCATGGAGCTGCCCACCTGCAGGTCAGACTTGTTTCCCACTAAAATAATGGGGATTCTAGGAAAGACACAGAGCACAAGTGAGGCCACCTCTCTCAGTCCCAGCACTGTCCCAGCCATTGGTGCTCCCATGGGCAGGTCAGAGAGGCCCCAACTCTCCTCTGCAAGGTCCAGAGCAGCTTTCCTGCCTCCCACAGCCAGGAGCATCCATCTGGAGAAACAGACTGCCTGACCCTGCTTATGCTTTCACCCAGCAACAATATGTTCAGGAGCCTTTAATCCAGCACAGCAGCATTCTGCCCAAGAGATCCACTCACAGACTGAAGCTTCTGTTCCCCAGATCCCCCTGGCAGCCTCCTCTCCCTGTCTGATCAAAGGGGGAGAAGGATCCCTTCTCAGTGACCCCCTGCCTTAACTGGATCTCTGGTGGAGAAAAGTCCCCATGTGCTTCTGCTCTAAGTGGTCTGGCCACAAACCTCACTCCTGGAATGGTTTTGGTTGGGAGAGACCTTAAAGTTCATCTCATCCCACACCCTGCCCTGGGCAGGGACATCTCCATTAGACCACAGGTCCAAACCCCACTCAGCCTGGCCTGGATGAAACCACAAAGCTGGTTTGTTGGTTTTGCTCTCAGTACCCTCAGAAGGATGTGAGGGTGGTGGGTATCCAGAATCCCCCAATTCTGCACCCCCAGATCACACCCCACACAGTACCTGGATCCCTTGTCAAGTCCCCCGTTCACCATGGGGATCCACTTAGTGCGGATCTGGAAGGTGAGCAGAGGGAAAGGGCTGTCAGCACAGCCTGGGGAGGGACAGGCAGCCCCCAGGCAGGCAGGCAGGAACAGGGCCCTGCAGCCATCTGCTCCCCAGCATTCCCTCACACCAGCAGGCAGAGCAGGCCCAGGATGCAACAGCACCAGGATGCAACAAGCCTGTTGTCATGTTGTGAGGGAGCAACACTGGGCAGGGCTCAGCTTCTGCTTGCAGGAGTCTCCAACCCACAACCCCACAGAGCTGGGGGCCATCACTACATGTCCACACCACAGGGCAGCATGAAAACCCCAGTGCTGGGAACCCCCACTGGCCCTGCTGCCAGAACAGGGCCATGGTGGGGACCCATTACCTTGTCAATGGTGGCCTCCTTGGTGACATCATACACCACACAGACCACGTTGGCCTGCAAGAGAAGCAGGAGAGGGTGGTGAAGGGGTCCCTGGCACACTGGTGGCAGCAGGGAACGCCGTGGCAGCAGGGAATGCTGCCTGAGCTGTCAGGGAAACGCAGCAGCCGAGCGCACGTGAGCGCGGACACGTACACAGCCCCCGACTGGGCTGCCCTCAGCACGAGCCCACGAGCTGCTGGGAGCAGCTCCTCTGCCTCAGGAGCTGCTGGGAGAAGTTGCTCTGCCTCAGGAGCTGCTGCTGCCATGCCTGCTGGCCCAGATCCCCCTCCCACCTCACCCGTGCCCCAGCCCTCCTCCCCTTCTGACCCCGTGCAGACACGGCCGGCACCGAGGCTTTATCGGAAGCAGACAGGAGGGATCACTGGTCCTTTCAGGAGAGAGTTTAATGCTAATCCGAGGACACACAAGGGTTTAGGCAGGATTTCCTGGAGCCATTTAAAGCCTCTGTGTACTCCTGCTGTCTGGGCAGAGGGAGCAAGACCCCCGTGCCCACCTCCTCGGCCGTTAGCCCACCGGGGTTGGGATATTGAACAGCTTTGCTCACGTGAGAGAGATAGTTTCATTACCCATAATTAAAAGGTCCTCATGTCTGCAGAGTCAAAGTTAATCCCAGGGCAAAGGGCAGCTGGGTCCACCCCAGGCAGACAACTTAATTATTCCTCCATGGCTGCTCTGAGGGCTCCCTCATCCCTCCCTGCCCAGGGCTCACCAGGGGCTCCAGCTCCCAAATTAACTCTTCTGTGCCACCGCTTCATCAGGCAGCCACAGGGATCTAATGCAGGGAGCAGGGGTCTTGCCCAATCCCAGCAACTGCTTCTCCCTCTCCTGAGCCCGTGGGGAACATCCTGAGGCTGGGAGCACAACATCTGTGCAGCCTCCTCTGCCTGCCCCCCGCCGCTCGCCTTCTGGAGGCTCCCCGCAGGGCTTGGACCAGCCACACACAACAGCTTACAAGACAGAGCAGGATTAAACAAGCCTCTAAACAAACCAGGAGCATTAATCCGTGGATAACCAACTGCCTGTGCCTCTCTGGGTTGCTAATGGGGAGGGGAGGGCAGCAGCCATATGTCCCTTGGGGACAGCAGCCTCCTGTCCCCACCCCGGCCAGCCCTGCTCACCTTGGCGATCTCCTCCTGCAGCTCCTGCTCCGTCTGCTCTGACTCTGGAAGGGGAATGAAGCCATCACCACCTGCCCAGGCAGGGGCAGCCCTTCCCAACCCCCTCAGCCAGGCAGGGACAGGGAGAAGCCAGGCAGGACAGGGCCCTACCTGAGTAATCCACTATGTGCGTGGGGACCTTCTCAGGGGTGACGTCGGCTGGGATCGTGATCTCCTCCGCCCTGGGGGGCACCTGCAAAGCCAGCACACCCCGTCCAGCCACAGGCAGCCAGCAGGACAGGGGACAAGGGACTTCACACCCCAGCGTGGCCACTGCCAGGGTGGGATGAGCAGCAGATCACAGCTTGCTCTCGGCCCCCCAGGCTGCAGCAGCCCCCTGCACTCCAGATCTCACACAGGCAACGTCCTCGAGGTGGAACTTCCACCTGCCTCCCTCACTCAAAGCTCCTGATCCTGGTGGAGATAAGGCCTGGGCACTCCCTGGGCTCATCACCGAGCTGATTGTCTGGGCTGGGAGCAGGGAAGGGGTGCAAGGCTGGTCCCCCTGAGCCCCTGAGCTGATGCTGCCCAGCACAACACCACAGAGGGCACCAGCTGCTGGTGGGCAGCAGGAGAAACCATCTGAGGCACAGGGAACACGTGCCTGGACAGACTGATCCCATTTCCCAACCCAAACTGTGCTGGGACAGCAGGCTTTCAAGGGGCACAGGCTGGATGTTGCTGCTCACAGCTGGCCTGGCTCCGAGCACCAAACCCATCTCCAGAGGGTTCAGCGGGCAGGGAATGGGGCCTGGCCTCTCCAAGGGCTCTGTGGTGGTGCCAGCCCTGCTGTGCTGAGGCCCCCAGCACCAGCAACCGGAGTCCTGGGAGGGACCAACACCCTCCTCAGGGCAGAGAGAACTGCAAGTCAGGATCAGCTCCCAAGTCAGAATCAGAGCACAAACTGAGGAAAACACCACCTCAGCCGGAGCTCCGTGACCTCAGCTGACCCAGCCCCGTGGCTGTCACAGTCCCAGAAGCACCTCCCAGACACCCCCATCTCCAGTGGGGACACCGGGGACACAGCTGTCCCACCCAGCGAGGGGGCCCGGGGTGGGGCTGTGCGCGTCCCCTCCCCACTCACCTCTTCAGGAAACTCCTCTCCCACCAGAGCCATGATCAGGGACGTCTTCCCCACCTGGGCTAGGAAATGAAGGGAGGACGTTGACATTGGCACCGGTACCGCAGAGCTTGAGGGGGACAGCGGCAGGTGGGAGGCACGGTCGGAGCCGTGACACCACTGTGACACCGGCTGGTGACAATGACACCCACGGGCCGGCCCGGTCTCTCCCCTGGTCCTACCAGTGATGGGGGGCCCACCTGGACCCCGCCCGCTTTCACCCCTCTCCTGCAGGATAACCCTCTCCCCCGGGCTCCCCGTGCCCCCTCCCTGTCCCCGGGCTGGAGGAGCCTCCCCCGGCCCCGTGCCCCTCACCCTCCCCGAGCAGGAGGATCCGCACGTCCCGCTTCATGGCGGCGCCGCCGCCTCCCCGGCCCCACTTCCGGCCGCACCACCGAGAGGCGGCGCACAGCGGCGCGGGGCGGCGCAGCGCCCCCTAGCGGGGCCAGCACACCCAGACCTCCAGCGTTGGGCTTTCGATGGTTTATTAACG
>JBBMKD010000040.1:1692555-1714219 GCA_037834095.1 Argya squamiceps
AAGGGGAAAAGGAAAAAGGGGAAAAGGAAAAAGGGGAAAAGGAAAAAGGGGAAAAGGAAAAAGGGGAAAAGGAAAAAGGGGAAAAGGAAAAAAGGGAAAAGGAAAAAAGGGAAAAGGAAAAAAGGGAAAAGGAAAAAAGGGAAAAGGAAAAAAGGGAAAAGAAAAAAGGGAAAAGAAAAAAGGGAAAAGAAAAAAAAGAAAAAAGAAAAAAAAAAAAAGAAAAAAAAAAAAAGAAAAAATAGTCTCTTCTTTGGCAGCACAACACAGAGGTGAGGAGCTGGAAGTCTCAGACCCCAGAGCTGATGCTGAGCTCCTGCATGGATTGGGATGGGATGGATTTAAATCTGAGGAATCAGAGCTCTGAGCAAGTCACAAACAACTGTGCTGCCTTCATCGAGGCAGGAATCTGTGAATCTGAATCGATCCAGCTGCCCAAGATCAGCACAATATTCCTGATAAAGGCAAGGAATTCTCACATTCCCCTTTCCTGTCCTCATTCCCTGTGCTCCCCCTCTTGCTTTGGGTTGCTCCCACTAATCTGAACATCTCATTTCACTTTTTTTCACAGAAGGTCCTCGTGTCCCCTTCTTGTGACATCAGGTTTGGGCTGTGACCCCTCACTGCTCCTTGGGGACAATCCCTGGGATTCCTGCAGCTCTCACAAGTCAGAAAGGAGCCCCCAAACCCTCCCGTGTTGTCACCTGTGAGCTCTGCACCCTCCTCTCCCTGCCCACATCTCCCAAACGTCTCTCAGTGAGCTCAGGTGTCACCTCTGTGTCACCACCACTGTCACCCACAGCTCCTGCTGGCCCCACAAGAGTCATTTTAGTTAGTCCTGAGGGGTTTTTTACTCCCAAATGGGGCTGAGCAAACAGAAAAGGAAAAGGAGAGTCCACAGCCTCGCTGTGTTTCACAGGACAGTCCCCAGGCTGTGCTGGGGGCTGTCACTGTCCCCATTTTGATGAAAAATTATGGATTTTCCACCCTCTGTGCACTTCTGCCAGCACAGCCACACTCCTGCTCCACGTGATTCAGCTGCCCAGGAGGGTCTCAGCCCCATCACCTGTTCCATGGCAAAGTCACCTCCTCATTTCTCCCTGAACACCTCTCTCTGCAGGAAAACTTGAGATTTGGGAAGAGCCAAGCACCAGGAAACAGCACCAACCACTCCAAGATCCTTTTATTGGAAGCCCCATCCTTGGGGACATGCTGGGACACTGTGACACCAGTCCTGGGACCACAGTGACCCCCTGTCCTGGCCCAGTGGACGTGGTGGCCACAGGGCTCATCAATGCCAGCTCCTGAGTGCCCCATAAACCCCAGTGCCCTGGGAAGAGAGGGAAAAATGGAAATGACTCCTCTCCTTCACGGAGGTCTCGTGGCCTTAAAACTTAATAGTCTCTCAAATGCCGTAATGCAAGAGGGGACTTTTATGGACTCGACCAGGGATAATATTATTAAGGTGTGTTATTATATTAATTCCAATATTTCATGGCGTGGGGCGGGGGGAGAGGGGGGGAAGGATAAAACCTTTCTCTAGGGAGCTCTGGGGTGGGTTATCCCTCCCCAGGGATGCTCAGAGTGGCCACAGAGGCTGGTGGGGCAACACAAGGCCTGGCCAAGCTGGGTGGTTTTCCAGAGGGGACAGCAAATGTCCAGGGATTTCCCTGTCCAGTCCCAGAGATCTCCATCTCACTCCTTCTCTTTCCCAAACAAGTGCCACATCATTGTCCCCTTGCCTAACCCCACCTCTTCCTCCTGCAATCCCTATTTCCATTTTACCTTCTTTTTCTCCTCTTTCTGCTTCTCTCCCCCACCTCCTGCTGGGATTTTGGAGCCCAGCCACTCACCCAGCTCTCACCGTGTGTGGGCAACCCCAAACAAACAGCGTGTAAATAAACCCCCCCCTCTCACACACATTTTCCCCATTACCTCCCCTAATACTATCTTTCTTCCCCCTTGAGTTCAATGTTGGTTTTTGTCTCTCCCAAACCCCCCCTTCCTCCTCCTCCTCCTCCTCCTCCTCCTCCTCCCTGCAATTCATTCCAGCTGTGCAAACGCCGCTGCCGTGCCCGCTGCCACCCGGGCGGGGCGGCTGAGTGGCAGCGGAGAAGCCCCGCTAAAGCCGCTGTGGATAATCGATCCCACATGCCGGGTTTGGCTCCCGGCCCGGCCGGACTGCGCGGCTCCGGCGGGATCAGCCCGGCCCTTCCCGGGACCCGCCACATCTCCGGGGCTTTTCTGCACCTTCCCCTGCACCCTCCGAGGCCAAAAGGGTGAGGGGAAGGCTGTGAGCACGTCCCGATATCCGCGGTGCCGGGAACCCGGCTGTGCTCATCCCAACACCTTCAGGTCATGCTTCCGAAATCCAGGGAGGCAGAATCCTGTGAAATCAGAGCGGGACAAACCCTCTTGTAATAAATGTAGTAAATAAATTCGTGTATTAAAATATTGGATTGGCTGATAATCATTTATAACGCTCTGAACCAGATTTACACCATCCTGAATCCTGCCTGAATAAAATTCCCAGCCTGGAATTCACCCACCAGACCTCATTCCCCTGCTGGACACAGTTTGTGACCTGAGATGTGTTGGGTACAGTGAACCAAGGTGGTGGCTCAGCACAAATTCATTTTTGGTGCTTCTGGACAGGAAAATCAAAGTGGTTTGAGGCACTGATTTCACAGAATCCTGTGAATTCAGAGCAGGACAGACCCTCTGAACCAGATTTGCATCATCCTGAATCCTCTCTAAACAAAATTCCCAGCCTGGAATTCACCCACCAGCCCTGACTCCCCCTTTGTCACCCTGCTGGACAAAGGTTGTGACTTAAATCATGCCAGGCACAGTGAACCAGGATGGTGGCTCAGCAGAAATTCATTTTTGGTGCTTCTGGCCATCACCTGCAACCACATCAAGGAGCAAACCTAAAGTGTCTTTACACATCAGAGTTCAGAAAAGAAGACAAGTTCTTTTTCCCTTCCAGAGCAAGAATTGACCAAAAGAAATCCATTCAAACATCAGATTTTCAATCCATTCAACATTCAAACATCAGATTTTCCCTTCCTCTGAGCAGGAGCCTCCCCTTGGTGCGAGCAGGAAGCTTTGTCACTTTGGATGGTGACAAGGGACCCACCCTGAGGGTTTTGAAGGGGTTGATTCCAGTGGGAATCAATCAAATGTGGCAGGGACCATCCTCCCCGTGGGCTGCTGGGGGTGACTTGTCCCACCTGAGCCACCCCAGGGCTCCCCAGGGGAGAAGAGCTTGGCTTTTGCAGGACTTGTGCTGTGCAGGGATTTGCCTGCCCAGGAGGGTCTCAGCCCTGTCCCATCCTGTTGCAAGCAGGACACAAAAAGAACCACACTCACCCATCCACATGAGAGCGAGAAAAAGAAGGATTTTATTTGGGGAATCCCAACTTATATAGTTTTTGAGATTTGATCAAGGATTGGAGGACAAGAAGAACACCCCTCTGATCCCAGTGGTCAAACTAGCAGTCTATCACAGAGAAGAATGCAAAAACAATCTACTTTTTTTATGCACAATAGCGAGAACTCTTCAGTTCAAGGATGAAAAACAATTAGAAGGCTGAAAATCAGGACGACACCATCCCACTCAAAGCCACCACCTCCTCCTCAGGAAAACCTGGGACTCACCTCCACGAGCTGGGGAAAGGCACCCAGGAGCCGTCACAGCCCAGCTGGATGCACTAAACAGTTCAGATCCAACCTTTTTGGGTCCCTGGGAAGCTGCTGGAGACAAACCCAGAGTAAACCCTGCATTATTCCCATCCCACAGCGCTGCATTATCCATAACCCATCCCTGTGCTGCAGCATCAAGAGCTCAGAGCACCAAATCCTCCTGTCTCGCTGTTGGTTTATTTCCTTTTATTTTTCTTTTATTTTAATAAATACGCATCCAGCTTTCTGCCAAACCCAGCAGAGCTGAGAGTTTGTGACTGGAGCTCTGTGCTCCTGCCAGCTCCGTGTGTCTGTCACCCAGAGTGACACCCAGGGGACAGCAGAGCCCCGGGGGTGGAGGGGGAAGAGCCTCACTAAACCCTTAAAGACCACTTGATTTAGCAGCCGGCTTTAGCTAAGCAGTGGCTCCTGCTGGGCTGTTTTTCCTGGTATCCCTGTGGTCTCAAATAGAGGAATTCCCATCGGGAATTCCCCATCAGAGCCCGGGGAAGTGGGAGAGAGGTGGACTCGTGGCTTTCAGGAGGGTTTGAGGCACAAGTGGGACACTCTCGTTGTCCCTTTGTGCCCTTAGTCATCCTCAGGGTGGCCTCAGGGTTCCCTGGGGGTCACATCTGTCTGACCCCGTAGGCTGGCCTGGTTTTAGGCTGATGAGGGTCTCCATATGCCAATTTTCCCATTTTTCCCACTTTTTCCACCCCAGGCAGCTTCTCCTCACTTTGTGCCACCACCCACACCAGGGAGCAGGACGGACCTGGAGGATCCACCACATCCTCCTGGTGGCACCAGCTCAGCCTGGAGATTTAGAGAAATAAACTCAGCTGAGGGTGCCCAGCCAAAATTGTTGCCCACTGGCTCGTCCACCTCCTGGAAAATCCAAATCCACCGAGTGCAGGCAGCATTCTGTGACACCCACACAGCTTTGTCACCCTCAGAGCACAACTTAGCTCTGCCCAAAAAAGAAATTTGGGTCATTAATTGTTGGAGTTTCTGGCTTAATTATTAATTAATCAGCCCACACCCCCCAGTCTTCTCCCCTGTCTCTCACCTTCTATCAGGGCTGCAAATAAATAAAAAAACCCAAAGAATTGGAGGAGCAGAGTGTGGGTGAGCTCCACCCCACCACGAGGAGCTGATGAACCTCTGCTTTGAAATACTGATTTTAGAAGGGCAGGAGGTTGTAAAACAAATAAATGGGAGCTGCTGTCCTGTCCCTGAGGCAGAGCAGAGGTTGCTGCATGCCCTAAATGGGATCAGAAAGACCCTGACTCCTCCAGAGGGAACATCTGCTCCATAAATGTTGTCTCCCACTTGATGGAATCTGCTGGGAAAGGTGTGGATTTCTTCCAGATGGGGAGTCCTGGTCTGAATTGAACCCAAAAATCTGAGCTCTGAGCCTTGCTGAGGGATCATCTTCCTGCTGCTTCCCTGCAGAAGGCAATGCCAAAATTCAGAGTGCAACGGGAAGGTGCAGGGATGAAGTGCCAGCTCCTGTTCCCTCCCAGCCTCCCCATCCTCATCCCCATCATCATCCTCATCCCCATCCTCATCCTCATCCTCATCCTCATCCTCATCCCTCTCCTGCTTTGTAAAACAGGGATGGGGGTGCTGAGATCCCCTTGTGGGACATTCCTGGTCCTTCCAAAGGGTAAAACATTGGGCAGCAGGATGGAAATCCCACTCGTGCTAAACCTCAGGGTTTGGGAGACAGGACACGGGGCAGGAATCCCGGGATGGCAATTCCTGGGCTGTGTCCTTGTGGGACACAAAAGGTGGGGAGAAGAAAGGGGAGGAACGGCCCTGGATTTCCCCCAGATGTGTGGCGGGCCGGGATGATTGATGGCATCTGTCTGTGGCTTTATTAAACTCGTGCAGCCGTGTTCAGCCGGGGATTTGCAAGCGGCTTAATGAGCATTAGGGAGGAATCTCCTGGCAGGACAGGCAGATTTCGGGGGTTTGCTGAGCCACCGGGGCAGTAAATGTCCTGCAGGACAGGGGTGGGGACAGCAGAGCTGGGGGCCGTGCCCACAGGGCATTGTCACCTCGGGGGGGTGACAGCAGGGCTGGGTGAGGAGGACACACCTCTGTGCACGGCCAGGAGGGGATTTTGGCAGGGATTTTGGCAGGAATGGGCGGCAGCAGCCTGGGTGTGCTGTCTGCAGCCTGTTCCAGGCTCAGAGCTCCGATGGGAACATCCTGAGTGACAGATCAGTGGCATGCTCAGGGACAAGTGTGACAGTCCCTCTCTGTGGGGACCAAAGGCTTTTGGAGACACAGCCCAGAGCCCTGGATCTGTCCTGGCCTCTGCCAGCCCTCTCCTGGGCAGCCTTTTCCTCCCCTTTTCCTCTTGGAAAAGGAATTTCGAGGTGCCAAGGCCTGTGTCAGACACCTGCTATTCCTGTCACAAATATAATCCTAAATATAATAGCATAAATATTTAAAATAATAGAAAAATAATCAAAAAAATCCCTTTTCCTGCCCTTTTCCTCCCCTTTTCCTCCTGAACAAGGAATTTCAGGGTGCCAAGGCCTGTGTCAGACACCTGCTATTCCCGTGACAAATACAATCCTAAATATAATAACATAAATATTTACAATAATAGAAAAAAAATCCCAAAAAATCCCCTTTCCTCCCCTTTTCCTCCCCTTTTCCTCCCCTTTTCTTCTTGGACAAAGAATTTCAGGGTGCCAAGGCCTGTGTCAGATACCTGCTATTCCTGTGACAAATACAGTCGTAAATACCATAACATAAATATTTACAAAATAGAAAAATAATCCCAAAAAATCCCTTTTCCTCCCCTTTTCCTCCCCTTTTCCTGCCCTTTTCCTCCCCTTTTCCTCTTGGACAAAGAATTTCAGGGTGCCAAGGCCTGTGTCAGATACCTGCTATTCCTGTGACACATAGAATCCTAAATATAATAACATAAATACAATAACATGACTATTTACAATAACATAAAAATAATCCCAAATATATCCGATATTTCTGCCTGTCTGTGGGCAGACTGGGGCAGGCTTTTCACACACAGCCTTTCACCAAACATTTACAACTCCAAATCCTGACGGAACAGAAAAGTTTCTCAGCTGCAGAAGGACGTTGTGCCTTCCCTCCCAGGAAAACAGGATTTTCCCAAGTGGGTTCTCCCTGTGAGGCAGCTCCTGCGTGGGCTGTGCCTGGGAAGGGCCCCGGTGAAGGGGAAGGCAGGGAAAGGTTCCCTCTCCTCTGCCCCAGCGCCGGGAACAGCCGTGCCTGGTTCCTCCCAGCCCCGCAGGTCACATTCCCTTCACCCAGAGCCTTCCCTGCATCACTTCAAAGCCTTTTTTTTGTGCTGGAAGA
This sequence comes from Argya squamiceps, assembly GCA_037834095.1. Classification (NCBI taxonomy): domain Eukaryota; kingdom Metazoa; phylum Chordata; class Aves; order Passeriformes; family Leiothrichidae; genus Argya; species Argya squamiceps. The sequence continues at coordinate 1,699,591 of JBBMKD010000040.1, forward strand.
CACCCCTGGATGAGCCACAGGAAACGGTTTGCCTTTCCCTCTGCCAATCTCTCCTCTAATCCCTCACCTACGTCACTCCTGGCTGCATCCACACCCCACCCTGGGCACGTCACCATCACAAGTCCCTGCACAAACTCCGGCCTCTGACGCACGAGCAGCACTTGCAGATGGCAGCACTTGGGTTTCTCTGCATTCAAATCCCCATTTTTCACTTCGTGGGGTTGGGGGTTATTGTTTTTTTTATTTGTTTTTAAACCCTCTGCCTCGGCCACGCCAGCTCAAGGCTTTGGTTTGTGTTTTAAAAGCGAGGCTGGGGTGTTGATGCAACAGGGTTTGGGCTAAAAAAGGGTTCCTGGATGGCTTTAAAATGATGAAGAAAAAGGATTTGGGGAGAAAGTGGACGTGGAGCAGCAGGATCTTCGTGAATCCTGGCTGTGCTCACCCTGGGGCTGCCCAGGGAGGTGATTCCCTCCACCAAGGAGCAAAGCCTGGAGTTCCAGCCCAGCCCAGCCCCAGCCGGGAACGTGCCCTCTGGCCTCCCATCCCTGCTTCCTCCCTGCAGCCTCCACACTCCCTCCTTCCCCCGAGCCTCCCCTCCTCTCCTGCCTCCTCTGCAGCTCTCTGCTTGTTTTTCTTATTTTAATTTTTTCCCTTTTTTTTTTTTTGGGGGGGCAGGATTTTTTTTCCTTTTTTTTTTCTTTTTTTTAGCGGTGCCTCTCTTTGTCAGAATTAGTCAGGGCTGAACTGCCTGTGCTCCCCAAGGAGACCCTATTTCACCCTGCCTAAAGTTCACCGCCTTGTCAAACCGAGCTAATCTCCTGCCGGGGAAGGAAAAAGGCTCATTTCAAACTGCTGCACATTCGGGGAGCGGCTGGGGGAGGGAGGAGGTCTTCCTGGCTCCAGCCTGAAAAGACCCCGGACAATAATACCCCTTTTGTTCTAGGACAGTGGGAGGGGGCTCGGCGGTAGGAATGAAAGATGGGGGATATTAAAGGAGCAGGTGAAAGACATGAGTCTTCAACAGGCCCAGATAAGAGCCGACCCCCTTCTAATCTGGCTGGGAGCTTTATTATCTCCCTGCCACAGTCATTACCATTAATATTAAATATGAAAAAAAAAAGAAAAAAAAAAAAGAAAAGAAAACTGCACCAGACAACAAGCCCAAAGAGGAGGTTTTGGAGGAGGGACCATCAGTGCTCTGGCCAGACCTCAGCCAGGCTCAGGAGGGGAGGCCTGGGATCCTCAGGGATGCTCCAGCCTGCTCCGGCTGTGAGTGTCCCTTTGGGCCACAGCAGGAGTGGCTGAGCCAGAAGCTCTTCTTGCTCTTTTTTTGAGTAAAAACCAGCAAAATTGGGGGTTCTGGGTGAGTGCAGGGTCTGCACAGCCCAGCCCAGTGAGGGAAGGGGAAAAGCTGGCACAGGGAAACACTTGGGCTGCGAGTCCCCGCGGTGTCACCTCCTGTCCACGCCAAGGTGTCCCCGAGCCCACCTGGCCTCGGTCTCTGAGCATCCCCCAGCTCTGTCCCTGCCACAGGTGGCCTCGGGGAGGGCACTTTGGTGGCTCTTTGTCCCCTCTGTCTGTCTGGGAAGGTTTCCTTTGTTCCGGGAGCTCTCCGGGCGGGGATGCTCGGAGCTGTTTGCTCAGCGCTCGCCCCAGCAGCCCCTCGGCCTCGGTAAATACCAGCCGGCCCCGCTCCCTGCAGCAGTGCCGGGTGAGCAGCACAGGAGCAAATTCCCTTCCCAGCACGGAGAGAGGAGCTGCCAGCCGAGCACTGACTCTGGTTCAACAGACCCTGCTCCTGAAGCTTTTTGTCCACGCAGGAAAAGGGGTGGTGTAGCTCTGATGTTTTATGTTTCTGTACTGGAGTTTCTTACCCATCATAACATGAACAAAAGATGATGTTTGGTAAACTGTGCATTCCTTCCTGGGGAGGAAGGATAAACTGATGAACTTCTGGTTTGACCAGTGGGCTCAGAGAGGTGTCAACCTCATCCCTCAATCCCTGATCAAACTCCAAAAACTATATAAGTCAAAATCCCAAATAAACTTCCTTATTTCTTGTTCTCACAAACTTGACAGTGTGAGTGTAATCTTCTCGTGTCCTTCTGGTGACAGGGTGGATTTGGGATTTGGGGGATCCCCGATGTCAGCCGAGCATCCCTTGTGCCCCAGCCCACGGAGTGATGCTCCCAAACTTCCTCAGGCACTGAGCTGCTCTCAGGCAGCGCCAAATTCCCTCCCCAAAGTCCCCAGGGGTTTCCAGAAGGGGCTCTTTGTGCGGAGCAGGGCCGGGATGTTTGCTCTCCCTCTGACCTCTCCGGCCACCTCCTGCCCTGCCCTCCCCGGCAGCTCCTCCCCGGCTCGGCCCGGCGGGGATGGGCAGCGGCTCCTGCCAGATGTGGGGGGGTTTCCCGGCTGGAAAAGCTCCAGGGGGACCCCGGGAAGGGAAGCTGAGGTTGGGCAGCAGCACTGAGCTCCTGGGGCTTTATTAACCATGATGGGACAGGAGGGATTGAAGGGGAAAAGCCCCCCCAGGAGAGGGATTTTTGGGGGTTTACCTGCCCAGGAGGGTCTCAGCCCCATCAGCTGTCCCATCCCAGATCCCCAAGCTCACTGATTTTTTGGGGAGGGAGCTGTGGGGCACAATCCCCTGATGGGGCAGTGTGAGGGAATAAAAGAATCAGGGTCCTGGAGAAACCCAGGAAGGTGCTGGGAATCTTCATCCCATAGAATCTTCATCCCACAGAATCCTCATCCCATGGAACCTTCATCCCATGGAATCCTCACCCCATGGAATATTCACCCCATGGAACCTTCATCCCATGGAATCCTCATCCCACAGATCCTCATCCCATTGAATCCTCATCCCACAGATCCTCATCCCATTGAATCCTCATCCCATGGAACCTTCATCCCATGGAATCTTCATCCCATGGAACCTTCATCCCATGGAATCCTCATCCCATTGGATCCTCATCCCATGGAATCTTCATCCCATTGAATCCTCATCCCATGGAATCCTCATCCCATGGAATCCTCATCCCATGGAATCCTCATCCCACAGAATCCTCATCCTACAGATCCTCACCCCACGGAATCCTCATCGCACTCCTACAGACAGGGAAAACCCATCCTATCACTGCTGTGGCCCCACTGTTATCCAGGAAACCCTGAATACCTGCAGCCCTGACCCTGCATTCACCCCAAAAGGGCTTCAGGGACCCCATGGTCACCCAGGGAAGGGGGATTTGTTCCTTGGTGTTGTGTTTTCATGGAATTCACCTCGGGATGGAGGTGTCATCCATCCTGGCAATTTCCCACTCCCGTTTTTCCAAGCTCCATCCATTCTTTTTTCTGATCAGACAGCCTGGATTAGATTAGATAAAATTAGATAAAATTAGATAAAATCAGATAAAATCAGATAAACAGCTCCTTATCTAATCTGGGATCCATGTGTGTGCTGGATGAGGATTGTGGCCAGTTCCACATTGGAATTCTGGCATTCCATGAAAAACCAGGAATTCTTTGGGCATTTCCCACCTCTGCAGGGCTTTTCCTCTGCTGATCTCAAAGCTCTTGTCTCGTTATTTAATTAATTCTCTTTTAAAACAGTTTTAAATCTAAAGACAAGCCTTTCACACACACACAAAAAAAAAAACCCCACATCAAGTGCAGGGAACCAGACAGCCCCAAAAATAACCCCAATTCCCAGGGCAGCTTCCACGTCCAGGCAGTTCCGGAGATGTTGCTTATTCCGGCCTTAACAAATATTAATTAAACCTCCGAGGAGGGATGTTTGTTGTCTCTTTTGCTCTCTTGACACAACAAAAATAAGCTGGAGAAGAAGCTCCAAGAGCAGCAGAGAGTCGTGTTGACTAAATATGGGTGAATTCTCTGCTCCAGCTGGATTTTCTGGGAGGTTTTTTCCTCTTTTCTCATCACAGCGGTGGAAATTTCAACAGAAAATGGGATTTTGCACCTTAATTTTAAATAAAATCAAGCTGGGAACAACTCAGCCTTCTCACAGGAGCCCCAAATTCCTCATTTTTTGGGGGTAAAACAGCTCCAGCGACCAAAATATTCCAGTTTGGACTGATGAATCCATAGAATCTTCGGGATGCTGGAGCTGCTGGGGCATGGGAGGATGAGCTGTGGTTGTGGCTGTGGTTGGGGTTATCATCACCAGCCCCCAAAAACAGCCCCGCAGCTGCTCCAGAGCCGGTGGGAAGGAAGAGCCTCGCCCAAGGACAGGGAAATCTGCCGCTGGAATTCGCGGTGGGAATTCCAGGCCGACACGTGGCCGCACATTTGCACCGCAATAGGGCAGGAAATGGGGGTTTCTCGGCTGGAAATGGGAGTTTTTCTCCGGGGAAAATGAGGGATCAGCCCCCAGGGCTCATCCAAAATGCACGGAGAGAGGGATAAACCCGGATCATCCCTGGATTTCCCATTTTTTTGGAAGTGAAGGGCATCCCCAGACCTGGGGTAGTTTGGTTTTCCATGAAAGATTGAGTTATTCCTGGAGAAAAAGTGTGGGGAGGAAGGGAAGGGATGGAAATCCCACCAGCGCTGGATCTTTTCTGGGATTTGGGGCAGGTTGGGTGAAAACTGGGAAAGAATTCAATGGGGTTCCCCCATGTGGTTGTGGGCACCCGGATAGGGGTGCTGGGCCACCAGATTTTCCAAAAGGAAAAACGAAACAAAACAAAGAAAACCCTAAAAAACAAAAAGCAAAACCAAAACAAAAAAACCAAACTAAACAAAAAACAAAAAACCAAAAAAAACCAAACAAAAAAAAAAGGAAAAAAAAAAAAGAAGGGGGGGGAAATCAGGAGGGGAAGAGAAAGTGAAATTAATAAAAGAACACGATTAAAAAAATAATAATAAAGGAGAAGAAACTTTCCTGAAACAGAGCAAAAGGAGAAGGAGCTTCACAAAGTGACACTTAATTCCGAGCTTTTCCTTTGGCTTTTCCACCTCGGAAGCATGAAAGCAGCTAAATTAGCAAAACAGAAGTAAACTGTTGACTGCTTCATTGCAGGATTAAGTGTGATAAATGGAGGTTTTGTTCAGCCTCTGTCCAGATGTTGTGTCTACGCTGGGTGTTTTTTCTTCTTTTTTTTTCCCTTCTTCTCCTCCTTTTTTTTATTTTTTTTTTTTTACATTCTTGGCCCCAGTCCCATATATATTTTGGATACTGCAGGGAGTATATAATATCATTGGAAAATGATGTGGTCTGGTAACTTTTTAAATAACATTTCCTCCCTCCTCTCTTTTTCTAATAGTTTGTTTTTCTTTCCATGTTTGCCTTTTATTGGGGGGGAACTTCTGCTTGGAAATTAATGAGGCCAAGGTTGGAAAACAAACCAAACAAACAACCCCCCCAAAAGCAAAAAAAAAAATCCCAACCCCACTATTTTCCCTCTCCATTTAGGGGGGGAAAAAGAGTTAAGGGACTTGTAAGGGCGCAGGCCAAGGATGTGTTTGGGACTTTTTTTTTCCCTCTGTCTAGAAAACCTTCTTGATTATTTTTTAACATTCCCCGTGCTCTGGGCCCAGGAGCCGGGCTGGGCTTGGGGCAGCACTTTCAGCTCCTTGCTCTGTTTGCCTTGTCAGAATCCCCCACCCCGACCCCAAAAGCAAATTATTTTGGCCTTGTTTTTCATGGATCAGAGGTACCTGTCACTCCTGGAGGTGCTGGACTGGCTTTTCATGATTTTTTCCACCATCCAGGGGGAATCCAGACCCCGTTTTTGGGGGTTTTGGGGAGGGCAGATCCCAGCAAAGAGGACAAGGTGCCCAACCCAGGCAGCATTTTTTGGGATTTTATCACCCTGTCCAAAAATAGAAAAACTTTTTAAATTTTTTACATCCTGAACGTTTTGGAAACGGCCAAGGGCTGCCAGGAGTGGGTTCGGTGCTCCAGCTCGGTGCTTCCCTCATCCCTCCCGTGCTTCCCTCATCCCTCCCGTGCTCCCCATGGGGCTCCGGGTTTTTTTTGTTTTCCAGAGTCCACCTTAAAATCCCATCCCGGCGGCTGCTGTGCCTCCCTTGGCTCGGGAGCCTTCGGGAGAGGAGCCCGGCCCAGGCTAAAATTGCGCTGTTGAGTCACCGAGCGCTGGCAGAGCCGGGGCGGCACCCCCGGCAGGGCGGGGGCCGGGGGATTTGGGGTGTCATCCCCGGCAGGGCGGGGACCGGGGGATTTGGGGTCTCACCCCCCTGTATAGTGGGGAGAGGAAAGGAGAATTTGGGGTCTCACCACCTGGCAGGGCAGGGACCGGGGGATTTGGGGTCTCACCCCACTGCAGGGTGGGGAAAGGAGAATTTGGGGTCTCATCCCCCTCCAGGGTGGGGAGAGGAAAGGAGAATTTGGGGTCTCACCACCTGGTGGGATGGGGCTGGGGGATTTGGGGTCTCATCCCCCTCCAGTGTGGGGAGAGGAAAGGAGCATTTGGGGTGTCACCCCCGGCAGGATGGGGTTGAGGAATTTGGGGTCTCACCCCATGGCAAAATGAGGAGAGGAGAATTCGTGGCCTCACCCCACAGCTGGGTGAGGAAAGGAGCATTTGGGGTCTGACAGGGTGAGTAGAGGAGCATTTGGAGTCTCACGCTGTGGCAGAGTGAGGAAAGAAGAATCTGGGGTCTCATCCCCCTCCAGGGTGGGGAGAGGAGAATTTGGGGTCTCACCCCCTGGCAGGAAGGGACTGGAGAATTTGGGGTCTCACCTTATGGTACAGGGGTCTCACCCCCTGGCAGGGTGGGGAAATGCTATGGGAATGTCCAGCACAGATGGGGAATATCCCTGTGGAAATGTCATGGGAATGACCAGGGTGGATGGGGAAGATCCCTATGGAAATGCCATGGGAATGGCCAGCATGGATGGGGAATATCCCTGTGGAAATGCCATGGGAATGACCAGGGTGGATAGGGAATATCCCATGGGAATGGCCAATGTGGATAGGGAATATCCCTATGGAAATGCCACGGGAATGACCAGGGTGGATAGGGAATATCCCATGGGAATGGCCAATGTGGATAGGGAATATCCCTATGGAAATGCCACGGGAATGACCAGGGTGGATGGGGAATATCCCATGGGAATGGCCAGCCTGGAAACCTCCCATGGATGCTGCCCCTGGTTGAGGAGCAAACCCTGGGTGCCCCCAGTACAAATGGGCTCTCCTGGCCCTGCTGACCCCACCCTACCACATCCCTGTGTCCTGAGCTCTTCATTTTCTTTTTTTTTTCCACGGGGACACGAAACAAACCGACCCCCTGAAGAAATCCAGGAGAAAACCAGGTGAGAATTCCAGCAGATAAAGCGGCGGCGCGGCGGCCGCTCCCGGCCGTAAACACCTCGGGAAGTCGCTCGCAATTTTTCTCCCCACCATCACCTCCCTGCCTCCCCTCCTCTCTCCCTCCTCTCCTTCCCCCTCCCTTCTCTCTCTCTCTTAAGGTAGCAGCGTGGGAGCTCTGCCAAAACGCTGCAGTCCCGTGGGGAAGCTTTGCTCTCACTGAAAGAGCCCCTGCGCCTGCCAGCCCAATTAAAACAACGTGCAAGGAAAGCAGCATCTGGAATTGCGCTGCTCTCACAGCCAAGTCACAATTGTTTAGTCTGAAAGTCGGTTCAGGGAGAGCGGGGCTGGCGGGAGCGCCGTGGCCCCTACATCTGGATTTGCGGCTAGACAGCCTCTTTGGCTGCGGGCCTGTGTGCATGTGCATTTTTAACTTTAGGATATGCTGACAAGTTAAGAAGTCAGAAAGTCAGTCACAGTAACAGCCTCGGCGGCCCCTTCCTCCCTCCGCCCCTTTCTAACACACACACACGCAGTTGACTAAATACAATTTTCTGACATCCTTTCATCTGGAGAGAGTTTCTTCCCGTTCCAGCCTGCAGCCCGGGTCCCCGATGAGTTATTTGAGCTGAGCCAACACATGTGAACAAAAAGGCTTCTCTTCGCTCCGTGCTCGGGGGCCCGGCGGCGCTGCCCCCGTTCCGCCCGCGGCGGGGCTGCCACCACCCGCGGGGACAGGGGACAGGGGACAAGGGACGGGCTGCCCCTCATGGCAACCCTGGGGGTGTCACAGGGCCGGGTTGAGCCCCCACAGGGAGTGCAGCCCAAAGGGGAGGGTGGGAGCATCCAAAAAATCAGGTGTTGAGCCCCCCCAGCGCTGCGGGAGCAGAGGGGCTGTGCCCTGCTTGGGTCAGAGATTTTGCTTGGATTTCTTTTTTCCTCCCAAGCCGTGGCTGGGCTGAGGTGTTGAGGTGTTGGTCATTCATTTCTTAGGTGAAATCACCCCCAAAAATGACAGAGAAGGTTGATCTGAGCTTTTACAGGCACAGCTCAGGCAGGGCCATTGGCCATGCCCAGGTTGAGTTGGTTCACTCTGCCCAAAAATCTCCTGTGGGCAATGTGCTGCCCCAGGAGCCAGGGGAAACAGCAGCCAGGATGATGCCCAGGTGGCCCAGCCCTGCTCACCAAAACTCTGCCAGGGAAACATGAGAGTGGGTGCAAATGCCACCCTCCTGCAGGGCCCAGCCAGCAGAGAAAAATCCCTTTTGTAATGAACAGCTTCCCTGGGAGCTGCCAGAAACTTCTGGGAGCCCGAGGTGTGCCTGGCTCCTGCTTTGTCCCTCCTGCTGTGGTTGTTGGCATTCTGGACAAAGCACTAAAATGGGATGAAATCGGGCATTTATCCTGATCCTGCTGCCACCCAGACCCGCTCTGGGCTCTGCTCTCAGACCCAGGTCATCTTCACAGAGGCTGCTCCACATCCTGGCCATGAGTTCTCAGAAGTGGCCACTGATTTGGGCCAGGGTCTGGCACAGAGATCCCAAGAACCCCATCCTCATGGATCCCCTTGGGAAACCTCTTCATCAAAGCAAACTCCATAAATCCAAACTCTGAAAAGCCTGAGGGCAACGCTCCAAGGTTTTCCCTCTGGGAAAGCAACATTTTGCTTTTTTCCCTTGGTCTACACCTGGAACTGAGCTTATCCTGCCCCTCACCCCAGTGTCAGACCTTTGCCTGGCCTCTGCTCAGCCCAGATCCCAGGAACGGGACCCCTCCCTGTGCTGGGGGGGATTCCTGGGCATGACCCGGGGTGGGAGCTGGGATGTTGTGCCCCGGTGGGATGAGGTGCTCTGGCTCCAGCTGCCTCTCCCCGTGTCCCTGCTCCTGCCCAGTGTGTGCAGAGGGGTGTCACCACCAAACTGGTTTAGCAGCTCTGTGGGGCGAGTTCTGTTGTTTCGAAAGGCTCCCAAATACGTGTTGTTCTTTGCAGAGTCCTCCTGGATAAATAAATACCGGCATTTCTGCCCCGACCTTTGCTCTCTCCGGCCGGGTTTCTCCTAAATGCAGAGCACACAAAACCCTGGAGAAGCCTGAACAGCCCCGTTTCCACATCTGGGAATCCTTCTTCCCATCCTCCTCCTCCTCTTCCTCCCCACAAGCCCAGAGCTTGGGCTCACCAGAGACCCAGAAGCTTCTCCTGCCCGGAGCAGAGGGGCCAGGGAAGGGATGGAAAAGCTGTGCCATCAATGCCAGCATTCACAAATCCCATGTGGGGCCTCCAGCTCCTTCCAAACCGCTGCAAAGCCAGGCCACGATGCTGCAGTGGCTCTCCAGGATAAATCTGTCGGGGTTTTCTGGCTTTGCAGGGCAGCAAGGTCACATCCCCGAGCGTGGCGGGGTGGCCGCGGCTTTTGCAATTGTGTCACGAGTCTCTGTGGTGGCTGCTGTTTACTCTGAAACCTGTCCCGTGGCTTTGTTCCTGCTAAAAACCCTGAGAGATCAGGCAGCCGGGGAGAGCCCCAGAGGAGAAAAATATCCACATGGCAGTAAAAGGAAACAAAACCTTCAGGAGCTCAGGCCTGATTGCAGACTCCTCCCGCAGAGCCTGAAGGGCAGCTTGCTGATTTTTGGTGATGTAGGAGCAGCCCCACGTCCTGTGACTGAGGGAGGGACCCCGAGGGGGTTGGATTTGGGAGTCAGACCTTGGCATCCCGAGGCTGTTGGTGCTGCTGGAAGAGGGGCCCTGCCATCGACAGCTCCCTGATTGAGGGCTGGGTAAACTCGCCTTGTTTACCGACGTGGGTGTCACGGTGACAACAAACAGGTCCCTGCCTGAGTGTGTCATCAGCGAGGGAGGACAGTAAACAAGGAATGACACGTAACGCTGCAGAGCTGCAGATCCCTGCTCGGAGCACCTCAAGGGCTCAGCCTGGGAAAAACACCGGGCATAAACTGTTTGGAAAAAGGAGTATTTTGCCCTGACTCTAGATTCAGGGGGTTTGGAGCTGGGATTGTCTTTATTCCAAGTTTTCCTGGCAGTTGTGGCAGGGCTGCCAAGAGAGCTCTGTGAGCATGACCTCGGGAAGAGCCCCAGGTAAAGCTCAAAGAAGTCACCCCAGGGGTGATTTCCAAGCACTGAGGGCAAATGTTCTTCCCACTGCACTGCTCAGCTCCTCCACGAGCACTTTCAGTCTGTTCTTGCATTTCTCCAGCTGATATTGGAGTCAGAAACGGCTTCCTCAAAGTGGGATCATCTTGCACTTAAACTCTGGTCCAGTTCCTCCTGTTTGCTTCCCAAAGTGTCCCTGGGCTCATCATTTTCCTCTGCCTCAGGCTCCCAACCTGTGAAATGGGGCTTAAAAAGCACTGAGATGGGGAAATGTGCCTGGGCTGTGTGTTCTCATCCTCATCTCATCCTCATCCTCATCTCATCCTTATCCTTATCCTCATCCTCATCCTCATCCTCATCCTCATCTCATCCTCATCTCATCCTCATCTTCATCTCATCTTCAGCCTCATCCTTATCTCCTCATCTCATTCTCATCTCATCTTCTTCCTCACCCTCATCTCATCCTTATCTCATCCTCATGCTCATCCATATTTCATCCTCATCCTCTCCTCATCTCATCTCATCTCATCTCATCTCATCTTCATCTTCATCTAATCTTCATCTTCATCCTCATCTAATCCTTATCTTCATCCTCATCTAATCCTCATCTCATCCTCATCCTCATCTGCAACCTCATCCTCACCCTCACCCTCATCCTCCTCCTCATCCTCATTCTCATCCTCGTCTCATCTTTGTCTCACCCTCACCCTCTCTGCCCTGGCAGTATCTCTGATGTCCCTCAGTTCTCCTGGAGTTTCATGGCAGCTGCTCCGTGGCCTGGCTGCAGTGACAGTGACAGTGACAGTGACAGTGACAGTGACAGTGACAGTGACATCCATGGAATGCTGAGCTGGCTGTCACTAATGCTGAGGAAAACACGAAATTCCAGGTGGTCCCACAGCACTCACTGGGATGAAAAATCCCATGGGAATGATGTGGGATAACAGCTGGGAATGCTGGAGCCACAGAGCAGATGTGCTGAGCAGGGAATTTCAGGAGGAATTTCTCCATGGAAAAGGTGCTCAGGCTTTGGAAGAGGCTGCCCAGGGAGGTTTGGAGGTGTCCAAGGAATGACTGGGCGTGCCCTGGGGTGACAAGGTGAGGATTTGGCACAGCTCAGACTCGGTGATCCTGGAGGGCTTCTCCATCCTCCGTGATTTTGTGACCCTGCCAAGGACAGAACTTCTCCTCCTCCCCTCCTCCCCTCCACCCGTGCCACACGCACGCACACGCACACACCCCGACTCGGGGAGTTTATTTTATATTTTCCCTCGTAAAGATTTGTGTCCGTGCTGCTCTCCTATCAAAGCCAGCAGTGGCCCCTCGGATAAACATGCGGTCAGAAGACAGAAAACTCCAGGCTCAAACACCGTTCGTTTCACCCAGAGCAGCATAAACTGAGAGGCTTTTAAGAAGGGCGAATGGTTTTCAGTAAATCTCTCATATCAGCAGAAACCTTTGAAAGAGTTTGTTTAAAGGCTGTGGAGATAAACAGCCTGGCCAAGTGTTTGTTTAAGATGTATGTACTCTGTGTCGACTGGTAGGCTGGTATTTATATCCGGGGGGGGTGGAAAGGAGGGCTGGGAGCTTTTTTGACCCTTTGCTGGCTCTGCCTGCGTGGGCTGGGGCGGTTTGGGAAGGGTTTGGGTGTCCCAGGGTCCCTGGGTCACCGCTGGGGGACAAAGCCCGGCGGGGCTGTCGGGGGTGGTGTTTCCCTGCAGGGGAGGGTGGGGAGGTGGGATGGCCGTGCCAGGCACGGAACGGGAGATGAACGGGAGATAAATGGGAGATAAATGGGAGATAAACGGCTCGGAGGGATCCCCCGCCTCGGACAGGCTGCGGTGGGACGAGCCCCGCGCCGGGGGTGGGATGAGGGAGGGATGAACATCCCGGGAAGCGGCGGGAGAAGCTCAGCCCAGGGTGCCCTTGGCCGTGGAGCAGCCTGGGGTTATCAAAGGCAACACCTGAGCCCCACAGCCACGAGGCCCTGAGCTCCAAAATCCTGTTTCCCTGATCCCAGTGTCCCTAAGCCCCAAAACCCTGTGTCTGTGATCCCAGTGTCCGTGAACCCTTGATCTCCTGAGCCCCAAAACCCTGTGTACCTGATCCCAATGTCCCTGATCCCAGTGTCCCTGAACTCCACACTTCTGAGCCCCACATCCCTGAGCTCCTGTGCCCCACAACCCTGTGTCCCTGATCCAGTGTCCCTGAGCCCCACAATCCTGAGCCCCTGAGCTCCTGAGCCCCACATTTCTGAGCCCCTGAGCCCATAAGCCCCAAAATCCTGTGTCCCTGATCCCAGTGTCCCTAATTCCAGTGTCCCTAATTCCAGTGTCCCTGATCCCAGTGTCCCTGAGACCCACAATCCTGAGCCTCTGAGCCCCTGCACCTGAGCCCCACATCCCTGAATCCCTGAGTTCCTAAGCCCCACATCCCTGAATCCCTGAGCCCCACAACCCTGTGTCCCTGATCCCAGTGTCCCTGAGCCCCACATCCCTGAATCCCTGAATCCCTGAATCCCTGAGCCCCACATTCCTCAATCCCTGAGCCCCACATTCCTCAATCCCTGAGTCCCTGAACCCCACAACCCTGTGTTCCTGATCCCAGTGTCCCTGAGTCCCACATTCGTGAATCCCTGAGCCCCTGAGCTCCTGAGCCCCACATTCCTGGATCCCTGAACTCCCGAGCCCCATAACCCTGGGGTGCAGTGAGGGGGAGGATTTGGGGGTCAGTCAGCCCTGGCTGGGCCGGCAGAACCTGCCAGCACAGAGGGAGCAGAGATTTTCCTGGAGAAAAGCCGGTTCTGTCACCTCCCCTTCCAGCCCTGCCCTGTAAATCATGGGGATGGCTTTTCCCCCCTAAAGCAAACAAAACTTGGATGCTGAGCAGCCTGGCCCCGGGGAGGAGCTGCAGGCAGAGGGGACTCGCTCTGGATTTACCCTTGTGGGACAACGAGCTGAATTTGGTTTTTTCCTGCCCCACCAGCTGAGTTGGGCACGTGAATGACAGTCAGAGCAACCTTCCCTCATCCTGGCTATTGAAACATCCTGAAATTATGGAAATTCCCATTTTAGCCCTCCCATTTCAGACGGGTTTGGGGACGCTCAGGAGGTCAGGTCCCTCGCAGGTGGCATTGACACCTCCCTCTAACACCTTGTGAAAGGTTGTAGACACTCCTGGGCACTCCAAACCAAGTTTTCCCATCCCAAAACTTCAGGGGAAGTCCCTCCCTGCTCCTCCCGTGCTGGGAATGTGGGAGCAGCTGATCCCTGTGCTCACCTTTACACAGCAGAGCCGTTCTCACCTGGGACAGAATGAACAGCCCCGGCTCCTCCAGCCCCTCCTGGGGGTTCCCCAAACCTCTTATCTTGTTTTCCTGCTCGGCTTTGGACTCCTTGAGGTCACTGGTGTCTCTTGGATGGGTGACAGGCAGGGCTGGCAGAGCTCCACGGGAGCACCCAGCCCCTCTCTGGGCACCCACACCTTGTTATAACTTCACCCCAACTGTTTTTTTACCCCAACTTTGTGCTCAAACACATTTCTCTCTGTTGCACCGAGCCTTTTCAAAAAGAAAAAAGTTATATTTGACCCTTTTCCTTCTCATTCCTGGTCCCTCTGGCCTGGCTGCAGCTCCCTGGGTTGTCATTCCTTTATCAGGATGATCTGGGACAGCAGCCCTGAGTGCAGCCCCTCCCCAGGTGTCCAGCCTGATCTGTCACCAAAAATATCCAGGTTGGGGACAAGCCCCATGCCCCAATGAGCCCTGGGAATGTCATTCCCATCCCATGGGGGGACATTCCTGCAGCTCCTGGGGTGGTGAGTTCATCCCAGGCCCTGTCACCTGCATTTCCCTGTGGGAATGCCTGGGAGGGTTCACAGAGCTGTGTCACCCCTGTCCCTGTCCCCTGTGCCATCCCTGTCCCTGTCCCTGTGCCATCCCTGTCCCTGTGCCATCCCTGTCCCTGTGTCATCCCTGTCCCTGTGTCACCACTGTCCATGTGCCACCCCTGTCCCTGTGCCACCCCTGTTTCTGTGCCATCCCTGTCCCTGTGCCACCCCTGTCCCTGTGTCACCCCTATCCCTGTCCTCTGTACCAGAACTGCCCCTGTGACACCCCTGTCCTTGTGCCACCATTCTCCCTGTGCCACCCCTGTCCCTGTGCCATCCCTGTCCCTGTGTCATCCCTGTCCCTGTGTCACCACTGTCCATGTGCCACCCCTGTCCC